>OY979768.1:18062327-19262327 GCA_963855975.1 Andrena chrysosceles | reverse complement strand
GTGTTCGTGAGTGAAGTGTGCCGCTGAACGTCAACAACCCACCTTACAGTTTACACACATAGTACGGCAGCTATTGGCCACAGGGTGGGTGAACTGCTCACGGCGTCGCTCTTCGCTTTGCTCACGAGCAATCGAGAGCGCTCTTGGCCGCCGCAGCCTAGTGATTCTCTAAACTCTAGACAGTGATCGGAACAACGTGTATCGTCGCTGATTGGTTGCTGCGATTTGGAGCAAAATCAGAAGTAGACTGAGAAAGAAACTGTAAAAAAGAAAGAGACAGAAATACTGATAGAAAGAGACAGAAATACCGATAGAAAGAGATAGAGTGAACGATTAGGTTATGTTTATTTCCGGTTTTGCTCCAAATTCTGACAAATGGCGGTGGTTATACCGATCACTTCCTCAGGCCCGGATTAAAGGAGGGCTAGGGGGGGCTATAGCCCCGGGCCCCACTTTCCGAGGGGGCCCCGTTCTAAGCGATTAGCTCACTACCCCCCCCCCCCCCCGCTATTCAACCACGGAGGGGCCTCGAAAGTTTGATATGTAGCCCCGGGCCCCAAAAATCAACCACGAGGGGGCCTCGAAGGTTTGATAGCCCCGGGCCCCAAAAATCTTAATCCGGGCCTGCACTTCCTGGAGAATCACTACCGCAGCCTGGCTGTGCAGGCCTGCGGCGTAAAGAACTTTTCGATGTGTTTTAAGGGGTTAGGACACAGTCATGGGCCAAGAAAGCAGATGATTTTTAGACGACAATAATAAGAAAAGTAAACAATCGATTAATATAAGGTTTTGTGTTTTATATTATAAACTATAAGAAAAACATATAATATTTACAAAATAGCATTTGTACGGCGAGCAATGTCTCCATTTAAAACCTCCTTTTTTCGCGGATGGCCAACTGGTGGGCCGGATTCCGGGAAATCGTATGAACTGTAACAAAAACCCCAAAAGTGTCATAAACTATAATATATTTCCTAGGCATTGACGATCCAAAATTTTAAATTTTTTAATTATTGTACAAAATATAGACAAAAAGATTCACACACTTCTGTCGAAATTTGATCATTATTTTTCAAACATCGGCCATTTTGTCAATTTTTTCAAAAATTGAAATGTTGGATCGTCAATGCCTAGGAAATATATTATAGTTTATGACATTTTTGGGGTTTTTAATACAGTCCATCCGATTTCGCGAAATCCGGCCCACCAGTTGGCCATCCGGAAAAAAAGGACATTTTAAATGGAGACATTGCACGGCGTACAAATGCTATTTTGTAAATATTATATGTTTTTCTTATAGTTCGAAATATAGTGAACTAAAACACGAAACCTTATATTAATTGATTGTTTACTTTCCTTATTATCGTCGTCTAAAAATCGTCTGCTTTCTTGGCCCGTTACTGTGTCCTAACCCCTTAAGGGGGTACTCCACTGTGAACGGTCGAAAAATCAAACTATTTTTAAAGATTTTTTTCTCAGTAACTACAACATATAATGAAATAAATTTTTTTGATATTTATTAAGCTACTCTTATATTATACCAAAAAAATTAAAAAGAATATTTTCAATGTGTGTTACTTGTTTTTTTACAGCGTCAATATGGCACTTAAACAAAAACAGTGTGTTCGTGGTGCATGTGATTTCCCGGCTTGGGCTTATCCGAAACAAAAAATTCGAAAAGATTCTTAATCTGTATAAGTGTCGCTATCGTCCGTACCTCAATTAACAATTTTTATTGAAAAATAACAAAATGGCGCCTGTTTGAAGGAAAAAGTTCCCCAAAATGGTGTTTCTCAAATGTTCCCCGAGAAAAATCTCGGTTATTTTTCAATAAAAATTGTTAATTGAGGTACGGACGATAGCGACACTCATACAGATTAAGAATCTTTTCGAATTTTTTGTTTCGGATAAGCCCAAGTCGGGAAATCACCTGCACCACGAACACACTGTTTTTGTTTAAGTGCCATATTGACGCTGTAAAAAAACAAGTAACACACATTGAAAATATTCTTTTTAATTTTTTTGGTATAATATAAGAGTAGCTTAATAAATATCAAAAAAAATTATTTCATTATATGTTGTATTTATTCAGAAAAAAATCTTTAAAAATAGTTTGATTTTTCGACCGTTCACAGTGGAGTACCCCCCTAACATCGGGATATTGCATGTTCCGGATTGCCTCGCAATTTTGACCCGTATGTGCAAGAAAATCCCATCGCCGTACAATAGTAAAAGTGCAGTGCAATGCATTTTAGAAACTACAGGCATGTTGCTATTGTTTACAATACTCAAGTACTTCTCTTTAGTTAATCCATATCTTCACATGACTGCAATGTAGTAAGACAAACTAGCTGCTGAATATAAAAATAATTAATGTAAAGTTAAATTTTTCACTTCATGATACACCTAGAACATTTATTATTTTTACGTGACCGGAAAACGTACCATATTGTTTACAGTCGGTCGATCATGTAATTTTAGATTCAAATTGCTCAGATCCGTTTCTGTTTTCACCGGAAGGGAGAATTCGCTGTGATCGAATAATCGGTCCGAATCATTTACATTATTGGTCTTGTTTAATAGTCTCTCCTCAATTCGTTGCAATCGTTTTAGCATATCATTCATGACCTCTGATGTTTTTTTGGCCTGTCCAATCATAAATGTTTGGAAATCTGAATAAAAATAAAAGAGGTTAATTAACATATATGATTTGTTAAGAATAATAAGATTTAGTCAATATTTTACCAAATGTTGGGTAGGTTGGTTGATTCGGCTGCGACGACACCGGCGATGCCGTTAATAGCTGCCGTACGCTAGCCGGTGAAATTTGAATTGGATTTTCCTCTATAATTGACGGTAAGGTTGGGAATTCGTCTAAAATGGTGGATCTTTTTTTCGGTGTCCTTGACGGCGTGGACGAACATTTAGGCGCTGGATTGGAACACGCAATTCATCATACAATTATCACCATGCTCAGACAAATGTTCATGCGGGTGTCCCAAAATTGCGTGACTTGTCGGAACATGCAATGACACATCGAAAAGTCCTTTAACGTTTTCTGATCTGGGCTTTAGTTCTCCACATATTAAAAGTTGAATATTAGCGGTACTTACAACACGCGGGCCGCGCGAGTCAGCTGAACGCGCGGCAGCGTACGGTAAAGGACTTTTCGATACCTGTTTACATCAGGATATAGCATGTTCAGTGAAGTCCCGCAATTTTGGGATACGCTGAATATTATTTCATTTTTATTTACATAATAAATAATGAATTAATAATATAAAAATACCGTTTTCCACATCCACTTCCGAGACACCACAATGTTTGCTTTTTTTTTTCTTTTTTGGGGGGAATTCGGCGGTTGGCATGTCTATAACGTGATCGCGTTTCCTTTCCCGTACTTTGGTTTTCGTTCTTTGAGCTTTTTCCTCAACCACGTCTGAATCCAGAATGGTGGAGGTGTCCATCGCCTTGTCACGTATTTCGGTGGCCCGCTTATATGTATCTGACACAAATAATTCATTGATACGTAACACATTAAGTTATGCATATTGAGGTTCAATTAATAGAAATAATGCTTCAATGAAAAAAATTTACCTGCTGATCCAAACCACTTGAGAATTGCCCATTTATCCCACTGATGGTGGGCATCATCCATCCCAGGTAGATCAGCTTGAATGATGAGTTTGTTTAGTTTACACAAATTCTTTACATATCCTGGCCAAGCACTTGCAGTTTTGTCTGGATTCATCCAGCAGGATGGAATCACCTGGACACCATCGGCGAATTCGACAATAGAATATTTTTTCACCATTTTTCTAACTAAAAAATAATTGAGAATTTATTAAATAAATTACCCTGCACTTAATACTAAATATTGCAGTATGACAGGTTTGTCTTTACCCTGATGTTACTCGTACTTACCGATAATGGAAGTGATTCCCACGGTATAGGAAGATCACTGCCGATACACCACACTAACCCGCGAAAAAAACTAATAATGAAAAAAAATTAAAAAAAAAAACACGAACTATAAAAAGTATAAAACAAAATGGAATATATTCTAGAAAACACACTAACTATAAAATATTAAAAAGTTAAAAAAATGATATATATATATTTTAAACACAAACTACTACACTACCTATAAAAAGAATAATAAAAATTGAATATATATATATATATACTTAAAAACATAAACTAACGCACTAATTGTAAAAAGAATAAAAAATGGAATATATATATATTTAAAAACACACACTAACTATAAAAAGAATAATAAAAATGGAATATATGTATATTTAAAAACACAAACTAACACACTAACTATAAAAAGCCTAAGAAAAAAAAATGTATATATGTAAAAGCACGAACTATAAAATATTGAAAAGTATAAAAAAAAAATATATATGTTAAAATGGAAAAATGTGGTAGAAAGCTAAGATGGTTGTGATTCGACAGTTGACTTCGATCTGAGGAGCGATGGATCGCCCTTTCGAACGCGGTACGAGGGAGGGCGGAAGTCGAGTGACGTAGGAAGGAGTAGTAGAGGGGGAACAGTTTATATAGAAATAAGGTGATGTGAATTAATTAAACGAAAACTACCACACATAATTTAATGGGACTTTTAACACGCAACATGTTATTAGGTTCGACTCCATAGCTTCTTGTAACGCTAAAAAGAGTCTATGAAAGTTGTAACGGAAGTGACGCAGGGTCGACGATTCCGAGCCGCCAATGATGCGCGAGTGAGTGAACCAAAGAGGGAGCGAGAGGCCAGAGGGGACGGCGCTGACACACACATGACCACAACGCCTATAGGTGTTCGCCCTCTCGTAAATCGGTGTTCAGTATAAAATAAAGCCAGATTTTCAGTACCAGATTACACTGTCCAACAAAATTTAACTTTTTTCTGATTTGTAAGATTCAATAGCCGTTACTTATAGATTTTTGTGCGCTGAATACGAATCCGCACATCGTTGATCGCCATCACTCTCAGTTTTCGAGAAATTCTATTTAAAAAAAAAAACAAATTTTCAAATTTTGGACAAACAGCAATAGTTATTCGTTTGCTTGTTTCGTCAAATTATGGTAGGAACCCTCGCGAATACAACAATCTAAGTTATTATTGAATTAAGATCATTTAAATATGTTTAAACAACGATTAAAGGGAGAAGGACACCCGAAATGCACGAATTTTTCCACATATCTTTCTATGTATTTCAAAAAGTAAGGGTCTAGGAGAAAATCTGACTACTCCACGCGATGCAGCAGACATTTTTTATCCGGAAATCATTCACAGAAGTGGTATAAAAAAAACCTTTTGTTTTCAATACAGAAATGATAGAGTTGGGCAAAACGTGCGGCGCCGACAGTGGTAGTCAATGGCGGTGGGCGCCATCGTTCCCGTTGTTACCCCCGAGACTACCACTATTTATATAGAGGAAAACTATTTTCAAGTTTTACGTAAAGGGGTTTTATCCACGCATTCCCCGCTACTTAAATGCCTATAATAACTAAGTACAATATAGGTTGAACATTTTGGCAAATATATTTTCTTGTATATGCGTGTTGTGTGTCACTGGGCGAGTTAGGGTCGTTGGTAAAACACGATGCATCACCCCGGGGCCAGCGACGCGCTCAGCAACCGAAAACGCCAATTTTAGAGTTATACGACTCTTGGAAAACCCCACGTTTCCCGACCGTGAAAGTCAGGGGCGTCTTAAGCGGGGGTGCAATAGCTGCGCGGCACCTGGGCGGCTGTGCCTAGGTGACCCCTACTCACACAGGCTCGTCCCTGCATGCAAAATTAGGCACTTGCATAAGGCGTACGAATAAAAATTCAAAGTAACGAGATGAAAAACATGAAATAAATATATTATAATAATACTATAAAAAATTACGGTATTTGGGCAGTTCGCCTATGGCGCCAAAAAGGTTCGAGCCGGGCCTTCCGCCCACCCTCATGCGGCGTGCGATCCATCGGCCATCGCTCCTCAGATCGAAGTAAACTGTCGAAGTACAAGCATATGCACCACGTTCTTTCTGTTTTTAAATATAAATTTCATTTTTTTTCTACTTTTTAATATTTTTTAGTTAGTGTTAGTTTGTGTTTTAAAATATATATTCCATTTTGTCAATCTTTTTATAGTTAGTGTGTTAGTTTGTTTTTTAAATATATATTCCATTTTGTCAATCTTTTTATAGTTAGTGTGTTAGTTTGTGTTTTAAAATATATATTCCATTTTTTCATTCTTTTTAATATTTTATAGTTAGTGTGTTTTCTAAATTATATTCCATTTTTCTTTTATACTCTTTATAGCTATTTTTTTTACGTGTTATTTTTGTCTTTTTTCCATTGTTCTTTGAAGTTTCGCGTGTTGGTTTTCTTGTATGAAACAGCGTACTTCGAGTACCGTCGAAATCACTTTCATCATCGGTAAGTGCGAGTTCCATCACAATTATATGTATATTTATGAATAAGCCAAACAAAAAAAATCGCAGAAGTGAATAAGGAAAGTGTTTTTTGTAACTAGCATAAGGGAAGTTCGGCAACCCGGAAATTCATAAAATAATGCACTTTGTGTGCATAGAGTACTTAGGTATAGAGTACTCTATTCTTGCTTGCCTCGTACGGCTTATTCACAAATATAAAAGCACACTTTTATAAAAGCACAGGGACAGGCAGTTTTCAATAAATTCTCATTATTTTTAGCGAAAAAGGATAAAAGATTCTGCCATCACTGCGCGCACTACTTTTAAATTTTTGACGTGCATTGTCCAGTCCGTCCATTGCATTTCATCATCCGGTAAGTACCAGTGATGAAGTAGATCATCTGAAGCTGTATATACTTTTCAATAAATTGTTACAATTATTTTTCATTCCTGTATGTTCAGGTTATTATGGCGGACCGAAAACGTTTCAGAAAGGATTATAGCCTATGCTCTGACAGACATAAAAGGAGAATAGTCCAACAATATGTGGAACGTGTTAAAGGGCAAATCGGACAAGGCAGTGCTGCCGAATTACAAATTAATAAATTTGTTCCTACGCAATCGCATTCCTTAGAATGTGAAAATTCCGATTCAAATGGACACATATCGGACAATGGAAGAAATAGTTCGCAGGAAGATTACGAATCTTGTAATGAAATACTTACAATTAATGAAAGTGATGGAGAAGAAGAAGTTGATTCATTATTAGATGAAACTAATGATTACTATCATTGTATAGAGGATAAAGACTCATCCAGAGATGAGTCAGGGAGTGATATTGACGATAATGAACCTGAGAGCCCTACGTTAAGAGTGACTTTATCTAATTGGGCCCTAACAAATAATATCACTCACAAGGCCATTAATGAATTATTGAAATTTTTTGTATCCAACAATCCGAATTGTTCATTGCCGACAGATGCCAGGACATTATTACACACTCCCCGTACAAATAATTGTACCGAAATAGAAGGGGGAGAGTATCTACACTTCGGTGTAGAAAAAATTTTGCACTGTTATGCTGAAATGTACGTTCAGGCAAAGATAAGCGTAAGTCACATCAAGCTATCGTTAAACATTGATGGTTTGCCGGTGTCGAGGGCCTCCTCCAGCAGTTTCTGGCCCATACTATTAGCAGAGGATATATTCAAGCAAATAAAGATCGTTGGGGTATACTATGGGCATAGTAAAGCAAATTCATGCAACGAGATGCTGTCGCAATTCATAGACGAAATTACATTTTTTATAAATAGTGGGTTCAAGTACGACAATAAGGAATTTTCTGTCACATTGTCAAAGCTTATTCTTGATGCCCCAGCAAAATCCTTTGTTCTATACACAAAAGGCCATACTGGATTTTCCAGCTGCTCCAAGTGTATCATTGTTGGGAAATCAATCCAAAGAACTACATGTTTCCCATATACCGGAGTCCTTGATACACTCCGAACAGATGAAGATTTCAAACGGCAAAGTGACGAAAACTATCATAGAGGAATAAGCTCTCTTTTAAAAATTCCAAATATTGGACTAGTCACGAATGTGCCCCTAGATTATATGCACCTTGTTTGTCTGGGGGTCACGAAGAAGCTGCTGTTATTATGGCTTAATGGACCACTAAACGTTAGAATTGGTGGGTCAGCCACAAACTCAATTTCGCAGAATCTAATGTTTGTGGGGAATTATGTGCCGCGCGAGTTTTCCAGGAAGCCGAGAAGTTTGACGGAGATAAAATATTGGAAGGCGACAGAATTTCGACAATTCTTGCTATACACAGGCCCTGTAGTATTAAAGCCTGTACTATCGAAACATATTTACCGTCATTTTTTAACTTTGCACGTGGCTATAACTATATTAGTTAGTCCGACTTTAATTAAGAACGAATCCAATATTAACTATGCGGAGCAGTTATTACAATACTTTGTTAAAAATTTCGCTGCATTATATGGAAAAAAATTTATTTCCCACAACGTACACAATCTTCTACATTTGTGTAATGATGTGAGAAATTTTGGGGTACTGGATTATTACAGCGCATTTCCCTACGAAAACTTTTTAGGAACGTTAAAGAAATCATTACGGAAAGCTGAAAAGCCGTTGCAGCAATTGGCGAGACGGTATGGAGAACAGGAGCGGGGATCTGTTCACAAATCTTTACCAACATTCGAAAAATTTCTTTGTAAAGGTTCACATGACAATGGACCACTACTGCCCATTTTTCTCAATAAACATGTAAAACAATACAAACAATTAGAAACAGAAGGATATTATATACATACCGAGGACAATCGAAACAATTGTTTCCTGTTGAAGGATGGAACGGTTATTAAAATTGTAAATATAGTAAAAATAGGAACGGGCGAGGTTTTTAATATAATAGGCCACAAACGACAAATAGCTGATCATAATTTATATAAGAAACCCTGCCCATCTTCATTTATAAAAATTTTTAGTGTTTGTGAAGAGACAGGACGATTGCATTATTGGCCAATATCTGAAATCGTATGCAAAATGTGGGTCATTAAACGAAGAGAAACACAGGACTATGTCCTACCATTGCGACATACGCACAACTAAAGGCGGAAATGTACTGTTGTAGCGAATTCAGTAGTTCGCACTGACTCTGTGCTGGTGCCACAAAATGACTTGGATTGTTTGTTTCTGATAGAGACGAAGATAACTGTAATATAATAATCAAGCAATGAAAGTCATTTTCCGGCACCAGCACAGAGTCAGTGCGAAGTAGCGAATTCGTTTTCACTATCAGAACCACACTGAAGTGACCTCATGGATATCATCATCATTAAATCACAAATATTTATCACAAAAATTGCGTAACAACGACGCCACCAGAGGAGAATACCCCCTTAACAAACAATTTAATGTATGTCGTAATAAGAGACTGTAAGACGTTCACGCTTTAACACGTCGTGTCATATCTGAGTAATTGTCTGCATTAATTCTAAAAATATGGGTGCGGTATATCACATGTATAATATATATATATATATATATAAAGACTTTTGTGAGTGTGTAGGGATGAATGTGCTTGCGCGCGGTTACATATCATTTAATGATGAATGAGTGAACTTAATTCTTATTTTTTACACTGCATGTTTTACCCTTCATTTCATATTAAATGATGTTATTGCTTGTAATGAAAATATTTATCTATCTACTGTACATTATAAATAAAATAATGATTTATTGACTTTAGAATAATGATGATGTTTATGTTTGTAGCTCATGTATTGTACAGAATATAATTATTACGTGGTATAAATATGGTGTGTGTTTCTGTACCCTCTACCTCACCAATGCTAGAGTAGTAATCTCTCATAATAAATAATATATACACTTATAGTACTTATAGTAATATTTCCATGTTCAGTTAACATTTTCACTAAAATTTTTTAACCAATCACTAAAAACAGATGGGGTACCCTGGGTGACAGGGATACAGGCAGCAATTTGTACATCTAATACTTCTTTAAAAAAATCGTTTACTGTTGTATATACTTTTAAGGGCCTTTTACACGATGAGACATGTATCGATACAGATCGCGATACAGGTTTTATGAAACTGGCATCTTCCTCACCAGCCAGGGTTTAAACAAATTCATAAAGTATATACAGCAACAAAAGATATTTGTAAAAAAGAAATATTAGATGTCCCAAGTACTGCCAGTGTCTCTACTATTGCCATTTAATCTATTGTTCATAACAAAAAACGTCCCGCGATGTCGAGTGTAAATTTAGAAGTCTGTATTATTGGCGAACGCTGTAGGAACGTCACCGTGGGTCGTTCAGGCAACATTCAAACATAAAACGGATTGACGCGGAGCGTACGTGAAATGCAAACACACGGAATACAGTCTTAAATACCACAGGAAACCTCCGGGGGAACATAGGCGACCATTTAAAGTAGTTGATATTAATAATTAATAACATTTCTTAATTATAACTATACGGTTCAAGGAAGGTGTTAAACTGTAAACGGCAACAAAAGATATTTGTAAAAGAGAAATATTAGATGTCCAAAGTACTGCCAGTGTCTCTACTATTGCCATTTAAGACTATATTCCGTGTGTTTGCATTTCACGTACGCTCCGTTCCGTTTTATGTTTGAATGTTGCCTGAACGGCCCACGGTGACGTTCCTACAGCGTTCGCCAATAATACAGACTTCTAAATTTACACTCGACATCGCGGGAGGTTTTTTTGTTATGAACAATAGATTAAATGGCAATAGTAGAGACACTGGCAGTACTTTGGACATCTAATATTTCTCTTTTACAAATATCTTTTGTTGCCGTTTACAGTTTAACACCTTCCTTGAACCGTATAGTTATAATTAAGAAATGTTATTAATTATTAATATCACATACTTTCCATGGTCGCCTATGTTCCCCCGGAGGTTTCCTGTGGTATTTAAGACTGTATTCCGTGTGTTTGCATTTCACGTACGCTCCGCGTCAATCCGTTTTATGTTTGAATGTTGCCTGAACGACCCACGGTGACGTTCCTACAACGTTCGCCAATAATACAGACTTCTAAATTTACACTCGACATCGCGGGAGGTTTTTTTGTTATGAACAATAGATTAAATGGCAATAGTAGAGACACTGGCAGTACTTTGGACATCTAATATTTCTCTTTTACAAATATCTTTTGTTGCCGTTTACAGTTTAACACCTTCCTTGAACCGTATAGTTATAATTAAGAAATGTTATTAATTATTAATATCACATACTTTCCATGGTCGCCTATGTTCCCCCGGAGGTTTCCTGTGGTATTTAAGACTGTATTCCGTGTGTTTGCATTTCACGTACGCTCCGCGTCAATCCGTTTTATGTTTGAATGTTGCCTGAACGACCCACGGTGACGTTCCTACAACGTTCGCCAATAATACAGACTTCTAAATTTACACTCGACATCGCGGGAGGTTTTTTTGTTATGAACAATAGATTAAATGGCAATAGTAGAGACACTGGCAGTACTTTGGACATCTAATATTTCTCTTTTACAAATATCTTTTGTTGCCGTTTACAGTTTAACACCTTCCTTGAACCGTATAGTTATAATTAAGAAATGTTATTAATTATTAATATCACATACTTTCCATGGTCGCCTATGTTCCCCGGAGGTTTCCTGTGGTATTTAAGACTGTATTCCGTGTGTTTGCATTTCACGTACGCTCCGCGTCAATCCGTTTTATGTTTGAATGTTGCCTGAACGACCCACGGTGACGTTCCTACAACGTTCGCCAATAATACAGACTTCTAAATTTACACTCGACATCGCGGGAGGTTTTTTTGTTATGAACAATAGATTAAATGGCAATAGTAGAGACACTGGCAGTACTTTGGACATCTAATATTTCTCTTTTACAAATATCTTTTGTTGCCGTTTACAGTTTAACACCTTCCTTGAACCGTATAGTTATAATTAAGAAATGTTATTAATTATTAATATCACATACTTTCCATGGTCGCCTATGTTCCCCGGAGGTTTCCTGTGGTATTTAAGACTGTATTCCGTGTGTTTGCATTTCACGTACGCTCCGCGTCAATCCGTTTTATGTTTGAATGTTGCCTGAACGACCCACGGTGACGTTCCTACAGCGTTCGCCAATAATACAGACTTCTAAATTTACACTCGACATCGCGGGACGTTTTTTGTTATGAACAATAGATTAAATGGCAATAGTAGAGACACTGGCAGTACTTTGGACATCTAATATTTCTCTTTTACAAATATCTTTTGTTGCCGTTTACAGTTTAACACCTTCCTTGAACCGTATAGTTATAATTAAGAAATGTTATTAATTATTAATATCAACTACTTTAAATGGTCGCCTATGTTCCCCCGGAGGATTCCTGTGGTATTTAAGACTGTGTTCCGTGTGTTTGCATTTCACGTACGCTCCGCGTCAATCCGTTTTATGTTTGAATGTTGCCTGAACGACCCACGGTGACGTTCCTACAACTTTCGCCAATAATACAGACTTCTAAATTTACACTCGACATCGCGGGTGGTTTTTTTGTTATGAACAATAGATTAAATGGCAATAGTAGAGACACTGGCAGTACTTTGGACATCTAATATTTCTCTTTTACAAATATCTTTTGTTGCCGTTTACAGTTTAACACCTTCCTTGAACCGTATAGTTATAATTAAGAAATGTTATTAATTATTAATATCACATACTTTCCATGGTCGCCTATGTTCCCCGGAGGTTTCCTGTGGAATTTAAGACTGTATTCCGTGTGTTTGCATTTCACGTACGCTCCGCGTCAATCCGTTTTATGTTTGAATGTTGCCTGAACGACCCACGGTGACGTTCCTACAGCGTTCGCCAATAATACAGACATCTAAATTTACACTCGACATCGCGGGACGTTTTTTGTTATGAACAATAGATTAAATGGCAATAGTAGAGACACTGGCAGTACTTTGGACATCAAATATTTCTCTTTTACAAATATCTTTTGTTGCCGTTTACAGTTTAACACCTTCCTTGAACCGTATAGTTATAATTAAGAAATGTTATTAATTATTAATATCAACTACTTTAAATGGTCGCCTATGTTCCCCCGGAGGTTTCCTGTGGTATTTAAGACTGTATTCCGTGTGTTTGCATTTCACGTACGCTCCGCGTCAATCCGTTTTATGTTTGAATGTTGCCTGAACGACCCACGGTGACGTTCCTACAACGTTCGCCAATAATACAGACTTCTAAATTTACACTCGACATCGCGGGAGGTTTTTTTGTTATGAACAATAGATTAAATGGCAATAGTAGAGACACTGGCAGTACTTTGGACATCTAATATTTCTCTTTTACAAATATCTTTTGTTGCCGTTTACAGTAGAGCTCTTACTTTTTGACCCGTCGGGTACCCGTCTACCCGAAACAACTTCAAGCCATTGAATGTGGTATAGTTCAATAATTTTTGGCTAACATCAGACTATATCACAGACAATCACAGACAATATTACATTCAATTGCTTGAAGTTATTCCGGGTAATTTTCGGGTACCCGGGTACTCGACGGGTCAAAAAGTAAGAGCTCTAGTTTACAGTTTAACACCTTCCTTGAACCGTATAGTTATAATTAAGAAATGTTATTAATTATTAATATCACATACTTTCCATGGTCGCCTATGTTCCCCGGAGGTTTCCTGTGGTATTTAAGACTGTATTCCGTGTGTTTGCATTTCACGTACGCTCCGCGTCAATCCGTTTTATGTTTGAATGTTGCCTGAACGACCCACGGTGACGTTCCTACAGCGTTCGCCAATAATACAGACTTCTAAATTTACACTCGACATCGCGGGACGTTTTTTGTTATGAACAATAGATTAAATGGCAATAGTAGAGACACTGGCAGTACTTTGGACATCTAATATTTCTCTTTTACAAATATCTTTTGTTGCCGTTTACAGTTTAACACCTTCCTTGAACCGTATAGTTATAATTAAGAAATGTTATTAATTATTAATATCAACTACTTTAAATGGTCGCCTATGTTCCCCCGGAGGATTCCTGTGGTATTTAAGACTGTGTTCCGTGTGTTTGCATTTCACGTACGCTCCGCGTCAATCCGTTTTATGTTTGAATGTTGCCTGAACGACCCACGGTGACGTTCCTACAACTTTCGCCAATAATACAGACTTCTAAATTTACACTCGACATCGCGGGTGGTTTTTTTGTTATGAACAATAGATTAAATGGCAATAGTAGAGACACTGGCAGTACTTTGGACATCTAATATTTCTCTTTTACAAATATCTTTTGTTGCCGTTTACAGTTTAACACCTTCCTTGAACCGTATAGTTATAATTAAGAAATGTTATTAATTATTAATATCACATACTTTCCATGGTCGCCTATGTTCCCCGGAGGTTTCCTGTGGAATTTAAGACTGTATTCCGTGTGTTTGCATTTCACGTACGCTCCGCGTCAATCCGTTTTATGTTTGAATGTTGCCTGAACGACCCACGGTGACGTTCCTACAGCGTTCGCCAATAATACAGACATCTAAATTTACACTCGACATCGCGGGACGTTTTTTGTTATGAACAATAGATTAAATGGCAATAGTAGAGACACTGGCAGTACTTTGGACATCAAATATTTCTCTTTTACAAATATCTTTTGTTGCCGTTTACAGTTTAACACCTTCCTTGAACCGTATAGTTATAATTAAGAAATGTTATTAATTATTAATATCAACTACTTTAAATGGTCGCCTATGTTCCCCCGGAGGTTTCCTGTGGTATTTAAGACTGTATTCCGTGTGTTTGCATTTCACGTACGCTCCGCGTCAATCCGTTTTATGTTTGAATGTTGCCTGAACGACCCACGGTGACGTTCCTACAACGTTCGCCAATAATACAGACTTCTAAATTTACACTCGACATCGCGGGAGGTTTTTTTGTTATGAACAATAGATTAAATGGCAATAGTAGAGACACTGGCAGTACTTTGGACATCTAATATTTCTCTTTTACAAATATCTTTTGTTGCCGTTTACAGTAGAGCTCTTACTTTTTGACCCGTCGGGTACCCGTCTACCCGAAACAACTTCAAGCCATTGAATGTGGTATAGTTCAATAATTTTTGGCTAACATCAGACTATATCACAGACAATCACAGACAATATTACATTCAATTGCTTGAAATTATTCCGGGTAATTTTCGGGTACCCGGGTACTCGACGGGTCAAAAAGTAAGAGCTCTAGTTTACAGTTTAACACCTTCCTTGAACCGTATAGTTATAATTAAGAAATGTTATTAATTATTAATATCACATACTTTCCATGGTCGCCTATGTTCCCCGGAGGTTTCCTGTGGTATTTAAGACTGTATTCCGTGTGTTTGCATTTCACGTACGCTCCGCGTCAATCCGTTTTATGTTTGAATGTTGCCTGAACGACCCACGGTGACGTTCCTACAGCGTTCGCCAATAATACAGACTTCTAAATTTACACTCGACATCGCGGGACGTTTTTTGTTATGAACAATAGATTAAATGGCAATAGTAGAGACACTGGCAGTACTTTGGACATCTAATATTTCTCTTTTACAAATATCTTTTGTTGCCGTTTACAGTTTAACACCTTCCTTGAACCGTATAGTTATAATTAAGAAATGTTATTAATTATTAATATCAACTACTTTAAATGGTCGCCTATGTTCCCCCGGAGGTTTCCTGTGGTATTTAAGACTGTATTCCGTGTGTTTGCATTTCACGTACGCTCCGCGTCAATCCGTTTTATGTTTGAATGTTGCCTGAACGGCCCACGGTGACGTTCCTACAGCGTTCGCCAATAATACAGACTTCTAAATTTACACTCGACATCGCGGGACGTTTTTTGTTATGAACAATAGATTAAATGGCAATAGTAGAGACACTGGCAGTACTTTGGACATCTAATATTTCTCTTTTACAAATATCTTTTGTTGCCGTTTACAGTTTAACACCTTCCTTGAACCGTATAGTTATAATTAAGAAATGTTATTAATTATTAATATCACATACTTTCCATGGTCGCCTATGTTCCCCGGAGGTTTCCTGTGGTATTTAAGACTGTATTCCGTGTGTTTGCATTTCACGTACGCTCCGCGTCAATCCGTTTTATGTTTGAATGTTGCCTGAACGACCCACGGTGACGTTCTTACAGCGTTCGCCAATAATACAGACTTCTAAATTTACACTCGACATCGCGGGACGTTTTTTGTTATGAACAATAGATTAAATGGCAATAGTAGAGACACTGGCAGTACTTTGGACATCTAATATTTCTCTTTTACAAATATCTTTTGTTGCCGTTTACAGTTTAACACCTTCCTTGAACCGTATAGTTATAATTAAGAAATGTTATTAATTATTAATATCAACTACTTTAAATGGTCGCCTATGTTCCCCCGGAGGTTTCCTGTGGTATTTAAGACTGTATTCCGTGTGTTTGCATTTCACGTACGCTCCGCGTCAATCCGTTTTATGTTTGAATGTTGCCTGAACGGCCCACGGTGACGTTCCTACAGCGTTCGCCAATAATACAGACTTCTAAATTTACACTCGACATCGCGGGACGTTTTTTGTTATGAACAATAGATTAAATGGCAATAGTAGAGACACTGGCAGTACTTTGGACATCTAATATTTCTCTTTTACAAATATCTTTTGTTGCCGTTTACAGTTTAACACCTTCCTTGAACCGTATAGTTATAATTAAGAAATGTTATTAATTATTAATATCACATACTTTCCATGGTCGCCTATGTTCCCCGGAGGTTTCCTGTGGTATTTAAGACTGTATTCCGTGTGTTTGCATTTCACGTACGCTCCGCGTCAATCCGTTTTATGTTTGAATGTTGCCTGAACGACCCACGGTGACGTTCCTACAGCGTTCGCCAATAATACAGACTTCTAAATTTACACTCGACATCGCGGGACGTTTTTTGTTATGAACAATAGATTAAATGGCAATAGTAGAGACACTGGCAGTACTTTGGACATCTAATATTTCTCTTTTACAAATATCTTTTGTTGCCGTTTACAGTTTAACACCTTCCTTGAACCGTATAGTTATAATTAAGAAATGTTATTAATTATTAATATCAACTACTTTAATTGGTCGCCTATGTTCCCCCGGAGGTTTCCTGTGGTATTTAAGACTGTATTCCGTGTGTTTGCATTTCACGTACGCTCCGCGTCAATCCGTTTTATGTTTGAATGTTGCCTGAACGGCCCACGGTGACGTTCCTACAGCGTTCGCCAATAATACAGACTTCTAAATTTACACTCGACATCGCGGGACGTTTTTTGTTATGAACAATAGATTAAATGGCAATAGTAGAGACACTGGCAGTACTTTGGACATCTAATATTTCTCTTTTACAAATATCTTTTGTTGCCGTTTACAGTTTAACACCTTCCTTGAACCGTATAGTTATAATTAAGAAATGTTATTAATTATTAATATCACATACTTTCCATGGTCGCCTATGTTCCCCGGAGGTTTCCTGTGGTATTTAAGACTGTATTCCGTGTGTTTGTATTTCAGGAACCCTTTGCGTAGGTGAGGGGTGAAAATATGTAAGTCAATATTCCACGGCAATGTGTGCGCTATATTCCGGGAGTATTGTACCGCACTATGTGCGCAATATTCCACGGTAATGTGTGCGCTATATTCCGGGAATATTGTACCGCACTATGTGCGCAATATTCCACGGCAATGTGTGCGCTATATTCCGGGAATATTGTACCGCACTATGTGCGCAATATTCCACGGCAATGTGTGCGCTATATTCCGGGAGTATTGTACCGCACTATGTGCGCAATATTCCACGGCAATGTGTGCGCTATATTCCGGGAATATTGTACCGCACTATGTGCGCAATATTCCACGGCAATGTGTGCGCTATATTCCGGGAATATTGTACCGCACTATGTGCGCAATATTCCACGGCAATGTGTGCGCTATATTCCGGGAATATTGTACCGCACTATGTGCGCAATATTCCACGGCAATGTGTGCGCTATATTCCGGGAATATTGTACCGCACTATGTGCGCAATATTCCACGGCAATGTGTGCGCGATATTCCAAGAACATTGCACAAACGTGGCCATTGCAATATTCCACGGCAATGTGTGCGCATTGTTCCAGGAATATTGTACCGCACTATGTGCGCAATATTCCACGGCAATGTGTGCGCGATATTCCAGAAACATTGCACATACGTGTCCATTGCAATATTCCACGGCAATGCTTCTACAATATTGCAGTAATAATGCAATGCAACCTGCAACCAAACGGTATCATTGTAATGTTCAGCAACGTTTCTGCAACGTTCCTGCAACTAAGTGTGCTGTAGGGGGTGTAACTTTGCAAAAGTAAGATGCCTTTGTTCTCCACCTGCATTTTCGCTGACCATCCCATTCCTCCTCCTTGCACTTATCTTCTTCACTGACAATCCTCTCATTATTCACACGCGTCTTCTTTCCCTTCTTCTTTGCACTCATCATTCAGCTAGACCATATCACTGTGATCGGGAATCGAACGGCTTTGAACGTGAATCGAACGGCTTTGAAAGGGTATTGAACGGTTTTGAACGTGAATCGAACGGGTATCGAACGGGTATTGAACGGCTTTGATCGACTTTGATCAAGTATTGAACGGTTTTGAACGTATATCGAACGGGTATCGAACGGCTTAGAACGGCTTCGAACGCGCATCGAACGACTTCTACATAATAATGATAAGTATCGTCTTAAACTAGCGTACATCACATGTAGGAGGTTGGGGAGGGTGAAGAAAAAACATTTTCATATACATTAAAAATTGATTATATTTTATTTAAGCATTTCTCTCTGGCATTTAGACAACCAGTTGAATATTTTAAATACATTTTGCATGGCACAGTGTTTTGCGTGTCTGCCACATCGCAGAGTATTAACTACATTTAGCTTATTTAGAGATTTGATATCCTCATAGTCAATGTCCAGGGTCTCGATGACCACGTCTGCGCTCATATTTTCATCCAGGAAATCCGCAAGCCAGTCGCGTTTCTGCAGCCCTTTAACGTATACGATATGGGATGTATCATCTTCTTCATCGATCGCATCAGCTACAGCTTTCGAAATTAGCCGTTTAGTCATATTGTACGGAACGTCTCCATCGTCCCAACGTAGCCCATGATGTTTTGCCACCAACCATCGGATGCTTGATTTGTATCTGTAGAGCAAGAATCACGCAGCGCGGCTTCTCCAGCTGTGCAGATGCCTTCACGGCCCATGAATGCTTGGTCGTGCTCTGTAAGAGACGATACTCGTACAGATCCCACGATTGAAAATAAATGCTCAGGTTTTGTCCACTTTCCAAAGTATGTAGCAACGATAGCTTATTAACGTCATTTAACGTCACACGGGGCATCCGCCATTGTAGTTTAACTAATTCAATTTCAGGTTCCAACATCGATGATCCTATCAGAGCATTGTTGTCGTTGCGCGATCGTATTAAAATCAATTCGTGACGCGCATTAATAATCATGCGTTTGTAGTCCTCGCAAAATCCCAGCAAATATTTGAGTGGGACACAGAAATTGAAATGATTTTTCACTATTGGCCCATCGCGTCGTTTCAAGCCCCATCCGGCATTCTCCATATTTTTGTCTTCGTCAGATGTCAGCGATACATTGTTTTTAAGCGTGCTAGTTATTCCAACGTTTCTGTTGCGATCAATCTCTACGCCATTCAGCTCGTATCGAATCTCATCGAATAAGAACGCCACACAATTATTTCCCAACCTCACCGATAATGCATCGTTCGGCTTATTTATCTTCAATTTCCCATCCACATAGAGGAAACATTCACACCGCAATGTGTATAAATCCTGCTGCTGTATCGGTATTCTTATCTCATCGCTGTATCCAAACGTCGTGTTGACGTATGGGTTGTATGTGTGAGTCTCAAGCTTAACGATGCGATCATCAAACGTAGGCTTCCCTCCAGTGCTTAGAATGTCAGCCATTTTTCAACCTAAATGCCCACAATGAATCCCAATGATTTCAAAAATGCAATGTTCGCAGCACTGAGCCTCTTCTTTTTAGCGTGATCGGAGTTGATGCAGTTGTTGTTGTTGTAAACAATTTCATTTGGAAGAAACGGGTTTCTGGAGTCGTTCAATACAAGCATCTCTTTCCTTCACACCACGCATATTAACGTCGTCGCCGTCGTACGTGCAGTCTGATGGTAATCTCTTCACCTCGAAAATCAAGCAACCCTCGTGTGGGTTTCCACGTCGCGGCGGTGCTGAAACAAACGTGCGATTCGATTAGAGCAGGCATGTTATTTAAGGCTGCCGTCTCACCGGGCCTTGAATGTGTGCGTACGCTCACACAAGCTAAGTTGAGCGTGTACATATACGCGTATAGTAAACAAACCGTAAATTACAACTTTCGTCCTGGAATCGGCCAGAAGGAAGTTTTTGCGGGTACAGTTGCCTTCAGCAGACAACCGTGCAAGGTGGTCTGGTCCGTATGAGCGCTAATAAGCACCGTACGTCAAAATAATAATGAATTTATGTATCGAAAACTGACAGAATGAAACTTCAAGGCTTGTCCGTTGGTGGCGCTAGTGGTGTACCGCAGCCACGTAGCACCAGCGTGACGTATACGCAGGGCCGACGCGAGGTCAGTTGGCGCCCTTATGCAAGAAAATTTTGGGTGTTTCAAATTTTTACACCTGTTTTCCATTTAATATGTTTTATCTTTACGAGGTGAACATTTCGTTAATGTGGGTGTTGGATTCCGTTATTATTAAGCGTGCGATATAGTTTTTTAGCGTCCCATTCGGCTGGCGTCCTTATGCTGCGCGTAACTTGCATAATAGCTCCGCCGACCCTGCGTATACGCGATGTAGTAAACAAACCGTAAATTACAACTTTCGTCCTGGAATCGACAAGAAGGACGTTTTTGCGGGTATAGTTGCCTTCAGCAGACATCCGTGCAGGGTGGTCTGGTCCGTATGAGCGCTAATAACCACCGTACATCGAAATAATAATGAATTTATGAATCGTGTACTGAGACAGACTCGAGAAATGACAGAATGAAGCTTCAAGGATTCTCCGCCACCGGCGTTGATGCTATATTCGTGCATTGTACCATTAAAACCGGTGGAAGTCTAATCTAGCCGATAAATGTAGGAAAGACATAGTTGCCGAGACGTATCGAGAGTCGAATCGCGCTGTTGCCGCATTTCCCCTATCACTATTTTGCCATCAAGGAGGCTTGAATGAATCACGGCGAAGCGGTTGGAGAACAGAGATGGGCAAAGATAATATCTGGATAAACTTAAATAAAAAATACTACAGTATTGTCTCATTACGGGCTCGGTTTGGTGTACACGATGTGGATTTTTCGCTATTCCCACCACTTCTGTCTCACTCTTGTCCGGCGATGGCGAGAGCGAAATGGAACGAGAGCGAGCGAGGGCGGTACGAGATAGACGACGGGATGATGTTTTGTCTCGCTCCCTCTTTCGGACGCCTAACACTCCGTCATTTGCGTTCGCGGCCGTCGCGCAGGCAAAGCGTTCCATCTCGCTTCCCCTTTCGGCCAGAAAGAAGTGAGAAACGAACACTGGGAATTAGGGATCTGTTCACGACAGGAGCTCAACGCCGGTCCCGACCAGCGAGCACATACGGAGACAATACTGTACACACACATTCAACATAACTTACTTTGGCTACAACTTTCATTAGCTTCTCCTCCGTCTCCTCCTGCTTCTCTTCCTTCTCCTCCTCCTTCTTCTCTTCCTTCTTCTCTTCCTTCTCCTCCTCCTTCTTCTCTTCCTTCTTCTCCTCCTTCTCCTCGTTCTCTCTTTCTTTCACTTCCTCCCCCTCCTTTCTCTTTTTCTCCCCTTCACTTTCGGCCGATACAGCGGACGGGACAGTATCTCCCATCTGGAAATGAAATGATGAATGTATTATTTTATGGCAAATAGTGAGATTATAAGTAGTATAGCTAGGCCGGTTCTAACGCAGGTCCTCTGAGGGGAGCGCCGGGGCGGGGTGAAGTGAGGGCGCGCGGGGGAGCGCGGCGGAAGGAAACATGGGCGCGGGGACAGCGGGGAGAGGAAGACAGGTTGCGCGCGCACGAGCCGCGGAGTGGGGGAATCCGCGATGATGGAGGGGATCAGTCCGGGCCGAGCCGCCGTGAAGACCTCTTCAGACCGGACCCACCGCCGAAACTTTCCACAGAGGGAGGGAATGACCTTGGCCCACCCCCGAAATTTTTTTTATACCTATCCGAGGGAGGGAATTACCTTGGCCCAACCCCGAAATTTTTTTTATAACTAACCGAGGGAGGGAATGACCTTGGCCCACCTTCCACTTTTTTTTAGACCGGGCCAGAATATTTTTTCTAAACCAATATGTAGCATCAGCAGAATTTTTTCCAGCGCAGAAAAATTATAATTTATTTTTTGTTGGAAATTGTTTCGGACGTTCTCGGGAAAGATCGGCGTTTTTTACACACCGCGTCTTCGGAGGAGGGAAAGAGAGAGCATTATTCTAAAAACTAAATTCGAGAGAGGGAAAGAGTCGGCACTACATAGTGTTACAATCACATTTTATTCTAAAGCTAGCCAGTTTTTAAAGCGTTCCGATTTAACGCCGCAGCGTATCCCGCCAACGTGTGTAACTTGAATCCTCTGGGGCAGCCGCGCGGGATGACGTCATTTGGCAGCGCGAAGAACGAAATAAACGCTGAATCTTAGAATTAAGTGGCGAGGAGGATGATGGATAAATAAAATATAGAAATAATATATGTTTAAGAAATTTTATTTAAAATTAAAAGAATATAATTTAACATTTTTCCTACGAGCATCAGCTAGAATATCATTGATTGCACATGCTACCAGTTCGCAATCTACATGATAATCCTCACAGTAATGTTCGCTATCACGTATGATTTTAGCAGCACGACGCATATCTAATGTTTCGCAGGCTATATCGCTCTGCCGCAGCACGTTAACAAAAGTTTCAAATTTCGTCTGCACATCTCTTACATTTTGATGTAGCCGCGAATACACATAGTCTATACATGGTTCAAGATTTAATAAAAATGTTAGTGTATCCGGTTTGAAATACAGCGGCTTATCATGTAGCGTCATCCTTACAATTGGAGAATTATAGATCTCACAAAAATCCATCGTTAATTTATCCATCTGCATCGAAGGTGATCCAGGTAATCGTGAACGTTCTTCGATGGTTTCACGGCTGTTGCATAGCGCATGCCATGTATACGATGGTAACGTGAGAAACATCCCCCGATTGTCGCCGAGAACAATTTCTATATCAATAATAGGCCGTACGGTGATTCCAATTTCAAATATTTGCTGCCCATGGATGTTAATGCGTATCTTCTGACCATGATACTCGATGTTCGGCGCGAGCTAAGAGAACAATCAAAGCTATGAAATTGCCCGCTCGTATTAGAAACAAACATAAAAATTTTGAGAAGATGTGAAAATTAAGCCTTACCAATAAACTATAATTCTTTAAGTACCTTAAACATTCGGCAGATGGCGTCAATATCGGATCTGTGGGGATTTTTCATCGATCGGCAGTGTCGCTAAATTAAATCTAGGGATTTTTCATCGATCGGCGGTGTCACTAAATCAAATCTAGGGAATTTTCGCTCCAACAGTTGATCAATTACACCACCACCGCCAACGGTTGCGCGCGCGACGCCGTCTTGAAATCCCCCTCCCCTGTGACATCACCCTCGCCCTAGGTATGGTACCCCCCTCCATACCTCGCCCCCGCGCCCTAGGTGCGGTACACCCCGCCCCGCCTCACCCCCTCCCCACCCGTATCCAGAACTCTCATTACCTACCTACTAACAGGTAGCGCCAATACGAAATGTGTGAAAAACCTGGAAAATTTACCAAGGCGGGTCCAAATACCGACGCGGACCCAAAGTACCTTAAACATCCAATAGCCTCAACACTGATCCAGAATCGGCATAGCCTACCTCCTATTGCAACACAAATTAGAAGGTCTACACGAAATCAAGTGGACATACTGCGAACCCCTTAAAAAACATTGCAAGATAGTATTGAAACTAGATTATCCAATAATTTATACTTTACATATACGGAAGCCAAAGAAGCAACTATCGTCGTATTTTTCCATCCATAAAACTGAATAAAACTTGATATCATACTTAATAATGATTTTATTTATTGATAAAAATTAAATTCTGGCAGAGCCGCATTCAAGGGGCCAAAGAGCGGCATGCGGCCCGCGAGCCGCGTGCCGACCACTGGGCTAAGCGATGAGCAGAGAATGGTATTAAAAGGAAATTTGTTGGATTAAGATACAATGTAAAAACACATTTTATGAAAACAGTGTATATTTTTTTCCTAATCCTTCTAATAGAATTCAATTATAAGTAACTTGTTTACAATCTAGTAATTAGCTAAAAAACATAGCATAAGTTACTCTATAACTAACTTTGAATATATGCATATGTTGTGCCCTGGCAATGCCCAAGACACACGTAATACACAATCACATAATCTGATAATTCTTTATCCCAAATATCGCTTAAAACCGATGGCCGACGCCTCCAGAAGAGAATACTTCTTTAAGGCGGAATTTCCTCGGCTCGTTCAGACGCATACGCACACTTCCAGACTATAGGAGTCGGAAAAAAAGGAAAGTCGCCTCAACGGGACTCGAACCCGCGATCTCTAGATCCGTAACGCGCTGGCCAGCCGCCTTAGCCACCTCGGCTACCGCCGACTCCCCCGGTTCCTTAGTCCCCCGAACTCCTCATAAATGGACGCCACCTAGGTGCTGCTACTAAACAAACTAAGGGGGTAGCACACACACTAGGCCGTTGCCTAAATGCCAGTATGCCTACTACAGTTCGGCCATACCTGACATATGCGCCGCCCTCGGCCATAATCCAAGGGGGCACGCCAAAGGGTCAGAAATCCCACTTCTGAACTATAGGAGTCGGAAAAAAAGGAAAGTCGCCTCAACGGGACTCGAACCCGCGATCTCTAGATCCGTAGCGCGCTGGCCAGCCGCCTTAGCCACCTCGGCTACCGCCGACTCCCCCGGTTCCTTAGTCCCCCGAACTCCTCATAAATGGACGCCACCTAGGTGCTGCTACTAAACAAACTAAGGGGGTAGCACACACACTAGGCCGTTGCCTAAATGCCAGTATGCCTACTACAAGACAAACATATCCAAACGCATGTTGGACACAGTACATACTTCCATCGATAGATGCTGGGTATCACATTTATCCGTCTTTCATTCAGGTCCAATAAAGAATAAATTCTTATTCGAACGAATCTGGCTAGAATAACGGTACAGATTTATTCGCGAATAACGAATCATTTTTTGTCGAATACAATCGTCATTTGTTATTCGAATTTGTTATACGAATCCGTATCCGAATGAAAATTTAGCCGAATAATGCCCAACTCTGGCTGAAAACACATCTTGATGCTTTTCAATCTTTTGTGAAAGACATTCGTAATTCTTTAATAAAAGCCACAGTAGTTGCCACGCTATTAATTAATTCATTAATTTTTTAGATTCCCATTAACAATATTTCAATTCACCAATACACATACTAAATTAATTTTATTCCAACACCAATAAATTGTGCGTTAAAAATATTGGATCTCTTCGTTCATTTTCGCTGAATTATTACCATTAGCATTTCAGTTTCCTGCAACAAGACTTTTTGCCATACGCTCTCACTTCCTTCGGACACATTTTGTAGTCTCTACACTTACTATAGTAAAATGCCACTCTATTTCTATATAAGTTCTACGTGAAGTTGTAACTAAAATAATTAAAATGTGGATTTTATATATTTACTAATAAGCAAAGCAGAAAATGGTGCAGTGTGATCTACGTCAGAGAAAAAAATTTATGAGACTATTAAGGATCAGAAAACTAATAATTATTAATAAATATGTATTAAAACGTGTCTATAGTAACGGTTGCGAATATTCTCCAGCCAGTTATTGTTTTCTATAAATCCTACACTGTTAATAAATTTTTAAACAAAGTATTTTTCGATGAATGCTAACATAACGCTCTTTTTATTTTTAGGCATGGGATATGTTGTAATATTTGCTTAGAAATCAATAAGATCCTGTATAATATGATTGCTTACATTTTATTCCTATATTCCAATATATTCATATTAATTTCCTACTATTTTTAGTCTTGTCGCGTGTAGGAAACATTCAAGTAGGATTTGTACATATATTTAACGAAATTTATAAATTTTTCAGTGATAAGACAGACATTCGTCATGTAATTTTAATCACGGTAATTCGTAATCACAAAAAATAGAAGAAAATAATAAATATAATAATAAAAATTATCTGAAGTATGATAATTATCTTTTTTTTTTCCTTGGGCGTTTGCCGGGCGCTCAGTCCTGTTGGACCATTGAGCTCGAGCCCGTGCGGGCAGTCCTAGTTGGGAGGGCTTTCCGCCAAGCCGGCCTCTCGTACAAATTCGAGAAGCCCGCTCAGGGTTGTGTCCTCCAAGTTTGCTGTGCGGCAGAAGGCTGCTCCCAGCAACAACTGTCTCTGGGCCGCCATACCCACGCACTGCGTCATTAGGTGGAGCGGCGTTTCGTCGTCCTCCCCGCACCGCGGGCACCTAGGTCCCTCGACGATCCCCAGACGTGCCAGGTGCTTTCTCGTGTGCCAGTGTCCTGTGACCATCCCCACGAGCAGTCGCAGCTGCGACCTATCTAGGCAGCTGAGTGTAGCCCCTAACTTTTTGGAAGGCCGCTTCAGCAGAGCCTTCGCGTGTCTCATCTGTTGGGTCCGTTCCCAGAGTTGTTCGAGTTGCTGTCTGATCCTGCACCTCGTCCACTCCTTCACAGTCCCCATGGAGACACCTGTGTTGTGTAGGGATCCAAGTGCGGCCCGACTGTCGCTACATATATAGATGTGCTTGCCCTCATAGCCCCTGTTCAGGTTCAACCTGGCACTGGTCCTGATAGCCTGCACCTCCGCCTGAAAAACCGATACGTGTGGGCCCAGGGCGATGGATCTTTCCACCCTGGGCCTCTCCCCCCGTATCCCGGCTCCGGTTCCGGTTTTGGTCTTGGAGCCATCTGTATACCACGTGAGCCCCCCCCGGAGAGAGTAAATCCTTCCCGCTCTCCTCCCATTCCTTCCTGGTTGGGAAGCGAACGACAAAGTTTTGTTGGAAGCGGTAGGCTGGGGCACATTGGTCTCCCCCGCAGTCCAGGGCCTCGTGCGAGTCCCTTACGTCCTGCAGGATCGCCGCGTGCCCGTTCCTCGCGTCTTTCCATCCTCCCGCGAAGTGTATCCTCAGGGCAGCCTTCCTAGCCCCGGCCTCCGCAGCCAAGTGCGGCGGCGGCAGCTCCAGCAAGACCCCCATCGCCAGGGTGGGCGTGGTGGGGAACGCACCTGTTATTCCCAGCAGTACCAGGCGATACACCTTGCTTAATGTCCTCCTATGGGTGTCCCTCCTCGTGGAGGTCCACCATACCACTGAGGCGTATATCAGTTGGGGTTCCAGGATGGCTGTATAGATCCATTTAACCACCCATGGTTTTAACCCCCATGTGCTGCCAAACATCCTTCTGCAGGCCCAGTAGGTGACGAGCGCCTTCTGTGTCTGCTTCGCGATGTGGCTTTTCCACGTGAGCTTCTTATCTAGGGTCACTCCTAGATATTTCACCTCCGAGGAGGTGTAGAGCTCCGCTCCGAAGATTGAGGGGGCCTTAAATTTTAGGTTCCGCTTCGTTGTGAATAGTACCATTTCCGTCTTGTACGGATTTACCTTTAGGTTTTGTTTGTGGCACCATTCCTGAACCAATATGAGCGCCTTCTGCATTCTCCTGGCCATGCACGTCGGGCTCGTGCCTCTGACTGCGATCACTATGTCATCAGCGTAGCCCTGTACTATTACACCCTCTTCTCCGAGCCCACGCAGTAGCTCGTCCACCACCAGGGTCCACAGCAGTGGGGAGAGAACTCCTCCCTGCGGGCAGCCCCTGTCGGCTCGAGCCCTTATCGTGGTCCCTTCCCAGCTGGCCATCACGGCTCTAGTCCGCAGCATGTTGCGGATCCACCTTCTGATCGAATCTTCGACCTTGAAGCTGTCTAGAGCCCTGCTTATGGCATCCAAGGATGTGTTGTCGAACGCTCCTTCGATGTCCAAGAAAACGCTCAGGACCGACTGTTTCCGTTCCAGGGCCCCTTCTACCACCCTTACCAGGTGGTGGAGTGCCGTCTCCACGGATTTGCCGGCCTGATACGCTTGTTGGGAGGTTTGAACTGGTCTTTCCACCAGCGCATGTTCCCTGATGTGCCTATCCACCAGCCTTTCCAGCGTCTTCAGAAGGAAGGACGTTAGGCTGATAGGCCTGAAGGATTTGGCAGAGTCGTAGTCCTTCTTCCCTGGTTTGGGTATGAATACGACTCTAGCTGTTCTCCATATTCTGGGTATATATCCCAAAGCAAGACAGGATTTGAAGATAAGGTGCAGTCGTTTTATCAGGTCCTCGCCTGCTTCCTGTAGAAGAGCGGGGAAAATCCCATCCACTCCCGGACTCTTAAATCTCTTAAATGAGTTTATGGCCCATCTGATCCTATCTCGGTTCACCACTCTGGAGGCCATCCCCCAGTCCTTCGGTCCATCTTTTTGAGGTTCCAGCTCTTCTGTTGGCTGCCCCTGCTGACAGAGTCCCGAGCCTGGGAAGTGAACCTCTATCAGATGCTCCAGAATTTGTTGTCGGTCCTCTAGGTACCTCCCATCCGGGAGCCTGAGTCCGTTTTTCCGGATGCCCGGTTGCGAAGACCCTTTGAAGCCTGGCCACTAGTGGTAGGGCCTCGGTCTTTTCACAGAATCCCCACCCGGTTTTCCTTCTTGATTCTCTGATGAGCTTCTTGTATGATCTATGGGCTTTCTTGTAGTTTTCCCATTCGACCCGCGTGCCACGCCTCATGGCTCTGTTTAGCAGCTTCCGGGTTCTGATCCTGTGCCTGGTCAGCTCCTGGTTCCACCAGGGCACCCGTTTGCTGCTCCTCCTTTGCTTGGCCGGGCATGCCGCTTCATACGATTGGGTGATTGCAGCCTGCAGTTCCTCAACCGCATGCACGACCCCCCCACCCGTTCTCGAGCGTCCGCAGTGCCCCCCGAGCCTTCCTTCTAGCTCCTCTTTGTAGAGTTGCCAGTCGGTGGCCCTGGTGTTCCTGTAGACCCCCGTGGGTTCGTGATTTGCGTCTCCCGTCAGTTTAAATTCGATTAGCCTGTGGTCTGAGAGAGTTGCCTCTTCCGCCACCTGCCAATCCATTATAGCCTGAGCCACCTTCCTGGAGCCTAGCGTGATGTCGATTACCTCCTTCCTTCTGGTGGTAACGAATGTTGGCTTGGAGCCTCGGTTGAGGATCTCCAGTTCCGTGGTCGAGAGGTATTCAAGTAAGCTTGTCCCTCTCTTGTTGATATCGGAGCTGCCCCATACGATGTGGTGGGCATTTGCATCGCATCCCACCACCAGTTGCAGCCCCTTTCTTTTGCATGCTTCCACCAGTGCTCTGAGTTCCCTCGTTGGTGGGGGCTCCTCGGAGTCGTATGGTAGATATGCTGAGCAGACTACGACTTTTTCCGTATTTACGCCCATTTTTAGCTCTATTAGGACAGCTGTTAGGTCCCTACTGCAGAATTCTCCTAGCCTCAAGGCGTTTAGTTTCCTACTCGCGTAAACGCACGCTCTTGGGCCGGGGTCCCCGGGCCCGTGTATTATCGTGCCCTGTCTCTCGTTCAGTCCTCCTACTCGTCACCTGATCAGCCAGGGTTCTTGTATGAGTGCTATGCCTGTTTGCTGCACCACTGTGCGGCGGTCAAGTAGATCCGTCGCTGCTTTGCAGTGCTGCAGATTAATCTGCGAGATGCTGATGCATCCTGGAGCCATCATGGCTGCAGTATTGCTCGCTCTCGCACGTGCTCCGGGGGAAGTAGTGTGTCCCGTGTTGCGGTCCACTTCTATTTCCCCCTTCGCTTTACCGTGATGGTCTTGCTCGTCACCCCAGCGGTTTTGAGGAACTGGTACCTCATTAACCCAGGGGCGGTGGTACTTTGTACTCATCCCTGGGTCCCCGAGTTCCCAGCCCTACCCAGGCCCACGGCCTTCAGGGGTCTCCCCCTTTTCCCGCGGGTGGGCATGTTCCCTTTTATCGTGGAGGGTGGGTCCCCCCCAGTGGGTGCGCCTGGGGTCTCCCTCCTGGTCGCCACCATCGAGGGTCCCTCCCTTCCCTCCACTGCCCCACTTAGGGTTTGGTCCTGAGGGGCCAGGTCGGCGCCGGCACTGGGCATCGCCCTCGCGCTCGAGGCCTCCCCCGCTCCCCCCGGCTCAACCCCTACCCCGACCTGAGGTGCGGCTACCGCCGCCTCCCGCGCCGCTTCCGGTTTTCCGCCCCCCACGCCGGTCCGGGCTGAGACCTCCCTAAGGAGCGCCCTGCCCAGCCCCCGTGGACGACGAAGCCCCGCTTGCTGAGCGCTTCGTGCGACTCCGCGTCCACCCCCAGAATCAGGTGCACGGATCGTTCGCCCTCTTTTCTGCCCCACACCCTCCATAATTGGATGCGGAGGCCCGGGTTTTGCCGATCGATCCGCTGCATAATGCCTTCCGTCTTCTCTGGAGGTCCAGGGATGACGGTCGCTATCTTTCGAAGCCTTGGCAGGCACTCTCTCTCCATTACCTGGAGAGATGCGCCTTTTCAAGGCTTCAGGTTTTTTGCCGCTTCTTTCAGCCATTCCTTGGCGGCGGCGTCCGTGTAGGTTACCCATAGGATGCCCTGCACGAACCTGCATTCTTCGAAACGGGGGACCGCCATTTCCCTAGGGATGGCGTCCATCGCTTCTCCGAGCCCTCTCATCACCAGACCCCCCTGCTCTGGTGTTAGCGTGGATTCGGGGTAGTCTGATGGCGCTATTGCCATCTTTCTACCCCCCACCAGCGCCTCCTTGAAGCTAGAGGGCTCTGGGAAGATGTTCCCTTTTTTTTGCAGGGTGTTCGAGGGTCGAGCCATCGGTCTGTCGAGCCCTTTTTAGGCCCTTGCCGGTGGTCTCCCCTTCCTTCCCATCCTGCTTTGCGGAGGGGTCTGTTTGCCCTTCATGAGGGCCCATCTCCCTCTCCGCTGCTTTCTCAGAGGTCGGCGCTCCCGCTTGGGTCGCCTCCAAGGTGGTCCCGGATGAAGCCAGTTTGGCTTTCCAGGCCCTCCATTTTGCCGCCCCGCTGCGGTTCGCCTTCCTCTTCTTCGTCTGGGTATCGGACGCGGCTTTGGCGTTGTCGCCGTTACCCTCGTCCGTCCCCCGTATGGTAGCGTCCGTCACCGAGAGCCCGGGTTCGATCGCCGCGGCTAGCGCCGCGTCAGTCTCTGCCGGTCCCTGTAAGGTGGCTTCCGCCACGTGTACGGGAGATGTTCCCTCTTTCGAGGGCCCTTCTCCCGCCGAATTTAATATATTTTTATTATCGTTCTCCGTCCGATTCCCACGAGTGTGCAGGAAGTATACGGTCCACCCCCACAGAGCCTGCTATGTGGGGGTAAGGCTAAATACAATGGGGGATCGCCTGGTACCCCAAGGGCATCGGTCGAGGCACCGGTACCGTACCCCGGTACCATTCATCCCTCGGCACGATAGCTTCCACCTTGGATTGGAGAGTTGGTCCACGACAGGGCGTTCGCTTGCCACGCGGGGTTGTTAGGCCCCGGGGTTCGCTTATAGCACCCGCTAACCGTCACGTTCCCCGACCCCCCTTTCGCTACGGCCCGGTCACCGTTTCCTGATCCAGTCCGCGGCGATCAGAGGAGCCGCTTCACCCTTTGGCCGTTCTCCTATCCGCCACCTGGAGACGCGCTCGGATAGTGCTCAACCTAGATCGACACGGGCCGATCTAGTCCCCCGCTCCCCTTTACGGGGGTAGGGGGACCGCCGAGTGATAATTATCTTTGTAAAAAGAAGTGAGATCTCTATAAAAAAAACTCCAGAAAAGTAAAAAATTACTCCAAGTACATGAAATCAAATAAATCACAAAAAATAGAAGATAATAATAATAATTACAAAATAAAAAAGAGATGTGAAATCAAAATGAGTTGCAAGTACATAAAGATGCTTTCCAACTGCGCTTAAGATGACAACTATAGTGCTGGACACTATTTTTTGCCGATCGGTCACGTGAAAAGTTAAACGAAATTCCTGTAAAGTAAATAGTATATCATCTGATACATAAATGGCATTGTTTTAAATGATCAATTATTAGTTAAAAGAAAACGGCGTATTGTTTCAAATTGAAGAATCAGTAAACTATTCAAAGCGATAAACTTTATCGTCAAAAAAATGTGTCGCAATAAATTAGCCTCCGTTATAAGTTTTCTAAAGTTGTACGTAAATTTCGTGTATGCAAATTGTTTTCTCTGTCGTATTTTCTTCTTACATAATTTTTAAGAAGATTGTATATGCCTTTTCGTGGTCAATTATGTTTCAATTAATGTATACATAATCATATATTCGGCAAAAATAGGGAGCACTATACATGTAGACAGCTAAAATGCTGTATTCATACATTCTATTACTCATATCGCTGACATTTTAATTAAGTCGACTGTGACGGTCCGAAATGTAAGGGTGTTTTCGGGAATTTATTTCAACCAAACGATGCAAGCAAATCAATTTATTGCTTAGTATAGTTAATATGTACATATTGAAGGGTAAAAAAAACAATTTTTTCAATCAAATTCATGAATTCATTTCCTGTATACTCTTCATCAAAATTTACGCTGCGGCAAAAACATGCTTGTCACGTTGACAGTGCCCAGGCCATATGGTTAATCGGAATTAAAAAAACAATAATATTTAGGGACTAGAAGCTTACCTCTATTACGTGACGATTAAAAAATGTCAAAATTGTAAAAAATAACAAAATGGCGGACCACTGAAAAAAAGTCATGTTTTCGGGGTACAAAATTGTGGAAATGTTGCTAAAAAAACTGAAATTATATATATAGTAAATGTGTTAAAGAAAGTATAAATATTTTTTGAAAATGTAGAAAAATTATTTATCATTAAAATGCGTGCATGCATCGATTGATTTATATATAAATGAAATGGAAGGTTATGTCAGCAGAATCTGCTTGATTTCTGCTGTCCATGTGCCGTCAGATCGCGGTGCGCAAGATCTGCTGGATTTCTGCCATTAAATTGTATCAGCAGACTCTCCTCAGTTTCTGCCACCATACTGTTCGCAGGCTATGTCAGCAGAATCTGCTTGAATTCTGCTGCCCATCTGCCGTCAGATCGCGGTGCGTAAGATTTGCCCGATTCCTGCCATTAACCCTCGGACACCGGATGCTCGAGCAGAGCGTGGGGTTCGGTCATTTTGACCCATAGTGAAAAGCGAAAGACGATCGTCGACGATCTTTGACTGTTGCAGTAGGTGAGCTACGGGCCGGGTCAAAGCGACTCGGCATTCGGTGTGAGAGGGTTAAATTATGTCAGCAGTCCCTGCCGCCAATTTGCTCGCATGTTAAGACAGGGCTTTCTGTTGTCAGTCTGCATTCATCATCGAATATAACAAATCCTATATCAAATTTGTAGTCTTTCTATCACAAACATTTGTACACAGGCGTTGAGTAAAATCTGCAAAACGGACATGGTTGACTGGGTATGTATAACCAGTCTTCTATATACTTAATAAATATGTGTTCTATCAATAACCCATCAACATTGGCACGCTTAAAGCGTATTTGACTGAATTACTGACACCTCAATTACTGCCAGCTAACCTAATACTGTTAATCTCATTTTAAGGTTATGTCGTCACATGTACATGAGTAACTACTGCTGTGACAGTGTAGTGTCATAGGGCCGGAGTGACCCACGCTAAGGGGCCACCGAGGAGTGATGTACTGAGTGTGCGTAACGGTGACTGCCTGGAAAATGCGAAAGGCAGTCAGTATGGTATTGGCCGGGCGTGATGAAACTTTGACGTGCAAGAGGCGGTCAAGAGAGAGGTCTTTGAGTGAAAGTTACATTTAGCTTTCAGTCGCGCGTTTGACACCGCTTCATGAAAAACACCATATCTTGCGAATTTCTTCATAAAATTTGGAGCGAACATTCTTGAAACACACGTCTTTCAGAAAATGTAAAAAGAAAAAATTTTTTTTTCAGATTTGAGACAGTGATCTCCCCCCTTAATATATGTAGAAAATGGGAATAGATTAAATAGGAGGAAAATGGACAAACTGAGAATCGGGCCATTCGAAATAATCGACAAAATTTCAGATTCCATTTATAAACTAAAAACAGGGAGGAAAAGAATAGATACAGATATATTTCACGTAACTAAACTAATACCAACCACAATGGATATACAGTATTTCCTCGCTGTGGACTTGCTGGTCGGGACCGGCGGTGAACCCATATCATGATCAGAGCCCTAATTCCGAGTGTTCGTTTCTCGCTTCTTTCAGGCCGAAGGGGGGAGCGAGATAGAACGCTTTGCATGCGCGGCGGAAGTGCGCGACGGGCGCGAGCGCTCAGATGGAATCGTGACTGCTCGACGCATGCGCGACGAGGGATGCGCGTTTGTGAGGGATGCAAATCCGATTGGTTCTAATACAATCTGCCCCCTATGGTTGAAATTTTGTCTAGCAACTTTCACACCTCCTAACCTAACCAATTCAACTTGCATCCCTCCCAAAAGAACCGGCCATCCGAACGTAGAAGCAAGTGCGAAATAAAAGTAACGATGCGCTTCTCGATACCGCAGATGTACCTACCTAAGTAGCATTTCTGACGGAAAAGAATTGTCCAGCCCTTTGGCCTGGCGTAGACCTTTCGCAGGTATGTATCTATTTCAACAGGCAGTGCCTGCCACCCGTGGCGCCAGTAAGACCGTCCCCGGTCCTTGCTATTCCAGAGGAGTTTCTTGCAGTGAAAATCAGTAAATTCGCAAGCGCAATAGCTCAAAAACTAGTGGAAATCAAGTGTATACATTGATGCTTATTGAATTTGTCTTGGAACGCACTATCAACTCAGGACTTAAAAAAAAATAGTTCCATTTGAAAAACCGAACTTGACCATCGTATTTTTTAAAATAATAATCGAAAAAAAAATCGTCCGGGCTAATTGATTAGCCCCCTCGAACCATGCAATTACCTATTTTTTAAAAAATTTTATCTCCAATACTTTAGGAGCTACGGCGCTGTCCAGTCTACCGTGGGACACCCTGTATATGTATTTTCTTTGGCTATGTACATACTGATCGCTGCCTGTAAGCTTGGCTGGTCCCTATTGGCGACTGCCTAGGGCGGAAAGTCAACAAGAGGTGCAAAATGGTATTTTCACTGCTGGTATTGTTGAAAATAAACTTTAAAATAAAATATTACTAATTGTACTGCAACTGTCTTAAGCTACGAATAAAAATTCAGAGGAAGGTCATCAATAAACTCGAATAAATGTATTATAATAAAGGGCGTTATTTCACAAGTTCGCATAGGGAGCAAAAAAGATTTGAGCCGTGCCTGCGTCAAGATTTTGCGAAACGGTTCCTGTGCTCACATTATGGGCTCGTGACCATTGCGCACGCTCGTCGCGCACGCAAAGGACGGAGTGTCACGGCGCCCGAAAGACGGAGCGAGACAAAACATCAACGCGTCGTTTGTCTCGTACCGCCCTTGCTCGCTTCCAGTGCCTCTTGCTCGCTTCCAGTGCCTCTTGCTCGCTTCCAGTGCCTCTCGCTCGCTCTCGTTCCATCTCGCTCTCGCCTTCGCCGGACAAGAGTGAAACAGAAGTGGTGGGGATAGCGAAAAACCCACATCGTGTACACCAAATCGAGTCCATAGGGAGACAATACTGTATATGAAACAGATAAAGAAGATACAGATGTAGAAAAATTAGAATAGATAATATTAAGAACTTCCATCTCGGGTGGGGAGATGTAAAGAAACGATACTTTCTTTAATTCAAATTAGCCGCGCTTTATTAGCTCAGCGCGCCCGCTAATCGATATATATATATATCGATGCTCAACGAGGGAGATCAAGATATAGAGAGATGTCGTAAGAGAGCACATGTGCAAGGATTAAAGTGAAAAATAAAATAAAATAATAGATTCAGGAGTAATTGAGGAGAACAGACTTTAATTGTCCTTTCTCTTTCTTTTAGTGCAATACATTTTGGTTATTTTCCTGGATGTCCTCAATATTATCCTTTGTCTTATATACAGGGTGTCCGCGGGAACACTGGACAGCGGGATTTCTCCTAAACTATTGGACGAAAAAATCTGAAAAAAATATGGAATGCATGGTTCGAGGGGGCCAACTTATTAGCCCGAACGTATTTTTTTTCGATTATTATTATAAAAGATACGATGGTCAAGTTCGGTTTTTCAAATGGAACTCTTTTTTTTGAAGACCTGAGTTGATAGTGCGTTCCAAGACGAATTCAATAAGCATCAATGTATACACTTGATTTCCACTGGTTTTTGAGATATTGCGCTTGCAATTTTACTGATTTTCACTGCAAGAAAACCCTCTGGAATAGCAAGGACCGGGGACGGTCTTACTGGCGCCACGGGTGGCACTGCCTGTTGAAATAGATACTTACCTGCGAAAGGTCTACGCCAGGCCCAAAGGCTGGACAATTCCTTTCCGCCAGAAATGCTACTTAGGTAGGTACATCTGCGGTATCGAGAAGCGCATCGTTACTTTTATTTTGCACTTGCTTCTAGGCTCGGATAGCCAGTTCGTCTGGGAGGGATGCAAGTTGGATTGGTTAGGTTCGGAGGAGTGAAAGTTGCTAGACTAAATTTCAACTATAGGGAGCAGATTGTATCAGAACCAATCGGATTTGCATCCCTCACAAACGGCTGCACTCTTGAAGAGGCCCTCTTCACAGCAATACCTTCTCCCCAATGCCCACCTTCTTTCGCACGGAATACGTCAACGCATGGTTTTGTTTTGATATCGAAGCTCATGTTTATACTCGAGAGGACCACGCGTCGACAGCGGGCTACCCCTTTTCTTACCGTGTCTCTCCACGAGGAGTATTGCCGATGGATTGTAGAAGCGCAGATGTCTGGATGCCAGTTGTTGAATTCAGGAGACGATAGAAACACTTTATTACAAAACACACATGTACTATAATTAAAGTAAATCGTATTCCTCTCGGGCAAGAGTCGCCCGACGTTCGTCAAGAAGATGCGGCCTGGTACCCCGTGGCGAGGACAACCCTTCGCAGGGTCTCGCCCGATTTTTATGGCTTTTTCCGGAAAAAGGTACGAATCCTGGGCCGAACGTAACGAATTGAGGTCGAGCCCCCGCAGTCGAGGGTGAAATATCCATTACAGCGTATTAAGAAATTCTTTTCTTCATCGTATCGAGAGGGAAGTGACGCGAATGGATTCCTTATGTTTTTCTGACGAAAATCATACCAAATATCATGCAAATCGGACTACTTTGATACAAGCTATTTGTATTCCCTATGTAAAAGTTGTCCGATTTACACGATATTTGGCATGATTTTCATCGGGAAACCACAAGGAATCCAGCGGCGACACTTCCATATCCATACGATAAAGAATAAAGAATTATTTTATTTCTGAAACAGATACAGGGTAATTATGGAGGTACGCCCGACGCCTCGTGGCGAGGACAACACCCCGCAGTGCCCATCGAATTTTATGGCTTTCGACCCTCGGAGGGTTTGGAATATCATTATGAAGTGAGAAATGTTTAGGATTTCAAATGTTTGCTTCTTTTCTTCGTTGTATCGAAGGAGAAAGTGATGCCAATGGATTCCTGGCGTTTCGTCGATTAAAATCATGCCAAATATCGTGTAAATCGGACAACTTTTACATAGGGAATACAAATAGCTTGTGTCAAAGTAGTCCGATTTGCATGATATTTGGTATGATTTTCATCAGAAAAACATAAGGAATCCATTGGCGTCACTTCCCTTTCGATACGATGAAGAAAAGAATTTCTTAATAAGTTGTAATGGATATTTCACCCTCGACTGCGGGGGCTCGACCTCAATTCGTTACGTTCGGCCCAGGATTCGTACCTTTTTCCGGAAAAAGCCATAAAAATCGGGCGAGACCCTGCGAAGGGTTGTCCTCGCCACGGGGTACCAGGCCGCATCTTCTTGACGAACGTCGGGCGACTCCGGCCCGAGAGGAATACGATTTACTTTAATTATAGTACATGTGTGTTTTGTAATAAAGTGTTTCTATCGTCTCCTGAATTCAACAACTGGCATCCAGACATCTGCGCTTCTACAATCCATCGGCAATACTCCTCGTGGAGAGACACGGTAAGAAAAGGGGTAGCCCGCTGTCGACGCGTGGTCCTCTCGAGTATAAACATGAGCTTCGATATCAAAACAAAATCATGCGTTGACGTATTCCGTGCGAAAGAAGGTGGGCATTGGGGAGAAGGTATTGCTGTGAAGAGGGCCTCTTCAAGAGTGCAGCCGTTTGTGAGGGATGCAAATCCGATTGGTTCTGATACAATCTGCTCCCTATAGTTGAAATTTAGTCTAGCAACTTTCACTCCTCCGAACCTAACCAATCCAACTTGCATCCCTCCCAGACGAACTGGCTATCCGAGCCTAGAAGCAAGTGCAAAATAAAAGTAACGATGCGCTTCTCCATACCGCAGATGTACCTACCTAAGTAGCATTTCTGGCGGAAAAGATATGTCCAGCCTTTGGGCCTGGCGTAGACCTTTCGCAGGTAGGTATCTATTTCAACAGGCAGTGCCACCCGTGGCGCCAGTAAGACCGTCCCCGGTCCTTGCTATTCCAGAGGGTTTTCTTGCAGTGAAAATCAGTAAAATTGCAAGCGCAATATCTCAAAAACCAGTGGAAATCAAGTGTATACATTGATGCTTATTGAATTCGTCTTGGAACGCACTATCAACTCAGGTCTTCAAAAAAAAGAGTTCCATTTGAAAAACCGAACTTGACCATCGTATCTTTTATAATAATAATCGAAAAAAAAAATTCGTTCGGACTAATAAGTTGGCCCCCTCGAACCATGCATTCCATATTTTTTTCAGATTTTTTCGTCCAATAGTTTAGGAGAAATCCCGCTGTCCAGTGTTCCCGCGGACACCCTGTATATTTATTGAATTATGTAGCCTAAGTAATATTAAAGGAAAACTAAACTAGACTAATTGTGAGCCACGCGGAACATTGGACGCGTTTTCCACAGAATGACATTTTTCAACCGCGTTGACAGTCTACAGAAAAAACTATACGTCCAATTGGCATGATCAATGACATTTATTGTACGGAAAACCCGTCGCTATTACGTGACGATCAGACATTTTCAATTTTCGACCTGCTTCTATTTTTTTTAGCAACATTTCCCCAATTTTGTACCCCGAAAACATGACTTTTTTCTTCAGTGGTCCGCCATTTTGTTATTTTTTACAATTGTGACATTTTTCGATCGTCACGTAATAGAGGCAAGCTTCTAGTTTCTAAATATTATTGTTTTTTTGAATTTCGATGAACCATATGGCCTGGGGACTGTCAACGCAACTAGCATGTTTTTGCCGGAGCGCAAATTTTGACGAAGAGTATACTGGAAACGGATTTATGAATTTGATTGAAAAAAAAATTTTCTTACCCTTCGATATGTACACTATTAAATATACTAAGCAATAAATTGATTTCCTTGCGTTGTTTGGTTGAAATAAATTCCCGAAAACACCCTTACATTTCGGACCGAGACAGTGGTCTCCCCCTTAAATCTCCAATGTTGAATATATGGTTTTTTCTATTTTTGTCGAATAATTTCTTATTATAATTGTGATCTTATAGTGTTCTCTAAAGCCATTTTTATATTCCTATACCAGGTGTCTTTATCCTCGATTTTTTTCAATTCCTTGGGCATGATACTTACATCTGTACCATCCAGTAAATACCTTGGTGCAAAGCCAGTTATTGAGTGTTCCGTTTCGTTGTATCTTTTTATACATTCGTGTGTCATTGTTGTCCAAGCCTTCTTATTTTCATTTTCGTTAATTTTACATCTTATTTTATTAACTATTGTCTGGTTTAGCCTTTCATTCAGACCGTTTGAGAAGGGTGCATTTACTGCGGTGAATAATATTCTTATATTGTTTTCTTCTAGGTATTCTTTAAACTCCTTGGAATTAATACCTGGATATTGGTCTGTTAAAATCATGTCTATTTGGTCTGTGTCTATTACCTTCTTAATTAATTTGATAAAGTCGTTCGCCTTTTGTGTTTTGGAAGTTGTTATAAAAACGTACCTTGTAAAGTGATCTATTAGTAAATGCAAGTAATTTTTTGTATATCGATTTCCTCCAAAGCCACCAATGGTGTCTATTGACACTATCTCAAATGGTCTTGTGGCTGGGCCCAGGACTGACATCCGACCTAATTTTCCTTGACCTCTCGATTTATTTTCTAAGCATATTTTGCATTCTTTAGGAAATCGGGTATAGCGCATAGGTTATGTTTTCTGTCACTTTGTGGACAGAAAATCTGGTCCTCCAAGAGACAGAAAATCCGCTCCTCGAAGTGACAGAAAACATAACCTATACTCAATACCCGATTTCCTAAAGACACTGTTGCGGCGTAATAATAATGTTTCGGAAGGATGATAAAAAATTCACGAATGTAAAGGAAAAGAACGAAATAGACGCTAAACATTTATTTTCATATAGCATATACATAGGTTATATTTTCTGTCACTTTGAGGAGGGGGCCACATAATAATCACGTCCATCCAGCCTGCGCATTTTCTCTAGCCCGGTCGGCGTCATGGAAAGGGTACCTCCTCCACCCTGCATTTGTGGTAGATGGGTTTCTGGCATTCTCCCGATTAAATTGACAGAAAATAATTTAAATCAGACTATGTTTAACGAAACGGGCTTTCAATTCTGCAAACATTCTTTTCACGTAATTTCTTTAATTATGGTCCGAATATCATTTTGGGGGCCAATTTGGTCGAGAAAACATAAGGAATCGATTGACGTCACTTTCGCAAAGATCTGATTAAAAATTGCAGAACTTCAGATTTGTCACTGCTTAGTGCGCAACATTGTATAGCCCCGCTGGTTTCGAGCATCAAAGCCCACGAAACTCAGCGAGACACATGTAATCATGTATTCATAAGAAAAAATAAACCGAATCCATCGGTGGTAACACTCTTATCAAGGTGTAATGAGAAATATGAACATTTTCATATTCAGTACTGGATGACTCAAGTCGCCGTCGACCGAGGGTCTCTCGCTGATGCGCTATTTCGCTCGCACTCGGTTTACGTCGTTCAGTCTTCTTGTCAAGCGGTTCAGGCGAGGGCCCTGATAAATCTGAATTTATTTGGGAAACCAAAGTCGCGCCATTCGTGACACCCACTGGTGAACAGATATATGTATGTACGAGAAGAAGCAATGCAATTTCCCGATGTCTTGAAGCAACATTTCAATAGGTAAATGCATGAAACTCTGGGATTAGGAATTCCCAACCAAGTGATGCATATGTAAGAACTGACGAAATTCAACAATAGTTCGTCGTCTAAATTTTATAATTAAAGTATTTATTTGACGTGAATATAAAGTTTGTCAGTAAAGTCGTTCTGGATAGAAGGCTGATTTTCCTTCGCCGTGGTTAGTCCCCTCTTGTCCTTCACGCTGACAATCATGCGATTCGCTGAGTTTCGTGGGTTTCGACGCTCGGAACCAGCGGGGCCATACAATGTTGCGCACTAATCAGTGACAAATCTGCAGTTCTGCATTTCTAATCAGATCTTTGCGAAACGTCAATCGATGCCTCATGTTTTCTCGATCATATTGACCCCAAATATGATATTATTTAGACCATAATTAAGGAAATTTCGTGAAAATTTGTTTGCAGAATTGGAAGCCCGCTTTGTTAAAAATAGTCCGATTTAAATTATTTTCTATCAATTTAATCGGGAGAATGCCAGGAAATCATTTGTGTCATTTTCATATTGATACGATGAAAAATAAACAAATTCTGTTTTTATATAATCGTTGACACATCGCCGAACAGGGGCGAGATCTCGCGCGGCTCGGGCCACAAAGGTTCTCGTCGGTTATTCGAGCTTCTAAGATCGTATTCAGATATATTGGCCAGTGAGTTTCGTAACGCGTATTCTCCCACTATACCGCTTGTCTGCCTCGGCGCTCCTTTTCTCAACGTTTTCTGACTCGTTCTCACCTTCGCAGAACAAGAGTGACCCAGAAGTGGTGGGGATAGCGCCAAGCTTCTGGCCTGACAGGCCAAACCAATCTGTCAGCGTAGAAATACACACATCAGAATAGGTGTGACTTAGCTCCGAAAAAATTCAGGAGCTTTATTGGCTAGAACATTGATTCTTTCTCCATAGCTTCATCTCGTATTGGTCTATGCATAACTTCGTAACAAACACAACTACTACGCTAACAGTAAGAATAAATAACAGCCACACGACTACGTTCAGACGGAGTCGAGCAGCATTCCCGTTACCCTACCATGCCCTTCGATAGCCGAGGAACTCCAACTGACAAATCCACGATTGTCAGATGGTGGTGGTTGATTTCTTCTTGATCACTGTTCGCGAAAACGAATCGACCGACCAATACAGGGTTATCCACCGAAGACTGGCGGCGCTCGCGCGAACACAATTGAAAATGGCAACAGCGTCACACGCATACGTACTTCTACAATCATATCTCAATACATCCGCCATCTATGGGCTGTTGCTAAAACTATAGGTTCGTGTAGATGCCAATAGAGAGCACCAGGCGCTTTTGGCTGTCTGCCCAGATTATTTTACATTTGACGTAACCGACGGGGAAGAAAACGACAGCCTTTTCCCTCAGAAACTGATTGAGAATGTTAAAATGCTTGTTGATCACCCACGGTTTCGTCGTTCAACAAGCATTCTAACATTCTCAATCAGTTTGTGAGGGAAAAGGCTGTCGTTTTCTTCCCCGTCGGTTACGTCAAATGTAAAATAATCTGGGCAGGCAGCCAAAAACGCCTTGTGCTCTACTGGCATCTACACGAACCTATACTTTTAGCAACAGCCCATAGATGGCGGATATATTGACATATGATTGTAGTAGTAAGTATGCGTGTTACGCTGTTGCCATTCTCATATGTACTCGCGCGAGCGCCGTCAGTCTTCGGTGGATAACCCTGTATATCTGAATAGGATTTTAGGATAAAGATAGAATGAAAGATGAAAAATTATTCGAAGCCCAAGATGAACGGTCTTCTAATAAACAATGGAAACTAATAAATACCCGAAGCTAAATAGAATTTTAGATTTAGGAGTAGTATAACAACGGGGATTCTAACTCAGGTCCTCTGAGGGGAGCGCGGGGGCGGGGTGAAGTGATGGCGTGCGGGGGAGCGCGGCGGAGGGAAACATGAGCGCGGGGCCTGCGGGGAGAGGAAGACCGGTTGCGCGCGCACGTGCCGCGGAGTGGGGGAAGCCACAATCGTGGAGGGGATCACTCCAGGCCGAGCCGCCGCGGAGACCGGGCCCACCGCCGAAAACTTTTTAGACCTAACCGGAGGGAGTGAATGACCCCCGAAAAACATTTTCAAACCCCGATCCACCACCGGAAATTTTTTCCGAGGGAGGGGACAACCTTGACCCACCCCCCAAATATTTTTTCCAAACCATTATGTAGCTGAAATTGTTTTAATAATTTATTTTTATTGGGAATTATTTCGGACGATCTCGGGAAAGATCGGCGTTTACACACCGCGTCTTCGGAGGGTGGGAAAGAGATAGAACATTACTTTAAAGCTAAAATCTGGGAGAGGGAAAGAGACAGCGCTACATAGTGATACAAACACATTTTATTCTAAAGCTAACAGTATTTCAAAGCGTTCCGATTTAACGTCGCGGCATAACGTGTATTGGACGTATAATGAACCACTTCGAACATGCATCGAACGTCAATCGTACCTCTTCGAACGTGTATCGAACGTGTATTGGACATGTAATGAACCACTTCGAACATGTATCGAACGTGTATGATAGCACTTCTAAATAATTACAACTATTGTTTTAATCTAGCGTACATCACATGTAGGAGATTAGGTTGGGGGAGGGTGAAGAAAAAAACATTTTCATATACATTAAAAAATTGATTATATTTTATGCATTTCTCTGATGTTTTTAGACCACCAGTTGAATATTTTAAATACATTTTGCATGGCACAGTGTTTCGCGTGTCTACCACATCGCAGAGTATTAACTACATTTAGCTTCTTTAGAGATTTGATATCCTCGTAGTCAATGTCCAGCGTCTCAATGACCACGCCCGCTCTCGTATTTTCATCCAGGAAATCCACAAGCGAGTCGCGTTTCTGCAGCCCTTTAACGTATACGATATGGGATGTGTCATCTTCTTCGTCGATCGCATCAGCTACAGCTTTCGAAATTAGCCGTTTAGCCATACTGTATGGAACGTCTCCATCGTCCCAACGTAGTCCATGATGTTTTGCAACCAACCATCGGATGCTTGATTTGTCGGATTTTGTAAGAAGATAATGCGGCATCGAACTCCCAAAAATATAGTGCGAGAGAATTGTCCCCTTTCGTAGGGCAGCCACTTCCCTGACGACAAATCTTCGTCAACAAGGGGTCATCGACGATGAACCCTTGCAGGTCAACAAATGTTGGCACCACCATTATCGGTTCAATTTAGAGGTCCGTTCGCTTTCAAGACAGACGGGAGAATGCAGTTTTTCTCGTAAAGCATCTCGATTTTCACGATGAATTTTTTTGCGAATTTGACACAAGAGAGGGCGGGCAAGTAGCATGGCAATTTAATTTATTTTACGCACCACGTTTGTCAACGGATTGTATTCAACCACTCGATCGTGCAGAATCAGACAGTAGGCCGTAGTATTTACCGGCACATTCTCTTTACACTCGAATTCTATGCGCACATCCACTGTACCATTCTTGATCGACTCATTTTGTCGCGAGCAATCAATTACCACGAGGGGGCCAAATTGTAAAAATTCATTCACGGTGAATAATGCCTCGTTGCAACTATGTCCATAATACGTTTTACCGAATTGCGTATACATATGATACAAGATGGCATGCTTATTCTTGTCAAAGTCCAAGTTCATGTCATCGTATGGGTAAATTTCTGAGTTGAGAAAAAGTTTTACATTGGTCAATTTACAGTTGTTGAACTTAGTAACGTCTTCGCTCATCACATTCCTTCGACCAGTCTGTAGAGCAAGGATCACGTAGCGCGGCTTCTCCAGCTGTGCAGATGCCTTCACGGCCCACGAATGCTTGGTCGTTCTCTGTAAGAGAGGATACTCGTACAGATCCCACGATTGAAAACAAATGCTCAGGTTTTGTCCACTTTCCAAAGTATGTAGCAACGATAGCTTATTAACGTCATTTAACGTCACACGGGGCATCCGCCATTGTAGTTTAACTAATTCAATTTCAGGTTCCAACATCGATGATCCTATCAGAGCATTGTTGTCGTTGCGCGAGCGTATTAAAATCAATTCATGGCGCGAATTAATAATCATGCGTTTGTAGTTCTCGCAAAATCCTCACAAATATTTGAGTGGGACGCAAAAATTGAAATGATTTGTCACTATTAGCCCATCGCGTCGTTTCAAACCCCATCCAGCATTCTCCATATTTTTGTCTTCGTCAGATGTCATCGATACATAGTTTTTAAACGTGCTAGTTATTCCAACGTTTCTGTTGCGATCAATCTCCACGCCATTCAGCTCGTATCGAATCTCATCGAATAAGAACGCCACACAATTATTTCCCAACATCACCGTTAACGCATCATTTGGCTTATTTATCTTCAATTTCCTCTCCACATAGAGGAAACTTTCACACGGCAATGTGTATAAATCCTGCTGCTGTATCGGTATTCTTATCTCATCGCTGTGTCCAAACGTCGTGTTGACGTATGGGTTGTATGTGTGAGTCTCGAGCTTGACGATGCGATCATCAAACGTCGGCTTCCCTCCAATGCTTAGAATATCAGCTATTTTTTTCAACTTAAATGCGCACAATGAATCCCAAAGATTGCATAATTGCAATGTTCGCAGCACTGAGCCTCTTCTTTTTAGCGTAATCAGAGCTGTTATTGTTGTAAACAATTTCACTTGGAAGAAACGGGTTTCTGGAGTCATTCAATACAAGCATTTCTTTCGCACCACACGTATTATCGTCGCCGTCGTCGTACGTGCAGTCTGATGGTAATCTCTTCACCTTGAAAATCAAGCAATCGTCCGTCTTGATCCACAACGCCTATCGTTAGATCCGTAATGACCCGTGCGATGATTGGAAGGTAAATGATCTGCGCGGGCGTTTCCGATATCTTATATCCTGGTGGGACTCTCGGAGAAAATTCATGTATCGTATGTACACGCCTTCCATTGTTGTACGCGCCAGCGGTCACGCTACATTCTATACGATTAATGTTCACGTTCATGATATTAATTGGATCGTCCGATTCGTACCACCGTCCTGGTTCTAATACCCGATTCGTCGAGAACCCTAATAGCGATCCAATTTATTGGGCTTTGTAAAATCTACGGCGAACCGACAGTACAGTTCGCTTTTCATAGTGTTGTTGTTGGGGCGCAACACTATAGGATACGCATCGTTGTCACTATCATCGTTGTTGTTGTTGTTGTTGTTGTTCTCATCGGTGTCGCTGAGATTTTGAGGATACCGCTCGAATAATCGCTGCTTCAAATACTTGCCAATGGCGTCTAGTTCGTAGGAGCCGTGGGGAATCGTAATGTATTCATATGTGGTGTCGGTACCGTTGTTGTTTTTGTTGTTGATGTCATAGTTTGTGGCGAAGTAGAATTTATCGTTGCTCGAGTCGATGTTTGGTATCGTGTGATAAGTTTCAAAGGTTGTTAGACCAAGCCCATAATCATCGTCGCTCGAATCTATGGGTGGAAAGTAGCTCACCGCGAGGGTGCTACTCTTGCCAGTTAGAGTGAATGTTAACGACATATTCCGAGCTGTACGATTGGACTGGTACTGAATCAGAGTGGCGGGAAGTCAATCCTTAAATTTAGTGCCTTAAATTTAGTTTAGATCGTTTGTAGAAAGCGTAGACATAGTTGTCCACAATTGTTCTGATCCTACTTCTGATAAGACGTACGATTGTATTCAATTTGCACAGAATCTTTATCCAGATATTTTACCAATTCCATAGGCGGCCGAAGATTCCCAAAGCTGTCGAAATATATTGCTCGACACCCTCTCTTCGCATACGCCACCAAATGAGTCCCAGGCCCCTCCACATTGTCCAAATTTACGATACCGTTCTCGTTTCGACGTACTCCTCCAGCTGGTAGCGCGTTACGCATAAAAACACCTCTAACGAATGGAATACGCGTACGTTTTGCCAACTCCTCCAATTGTGCATCGGTAGTTACGCCCGCGGGCATTTTTATTTTCTTTTCGACGTTTTTTTTTCGTTTCGATATTCCCTGTCCGCGCTTGTACGGTGCGAGATAAAGTCCGCGACCTTCCATGGAGCGATTATGACGTTGCATTTCCTGCAGCTGATGTTGCGCCTTATTATCGTTTACCGCCTTGGCGATCACCGCCGCTCCACCAGCCAATGATCCGAGAACACCTAGCAGCGGGAGAAGTGGTAATATACCACCCCGTTTTGCCACCGGAAGAATCCGCTTTTTCGGCGCTCTCTTCGGAGTCCTTTTGCCCAATTTTGCTTTCATCCCCATTCCGATTTTCGTCTTGGCCTGCATAGCCGCCCAAACAGCCGTAGCAGCACCTCTTTCACCCAGAGTCGAGTCTCGCGCAACGATTCGTTTTCGCGCTTTGTCAGCGAGAACGTTATCTGCCGCGTGCCTTTCGCCGAGATCCTTGCTACGCGAATATGCAATATCGTGTTCGCGACACGCTGCATCCAACGGATTGATGCCTTGATCCCCTCTAGCCAATCGTTTTGCTAGATGAGTTCCCGGACCGCAAAACTGATATCCCGGAATATGTAATTCGATGGGTAGCGCGTTTATCGCCCGATTTAACAAACCACAGCCTTTCTTTACTCTCGTCGGCGACATTCGCCGCAGTTTTTAATCAATGGTGCTGGACCGTCGATATGCTTTCGCTGCCAAGGGCGATTATAATGCTCCAGATACCGACGATACTGTCGAACCTCAGAATCGGCTTTTATACGCTCGGGGAGTCTGTCCCACAACTGATCAATGTGTCTCCCAAACTCTCGGAGTAGAATAATCTTTGGTATATATTTCAACTGCTCAGAGGTTATGTCTCGAATATCACAATTATCCGACAGCATCAGAAGCATTTTTAACAGAAGATGATTCTTGTAAAAGTTTTTGTGTCATCTACAGGCCTCTCGCCCGCTAAATATACTTAACAATCTGAGCACTGAATTGATTTGTGGCCAATAAAGGATTGTCAAATATAAACAGTCACAGAGGAATTAGTGTTCGAGCGGAGAATGAGAATACAATTGGAATTAGCCAAGTTGCTTTCACAATCTTTGCACGTGAACTTTTTAAATTTTTTTCGTGAATTAAGGGAATTAGCTTCTTTCATACATCAGTCATGTTTATAGGGGGAGGGGGGGGGGGGGCGGGTATAAAAACACAACGGCCCGCTAATTCCTTAAAACCGAAGCTGAAAATCTGACCACTGAATTGATTTGTGGCCAATAAGGAATATCAAGTATAAAAAGTGACAGGGAAATCAGTGTTCGAGCGGAGAACGAGAATTTAATTTAAAAAGTGACAGAGGAATCAGTGTTCGAGAGGAGACGAGAATTTAATTTAAAAAGTGACAGAGGAATCAGTGTTCGAACGGAGAACGAGAATACAATTGGAATTAGCAAAGTTGATTTCACAATCTTTGCGTGAGAACTTTTTTAATGTTTTTCGTAAATTAAAGGTACAATTGGAATTAGCAAAGATGATCACAATCTTTGCGTGAGAACTTTTTTCGTGTTGAAATTAGCAAAGTTGATTTCACAATATTTGCATGTGAACTTTTTTAATTTAAAACATGACAGAGGAATCAGTGTTCGAACGGAGAACGAGAATTCAATTGGAATTAGCAAAGTTGATTTCACAATCTTTGCGTGAGAACTTTTTTAATGCTTTTCGTGAATTAAAGGTACAATTGGAATTAGCAAAGATGATTTCACAATCTTTGCTGGTGAACTTTTTTAGTGAATTAAAGGGAATTAGCTTCTTTCATACATGAGTCATGTTTTTTTTTGGGGGGGGGGGATTTCATCACTTTTTTCATAATTTGTTATCAATTACTAAGTGCCCTATTTCATAACGGTCTTCATCCACAAAGCGGTTCATATTCATGCAAGATACGTGATGGTACAGCAGCATAGAAATGTATTGTCAACGACAAAATTAATCAAACGAAAGGTCCCCAAACGCTGAAAATGTGTATATTCTTTTTTTGTATCGTCAAATTTGAAAATAAATCGTGTTTTTTAAACGAATTTCTTCAGCTTGGATTCCTCTGTTTGTTTCTTGAACGTCTGCTACATATCTGAAAACTCTAATTTTATCCTATTCCACCAATCCAATTCTCTTGAAACTTTGAAGACGTGCATACTTCTGATGACAATACGATATTTTAAAAACCAAATAACCCCGAGGGGGTGAAAATTGTACCCTGTCAGCAATAATCTATAAAAATATTACCCATAACCACAAATCCAAACGTCTTGTAATCAGTCACTCGCGGTTTTACGAAAAAGACAAAAAGCCGCTAGTCGCATCACGAGTTCCATAAATACCCAATTTATACCGAGAAATGATTCGTTATGAACGAATAGAGAAAAAAAATTAAACATTGAAGGTGTTCTCAAACAGGAAAGGATGCTTTTCGCCAGCATTAAAGATTGCAATTGAACTATGTATTTATTAACTTTAAAATATAAACTGTAATAATAATTTTAACTATTTACATAATACGGCCGCCACGGCCACGGCCATATGTCTGGGCGTGTACCAGTTCTCTCAGGGTACTCGCCTGTGAGCGGAGGGTCACTGCCTGCGCCCGCACCGCCTGGAGGGTGGCCCACTGCTCTCGTCGAGCTCGCACCCTCCAGCCGCTCCTCTGATGCCGTTTAGTGGCATATCCTCCTGTAATTAGTAAACGTCAACAATTATATTAATATAATTTATAGATTTTTGGCACGTGCAGAAAAAAAATGTTCGCCTCCTCTGATATAGGCTAAACCGAACAATTTTTATTTTGTTTTAACATAAAAAGGTATTCAATTAAATTATTAAGAAATCATACCATCTGCCGTGGCTGGGCCCTGCGTATATTCATGCGGGGGACATGGTCGTGGTCGCGGCGTTGGCGCCGTAGGTGTGCCTGGCAGCGGCGGCGCCGTAGTTTCGCCTGCTTGCGCCCTCCAAACATGCTGGGCTCGCTGTGGTGCCGCCGCGGTTCCCGTCTCCTTGTTAGCAGCCATCAATATGATAGCATCATTCAAGTCTGGACTTAATAAGTCTGGATTTAATTCTTTTGTTAGTTTACCGTTTTTTTAACTTACCATCTAGAAGGGCGTCCTCCAGTATTTTCTACAAAAATTAATAAATAATTAGTTTACCCAAATGATCTTCCTTCATTTATTAAAGCGGCGTATGATAGAAGAAAATGATTTTTTCTGTTTCAGTGGCCATAGACCGTAACTATATAACCAGTAATACTACAAGAACATATTGGATACATAGAAGCATATATATTTTAACTCAGATGTGTTTCATATTTCTAATCGTTGGCGTATACATGTTTGTTTGAATATGCTTCAACGTGTCTAATATCTTCTAGTTGTTTTGTTATTATACAGTTACGGTCTACGTCCACTGATACCGTAAGCCAAGCGCAACTCTGCTATGTGTTTTTGAATAATAATAATATTAGAGTATTTTTTTATTACTTACAGTTTCTTGATCTGTCTCCATCCTCTCGTCTGCCATGATTTGCTACTTCTGTTTTCTAGCTTTCCTATGAAGCTGGCCTAGATGCCCGGTAAACATTTGACGATCAAAGAGCACTTCTTTGTAAATATCGATCTATTGTAATTCTTCATTACGTTCTTAGAGCATATACTATCTAAGATTACGTTTTGCTCAAGCCGTGTGTTCTTAGAGCATGTAAACATGGAGGAAACATACATTAGGTGCAAATGTAGACAGCGGTAGAAAGAGAAAAATATACATGAGAGACACTCTCTCTCTTTCTAACATATAAAAAAAAACGCTGGTGCTAGAAAGAGAGTGGGTGTCTCGCATGTATATCTTTCTCTTTCTACCGCTGTCTACATTTTCGCCCATTGCCTGCTTTCTCCATGTTTATATGCTCTAAGCCGTGAGTCTCCAACCAACCAATTGCCCCGTTCCGTCGCCGTGGCGGCCGTATTTTGTTAAGAAACATTTATAAATAGTTCCTTCAAATTTATAATAAATTTATAATATACATATACATATAATATTTCCCCATCTAATTTAATTTCGTTTAATTTTTAATAATATAATGCAATGTCTCAATTATTCTTTTTTCTCCTCGAAATTATACATTTTTCCTTTGCAATCTTTATTGCTGCCAAAAGTTATCCTTTCCTGTTTGAGAACACCTTCAATCAATGTTTTTTTTTCTCTATTCGTTCTTAACGAATCATTTCTCGATATAAATTGTGTATTTACGGAACTCGTGATGCGACTAGCTATCCGAACGCAGCGGCTTTCTGTCTTTTTCGTAAAACCGCGTGTGACTCATTTCAAGTGGTTGGGATTTGTGGTTATGGATTATATTTATTGTTTTTTGCTGCCTGGATGCATTTTTCACTCCCTCAGGGTTATTCGGTTTTTAAAATGTTGTATTGTCATCCGTACTGCGCTCGCCTGCAAAATTTCATGACAATTGGGGAAAAAACCCATAGTATACAAATTACCATAAAGTCAAATTACAGAGTCTGAAACACTATTGAATAATCAGTCTCGAGTGTGTGTTATTGTAGCTCTATGCGTTTATGTAACAAAGTCTTTAACGAATTGAGGGACCCCAAAAAAGGGTCCACATCATTAAAGGTTTCATTGGCTATGATCATTGCTCTATTAATTGGGTCTATCGCATAGTACTTATATTTTGGAAGACTCGGGAGAAAGAGCGGCCTAGTACGCATATGCCTCACTGGGGCATTAAAGGAAATCGAACCAAGAAGATCAGGGCAATCGATGTTACCATTGATAACCTTGACTAAAAAGATCATGTCCGCGATATGTCTACGGCTCTCCAGAGTGGCGATGTTGAACATTCTCAGTACTGGTCGATAATCATGGTCATCTCTATCCATTGGGTAGCCAAGAGTACGCGAAGCAAACCTTAGAAATTTATACTGGACCCTTTCGATTAATTTAACGTACTTCACATGCCTAGGGCTCCAGATAACCGAGGCATATTCAACATGAGGCCTAACGAGAGCTACATATAACAGCCTTAGTGAATCCTTATTTTTAAAGTCCCTGCAAAATCTGGAGATAAAACCCAAAGTCCGCATTGCCTTGCCAGTACAAAGTGCATAGTGAGATCTAAAGTCAAAGCACGACGTTATACGGACACCGAGATCCATAACTTCGGAGACTTCCTCAAGAGTTACATCGTTTAGTTTATATGGATACTTCACGCAAAACCTCCTACGCGAGGCCCTGAGTACCACACATTTCGCAATATTTAGACGCATGTTATTCATTGAACACCAATTCTCCAATCTCTCCAGGTCACCTTGCATATTAATTGAATCCACGACATCACGGATAACCCTGAAAATTTTCAGATCATCCGCGTACAACAGAAAATTTGTATTAGAGAACAGTTCCACAAGGTCATCGATAAACAAGTTAAACAGCAAGGGACCTAGATGCGAGCCCTGGGGAACGCCCGAGGTTACACTTATTGAGGAAGAAAGAGAGTTTGATACCTTGACCACCTGCATACGCCCCGTTAAGTAGCTTTGAACCCAGATTAAAAGTGGCCCACAGAAACCACGACTCGATAGTTTACGGAGCAGCACAGAATGATCAACAGTATCAAAGGCCTTCTGAAAATCGGTGTACACAGTGTCGACCTGCAGACCCTCATCAAGGGCCCTGGAAACGTAACTGTGATAAACGCCTCGATCGGATACAATTTGGCGTGGGTTACCAAATACGCTCGCTTGCTTAGTCAAACGTTTTATTGCTTCTTCCGCAGTCGTCGATCTTGTCGGATATAACCACGTAAATTGCGTGAATGAGTCTATCACCACTAACAAATGTACATAACTCTTTTTTGTACTCGGTATAGGTCCTAAATAATCAATATGGTATGTCTCTAGTGGAACACTACCTTTGGGTACAGTTTTCAGCCAACCTTCTTGTTTTCCGTGTTTCCTCTCAGCAAGGATACAAGCAATACAATTTCGAACAACGTTATCTATTTTATTTCGCATGCGCGTAAACCAAAATTCTCGTTTTAAAAGCTGTTCCACTTTTCTGGCCGCAAAGGGGCCTTTATCGTGTGTTTGTCTTATAATGTCTGTTTGCATTGTTTTCGGAACTACAAAAAGTGTATCACCTCCGCAATTTTTATACAAAATGCCATTTCTTATAACAAAGTCTTCACAGCTACCATTTTGAACTGATTGAAATATCGGTTTGAGGTTATCGTCGTCACACTGTGCTCTCGCTAGTCGTGCTATTAAACTAGTATTACTTTCTTGCAATAACAAAACTTCTGGGTTTCGACTAAGCGCGTCGACATGATGCATCGCTTTTCCCGGCCTATGTTCGATTGTGTAATTAAAGTCCGCTAGTAGAATTACCCATCTCGCAACGCGTACACACAAATCTTTTTTATTCATAGTGAGCGCAAACGCACGACAATCCGTAACAATTTTAAACTGTATTCCGAGAAGGTACACGCGAAACTTGTTTAGTGCCTTAATTATGGCAAGTACTTCGAGTTCGTAACTTGTGTACTTCGATTCAGCCGTTGTTGTCTTCCAGCTCGCGTAGTATACTGGATGAAATAATTGATCTTGGTCATCTCGCTGACACAGAATCGCACCAAAACCTCGATTACACGCATCCGTGTAGCTCGGTTTCCGCGGTCGCCCGATACAACTTTAGTAACGGCTCATGACTCAACATATTTTTTAATTCATTGAAAGCATTTTCTTGTTCAATACCAAATTGAAAAGTCGCATCTTTTTTAAGTAGCTCGGATAGTGGATGAGCAATCCTTGAATATGCTCGAATAAATTTTCTAAAATAACCGGTGAGCCCTAGGAAACTTTGAATCTGTTTAACATTCGTAGGAGTTGGAAATTTCATGACGGCTCGCGTATTTTGTTCAGATGGGCGCACCGTGCCTCCCTCAATAACATGTCCAAGGTATTCAATTTTATTTTCAAGAAATCGGCATTTACGCCAATTTATGTTTAAGCCGTAATCGCTCGGTACAGACAAGACTTCGCGTAGTTTCGCCGCGCCTTCCTGCTCGCTGCGGGAAGGAATCACAAGATCATCTAAATATGTTAATACCGTACCGTTAGAGATTAACTTTTGAAAAACTGCATTTATAAATCTTTGAAAGACTGCCGGGGAGTTGCATAACCCGAACGGCGCCTTGAGAAATTCATAATGTCCATCTGGTACAATGAAAGCTGTATACTTGCGGCTATCTTCGTTTACAGGGACGTGAAAGAAACCGTCTTTTAAATCTAGCGTACTAAACAATATTGAATCCTGTAAACGGTCCAACTGATCCTCAATTAAAGGAAGTGGGTACCGATCCTTAACGATTTTTTTATTTAAATATCTAAAATCGACGCAAAGACGTATTTTTTCAACTTTCTTATCTTGTTTAACTGTTTTCTTTTTCACGAGCACCACCGGACTGGCATATTCCGATACACTGGGTTTAATGATTCCATCCCGCAACCAAATTTTAATTTGTTCATTTACTTGAGACTTTTGTACCGGTGCAAGTCTTCGGGGATGCTGGTAAACTGGCACCTCGTCTTTTAATACAATTTGCAACTCCACTTCCGATTGCTTAGTTCCTCGTGGTTCATAATTTGCTACAAGGTTCTGTACCTCAGCTTTCGTTAAAGGATCGCGAATGTTTGAAAAGTCTATTTGTCGCTCGCTATCCGAATCGCTTTCTGTGTCTCGTATATCGATACTAAGGATTTCCGGGACTTTGGGTGTTTCACGCGCGGTTTTTACCGATTCATTACGCCTCGCAACTAACGCGTTATTTCCTATTAGCTGGATATTTGCATCTCTCAATAGGCCTGAACCTATTAACAAATTTTGATTCATGGCTATGTCTGATACTACATGTATTGTTAAGGAAAAATCGCTATCGTCTATTTCTACGTTTGTTACAAAACTTCCCAACGTCATCATACAGTCTTTACCTATGCCTTTATATGCAATTGCCGGACCCGTGAGCGATGGCGAACCTAGCATGATATATTGTTCCGCTTTCATTAAATGGAGATCGCTACCCGTATCCAGTAAAGCAATTAATCGCTTATTTCCAATAGTTATGATTTTGTATACTTTTCGATCGCGAACCGCGGGGTTATTACATTCGTTGACTTGCTTACCACTACCCTTTTCGCACTTGGCCGCTATGTGTCCATACCCTTGGCACTGGAATCACTTGACGCCTTTTTCTTTCGTTGGACAGTCTGCCGTCGCATGGTATTTTCCTCCGCAACTGCCGCACCGCTTAACATCCCGCGAACGTTGATTCTCCGACTTCACCTCCTTTCCTGGCTTCGTCGATTCCGATTTCGTAGATTCTGCTTTCGTAGATTCTGGCTTCGAAGATTGTGTCTTCGAAGAAGTGGGCTTCTGACAGGCTTTCATGGTTTCGTACTGGGACAGTTTTTTTCTTAACGACTTGATATCGTATGCGGCATATAAAATAGCTTTATTCACAGGATCATCAGGAATTCCTTCGATAATATATTGGATTTTTGCTTCCATCTCAATATCGGCGTGACTGACTATTTCCATCATCCGATAAACATTTTTAAACGAAACATACGTTTCGTCGTTCTGTTTCTTTGTTCGTGACAGTTCCTTATGCACCACTTTACTATTAATCGTTTTCGCAAATTCGTCAATTAGCGATTGTCTCAACTGCTTCCAGGAAGTAGCACATTTCTCATATGACACGAACAATTTGGCCGATCCACGTAGAAGCTTTTTTGCGTAGATGATTTTCTGGGCTTCCGACCAGCGACAAATCTTACTCGTGTCCTCGAATTCCTCAATCCATTTACGCACATTCTGTTTCTTTTCACCGCCAAATGTTTGTAGTGAATCTTCAATATCTTTGAATGTAAATGGATGGGTCGCTGTAACTTCCCCATTCACAGACACGTAGTCCTCATCTCTTCCCTCACTTTCACTGTCGCTATCCTCTTCTTTGCCTTCTTCTCTATCCTTCCTCGCACCCGTTTCATCGCTCTGCTCTCCTGTTGTTTTCTCAGATTTAGCTGTCCTTAGACGTTCACGTAATACCGCTTTACTGCCCTTGAGAGACAAATTCAGTTTTCGCAATTCTTCTTTAAGCTCTTCTACATCGAGTGTATCGATGTCGATTTTATGTTGGTCTGCCATTGTTTTTGATACACCTGTTTAACACGCTACACAACACAAGTGTTTATTCACAGCGTCACTTAATGTCACAAACACACTTTTTTTTTTATTCGATTGTTCAGCACGCGGACGAGCCCCCAATTTTGTAGGAGGAAGGATAATCACTGTTTTGGAAGTATGATGTCAATTTATTAGATAATAATATAGGAGAAAGAATAATGAATATATATATATATATATATATATATATATATGACAATGCTCGCGCTAGCGAGTCGCAACGCTCTCTGCCGCGGGAGACGCTTCGCCGGGCCGCCTTTTGGAAATGTGGCAACGCACGGCAACGTCGATCGGCAAAAAACAACGTCTTACTGCGCACTACGGTTTTGATCTTTTCGCGCGCGCTCGCGTAAGCACCGGACTTCGCGGCCCTACACATCTTTATTGTCAATAGATCGGGTGACTGAAATGATTGTTCCAATAGTACCGTTAACTATTCCTAAAGTGACGTCGACGTTCCTACGAATCATAATTCTCGCTCCAATTTTTATTGTAATACTTTTGACCAGACCAGCAGTTCGTGAATGATCTTCTTCGTATTTATGTAATAATTTCGTTACTTTATTTTTCAAAAATTTTGAGCAATTCAGCTGGTCCTGAGCAATAAGCTCGATCTTTTCAGATTCAATTTTTCCAAGCATTGCACTGTTTAGAGTATCACACAGGTGGCATGTAGGTAACAGGCAAACAGTGTCAGCAGGTAAACGAATGATGTATTCACATAATTCATCAAGTTTCATTGAATAACTTGACGACTTGAATTTTAGTTGTCTCGTTTGCAACAATTGCATATCTGAAGTCAACAGTGTGCCCAAACGAATTCTCGATAATAGTTGACGGTATGTTTCATCACCTTTTTGTCGCATATTTATCGTTAATACTTTGTATTGGAATAAAGACCATAAATTGTGACCTGCTAAGCAACCTAGAAACTTTTGTACCTGTTCGGCAGACATTTGCACGTAACAAGGATCTTCGCGAACTGGAGGGAGTTGTAGTAAATCTCCGATTACCAGTATATGCTTTTTACCGAACCAGCCCTCGTCACATTCATATGTATTGAATATTTCCATGAGACGTAGGTTTATATACATCAATGTAACATTTGATATCATCGATACTTCATCTATTATTAGTAATGAAACATTTTTCAATTCATTTCGTAATAATTTGAGCACGGCGTGAGACAATTGTTTATATTTTGTTGTACCGCCATGTTCGACAGGTAATTGAAACAGTCTGTGTACTGTCAAACCATTAACATTGAAAGCTGCGATTCCGGTAGGCGCCATTACAGCCGTTTCTTTTCCCAAATTTTGTTTAATATAACCCTGTAAAGCTTGAATCAAACGACTCTTACCGGTACCACCTTCTCCACTGACAAACAGTCTCAAAATTTCATTTTCTGAATTTAAAGCCGAAACTACTTTTTCGAAAATACTTTTTTGATCAATATTCAAGCCAGCAATCATTTCCAAAAGTTCCTCTCCGTTTACGTTATTATTAGCAGCGTCATGAAAATCTTTCATCGCATCACCAACTTCGAAAGGATCACATTCTAATGCATTTTCTTCGCGGTCGATAGGATCATTTTGAGATGGTTCTTTTGTTTTTTCATTTACCATTTCCTTAACGGCTTCAATGCATTCTTCTAAATCAGTCAACTTTTTATGATATTTCATTGCTTCTTCTAAAATAGTTTGTACTGCTAAAAATGACTCTGAGTACGTTTCACATCCATTTTTCAATTCATCTATATCTCTCCAAGGTTGAAACAACAATAGTAGGGCATAGAAATATCTTTCAGGCTGAGTTTTCGAATTATTCCTGTAGTGATTTACCAAATAAGGTCTCTTTCTTCTTTTGAAATACTTATTTCCTATTTCGAAACATTGGAGTTCCGAATTATCATCATTATTATCTTGAACATCATCTTTATTGCAATCATAATTGTTTTGTGCCTTTTTCGTATCGTACCATCTTGCAAACTCGTACAAACTCATCGATTCGTGTTGGACTGGTCGGTTTGGGTAGTAATCGTCAAGTATATTTGGGAAGAATATATCAGTCGATTCGGGATCCAAGTTTTCTATTTCTTCTTTGCGTTTCACTCTCCGATTTCTGATTACATTGACGTCTAACCATCTAATAGTTGTTTCGCTATCCGTACCGTGTAAAGATACAGTATTGTCTCCGTGTGTGCCCGGTGGTCGGGACTGGCGTTGGGCACTCAGAATGCGCAGATCCCTAATTCCGAGTGTGCGTTTCTCGCTTCTTTGTGGCCGAAGGAGTGAGCGAGATGGACCGGTTTTCTTGCGCGCGGGCGTGCGGGCACTCAGATGGAATCGTGACTGCCCAACGCATGCGCGCGACGGTCAGATAGCCAGGCACGGCACAAGTCTTTTTTGCGCCCTAGACAAACTTTTCAAATTGCGCCCTATATTATAATACATTTATTTGAGATTATTAATAACCTTACTTTGAATTTTTATTCGTAGTTTAATCCACTTATAGTACAACTTGTAATATTTAATTCTAAAGTTTCTTTTCAGCAATAGCAGCAATGAAAATACATATCATTTTGCACCTCTTGTCGACTTTCTGCCCTAGGCAGACGTGCAAAATGGTATGTATTTTCATTGCTGCTATTGCTGAAAATAAACTTTAGAATTAAATATTACAAGTTGTACTATAAGTGGATTAAACTACGAATAAAAATTCAAAGTAAGGTTATTAATAATCTCAAATAAATGTATTATAATAAAGGGCGTAATTTGAAAAGTTGGTCTAGGGCGCAAAAAAAAATTGAGCCGGGCCTGCGTCAAGTTGTTGCGTTGAGGTTTCGTGCTTCCGTATGTGCCTGCGACCATCGCGCACGCCCGTCGCGCACGCAAAGGACGGAATGTCACAGCGCCCGAAAGACGGAGGGAGACAAAACATGAACGCTGTCGTCTGTCTCGTACTGTCCTCGCTCGCTTTTAGGGGCTCTCGCTCGCTCTCGTTCCATCTCGCTCTCGCCTTCGCCGGACAAGAGTGAGACAGAAGTGGTGGGGATAGCGACAGGCCTACATCGTGTACACCAAATCGGATACATATGGGACAATACTGTATTCCTAACAAAGTATCGGCAGCTTCTAGAGCACCGCATTCTCTATTATTTAAACCTTGCATTCCAATATTCCATAAGCGGGCGCATAATGATTTTGTTGATTCAACGTCTACAAACATTTCAGCTGCATAACTTTTTTCATGTTTTGTCACGTATTTAGTGCAATACCAACACAGAGTAGTTGAGTTTTCACCTACAAATTGGATATCCATATTTCCTTCCCATGCTGTTAAGACAATTGGGTTATAATCGTTAATATTTACTTCTTGTTTGTCACGGGGCAAGTCGTATAATCTACTGCGACTTCTTAATTGCTTCCTACCAGCTATAGATGTAGCTACGTCTCTCATCTTTATGTTTTCTGTAACAAGTCTTGGAAAACCAAAACGACACACTCGCTTTATGCGGTTTTTATTGTTCTTTTTTGTTCTCATGCAATACGAATTGTGATGATGCCTTTGATGGGTATTCACACGCAGGGCCGGCCTTGGAGGGGGGGGGGGCAGGCAGGGCGACCGCCCGGGGCGCCAAATCTGTAGGGGCGCCGCTGCCTAATGTTCCCCCACCCACTGCCTCTCCCCGAAAGAATTGAACTTTTGGTATTTTGTGCTAAATTGCAACAAAAACTTACTGTTGATCACAATTCTGATATACATGGAGATTTATTGTGTGATGAGCTCATAAGTCTACAAAATTTTCTTCCGGATAACGATGTTACGCCCATTTGCGTTTTAAACTTTATTAAGCAGCGCAATATTCAGGAACTGTATCCGAATGTATGGATTGCATTTCGCATTTTGGTAACTATTCCTGTATCAGTAGCTAGTGGGGAACGCAGTTTTTCAAAACTAAAATTAATTAAAACGTATTTGCGATCAACAATTTCACAATCCAAATTTACTAATTTAGCTGCGCTCTCGATTGAAAATGAAATTGCCGAAAAATTAGATTTCGCTGATTTGATCCGTGCATTTGCCGACAAAAGGGCCCGAAAAGTTCAATTTAATTAAATTTCTGCTATTTTTCAACTTGAGTTCTCGGTCGAAAATACAAAAAAATACAAAATCTGATAATGATAAAAAAAATAAAAATAAAAAAAATTGAATGAACAAAAATAAAAAAATACAAAAACGAAAAAAGTTTTAAGCTGCTAGATGATTTTCGTACCGTTGGAGGGGCGCCATGATAATATTGCCCCGGGGTGCCAATATAGCTAAAGCCGGCCCTGTTCACACGTCTATACAAAGTAGGCGAGATTTTTGGATCTGGAAGTCTACATGTGACATATCTTTGTATGAAAGCAGCTACTATTTCATCTGAATCTTTGCCTAGAATAGGAGCATCTTTGATCCATATTAATAGGTGGAAATGTTGCAAACCTCTACCTTGGTATTCTCTCCTCCAGAAATAATGTACCACGTGCCCGATTGGATTATCGATAGAACAAAGAAACTCTAGCATCGCATGATTATCGAGAAATCTTGACACGGATATTGGATCTTTTGTTAGAATCTCATTTGGCGACATTTTATCCATAAGCGGTGTATTAACTTCTTTAACGTATTCAATTAAATCTGACCATAACCATTCAGCTGGACTGAGAGTGAGGAACCAGGTAGCTGGCCCATAATATTCCAGCATGCATCTCAAATTACTTCTAGGTATATGCCAGAACGGTTCTGTATTTGGAATTCGAGAGAATATAGTCGTTAAATTACACTCGAGAAGGTCCTTTTGTATTAGATTCAAATATGTACTTGCTGTGCATTTTTCTTTTGGATTAATTATGTTCAATTTTTGATAAATACCAGCTTTCAAACGTCTAATATTTGTTTGATTCAATAAGAAAAATAGGTATTGCACGTACAGTCGAAACTGAGAATGTTTAGATTTAAGCCGTGCTTTAATATATTCATATTCAGTCAAATAGACTTCTCTATGCTCATGTTCTCCATGCATTCCATAAGGATACAAATGTGGGAAGCATTGGAGATCAACGGTCTTACAATAAATATCAATTGGCGCGTCCTCTACCTTTTTTTGCTGATATAATGTAGTCGCTTTTTCATTAATCCTTTTCTCGTATAATGGATAAATTGTGTATTGTTCGTAAATATCATCGTCTTTATCAGCTTGACTTACCAATGCAGGTAATTTGATTTGCTTATCAGTGTTTTCGGCTATTTTGTTTTCTTTTTGTGCGTCGGAGTCGTCTATTTTATATTCAACTTCCGGCCAATCATTTTTTAATAAATCATTTGGATTTGGAGGCAAAATGATATTTTCATATAGGTGATTTATCTGTTTCAAACGTACCAAAGCATTATACACGTTTTTTACATTTACAAGATGTTCCCAAACTGTTTTCGCTTTTGTTGGTAAACTATGCACCAATATGTAAAATTCTGGATTGATATTGATTGGATCTGTTGGTCTACAAATCTTTTTGAGCGTTTCCTCTATTGGCAATGGCAAATGAAATGTTCTTCCTTTTACTTTCTGGATCATATGTTGATGTGGTATATTTCTTTTGGCTTTCGAGACAGTTTTCATTCGTTGGACAACTTGAAATGCTTTCGCTCTTTGTATAAACATTCTTTCATACTCGTTTAATGCAGATATTTCTTTTGGCATTTCTTCAACATATAACTTATTTTTAACGCAAGTTGGAGGCATTTGATTCCTTTGAAATTTTTCCTTACAATATTTGCATATGAAATCACTGTATAATCCGTTTTTCTCTGCGAAAACACTAAAGTTTTCCCATGATTCTGATGTCAAGGGCTTCCTCATATCTGCAATTTTGATCACTTCTTTACGGTAGCACAGTTTTTCGCATGAAATGTATGCATTTTTAGCAGTATCTAATGTTCTTTTGGTAAATTGTTTAAAAGCATTTTTATATTTAGACATTATGTTTTGTTCATTTAGATTTTTTATTTCGTACGATTTCGGTATCGTAGTTCTACTCTTCTCTATCGCTTCTTTACTAATTTTTTTGAGATATTCTATATCAGTGTCATCCAAACTTTTGTCAAGATTCTTTATATTATTGAACTGTTCCAAAATTCTACAAATAATTCTCTTTAAAACTCTTACATTGACAAAATGGGGAGCTAAAAGTAAAACTGGTAAAAATGTCGAAGAGCATGTATCAGGTTCAGCATAACAAAGAAATGAATGACCTAATTTGCGGGACATGTAACTTCTACTGCAAGATAACAAGTTTTTGGCAAATTTATAAACACTCTTTACTTTGAGCCTGTCAGCAGTCTTCAACAATGCTTGATATCTTTGTATAATGGATTCGTTATCAATTTTACAAATATCATCACACATCCATATTTTGCTTTGTTCTTTGTTATTGACGTCTAATAATGGTAATACGTTCGTACCTTGGCCTTTCTCATTGAGAATAAGAAGTTTAGTTTCAATTGGCAGAGGTTCTAAAACTTTGTCAATATTCACACCATTTGCTTTTTTCGTCTCTGTTTGATCTTGCAATTGTGTAAATTTATTTTCATGTTCATTTACCTCTATGTCGTCGTCCTTTTCGTTTTCATCTTTCTGATGAGAATCACATTTAGAATTCTTTATCAGGAATTTGTGTTTGTATGCCGCCTCATAAAAGTACGGTTCAGAAGACGGCAAATGCTTTGAAAATCCACATAATGCTTCAGTTCTATCCGAAATATTGCATTCTGGACAATTGTTAGCTCGAGTCAAAGCAACCTCAGCTTTGTCTTTCAAGAGTCTTATATTTTTTCTCAAATAGAATAAGTAGCTTTTCCTTTTCTGCATACACCAATTATACATTTTCATAGCTTCAAATCGACTACTCACTACACATTTCTTTTTCATTTCTGAAAGAAGAGATTTGGAAATATTCTTTATATATCTGTCAGAAGAAAGATGAAACTTTATGGTATAATTGTTTTTTCGTATCTTTCCGACTTGTGCAATGCGATGTTTTTTGCATATATTGTATTTTTTATCCAGCAATTTTATTCGTATTTTTTTCCTATAATAGTTGCGGTCATGATTTTTTCTATCATTAATCTCGGGATTATTTTTTTGTAAATCAGTTTGCAAAATTTGTTCCACCATATTAGAAGGAGTCTTCATTAATTTGTAATCAAAGTTTCTTTGATCATTACAATATTGAAGTACAGGAAACATGTCTGTGGCATTATTTTTTAACATTTTGATCAAATGGTCACGCATTTTATTACGATCATATTGCACTTCTGTAGGCTTTACTCTTAAGGGGGGAGACCACTGTCTCGGTCCGAAATGTAAGGGTGTTTTCGGGAATTTATTTCAACCAAACAACGCAAGGAAATCAATTTATTGCTTAGTATAGTTAATAGTGTACATATCGAAGGGTAAGAAAAATTTTTTTTCAATCAAATTCATAAATCCGTTTCCTGTATACTCTTCGTCAAAATTTGCGCTCCGGCAAAAACATGCTAGTCGCGTTGACAGTCCCCAGGCCATATGGTTCATCGAAATTAAAAAAAACAATAATATTTAGGAACTAGAAGCTTGCCTCTATTACGTGACGATCGAAAAATGTCAAAATTGTAACAAATAACAAAATGGCGGACCACTGAAGAAAAAAGTCATGTTTTCGGGGTACAAAATTTGGGAAATGTTGCTAAAAAAAATAGAAGCAAGTCGAAAATTGAAAATGTCTGATCGTCACGTAATAGCGACGGGTTTTCCGTACAATAAATGTCCTTGATCATGCCAATTGGACGTATAGTTTTTTCTGTAGACTGTCAACGCGGTTGAAAAATGTCATTCTGTGGAAAACGCGTCCAATGCTCCGCGTGGCTCAGTCGCGCGTTTGACACCGCTTCATGAAAAACACCATATCTCCGTCAATTTTGCGAATTTCTTAATAAAATTTGGAGAGAACATTCTTGAAACATACGTCTTTCAAAAAATGTAAAAAAGAAATCGATTTTTCCGATGTCATTCTGAGGAAAACGCGTTAAAAGTTCCGCGTGGCTCAGTCGCGCGTTTGACACCGCTTTACGAAAAACACCATATCTCCATCAATTTTGAGAATTTCTTCATAAAATTTGGAGCGAACATTCTTGAAACACACGTCTTTCAGAAAATGTAAAAAGAAAAAAAAAAATTTTCAGATTTGAGACAGTGGTCTCCCCCCTTAATGCTAGTGACACGGCATTAGCTATTGCGTATACGCCACAATCATTGAAATTTGTTTGCATCTGTACCGAGTGGTGAATGACACCTTTTTCTTCGAAAGGATAAAATGGAAATAATCGTTATAGGATAATTTCATGGTGTCGATGTACAATTCTTTTGTTCAGAGAATCATATATATAAATCAAATTTGTATCATAATAACAGCAAACCCAATGGCCACCCGTACTATCAGACCAATTTTCGGTCGCTTGGCTGTATAAAATTTGTATATGTTCTTTCGATTCGTCTACTGGGATTATTGCATCTGGATATTGTAGTAAAAGCGGATCTATGGGTTCATAACCATGAAATTGTCGCAGAATATTGTGAAAATGGCTTATATGCGTGTCTTCTAACCACTCCCCTATCTGAATGATCTTTTCATCTTTTTCTGACAATTCCCTTTTTCTCAATTTCCTCGCTCGTGGAATTGTTATAGAGTTATTTGTTCTCGAAATCGAATGCTTACGAGGATGTTTCAAATCAGTTACTACTTTATCATTCACTAGCATGCCCCGTGTCGGCTTCGCCCGAATTAGTAATGCCCCGTGTCTGCTTTACTTCAACTGCGAGAAGCGCCCGGCCCGATCGCCTCCTGGCGGTCGCGTCGCGTACTATCCATAGCAGACGGCCGCGTCATGACTTCTTTTATATACATAAAATTACACAGATTAATTATATTTTACGTGATTACACATAGCCTATGTTCATTCTTGTTGTTCAAGGATGCTGTAGTTAAAATTTCGTAGTGATTGGTTCAGTACTTTTTGAGATTTTCTTGTGCATACAAATAAACGCTGTAGCTTTATTATAATAGTATAGAAGTATAGATAAATTCATTGTCATCGACATGTTTACGTTTTCTTTTATTTGCTACTATTATCTGGGAAAAATCAATTATATTCAAAGCATCATTATTCTCGGCCTTGTTTTTTTGTAAATCAGTTTGCAAAATTTGTTCCACCATATTAGAAGGAGTCTTCATTAATTTGTAATCAAAGTTTCTTTGATCATTACAATATTGAAGTACAGGAAACAGGTCTATGGTATTATTGTTTAACATTTTGATCAAATGGTCACGCATTTTATTACGATCATATTGCACTTCAGTAGGTTTTACTCTTAATGCAAGTGACACGGCATTCGCTATTGCGTATACGCCACAATCATTGAAATTTGTTTGCATCTGTACAAATTTGTATCATAATAACAGCAAACCCAATGGCCACCTGTACTATCAGACCAATTTTCGGTCGCTTGGCTGTATAAAATTTGTATATGTTCTTTCGATTCGTCTACTGGGATTATTGCATCTGGACATTGAAGTAAAAGTGTATCTATGGGTTCATAACCATGAAATTGTCGCAGAATATTGTGAAAATGGCTTATATGCGTGTCTTCTAACCACTCCCCTATCTGAATGATCTTTTCATCTTTTTCTGACAATTCCCTTTTTCTCAAATTCCTCGCTCGTGGAATTGCTGTAGAGTTATTTGTTCTCGAAATCGAATGCTTACGAGAACGTTTCAAATCAGTTACTATTTTATCATTCATAAATTTATTCTCATCAGCAAACAATTTTTTCATATCCTCAGTCATTATATTACCGTTGGATGGCTGTCTAACATCTACCTTGATTCTTCGATTTCGAATATTTTTGCGTAACCTTTCGTAACATTTTTTCCGTGCAACTTGTAACGGCAAAACTTGTTGAGGAGTTTTAACATTAAGATCTTGCGGAAAATGTTCGAACTGTATTTCTTCCGTCAACAATTTCAAGAGGTGATTTCGCATAAGTGTTGTATTATAGTGAACATTTTGTGGTTTAATACCAAATGCTAATGAAACGGCAATTGCTATAGCCATGACTCCACAATCTCTTGTATTTTTTTGTGGTTGAACCATCGGAAAACGCACGGTTTTTTCCGTAATTGTAATATGAGGATACAATTTTTCTAAAAACAGTTTTTGCTCTTTATTTAATGGATCCGCAAAATTCTGCAGCGTATCGTATATGTAAATATTTGTCCCGTCATAGTAACTGCATGTCCAACAATGTTGTGGACGATGCAAAATTTGAATTTGATCTAAATCTTTCCTAACGGGTTTGATTTCTAAAAGGTTATGTCTAAGATAGGTAGGTCGAATTTCGTAATTAGCGACTTTGTACAATAAGTAAGAAAAAACCGACATATGTGAATCCTCAAGCCGGCCACCGTTTGACTTATCTTATAGCTTTCTTATCCTCTTCGGTTAAATATTTCTGAGGAACATTAAAATTTAGATCCTGTGTTCTAGATATCAGATCTTTATTTTCAACATATACATACATTTTGGTATTTTTATATATTAACTACCTTTAAACTTTATTTAAAGTTTTTATATTCGAGACTTGGCGCACTGCAGCCTATCGACTGATGTTATAAGATAAGGCGCGTATGCAGCCTGTATAAAGTTTACTCGGAATAGCGCACAGCAGCTGACCGAGTGTACTTTATTTAATTTGGAAATATTCCAACCTGTAAAAAACAAAAAATTTGTAATAAACACTATTATATATCATACGTATTATTATTCATAAATGTAAAGGTCACTTACACAATAAATCTGTATACATGTATAATGAAACAATAACCCATATGTTCGTTTCATTATGCATAGAGCTTAATAAAAATAATAATGAAGCACACTTCCATGTAAGAAAATAATGAAGATTTTTCGAATACCAGGACATGTGTCTCTGTCGATACGAAAAAGAATAGAGCTCCAGTCACCCGCTTCGTTTTGTGTTTCGCGCGACCCTAGGCTCACATGTCCGTCGGTAAGAGCGAGCCCTCTACATACCAAACAAACCGATCACGTCCCGCCGCTATCGCGCGAAATCTTCTTTACCATCGTGACATTTCAAAGATGTTAACAACTAGCAGGTTATGATTGAATGACAGCCAAGTGACATTTATATAAATTATGCTTTCGAGGCGACACCTACTGGCGTCAAGTGGAGGAGGAAAACGTGACGTCATAACTCGTAATCCTAAAAGTATCATTTTTATAACTATTAATTCAGAATAAATCTTATATCTTTTAGACAAATCTAGAGACGCGGTAGCGTCTCGACGCCAAGTACATGAAAGAAAAGACACCTTGTATATGCCTGTCGCTGCCGTGTATCTTTACTCGACGCACAGCTATTCCAACTTAACCTGAAACTTATTTCATTAATATCTCATCACGCCTGCAATATTTTCTAAATTTAAAGGCATTTTTCTTATGTAAACCGCATATAAGCTTTCGAATAAGACCAATTTCAATAAAATCGGTCCTCCCATGACAGAGATATCGTAATATCGTCTCATGGATCAGTCGAAAACGGTATAAGAAAAATTGTTCTGATTCTTCTTCTCCAGTCATAAATTTTTGTCGACATAATACGTATACGCGTTATACACACACACCTTCAGCCAAAACAGAACTAACACATGTTTCGTCGACTCTCGATGGATCTCGATGGATCGACATTCTCGCAGGGATCGTCGTCCGTCATATATATATATATCTATATCTAGTATTGAATTATATTATAACCTAGCAAGTGTCAATCAATTATAACCTGGCAAGTGTTAAATAAGGTAAGTTGTTAAAATTGGAAATGTTTTTACACCACATAGGACACTGATTATGGTCTCAATTAACAAGGTAAGTCACGAAAATGTTTTAATAGATTTTTTTATGTATTCTTATAGATACAAATGAAGGGGATGCACAGACTTGGAAGTTGTCCGGAAAAGGTTCGACAGAGAAGCATCTTCTTTCACACAAGTTTCTGGAAATTTGTACCATGCATGTACAAAAATAATATATTGTAATTAAGCATATGTTTTTATTCCAGCAAACTATTTTTAATTTATATCATTATAAGTTTAACGTAGGCAAAAAATCATTCTTTTGCCTTTTACGTCTCGCATTCATAGATCGACAACTAATTATAAGAGACTTACATTCCAAGTAATTTTATTTCATATGAAGATTCCATGAGTTTACAAATTTATTTGTATATATGTATGCGAAACTCTGTTTAAATACGTTTGATAAAAAGTTTCACAAAATTTAAATACCATGTGTCGATGTCACAGCAGAATACCTAATAATTAAATAATTACAGACACTATTATATGTAGATTCATGAATAAAATTATATGTATGCTATATAATAAGTAAGTACTATTACAATGTTTAGTATTGTTATTATCTGAAATACAATAGGATACGTTGGAACATATTACGTACACGACATTAAGCATTTCTGAGAAATGCCACGAATATTAATGTAAATTAGAAGATTAAGTTTCTTATTAATTAAAATATTCTACCATTTATAAATCCAATTGGAATTAAATTATTCAGAAGCATCGTGCTCTGAAAATTAGGAACCATGAACCGTAAGTTCAATCAATGTGTATAAAATTCTATTTAATTCTTATTTTGATTTTGACATTAAAGAAAATTATATTCGAATCTGTTTTTATAATATAATATATATATATATACCTACCTGTTGTCACGAAAATTTTTGGGCCGACCGCGATAACAGAGTTGCTGTATACCAGAACATGAAAGAAGTCGACGTCAGCCTGGTCGAATCGCATTGGAACGAAATGATAGAACAGCCCACATAGCACAACGTCTGGTAAAGTCTTAAAGACGTCCAAAAAGCGTCTTAAAGACATCTCAGAGACGTCTTGTTACAAATCAAGACGTTCAGACCTAAAATGGACATAAACTAGACGTCTCTAAGACGAGGTGTGCTGTATGGGAGAAACGAGGTTTCCTTAAAAAGTCAATATTCCCTTGCAAAAGGGTTTCAAGCGCGGTAATCTTCTTAAACACTTTGCCTGGGTCATTCTTAAAAGTCTACGAAACAGAGCGGCAAACGTGGTAAATAATAAAAAAAAAAGAAATTTACAATCGCGAGAATTCCCAAGTGGCGAACAACTGCAGTTTCGATCAACCGAGCGACATATTTCAAATAGAACCAAAGAATGACGACAATTTATCAATATGATTCTTGTCCACGGTTGAAACTCTTGGTGCCATGAAAGATTTTAAAGACGCGGGAAACAAATTTGACTGTGGTGATCTTCAAGAAATGATTTCGGAATTGAACCATGATCAGAAGCGGATATTTGATACAGTTACGAAATCTTTGACGTATAAAGATAAAATTCTCAGGCTTTATGTGAGTGGAGAAGGTGGCACTGGGAAAAGTTTTTTAATAAAAACTATCAGACATTGGGTCTAGCAGATTATCTGAAAAGACACAGCAGTAACTGCTCCTACTGGAATCGCAGCTTTTAATATTGAAGGTCTTACCATACACCGATTATTTCAATTACCTGTAGAACATGGGCATACCGCCCAGTATAGGCAACTTAGTGATGCAGCCCTTCAAATTGTACGAGATCAACTAAAAAACGTTGCTTTAGTAATCATCGATGAAATTTCGATGGTGTCTAACGTAAATTTCCTGTACATACATCTGCGACTTACAGAAATATTTGATACTACAGATTCCGATGATGCTTGGTTCGGAAAAAAGCCTATGCTGCTATTTGGTGACTTACTACAACTTCCTCCTGTTCACGAAGAACCTGCTTTTATACAACTATCCAATAAGAGTATGGAGAAAAATGTTGGAGGGTTAGGTTCTTTTAATTTATGGTCTGCCTTGTTTAGCTATGACGAATTGACAATAAACATGCGACAGAAGGGTGATAATATTTACAAAGACATGTTGTCGAGAATTCGCACCGGTGTAGTGACCGATTCGGATACAAAACTTTTAGAATCGAGGAAATTAAATTTCAAAGCGACAAATTGTTGTAATGACCGATTAAACGAATTATGTGATTATATGCTTAATGTGGGATCTAATACGGTGTGTTTACTTCCCACATGTGTTCAGTGCGATTTTTTGAACGCTGCAATGCTGAGTCGATTTCCATCCGAAGAAATCCATTTGATTGCTCATGATACAATGAATTGTGCACCGTACTTGAAAAAAGGTGTCAAAGGTACTAAACAATAATGACGATGATAGCTCTCGAACGGCAGGACTTGCAAGGGTCGTAATTGTTAAAGTAGGAGTACAAATCATGATTAGAAGAAATATTGATGTTACACTAGGTCTTGTCAACGGTACCATTGCTAAACTTGTTTCAGTTATACGAGGTGTTGATAATGACGTTGACAAATTGAAAATTATATTACCCATGGGGCAAGAACATATAATAGAACGTGTATGTGTTAAATTTGAAGTAATGGATAGAGCGTTCGTTATTAGAAAACAATTTCCGATTTGCCTCAGCTATGGTATAACTATTCACAAAAGTCAGGGACTAAGCTTGCAGAATGCTGTTGTAGAAGCAGGTAATTCAATATTTACTTGCGGACAAATTTACGTTGCTCTTTCACGGGTGACCACATTACAAGGATTGCATCTTATCAATTATGATCCATCTTCCGTAAAGGCACAAGAATCGGCTATCATAGAGTACCATAGATTACGAAAAAAATATAGACCTGATCTTATGACTATTTCAATTTCTAAAAAACGCGTCTCCAATGTTCGTGATGCTGTTTGGGCAGTACCTAATTATAATGTATCCGAATGTCAGAATACTAATGATCAGTATCACATCGTCGATACCACTCAATACTACGTAAGAGGTCTTCCCAATTCTGATGGTGTGTCTTGTTATGCGAATGCCACAATCCAATGCATGCTATATTGTTCATCCATAAGAGAAAACTTATTTTCGACTGAAAAAGCTGATCATATTATAAAAATCTTTATGGACCAATATAAATCGGATCAAAATCCAAACATAATATCATTACGGCAATTCGCAGGAGAAAAATACGCTTACAATCAGCTGCATGATGCAGCTGAGTTTATTACCTCTCTTTGTGATCATGAGATTCTTATTAGAATGCAGTACAACACGAAATAACAACAGTATTGAGATGTTTAGCGTGTAATTACACAAGTACCACTATCAGTACAAATTGTGTGGTACATCTTGCACTGCCCAAGATGTTCAAAAAAGAAACATTTAAATTTTAAGATATAATAAAACACAATTTCACAGAATGCAAAAATCAGAAAGATCCTTGCAATAATTGTGATAATTCAAATTCAAATACAATGAAGAAAATCGATATAACTGCTTCCAAACCAATTCTTATTGCAAAATTACATTTGTTCGAACACGATAGTAGTGGAACAACGAAAGTTGCAAATTTCAACATCAAAGCAATACCTACTACTAAAATACAATTGGTAGATCACTGTTATAAACTTAAGGCAGCGATTTTCCACCACGGTAAAAGTATTTCCGATGGTCATTACACGAGTATGGTAAGGTGTAAGGGCACAACGTGGGTATTCGTTGATGATTTACGAGTAGAAAAACAAGCTTGGCCACGAAATGCTAAAAATGCATACATTTTTTTTCGAAAGATGTTAATTGTGGTTGTTATTACAGTTCAATGATAAATACGTTCAACGCCAAAGGCTGCTTTCAGCGCCAAAAGCTGCTTCGCGCACTATGTACTGCACATAAAGTACTATACATTCATATAATACATATAAATCGGCAATGCGGTGCACATGTTTTTTTGCGTAGATGTTAAACTTACGTAGAATTTATCCTTAATTAAAAAATAATAAAAGTACACTCGCTGAGCTGCTTTGCGCTATTCCGAGTATTGCGAGTACAAGCTTTACTGGCCACAAACGCGCTTTATCTTCTAACATCACTCGATAGGCTGCAGTGCGCCAAGAACATGAATTAGCTTTGTAAAAAGAAGTGAGATCCCCAGAAAAAACTTTAAAAAAGTAAAAAATACGCCAAGTACATGAAAATTTCGAGGACAAAAAAGAATATTATCAAAAATCACAAAAAAAAGAAAATAGTATACATGAAAAAGTCGAGGAAGAAAAACAGTATTATCAAAAAATAAATAGAAAAAAATCACAAAAAAAAGACAAAGAAACATGAAAATGTCAAGGACGAATAAAGTATTATTATCAAATAAATATAATCACATAAATAAAAAAGAAAATAATATAATTACAATATAAAAAAAGATGTGAAATCAAAATGAGCTGCAAGTACATAAAGGTGCTTTTCAACTACGCTTAAGATGACACAACTACATATACACAGCTAAAATGCTGTGTTATTTCATTACTCATATCGTGGACATTTTAATTAACCCATCAAATAGAATCCCATTTAAAAACATTCTCGTAAATTAATAGCTTTACAAAATTAATGATACACAATAAAAGACAAAAAAAATGTCCGCGGCCTGGAAGTCAAATACTTGGCGTGGCCAGGCCAAGGTATTCTCAGATCATCAAACAATACCCATACCTCCCCCCTCGCAGGCTTTCGGATAATTTGCCCATTTAAAACTCAGACAATATGAGTACATTTTCATTATATTGCGTTTTAAAAAAATTGTAAGATCACTCATCGACACCGATACCTTTCCTCTGACAAGCTTTCACATAATTTGTCAATTTAAAACACTGACAATATGAATACACTTTCATTATTTTGCGTTTTTAAATAATTCTTATTCAGCGACACCATGGCCTGGCCACGCCAAGTATTTGACTTCCAGGCCGCGCACATTTTTTTTGTCTTTTATTGTGTATCATTAATTTTGTAAAGCTATTAATTTACGACAATGTTTTTAAATGGGATTCTATTTGATGGGTTAATTAAAATGTCCACGATATGAGTAATGGAATAACACAGCATTTTAGCTGTGTATATGTAGTTGTGTCATCTTAAGCGTAGTTGAAAAGCACCTTTATGTACTTGCAGCTCATTTTGAATTAACATCTTTTTTTATATTGTAATTATATTATTTTCTTTTTTATTTATGTGATTATATTTATTTGATAATAATACTTTATTCGTCCTTGACATTTTCATGCTTCTTTGTCTTTTTTTTGTGATTTTTTTCTATTTATTTTTTGATAATACTGTTTTTCTTCCTCGACTTTTTCATGTATACTATTTTCTTTTTTTGTGGTTTTTGATAATATTCTTTTTTGTCCTCGAAATTTTCATGTACTTGGCGTATTTTTTACTTTTTTAAAGTGTTTAGCTAGATACATGAAGTAAAACGACATATGGGTTCGAAAAAAAAAAATGATTCGCTTAATCATGTAAAAACACCAGCACTATGTCATAAAATAAGATAATAAGGCTAAAATAGCTCCGACGACCTGTCAATTTCGCTATCTTTCGTGTATAGAGACATGGTCGCTCAGTGTGCCTATGGGTAGAGGGGAAGGGGGAATTAGCTTCCAGACGCGACCGCGTCTGTTGATCGATTACGTACACTGGGACGATCCCAACGAGTAACAACTCTCACGATCCCGAAATTCTATCGATTGTCGAGGAACTCCGCGAGGTAGGCCTCATTATATAAATTAAACCGCACACCGATGATGTGCACTGTATGCATCGAGATGCCGATCAATAAATTTGGAGTAACGCTCGAGAAGAGTGGAGCAGCTAGAATGGACTATTACAAATGGAGTGGTTTGCTTCGAAATTACATGCGAGATAACGCTCTTTGCGTGGTTGGTGCCGACTTTGATGCAGAATCACGCAAGATACGACGCGTAGCTCAACCGGTGGCCGACACCGGTGCCGTCAATAAACTATACATGGAAAAGAACATTAAACTTTTGAGAGAACAGCAGGAAGAATTAGAGAGGAAACTGATCGCGTTTCAAAGAGATATGCTGACGCTGCAAAACAGCGTTCAAAAGATATCGCAGGCGTCGAATTCTATCCCACAGCATCAGCGCTGCGAAGGAGAAGCGTGCGAGACGATTGAACTTGTCCAGAATTTTCTCGGGCCGATGGGGAGCACTTAATGCACGTGCCCGATAATTATCGCATCATTCGTGTCAAAGACATTTCCCGCGGAGGCGCGTTATAGTGCATGGATACGATGATCTGTGGCAAGCTGACATTGTAGAAATGCGTCCATACTCGCGATTCAACCAGGGTCACCACTACATACTCACCGTCATCGATGTGTTGAGCAAGTATGCATGGGCGTTGCCGCTCAAGACTAAAAGTGGCGCTGAGGTGACTAAAGCGTTTGCAAAGATATTTAGAGATCGATATCCGAAAAATTTGCAAACCGATCAAGGAAAAGAATTTTACAACGCCGATGTGCAGAAACTCTTGACAAAGCATGACATTAATCATTATTCGACGTATTCGGTGATGAAGGCGTCCGTCGTAGAACGTTTCAATATGTGGAAACTGTTTACGCTGAATGGAACCTATAGATGGACCGATGCGCTACCAAGTCTACTTGCAGAGTATAACGCACGAAAACATAGAACCATCGGAATGCGTCCTTGCGATGTTACCCCTGCGATCGCCGATAAGCTGCTAGCCACCGTATACAGCAACATAAAGATCGCTGCTCCAGCGAGATTCAAGTTGGGCGAGTTTGTGCGCGTGAGCAAATTTAAAACCATATTTGATAAAGGCTATACGCCGAATTGGACAACGGAGGTGTTCAAGATAGCCAAAGTACAAGCAACGAATCCCGCGACGTATCTGCTGGTCGATTCCTGTGGAAAACCTGTTGCCGGAGGATTCTATGAACACGAGCTGCAACGCGTCACCGATCCTGATGTATATCTAGTGAAAAAGTGTTGCGTAGAAAGGGGGATAAGGTGTACGTCAAGTGGTTGGGATTTGATAAATCACACAATTCATGGATAAATAAAAATAATGTATTGTAAAAAATAATATATGGTTGAATAAATACAATGATACATATATGAATGCGTTAATAAATACAATAATAAATACAATAATAATTTTCTATACATGCGCGAAGAATTTTATATTATACAATAATTCCACTATTTATAAGAAACGAGTTAATAAATACAATTTCTATTTTTACAATGGGATATTATAATGACCCCAGGGCAGAGTGTCGATTGAATCGGGTACGATATGCCGCTTGTCGTCGTATGGGCTTAGAGCGATTTTAGATTCCGAAATGGAGTACACTTTATGACATTTAAACCGTATGTATGATTGTCTGCGAACCATTTCGATCTCCCTATGCAAACATTGCGCGTAGTCGTCGAAAGTTATCGTTCTGCCTATGACGTTGGTCTTGACGCCTTTCGCCTTTTTCGTATCTTTTTTGCCGTCTACGCGAAGTGCATACATTTTCGCTCTAAGACCTGCGAATTCGGTCATTATCGCACCGTTATTTTCGTCCTTCATCAGCCCCGGAACCTTCTTATTTACGCGCGGCATATTATATGGATTGTCGGTAGGATAATCGCTCGTGTCGAATCTATCGATATTGTGTTTCATGATCTCGTAGATATCATCGCATTGAATGTGATAAATGAGACTATCTGTGTCGGTATATAGAATTTTACAATTTTTTCCATGCTTGGGCGACATGTACTCGTGGTGAAATTCGTACAAACAAATTTTTGATATGTCTAGAATGCACATACCCACGTATATCGGTTTTTTGAATTTCACCTCGAGTTTTCGCAATTCAACAGCTATTAAATTTTCCGAAAAAACACTTCTGCTGTGGAAATTCGGTTTCGCGATCATTGCCTCCGCGCCATATCGCCCTTCCCAATGTGTCAAAAGTTTTACATCCACATGGTTTCGTACATTTTCCATAGTTTTACCGAATACCGCGTTGTTCATCAATTTGTACAAATTTTTTTCAAAGTCGTTTGTCGCGCTTGTTCTAAACCGTGTCAATACACAGTAGTTCGATGTAATCGCGGAGCCAGGGAGATTGAGCGAATTGAAGCACGCGGTGTATCTTTGTAATACGAAGACCGTGACGCGTGCACTGCTGCAGGTTGCGGTAATGGATGATGTAACGCTGCTTATCGTATACCGTCGCGAGTAACTTGTCCTGCCTGCTGCCAGGTGGTTTGGCACGCGTCGGGCAGAACGGTAGATCGGTATGAGCATCGTGCAGACGTTGCGGATATTCCAGATCTACCTCGAGAATGTACCCCGTGGGCGAATCGACACCGATTGAAGACACGTCAAAATTTGCTGCATCTTCGACCCATTGAAATTTAGCGTATCGTAGGGGCTGACACATTGCCCATCCATACAAATTGTTCACGTCAAAGTACATCAAGTACGATGACTTTTCCGATGCGTCGTAAGATGTAATGTACTTGTTATTGGCATGTGCGTATCTTCCGGAACATTGGCTTAAACCCCCACGTATACCGCGTTCGATAAACATGACCATATCGATGTCTGTGAGCAATTCGAATGTAATTTTTGTATGTTTTAGCATTGCATCCCATGTTAAACCAGGTAGAGTATAATAATGCGCTGAATCTAATCCGTAACTCTTGATACAACTTTCGCGAAAATTTTCAAAAATATCTGCCAATAACAAGACATCTGTATTCAAATACAAGTCGCTGTATTCGCCCAAGGTTCCAATCTCGAAACGCTGCCAGACAGTTTCGGCGTGTGCGTAATCGGTCTCGGATACAGTCTCACCCGCTAACAAACTGTAGAATGACTCGCGCGGCGGTAAGCATGGGTCATGCAGTTTGTCAGCGCAATCAAGATATTCATATGGAAAGACACCCTTTCGGGTCAATAAATTGAAATCCTCGGTGGATAATGTTTCAAATTGGGATCGTAAAATTTTTAATTGATCTGTGCTAAATAAAATGATGAATCGCAATTTAATACAATTTCGCGAGTCTGAATCAGCCGTATCTTCGACATTTTTTGTGAAAGAAATATACTTTTCTTTCGTTATGGGTAATACGTCAACGTGACCTTCAAAAGCGGCAGCTATTTCCTCGATAATAAAATGTGAATCATAGCCGGATAAATTGTGGAAAACTATGGGAATGTAAAACGCGTTTTTATAATTTAAATTGCACTCCGAATGTGCTGGGCCTCTAAACCGTCCGGACAGATGGCAATGATCGTGGACTCGTACATCGCTAGCCTCGAATGGTTCTTCGCAAATATGACAGTGTGTTGCATTGTGAAATGTCGACATCTGTTCGGGAGTTAAATCTAGCATTGGAACATTACTGGACAAGATGGGTTTGACAAAATTCGCAAAATTTTTCAATTTGTCTACGAACCACGAAACACAATCCGCGTCGCGGCGACATCGATACACTGATAACGATGTATCGTACGAACAATGCATATAATATGCTATGCTATGCACTTTGTGGTGTTGATACGCGCATAATTTATTACCCACTCGGTTGTCCTCTGTTTTTGCGATGATGCACTCCAGATCTGCGTACACCACGAAGGGGAGCCGCTCCTTCCGGCAGTGGTTGTCGAAGTTGAGCAAATTTTTGCCTTCGCTGGGCAGCAGGATGGCGCAGTCATTCATCTTGCCACAGTCCAGCGAATGAAGCTCCAACTTCGCGGCAGATCCGAAATAGTGCATGCATCTGTAAACCCAAAAATTTTTTTATTTAATTTGTTTCGTGAGATATTTCAGCATTTCATATGTTTTTTATACATACCGATCGCAGATGAATTTCTTTGCCTTGTGTCTGCTCAGCTGCATACCCACCAGCCGGGACAAATTCTTGATCAGCACAAAGTGCCCTACATCGCCGTGCTCTTGATTCGGCGTGTAGAGCAGATTGACGTGTTGATCATTCTTTTGGCTGGTGAGGCGCAGCGAAAAGACCGTCTTCGTCTTCTCCATCTCGAAGGTGTAGATGTTGACGGAGATGTTGTTGAGCCGCTCAAATTTTCCAATTTGCCCCAGGGACATTGGGAACTCAATGCCCTGGAGATTTAATATGGAAGTATAGTGCGGGTACGAACTTGGGCGATCGGCATTTCTTTCCACAGGATGGAGAGCGGCGACCACTGCCCACGCGAAACACGCATTGTCCGGGGATTGCACATTGATCGTTGCCTTCTTCAATGACAATTCCTGCGGCAACTGGATGTGACACCCCGCGCGCAGCGGATTGTACTTGTTGACATTGACGGTCAGATTCATGATTCTCGTCAATGCCCATCCGCTGTCGCGTTCCTGGAACTCTTCCAGCGATGTCAGGGTGGGTTCGATGACGCATCTCTGGTACCACTCCTGCAGATCGGATGTGCGGAAGAGTTCACAGCTTCGGGTGTTGATGCTTTTACAAGCATGCTTGTCACCCGCCACAAATTCACCGTTGAATACAGTGTTCACTTTGAGGTTTCGATGTTTCCTCAAAGTGTCCCGCACATGCTCTAGCACAACGGTCGCCGCATCCTGAAGGAAGTTGCGCGGCTCGATGTTATTCGAATTTAACACGACACCAGTTAACACGCGGCTATCGAAAGCTGTGTCTATTTCGCGCCTCAAAAGTCCCGTACTCGAATGTCCGGCACCTTCATGCACAAAACGGCCGCGCAACGAATATTTTAGTCCTTCGAGCTGCGCGATTCGAGCAACCAGCGATTGCCGAACTCCGATCGATAATCGAGGATGTTTTACGCGGCTGTGTTCTTCCAACGATTCGATGCACTCGTTGCACCGTTCTTCCCACGCGAGGTATTCTTCTCGCGAAATCAATCGTGTGGATTGATCCAATAATTGGCGGATTACTTGCGCGAATTCTTCCATGGTTGTAAAAAGGAATGTAAATGTAATGTCTTTTCCTCGCAACACGTTGCAACGATTTGAGACTTTATGCAGTTTTGGAGCGCGCTTTTATGACCGGTGTCATGATTTGCGATCTCTGTCTTACTCTTTTGACGATCCAACCCAACATGGTTCTATGCAGTTTCTGCTGATACAGCAAAATTCTTTCTATGATTTACGCGTATGGCGAATTAGCGCGCACAAATCATCCGACACAGTTTCTGCTGATTCCGCATAATTCTAAGATTTTACGTTCCTAAAAGTATTATATTACATTCAACACGTATCGAGACTTTTATCCTTGAGGATGGGGCTCAAGTTATATGCAACCGTGCGATATGCTGCGACGTTAAGATTGAAATACATTATGGAAAAATTGGATGCTTTAGAGTGTGTGTTTGCTACATATTGGTTCGGTAGATCGGTGAGGAAGGGGACTAAAATTATTATTTCTCTGCGTTGGGAAAAAAATGTCTGTTAATATGGAAAAGATTTTTTCTGCTGATGCCGCATAATTTTAAGATTCGACGTTTCTACATGTATTGTATTTTGTTCTTCAGTCTGCCAAATGACGTCATCTAGCGCGGCTGCTCCAGAAGAGTCAGATTTCGCGAAATCTCGCGATACGCCGCGACGTTAAATCGGAACGCTTTGAAATACTGTTCGCTTTAAAATCTTTAGAATGCTTGCTACATATCTGTTTGAAATAATATTTCTACATAATGGTTTGGTGGATCGTTGATTAAAAATGATTATTTCTCTGCGCTGGGGAAAAAAATTTCTGCTGCATATTGGTTTGCTAGATCGGTGCGGGGGTGGGTCAAGGTTGTCCCCTCCCTCGGAAAAAATTTCCGGTGGTGGATCGGGGTCTGAAAAAGTTTTCGGGGGTTTCGCCACCTAATTCTAAGATTCGGCGTTTATTTCGTTCGAGCGTTCTTCGCGCCGTGAAAATGACATCATCGCATGCAGGTGTCTCAGAGGAGTCAAATTACGCGTAATCGCGCGATACGCCGCGACGTTAAATCGGAACGCTTCGAAATACTGTTAGCTTTAGAATGCTTGCTACATAATGGTTCGGAAAAATATATCTGTTTGCTACATAACAGTTTGCTATATCGGTGATTAAATATTTATTATTATTTCTCTGTGTTGGGGAAAACTTTCCATCACATATTGGTATGGAAAAAAGTTTCTGCTGACACCGCATAATTCTTTCTATGATTCGCGCTGCCAAATGTCGCCATCCTACACGACTGCTCCAGGAGATTCAAATTACACACGATATGCCGCGACGTTAAATCGGAACGCTTTGAAATACTGTTAGCTTTAGAATAAAATGTGTTTGTATCACTATGTAGCGCTGTCTCTTTCCCTCTCCCAGATTTTAGCTTTAAAGTAATGTTCTATCTCTTTCCCACCCTCCGAAGACGCGGTGTGTAAAAAAACGCCGATCTTTCCCGAGATCGTCCGAAATAATTCCCAATAAAAATAAATTATTAAAACAATTTCAGCTACATAATGGTTTGAAAAAATATTTGGGGGTGGGTCAAGGTTGTCCCCTCCCTCGGAAAAAAATTCCGGTGGTGGATCGGGGTTTGAAAAAGCTTTTCGGGGGTCATTCACTCCCTCCGGTTAGGTCTAAAAAGTTTTCGGCGGTGGGCCCGGTCTCCGCGGCGGCTCGGCCTGGAGTGATCCCCTCCACGATTGTGGCTTCCCCCACTCCGCGGCACGTGCGCGCGCAACCGGTCTTCCTCTCCCCGCAGGCCCCGCGCCCATGTTTCCCTCCGCCGCGCTCCCCCGCGCGCCCCCACTTCCCCCCGCCCCCGCGCTTCCCTCAGAGGACCAGAGTTAGAATCCCCGTTGTTATACTACTTTTAGGGTATACACACCCTCCCCTAATCCTCGTGTCGATCGGCCACTGGGGCCATTCGGAAGTATATTCTTTTATTTAAATAATGTCCATCTCTGCATAGAACCGTAAAGAATTATAAAAAATATCGGTGTGTTAACTGTTGACCGATTTGGAGACTTTTCCTTGTTATATGTTATATACTATAGAGGGAAGAATAATAATAAGAGCAATAATTGCAAATAATTGCTGTAACTTCCACAATGAATACATCTATCTTTTTCTCTATATCTAGAATTCTTATTTTTATAGTTATTAAACCTTTTGTGCTCTTCACACCATTAACCGATTTTAAATATATTCTATTCACATCCTCTTTTTCTTCCATTATTTTAATCAGTCTTGAATTTATAAGCGAAATCTATGAGCCTGAGTCGTATGTCCCATTCACTTCTAGCTTATTTTCTATTAACATTTTTAATCTGATCAATGGTGTGATTGTTCGTTTTTTGACTCTGTATTTAAATCTACTTCTATTACTGAATTATGTCCTACTACCTTTGGTTTATTTATTTCTTTATTATTTTCTTGTGTCTTGAACCAGCATGCTTCTTGTGGGTGGTATCTAATTCCTTTATTCAGATCTTCGCATGTTTTGCATGGTCTTTTCTCTTCATTTCTCTTCTTGCATTCAGTTCTACTATCTGTCTTCTTTAAAAAGGTTTTCTTATTCACTAAATTTTCGCATTTTCTAATTTCAGTGAATAGTGTTGTTGAATCTGTGCACGATTCTCTATCTATTTTATTCATTATGAATTCCGGCAGTCCTGTTGCTATTAAGACTGTTAGTGTTACTAAATCTATTTCTTTGTTCATGTCTAACAAAAGCTTTTCTTTTTTTATTACATAGTCAATAAGTGATCCTTCTCTATATTTAAATGCCAAGGCATAAGTTACTGTGCTCCATCCTTTATCTGCAAAAGTCTCTAGAAATCTATTCTTCCATTCACTCCATTTCGCTGCAGTTGATAGTTTTGTTAATGTTGCAGAGTGCCAATCTGAACAAGATTTATCCAGAAATAGTCTTAATATTCCTATTTTCGATTCAACTTCTGTAATATCGACCCGTGTGCATTCTTTCTCAAATGTTTCTATCCATTGTTTAGCATTTGAATTCCTACTTGTAAACTTTTCAATCATATAGTTTTCTGCAATATTTTTTAAACTTTTTTTCATCCCTTTTCTGTGATGATTCTACTAATTTTTCTAATATCCTATTCAGGTTATCATTTTTCTCTACCGCTGTATTTTTTTTTCTATTTCTTCTAAATATTCATCTAAAAATTGTATGTTACCCTCTTCATCTAAATAGATCTTTTCCAATTCATCTGTTAGTGTGATCCAAACCTTTTTTGATTGATGTCTTCTTTTTAAACTATTCTTTACCTTTGCAAAATTCTGCGTTTTCATTAGTTCTGTGTGCTTAGCTATATATCTATTGTTTTCTTCCAAAATATAAGTTTTCTCATCTTCTGTTTTGATCGAGGTTATCACTAATATATTTGATTTCTCATCCTTTGGAGAAGCTATTATTGTAAATTCAAACTGCAACTTGACCATTTTCTATTGTTGACCACAATTGTCGTTTTATAAAACAAAGGATAATATTGAGGACTTCCAAGAAAATAACCAAAATGTGTTGTTCTACAAGAAAGAGAAACGACAATTAAAGTCTATTCTCCTCAATTACTCCTGAATCTATTATTTTATTTTATTTTTCACTTTAATCCTTGCACATGTCCTCTCTTACGACATCTCCCTATATCTTGATCTCCCTCGTTGAGCATCGATATATACAGGGTGTCCGCGGGAACACTGGACAGCGCGATTTCTCCTAAAGTATTGGACGTAAAAATATGAAAAAAATATGGAATGCATGGTTCGAGGGGGCCAACTTATTAGCCTGAACGAATTTTTTTTTCGATTATTATTATAAAAGATACGATGGTCAAGTTCGGTTTTTCAAATGGAACTCTTTTTTTGAAGACCTGAGTTAATAGTGCGTTCCAAGACAAATTCAATAAGCATCAATGTATACACTTTATTTCCACTGCTTTTTGAGATATTGCGCTTGCAAATTTACTGATATTCACTGCAAGAAAACCCTCTGGAATAGCAAGGACCGAGGGCGGTCTTGCTGGCGTCACGGGTGGCATTGCCCGTTGAAACAGATACCTACCTGCCAAAGGTCTCCGCCAGAAATGGCAGGCCCAAAGGCTGGACAATTCTTTTGCGTCAGAAATGCTACTTAGGTAGGTACATCTGCGGTATCGAGAAGCGCATCGTTACTTTTATTTCGCACTTGCTTCTACGCTCGGATGGCCGGTTCTTTTGGGAGGGATGCAAGTTGAATTGGTTAGGTTAGGAGGTGTGAAAGTTGCTAGACAAAATTTCAACCATAGGGATAACTTTTACATAAGGAATACAAATAGCTTGTGTCAAAATAGTTCGATTTACATGAAATTTGGTATGATTTTAATCGATGGAACGCCAGGAATCCATTGGCATCACTTTCCCCTTCGATACGATGAAGAAAAGAAGCAAACATTTGAAATCCTGAACATTTCTCACTTCTTAATGATATTCCAAACCCTTCGAGGGTCGAAAGCCATAAAATTCGATGGGCAGTGCGGTGTGTTGTCCCCGCCACGTGGTGACGGGCGTATCTTCAGAATTACCCTGTATTTACCGCGCTGAGCTAATAAAGCGCGGCTAATTTGAATTAAAGAAAGTATCCTTTCTTTACATATATACTTATTTAACTTGTCAAATGCCCTGAGTCTCTACAGTCATTATAAAATCCCACAACAGTAATACCAAAATTCTTAAAACGCTTGTTCTAATTACTGTCACCTAATTAATAAATAAAAAGACTTTGACGAATCGTTGAATTCCGATCTACTTTCTATGATATTTGTATTATCTAAAACATTATATTTTATTATGTTAAACGCTTAAATGTTACAGCAGTTTCTTTAACGCCTGGTTTTCTCTTTGGCTAGTAAGGAAATCATCATTTTCACTCTCCTAATGCCCGCTTAAAAATGTTGATCGTTTCATCCAAATTAACGAAAAAAAATTGAGTGCTGTTTTTTCTATCGTATAATTAACAATTCCAATTGTATGCTAAATTTTTTTTATGTATCATTTCACAAGATTTATTCGTTATTTTAAGTAAAACAGATTAGTGTGACAGAAATTGGGTAGGTGGCAGTAATTGCTTCCTTTACCCTATCAAGTGATTCGTTTGAATAAACACTATTAAGAAGAATTCTGGCTCGTGAATTTAAATTCTTTATCGCACGGTAGGAACGTTCAACTTCTGCGTCATCACTAAAATCGCACGATTTATCCAATGCTAGCGAACCATCCATGCGGTAGCGATCTTTGTATCGTTGAGTTGTTGATTGGAAATTTATTTTGCCATTCTAGTTGTCAGGTCCTTAATCGTTTTCACAGAAAGGGGAATGTTATGTATTTTCTTTTCGACTTGCGTTACAAAAAGTAGCACGTTACATTTGTAACGACGAAAAGTAGCATATTCGATAATTGGTGAAAGTTTCTGTCGTATAATCCAAAATGTGCTATTTTTCGTGATGAAGCAGTCTAATATGTTAGTTCTCGCGGTGAAGACCAAACGTGATAATATTCGTTAGAAACGACGCAATGTGCTTCTTTACATGGTAAACTGAAACGTGCGTAAGGTAGTCATAACGCCCAATATGAGAATATTAAAAATCACACTGGGCATCGCTCACCGTCGTCGAAGGCGAGGCCCAGTAGGACACGTAAGATGTTTATACAATGTAACTTGGATTCTCGAGGAATGCCGATGACGTCAGGGGCATCGACGAGGGTTCGAGGCGCGTAAAAGGAACGAGAGTCATTCGTTTGTACGACCCAGGGTAGTTGAGATCGAGCCAGTGTATTCTTTACAAATCAGAAGTGGGATAGACTATAACGCGCCCGTGCATAGATATTCGGTTATTTTTTTTTACGCTTGTTCTCATGTCTTCCCTTGTTCCTTTTTCGGGGTGAGACCTATTAAAACCCGTCTCGGAATAGTGTTGAAACCGTGACAGCTACGTGTTGCACTGAACATGGGTCGGCATCGTTCCCGTCGAGATTCGGACCGTAGCGGAACGAAAAGGAGACGACAGCGAACTTCTAGTTCAACATCGAGTGGAAGTTCGGAGAGGAGACGAAAAGATGACCGATTAGCGGAATTGGGACGGATGGTGGAGCGGCTGTCTCGCGGAACGCCATCGCAGAGCCGGAGTTCAAATGTTCGATTGGGGGACGAGCAAATGATACCTCGTTTTGACCTATCCAAGGACGACCTAGTGATAGAGAAATGGGTTGAACAGGTGGATGGACTAGCTGACTAGTACGATTGGGATGACCGATCTGTAATGCGACTTATCGCATCTCGGTTACGAGGACACGCCAGATACTGGTATGATACACGTCAAAATGTTGCCGCGACGTGGGTGGATACGAAGGAGTTACTGATCCAGCAATTTCATAATTCCGTTCCATTTTGTAAATTATTTAAGGAGGCCGCATTATATGAGACGAGGCCAGGCCAATCTCTAGGAGACTATTGTTTCCGAAAGTTGGACAAATTACGGAAGTTAGACATACCCATCCCAGACAAATATCTTATCGATATGGTTATCGGCGGGATTAGTAACGAACATATCGCTAGAACGGTACGGTCGGCGCAACAAACGGACGCGAACTCTCTTTATTCGTACATGGTGACGTTAAGAAAAGTTCCGACTGGCGACGAATCGCGACGGGCCACCACGCGTTCTAGGCGCGACGACGATACAAGCGCTAGACGTACATCATAGTCATCACCGAGAAAACGATCCCGTTCCGATACAACAGCAACAACGAGCAAGACCACGGCTAAGAGTAGTAGTAACGATGATACTAAGTAGCAGCAGCAAACGATCATCTGTTGAATGCTACAACTGCGGCATAACGGGACAAATGGCAATGAAATGTACGAATCCACGTATCGAATGTACGAATTGCCACCGGTTAGGTCACGTTCGCGAGAAATGCCCTTCTATGAAAGAAGTTAACAAAATAGGATACATGGATAGTCGTAAACCAAATTTGTATGAACGCGTTGTCCGAGTAAATGGTCGCAAGATTAGAGGCCTAGTCGATTCGGGAAGTGCCTATTACGCTATTATACGTTCGTCGGTAGCCAATAGATAGCCAGGGAATGCGGTATTAAAGGGATTCGCAGGGCAAATGGTAACAGTGGACACAATGGCGCGGTTAACAGTAAAAATTATGGACGCGGTAGCAGAAGTAGATGCAGTAGTTGTGCCGGATGAGCATATCGCGCATAAGATCATCGTCGGACGAGATTTCTTAGAACAAAAACACGTAGTCACGATGAAGCGTGGTAAGCAGTTAAGGGGGCCGTCTCACCGGTGCCTTGAATGTGTGCGTACGCTCACACAAGCTAGGAAAAGCGTGTACGTATACGCGATGTAGTAAACAAACCGTTTCAACCAACTTACGTCGCGGAATCGGCATGAAGGAAGCTTTTGCGGGTATGGTTGCCTGCAGAAGACATCCGTGCAGATGGGTCTGGTGCGTTTGAACGCTTATAAACACCGTACGTTGAAATAATAATGAATTTATGACTCGAAAACTGACAGAATGAAGCTTCAAGGCTTCTCCGTAACCGGCGTTGGTGGTATATTCGAGCCACGTAGCACCAGCGTTATACGTATACGCGATGTAGTAAAAAAACCGTTTCAACCAACTTACGTCGCGGAATCGGCATGAAGGAAGCTTTTGCGGGTATGGTTGCCTGCAGAAGACATCCATGCAGATGGGTCTGGTGCGTTTGAACGCTAATAAGCACCGTCCGTTGAAATAATAATGAATTTATGACTCGTGTTTTGAGACAAACTCGAGAAATGACAGAATTATGCTTCAAGGATTCTCCGTCACCAGCGCTGATGATATATTCGCTCCATGTACCATCAGAACCGGTGGAAGTCCAAACTAGCCGATAAATGTAGGAAATACATAGTTGCCGAGACGTATTGAGAGTCGAATCGCGCTGTTGCCGCATTTCCCCTATTACTATTCTGTCGTCAGAGAAGCTTGAATGAATCACGGCGAAGCGGCTGGAGAACAAAGATGGGCAATGATAATATCTGGAAAAATTAGCATAAATGTTCGGTTCGAGAGGCATACATACGGTGGATTATGTATTGATAAAATGTAAAACGTAATGTTTTTAGTAACATACTGCTGAGATTTTCCAGATTATAATGAGTTGAAACGCGGTATAAATCAGTTTATTTCTAGAACGGTACTAGATAATTGACTATAAATGTAACATTGCTAACCTGATTATGCTAAAAATAATCCGATTTATACCGTGTATTTATTTTCATCTGGAAAATCTCAGCAGTATGTTACGGAAACGTTCATGCCGATACGATAGAAAATGTGAAAATTTGAAGCGCGGTACCACTGACTCTGTCAGTGGTCACAAGTGCCAGCAATGGCACTTGTACTCGCGGATCATACGATCACGCGAGTCGATCCACGACTTTATAGTTTTTAACGTAAGGAGTAATAAAGATATATATCATCTGCAGTAACCTTTATCCAAGAAGGTTTCGTGGACACAACGGTACCCCGTCAGATTGGCATACGAGCGGCCCGGGATCAAGTCCCCTGCAACCCATAACTTTTTTTTTTCAAGTTTTTCCCGTGGAAATATATTTTGATAACATTACGTATTATATAGTGCGTTACATATTACTCTATGCAAATTTTAACATTGAAAATGCATTTATTACATAACGTAAGGGTGGACTTATACCTGCTAATTTTCGCAGTACAAAAATTTGAAAGCACCGGTGAAAGAGATTATTAGAATAATATGTTATGTTATAAATGCATTTTCAACGTAAAAACTTGCGTAGAGTAATACGCAACGCACTATATAATACGTAATATTCACAAAATATATTTCCACGGGAAATATATATCCATCTATGCGCCAAAAATAACTAAACATAAATATTGCACAGAATGACAGCAGATAATAAGAATTGCGAAGTTTAGAAGGGATATTGATACGCAAATTAGTATTATTTCATAAATTATTAAAATAAACTATCAAATTAAAGAGACTTTATCTGTATTTGTCGAGCCGAGCGACATTGTATCGCTCACCCGCCTAACCTGTGGCCTGGAGTTGCTCGGCGATGTATCATCGATTATGCACAAACAGAATTTCTTTATTTTTCATCGTACCAATATAAAAGTGTTTCTGCCGATATTGACAGAAAATAATTTAAATCGGACTACTTTGAACGAAACAGGCTTTCAATTCTGCAAATAAATTTTATGTGTAATATTGTAATGACAGTTCAAATTGTGTCAGGTTTGATATCTTTCCATCTTTCCTTTTTACAATCCCGGACCTCTCTATCTTTCACTGTTGCTACGTTCAGCGAGGCTCTGCCGCTAGACGCAGCTCTCGTGCTGCATTCCTTGAAGACTTCTCGATAAAAAGAGAGACCTCTGTGGCAACAGCGCGGCAGAGGCAGAGAGAACATTACATGTGGCAACTATGCGTCAAAAATTAGTCTACACAGAGTAACTGGAGATGTCACCTATGTACAAACTCTTTTTATCGATCGTAGTAGTTTCAATAGGGTCCGTTTGTTTACTGGGGACGCTTCGATCGATTCGGATCATAACAAAAATGAGACGGCCCCCTTAATATTCAAACAAATTCCGGAACGTAAGAACGAGCTAGACGACGTGTGGGAAGTAAACTTTTGCGAAGTTTTAACAACGAGTAGTCTGAAATTTGGAGATGTCGATGCTACGACAAAGCAACGATGTAATGAACTGCTCGAAGAATTTAGAGATTGCATATCGTCATCGATGCGGGATTTAGGGAAAACACACGCAACGTCTTTGGAAATTAAATGCGTTTCAGAAGTACCGGTCGCGTATCGCCCATACCGTTTGGCAGAACCCGGAAAGAAAGTATTACGAGACATGATTCAAGAATTGTTGGACAACGGAATTATACGCGAGTCGAGTTCGCCCTACGCCAGTCCGATTACGCTGGTAAGGAAGAAGACGGGAGAGTATCGCCTGTGCATTGACTATAGGAAATTAAATGCGATTACTATTAAGGATAAATACCCACTACCTCTTATCGAAGAACAGATAGATACAGAGTCTAGCAGGGTAAATATGTGCAAACGGCCCCACGCCAATTCCAGGGGTTGTTATTTTTTAAACAATGCTCCTTGCCTAAAAAACCATTGTGTAAAGTTTTAGATCGCTACCCCCCCGTTTAAGGGTAATACGGGGGTAAACACCCTTAGCGTTATTATTTTTTATCTCGGGTCCTACTAAAGATATTTGAATGAAAAAAAGACAATATAGCTATTTACTAACTGTACTTCGTGTATTTTTTTCAAAATTTCAAATCTATTATTAAGGGTGGAAAAAAATAATTAATTTTTTGGGGGTGGTTTTTCTAAACAACCCTTTGAGTGACAACCTCCAAAAAAATCAAGAATAATGCTCTATTACCGAACTATTAACACGTGTCATTTAAATGCGAATGGAAGAAACGATTGCGGTTCGTTTGGGAGATTGAAGTGTGACGGTGAAGACTGTGTAACAACGCGCATGCGCTAAATACGAATATTTCCCAGATATTAATAGGGTCTAGCATGGGCAAAGGGCCCCTACGCCGATTCTTGGAGTTGTTATTTTTTAAGCAATGCTCCTAGCCTGAAACACCATTATGTAAATTTTTAGATCGCTACCTTCCCCCCCCCCCCCTGTCCCGTGTACGGGTAATACGGGGGTAAACGCCCTTATCGTTATTTTTTTGTCGGTTACTACTTAAGATATTTCAATGAAACAAAAGCGACAAAATAGCTACATATTAGCTGCAAAAATGGTTAAACCGTCTGAAACATTGACACACCTATTCGATGTAACAGATGGTACAACCGCAGTTATCGAAGAAAACAGTGACGAAGACTAAATCCATTTTTGTATTAGTGGTCATTATATTATAATGGCATAATTAATGAATATTATTTGTTTTTTTTCTTTAACTATTGTCTTAATCTAAACTATATATTTACTTACGCATTTATTTCGTTAAACCAACTTTTTGTTGTGAACTTATAAAAATAAATATTTGTTCTCTATACGTATATTGGAAGTTTTATTGTTTATTATTATTTAACCCCACAATGGCGACCTCGATACGTCGTCGTATGGGGAATATTGGGACGCAATCGCCGTCGTTGAGGGGGTTAATTAAGTATGTTCCACCAACGCGATCATCCTACAATTTTTTACATGATAGATAATAGAGTATTATTCTTGTTTTTTTATGGTTCTCACTCATACGGTTGTTTGCAAAAACCACACACAAAAAATAATTAATTTTTTTCTACCCGTAATAATTGATTTACAATTCGGAAAAAATATATGAATTACAGCTAATATGTAGCTATTTTGTCGCTTTTGTTTCATTGAAATATCTTAAGTAGTAACCGAGAAAAAAGTAATGATAAGGGCGTTTACCCCCGTATTACCCGTAAACGGGAGGGGGGGGGGGTAGCGATCTAAAAATTTACATAATGGTGTTTCAGGCTAGGAGCATTGCTTAAAAAATAACAACTCCAAGAATCGGCGTAGGGGCCCTTTGCCCATGCTAGACCCTATTAATATCTGGGAAATATTCGTATTTAGCGCACGCGCGTTGTTCCACAGCTACCTTCACCGTCACACTTCAATCTTCCAAACGAACCGCAATCGTTTCTTCCATTTGCATTTAAATGACACACATTTAGGCTCGCGACAAGTACTCCTTCTTGACACAAAACCCCTCATATTTAAAATATAATGATTTTCTTTAAATTATTTAACTATGTTCCACCATCTCGACCATCTTCAGGATTTTTTATATAATAGTTCGATAATAGAGCATTATTCTTGATTTTTTTGGAGGTTGTCATTCAAAGGGTTGTTTAGAAAAACCACCCCCAAAAAATTAATTATTTTTTTTCCACCCTTAATAATAGATTTGAAATTTAGAAAAAAATGCACGAAGTACAGTTAGTAAGTAGCTATATTGTCTTTTTTTCATTCAAATATCTTTAGTAGGACCCGAGATAAAAAATAATAACGCTAAGGGTGTTTACCCCCGTATTACCCTTAAACGGGGGGGTAGCGATCTAAAACTTTACACAATGGTTTTTTAGGCAAGGAGGATTGTTTAAAAAATAACAACTCCTGGAATCGGCGTGGGGGCCGTTTGCACATACTTATCCTTCTAGACTCTTAGGGGGAAACCAATACTTTATCGGGCTTGATTAGCATCTGGGTATTATCAAGTCCCTGTCGCTGATGGGTAATCGCAAAGACGGCCTTTGTTATGCCGGAGGGGCACTATGAGTTTTTGAGGATGCCCTTCGGATTGTCAATCGCACCCGCAGTCTTTCAACGGTTAATAAATACAGTTTTGGGACCATTAAAAAACTCGATAGCATTTCCTTATATGGACGACATAATCATACCTTGCGGTACGGTAGAAGAAGGACTAGAACGGTTACGAAAGGTATTAGAGGTACTACGTGCGAACAAACTAACGCTGAAACTCGATAAATGTACATTTTTCAAGCAAACCATCGAATATTTAGGCCGGGAAATTAGTAAGGACGGGGTAAGGCCCGGTCAACGGAAGATTGACGCCGTGTTATCTATGGAAGCACCGCGCTCGGTAAAACAGTTGCGACAATTTTTGGGTTTAGCCAGTTATTTTAGAAGATTCATTACGAACTATGCCGCGATGGTGGAACCATTAACACGTTTAACGAAGAAAAATGAACCGTGGATATGGTCGGCGGAACATTGCAACGCGGTTACAATGATCAAGGATAAGTTCACAACACGAAGGGCGCGACCGAAGCGCCGTTACTTAATGAAATCCAGCTTAATTTACAGCGGTTAGACGTAACCGAACTACGGAAAACCATATCAACGCACATTACGAATAAACAACGGGAACAAAAAGAACGATACGATAGAATGAGATGGGAAGCTACAAAGTATAATCAAGGCGACTTAGTCCTGGTACAGATAACGAGCGACCCGGCGACAGGGAGTAGTCGCAAGTTATTCCCCAAACATAAGGGACCTTTTCGGATTCACAAAGTCCTCATAAACGATCGGTACGAAGTAGAGGACCTACGCGAAGGTTCTAAAAGGGCTCGAACGGTTGCAGCAGCTGACCGCATAAAACTGTGGATTACCATTCAAACAGACGATCAGTAAAATATTAATTGAAAAAAAAGTTTTAAGTTCATATAAAGTACAGCGGCACTAGATAATAAGTAGTAATAACGTTCCACCCAAGGGCGTACAACGGTGTGTCGCTTGGGCGATATACGAAAAGAAGACCGGGTGAGGGGGAGTGCAACGGCACTATCACACTGTATTTACGAACGACCGACCTAAGGGCGCGCGACAGTGCGTCGCTTGGGCGATCAAACGGAACGAGTGGTGAGGAGTGCAACGGCACTACCACACTATATTTACGAACGATCGACCTAAGGGCGTGCGACGGTGTGTCGCTTAGGCGATCAAATGAAACTAGGACTAGGAGTACGACGGTACTACCGCACGGCAGGAGGCAACGAGAGGTCTGGCTAAGTACATCGGTAATAATTACGATCGATGGAGACAGATGCAGTGGCGTCGTGTAAGGAAGTCGAAAATCCCGTCTGGTGGGTAGTGCGACGGTGCACAATGGTTCCAAAGTGACTTTGTGCGGTCAAAATTCCATATCTCCGTCAATTCTCAACCGATTTTTGATTTCTTTGGCTCATTTTGTAGGGGATTAAATTTGCTATACTATCAAATACCTGAATTGCAACCAAAACGTGTTTTTTTCTATTCTTTTTTCTGACAAAGTTGGATGAAAACTATAGTAGAACAATCTTTGGGGCTAATTTGATAAGATTTTGCTTCTCTAAGTAGTTTTTTTTACGTAAAATCTTCAATTGGCACTGGGCAATAGCGGAAACATAAAACATGCGATCTGTTGACACGTCAGAATGTTTGAAATACAATTTTACAAGGGCTGAAAATTTGGAATGTCTACTGATTTTTGGACAGCTACGGGAGTAAGGCAGGGCTGCCCACTGAGCCTGAGCCTGTTTACTTTACTTTTGGCGGATTTAGATGAGGAGCTAGAAAAGGGTGGATGGGGAGGGGTGAGGCTGGGGGGTAAGAAAGTTTACACTCTAGCATATGCCGATGATGTGGCGGTGGTGGCGGAAGATGAGGTGGGAATAAAGGGTATGATGGCGAGACTAGAAAGGTACATGGATGAGAAGGGGCTGCAGCTTAATGTGGGGATGTCAAAAGTAATGAGGTGTAGGAAGGGGGGGGAGGTGGAAGAAGGTGGTATAGAGATGGAAGGGAAAGGAGGTGGAGTAGGTGAGGGAGTTTCAGTATTTGGGGTATACCATGATGGCGAATAGGGTGAGAAAAGCGGTTGGCGGTGATGGGGCAGGTATGGGGTATTGGGAAGAGGAAGTTTGGGAAGGATTGGGGGAAAAGGGTGCGGTTATTTGATAGATTGGTGTGGGCCACGATGGGGTATGGAGTGGAGATATGAGGATGGAAGGAGAGGAACAGGGTGGAGGGGTTGCAGGAGAGGTACTTGAGATGGGTGCTGGGGGTGCATTGGTGCACACCGGGGTATATGGTGAGGGAGGAGTTGCTGCGGGACATGATGAAGGGAAGGGCGAGGATGAGGGCGTGGACCTATGAGAGGAAGTTGGAGGAGGGGCAGGGGGGAATTGGCGAGGGAATGTTGGGAAGAGTTAAAGGTAGGGCGAGAAGGGAAAAGGTGTTGGGGGATGGGAGGAGGAAAGAAAGGGGTTTTTTGAGGAGAGAGGGTGGATAGTGGAAGGAGTGGAATTGGTGAGGGGAAGGGGAGAATTGAGGGGGGAGGAGTTGGTTTGTAGGGGAAGGAGGCTAGAAGAGGTGGAAAGATGGGAAAGGATTAGGGAATCCAGATACAATAGGTGGTATGGAATGGTAAAAGGGGTGCGGGTGCCAGGGTACTTGAAGAGGGGGTGGGGTGAAAATAGGTGGATACGAGTGGCAAGGTACAGGCTGGGGAATGAGATGAGAGGAGGGAGGTATTGGTGAGGGAGGATTGGTACAGGAAGTGGTGAGGGAGGTATTGTGCGACGCGGGAGGTGGAGAGGAATGGATGAGGAGAGTGGAAGAAATGAGGGGAGGTGCAGTGGAAGAATGGAAGAATAAAGATTGAGAGTGACAGGAGGCGAGCGGAAGCGGGGGTCAGAGGGAAGGGAAGGGAGGGGGTGGAAAGGCGTGCGTGGCGGGGGCAAGAGAGCGAGCGGGCGCGCGGGCGAATAGAGTATAAGTAGAAGATAAGAGCGAGTAGTTTGTAAGGTTTTTAGATGTAAGGGTAGAAGTGTAGTTGCGAATTGTAAACCCCGAGGGGACACAATAAAGTATTACATAATAAAAGATTAAAAGTAGCGTGTACTGTTAGTATCCTGTAATTCAGTTTAAGTTGGACTACTTTTCTTGCTGCGACACCACGCTGCACCTGTTAGATACGCATGCTGTAGGTTGCTGCGTAGTGTTTATGCCGACGTGCGTTACGAAAAGTAGCACATTTCATTTGTCTTACGAAGACTAGCACTCTGCTCATTCTTACCACGAGAAACGGAATGTTTGGATTTTGTTCTCGAAAAGTAGTATGTTTTCATTCATCGCCACGAAGAATAACATTTTATGCTGTTTCGCGACGAATGGTAGTACATTTCGGTACTTTGCTGTGAAAAATAGCACGGTTTGCTTTTAGCCGCGAATAATATCACGTTTCATAGATGATCAACGTCGACTGTGACCTGTTTGCGAACTGTAAATATTCCACTCTTCAGAAAACAAATAAAATGTACTACTTTTCGCTGCAGCGTTTGAAATGTTCGTGGCGAAATGTGAATCGTGCTTGTTCTCGTAGTATATTTGAAACATGCTAGTTATCGACAGAAACATTGAAACGTGCTTGTTCTCGTGATAAATTGAAATGTGCTGCTCTTTGTAAAAGAAATGAAATGTGCTACTTTTCGTAACGCACGTCGATACAAACAGAAGACAACCGCCGACAGCGTGGTGCTGCACACACTGTCGCGGGCATGCACGTATACGTAGAGTACGATTGTATAATATCGAAAGTTTTCCTGAAAATATATCGGAAACTAAGGAAAACATCCTTTGTTCAAAATTCATTCACGAAAGGAACAAAAAGCGGCTTACTAAAAAATAGTTTCGCTGGCGCACGTGTCATAAACCATGCTGACCATTTGCACGCCAAATGTTCGTATTTGGTCGTGTCGATGGCTGCTACAGACTTGAAATCAGCCTATAACTACAAATCAAAAAAACTTTAAATCGGCCTAAAGTCGTGTTCAGATATATTGGCCGGTGAGTTTCGGGAGGGGTATGTCACGTCCCGGGTGGAGGTCTTTAGGACGATGACTATGTGGGGGTAAAAGTCAGGCGAGAATGCAAAATCCTGCACACTGAGGGTTGATGGAAGTTAGGCGAGAATGCGAAATCCTCCACACTGAGGGTTGGTGGAAATCAGGCGAGAATCTGAAATCCTGCACACTGAGGGTTGATGGAAGTCAGGCGAGAATTTTAAATCCTGCACACTGAGGGTTGGTGGAAGTCAGGCAAGAATCTTAAATCCTGCACACTCTTCGGCCAGGGAATGTTTAAAAGATGAACGCGCACCAGGAGGGCACCGGTTAGACCACTTGTGGTTTTTATTTTGGTTTGATAATTGGATTTACCACTGCATTAACATAGGAAGCCGCGCGTAATATTCCACGAAATTCGTCTAGACGTATGGTCGTGCAAGAGCTATGCGAAAGTAAGCCTGGTAAACACTATAAGAACTCTTGCGTTCGCGAACCGAGATCAGCTATTGCAGTAGCCTGTTTTGGTTTGGAATCTTCGTAACCGAATAATAGACACAATAATTCGAAGCATGATTTAAAGTAAAACTGTTTATTCAATTTGAAGCACGAACATATGCCATGCACTGTTAATGTGATGGCGGTTACGTTTTATAATAATGTGTTGGACGTTAAGCATTAGCACATAAACATTTATATAAATGGTTATTAATAGCAATATAGATGTATGAGTATGAAATACATGAGTATAAGCCACGAATAATAGTATGCAAAGCAATAAGAATTAGCAATGATAACAATATAAATCAATAAGCGTTAAGCAAAAATAACAATATAAATCAATAAGCGTTAGCAGAAATAGTAATATAAATCGATAAGCGTTAGCAATACAAAATGATATATAAATGGAGATGATATACCGTATAACAATAATTAGTAATAATTGCTTACGGTAGACGTCGATGAGTAGTCTTCAGATCACTGATTCTAATTTAGAGTTATACATATATATATACATACAGGGTGTCCCAAAAATGCTGCGGGTCCTTAAAGGGGGTGATTCGGGGGATGATTGCAAACAACTTTTTCCTTTGCGAAAAAGCTCTCCGAGGTTTGGTTAACGAGATATTAACAAAAAGCACCGACCAATCAGAGCGCGAGTCTGACGGTCGAGTTCCCGCGCTAGCGTGGCTACGAGCCGCGCTGCGACTTGTGAACAAGCAACTCGGCATGCAACGAAGAAAAGTGTGTAGAATGACAAATAAAAAAGACGTAACAAATAAAATCGAACACGTTGTCATGGTTTGTTTGTTATTTGAAGTGAATAATGAATAAAGGATAAGTGGATGAAAATCACGTGTAACGTAAAAAGACGAATACACAATTTTTCTAGAAGATTCGAAAATAATAATTATTTGAAGTGGGAGGATAAGGAATACGTAAAATTCCTTGTGTTAATAACGTATCCACGAAAAGGTAATGTAACGGGAAATTAACGAAAAGTGATCAAAATCCGTAACTCAATAACGGCCAGCACTGTTGCTGATAACGAATAAGTCTGTTTAAAAAGCCCGAATAAATATTTTCGTACGAGACTTTTGAGAATTGTCGCCGGAAATAAGCCATAGCTTGCGTTAAATTTAAAAATGAATGATCACCATTAAAGTAACTAAAACTCACCCTTGACGAAAATTCACCTGCAACTTGAAAACTTGTGTCACTGGGTCACTGAACCGATCCTGGTCATCGATGGACGAGCCCAGTGCACAGCTGATCCCAGGTATACGACACTACCCAAAGTTAAGGGTCGCAATGTCAGGTGCGTCCAGGTCAACGTACCGAATATTCACTTTACTGCACGGCTACTAACACTGATGACTTTGTTTACTTTTTATGGAACGTGTTGTTCCTACGTTTCAAAAATTGGTGGCCCCGAAAGGGGCCGATTGTTATCAGTTAAAGAACTGCTCCACATGGCGACCGTCATTGTCCACGCAGGTTTGAGCGCGGAGAAGTATTTGTCGTTGGACGCCCTGTAATGTCTGCGGCGTTATGTTCTCCACCGCTGCATGGATAAGCGCTACTGCTTCCTCAGGTGTGTCCACCGGCTGACGATACACCTCATTCTGAAATGATTGTTGTACAACAAATACAAAACGTAAGTAAAAAAAAATTATCTACAACAGGAATAAGTAAAGAGTAACAGCAATAATCAAATTACCTTCAGGTAGCCCCCGAAGAAAAAATCCAGCGGATTCATATCCGGTGACCGTGGGGGCCACGCAACGTGGGCCTTTCGCCCGCTGCGGCCGATCCACCTGTCCTGAAAGGTTTCACCTAAATAGGCGCGGACAATATCGGCATAATGAGGCCCAGCTCCGTCATGCTGGTAGTACATGTTCTGTCGGATCTCATATGGAATATGGTCCATAAGATCCGGCAGAACATGTTCTAAAAAATATTTATACGCTGGGCCGTCCAGCCTGTGTGGCAGAATGTACGGCCCAACGATAAATTCGCCACAAATGCCGGCCCATAGGTTGATCGACCAACGGACTTGTGCGGCACGTGGACGAAGCGCTGGGGGATTTTCGTCGCTCCACACATGCATATTGTGGGAATTGAAGCAACCTTCCCTGTTGAAAATTGCTTCATCCGTCCACAATATGTATGTGGTGAACGACGGATTCCTTAGCACTTCTCCCAACAGCCACCTGGAATATTGAACCCGCTGGATGTAATCTCGGGCGTGCAAATGTTGCACCCGTACATATTTGTACGGATGCAACCTTCGATCCCTGAGGATGCGGTGTACCGTCGTCTTGCTGACACTAGAACAAAATGCAAATGTCTCGCGCCAAGTATATACAGTTAGTAAAAAAAGTATTTGGACAGAGCATCGACTTTGATATTTATTCATATAATTACTATTAAAAAGAATTAAGCGGATCTTAACTATAACAAAATGAAAGCTTAAACATTATACTTTACTTCTGCTATAACGAAAAAATATAAACCTTAGTTTTACATCTAGAAAATAATAAATCTTTGTCAAGTGTAGTATAACGCGCCAAAAAAAGTATTTGGACAGATGAAAAATGCCGTAAGGAACAAAAGTCAATCGCTTCTGTTTCACGAAAATTACATTGTAAGCTTCTCGTACTTCAGTGGCAACAATCCACGCGTTCAGTTGTGCAGTTTCACAGTTCTAACAAACAATGAGCCCTAAAACTAAAGAAACTTCTTTGGGCGAGCGAGAAATTATCGTGAACATGTTTAATGAAGGCAAAACGTACAGAAAATAGGAAATCTTTCAGGAAAATCGCATTCTACTGTCGGCTATATAATCAAAAAATATAAAAGTGAAAATATATTGGAGAATAAGTATCGCATCGGCCGACCAAAGAAAATCAGCGTTAGAGAAGAATGGATAATTCTACGTGAAGTACAAAAAAACAGTCATGTCAGTGCACCTAATTTAGCCACGATGTTAAAAAAGCGTCAGGAACGACAGTTACACCTCAAACAATCCGAAATATTTTGAAAAATGCTGGTTTGCATGGGCGTATAGCGAGGAAAAAACCGTTCGTTAGTAAAATAAACAGAATGAAGAGGCTGCAATTCGCAAATCAGTATCTGAGCAATACCAAAGAGTTTTGGAATAAAGTTATATTTTCCGATGAGTCAAAATTTAACTTATTTGGTTCGGATGGAAGAAGAATGGTATGGAGGAAGCCAAGGGAAGAAATGAAATCGAGGAATTTAGTCCCTACTGTCAAACATGGAGGCGGGTCTGTTATGGTATGGGGATGCATGAGTGCAAATGGAGTTTGAAATTTGCACATACTAGATATGGATCGTTTTACGGGCATAATGGATCGTTTTACGTATTTAAATATTTTAAAATCAAATTTGAAAGAAAGTGCAGCAAAACTTGGATTACAAAACGCTTACTTATTAAAACACGATAACGATCCGAAGCACTCATCACGAATTGTCAAGGAATGGATCCTGTATAACACCCTAAAATTCTTACAAACACCCCCCCCCCCCCCCAATCACCGGACTTAAACCCCATAGAACACCTCTGGGAGGAACTTAAAAGAAGAGTACGGAAACAGCAAACTACCAATCGTCAAGCATTTATTGCTCAACTAAAGGAAGAATGGCTTAAGGGGGGAGACCACTGTCTCAAATCTGAATTTTTTTTACATTTTCTGAAAGACGTATGTTTCAAGAATGTTCTCTCCAAATTTGATGAAGAAATTCGCAAAATAGACGGAGATATGGTGTTTTTCGTGAAGCGGTGTCAAACGCGCGACTGAGCCACGCGGAACTTTGAACGCGTTTTTCTCAGAATGACATTTCTCAACCGCGTTGACGGTCTACAGAGAAAACTATACGTCCAATTGGCTTGATCAAGGACATTTATTGTACGGAAAACCCGTCGCTATTACGTGACGATCAGACATTTTCAATTTTCAACCTGCTTCTATTTTTTTTAGCAACATTTCCCCAATTTTGTACCCCGAAAACATGACTTTTTTTCAGTGGTCCGCCATTTTGTTATTTTTTACAATTTTGACATTTTGCGATCGTCACGTAATAGAGGTAAGCTTCTAGTTTCTAAATATTATTGTTTTTGTGAATTTCGATGAACCATATGGTCTGGGGACTGTCAACGCGATTAGCATGTTTTTTCCGGAGCGCAAATTTTGACGGAGTGTATACAGAAAACGGATTTATGAATTTGATTAAAAAAAAATTTTTCTTACCCTTCGATATATACACTATTGACTATACTAAGCAATAAATTGATTTACTTGCGTTGTTTGGTTGAAATAAATTCCCGAAAATACCCTTACATTTCGGGCCGAGACAGTGGTCTCCCCCCTTAAAATTGAAGCGGAAGTGACAACAAAATTGGTGGAATCAATGCCAAATAGACTAAAAGAAGTCATTAAGTGCAATGGATATCCTACTAGATATTAGTTTAAAATTATTAATTACTTTATACAGTTTAATTCGTCTGTATAAATACTTTTTTTGTTTACACTTGACAAAGATTTATTATTTTCTGAATGTAAAACTAAGGTTTATATTTTTTCGTTATAGCAGAAGTAAAGTATACTGTTTAAGCTTTCATTTTGTTATAGTTAAGATCCACTTAATTCTTTTTAATAGTAGTTATATGAATAAATATCAAAGTCGATGCTCTGTCCAAATACTTTTTTTACTAACTGTATATAAATATATGCGCAGCGCGAGACACACCAGTGTCTATATTACGCCGCGACCCGCTATCAAGGACCCTGAGATTATTGAATCTCAATAACGGCTGATCCGATTAGCTTTTTAATGGTCTTAATGGATAGCTTGGATTTGATTTACATCAGAAAAGTGTCTTCGTTTTGTTCCTACGTGCCATATGAGTAACCATATATGTAAAGTTGGAATTTGCTGAATTCTATGTTCTTAAAATTAAGAATCGTCGTAGTCGTCGTCGTAAAGTGTAGGCAAGAGGGGAACATGAAAGGGAGAGGAAATGTCTCCAATATCCACGTCGTTCATTGGAAGAAGGTTTCGGCACTTTCGGCCAATCGCGTAACAAATCGTTGTCACGTGACAGCCAGACAGAGAGAGCACATTTGTCGACGTGAACGTAACCTAGCTAATATCAAACAGTTATAATAAAATTGTTTGAAATGTCACGAGTTTTTACACCACTTAGGACACTGAATTATTGTCTCAATTAACAAGGTAAGTCGCCAAAATTTTTTAATAGACTATTTATGTAGAGCGTATAGAAACAGAGGGGACGCACAGACTTGAAAGTTGTCAGGAGAAGGTTCGACAGAGAAGCATCTTCTTTCGCACACATTTCTACAAATTAATATATTGTTTTTATACCAGCAAACAATTTTTACATTAGAGTTTTTATGTAAATCTTCTACAAATGAAGGGGACGCAGGGGCTTAGATAGAAACGAAGGGGACGCACAGGCTCGGATAAAAATGAAGGGGACGCACAGGCTTGGATAGAAATGAAGGGAACGCACAAGATTATACGATAGAAATGAAGGGGATGCACAGGGTTAGAGGTTGTCCGGAGAAGATTAAATAGACAGAGAAGCATCTTGTTTCGTACAAGTTTTTGGAAATTTGTCAAATTAGCGTAGCATTAAGAATAAGAATTAAGATAATTAAGGCCTACTGCTTGCAACGTAGAGTAAGTCACATTAGTGAAGAAAGTACGTTGAAAATGCATTTCCCTTGATACTTATCAATCTATTGTGAAAGATATTCGTAATACTTTATTAAAATCCACAGTAGTTCCCATGCTATTCATTAATTTTATTAGTTTCTCATTAACAATATTTCAATTCACCAAGAAACATACTAAATTAATTTTATTCCAACACCAATAAATTGTGCGTTAAAAATATTGGATCTCTTTGTTCATTTTCGCTAAATTACCATTAGCATTTAAATTTCCTCCAACAAGACTTTCTGTGCTCTCCCTTCCTTCGGACATATTTTTTAGTCTCTACACTTACTATAGGAAAAGTCCACTCTTCTTCTATAAGTTCTAAGTTATGTTGTAACTAAAATGTGGATTTTATATATTTACAGATAATCGAAGCAGAAGCGAAAGAGAAATACTTGCTAACCCTGTTGTAACCCTGCTGTACGAGAAAATGAATTTTCATGTATAATTTTATATACAAACAAAAACTGTATTAAATAATATTAAGCAGTTATATTTTTATACAAATAAATATTTCAATATGTATAAATATTTTATCAAGAGACACGTGCTCTATAACGCCACGACCTGCTATCAAGAACTCTTCGATTATCGAATCAAGAGACACACCAGTGTCTATATTATGATCAAATTATCCAGTCATCAATAAATACTACAAAATGTGTGAAATCTCAACAAAATTACCTTTTTTAAAAAAAGGTACAAAAAGTGTGCCAAGTATATAATCCCATAAAAAATAATCCCATTTAAAAACATTGTCGTAAATTAATATCCCATCAAAAAAGAATCGCATTTAAAAGCAGTGTCGTAAATTAATAGCTTTACAAAACTAATGATATACATAAATTGCGCCAATTATCACAACGGCTATTTATATAAAGAAAAAATGTATTAAATAATATTAAGCAGATATATTTTTATACAAATAAATATTTTCATACGAATAAATATTTTATTCAAAATACTTGGCGCTGCGAAACCAAAAAAATCTTAATTGTCTTACATTAGTTAATAAAAAAACAAGACGAAGCACCACTGAGACAAGAAAGAAAGAAAAAGATTTTAATGCAATTTATGCATATTTATTCAGTTTAGTAACACCAATTCGGAGAGCAGCGCCAAGTATTTTGAATAAAATATTTATTCGTATGAAAATATTTATTTGTATAAAAATATATCTGCTTAAAATTATTTAATACATTTTTTCTTTATATAAATAGCCGTTGTGATAATTGGCGCAATTTATGTATATCATTAGTTTTGTAAAGCTATTAATTTACGACACTGCTTTTAAATGCGATTCTTTTTTGATGGTATGATTTACGGGAATGTCAGGTATGAGGGGTGTGCGCGGTATGCACCATGACTCATGTACAAAATATGCGGTCTATAATTAGAACATGTTGATGACTCATGCGCGAAATATGCGTTGCAATAGACTTCCGCAGGACTTCCGGGGTTTTTATTTGGGCTTCTGAAAACTCGAGTCATTGGATGGATTTTGAGAGATTTGATTGGAAAGGGGTGAGTGTGGTTTTGACTTCATGGGTCATAGAGAGGGGGTGAGACGTGGTCTCAATTTAAGAGGGTTTTTGGGACGAGGGACTTGTTTAAAATTAGATATGAGGTAGGAGATCATGCCTCGTAGGGCGAAGAGGGGAAGGAGTTTGATAGCTGACCATCTCGAGATGGGGACCGCTACGGTACGTCAAAATGATCGGTGATTGGGGAAAAGGGGTAAGACTTGAGTTTGAGGGATTTTGGTGGAGTTGTGGAGTAATTTATGAGAGAGATTATAAATAATACCGCGCGAAAAATAGTGGGATGTCACAGGTATTCTCCCACTACACTGTTTGCCTGCCTCTATGCTCCTTTTCTCTACGTTCATACTCCCTCTCTCTCTCTCTCTCTCTCTCTCTCTCTTTCGGGCTACGCCTGGTCCTGGCACGGTGGGGATTAGTGTCCGTGAGGTACGAACACACGCAGCGAAGCATCCCCACTACTTTGAGTACATTGTGAAGACACGATTCCGAGCGGTCCTTTCTCGCTTCTTTCTTGCTGAAGGCGAGAGCGAGATGGAATGAAAGTGTGCCTATACACTCGTCCCTGTCGCGCCCGCAAACTACGGAGTATCAAGCGTACGAAAAACGAAGCAAGACAAAGTATGTATCAATGTATGTATCTGTCTCGTACCGTTCCTCACTTGCTTCCAGTCCCTCTGACTCACTCTCGCCATCGCAGAACAAGAGTGAGCCAGAAGTCGTGGGTGCGCTCCTGACGTGTTGCCAAACCGAGCTCTCAGGTCTCTGGTCCGCAAAAATTCAGGAGTTCTATTGGTCAGAACATCGATTCTATCTCGATAGCTTCATCTTGTATTTGGTCACGCGTAGCTTCATAACGCATACAACTACAGGGTTATCCACCGAAGACTGGCGGCGCTCGCGCGAGTACAAATGAAAACGGCAACAGCGGCACACGCATACGTACTACTACAATCATATGTCAATACATCCACCATCTATGGGCTGTTGCTAACAGTATAGGTTCGTATAGATGGCAGTAGAGAGCACAAAGCGCTTTTGGCTGTCTGCCCAGATTACTTTACATTTGACGTAACCGACGGGGAAGAAAATGACAGCCTTTTCCCTCAGAAACTTATTGAGAATATTAGAATGCTTGTTGATCACCCACGCTTTCGTCGTTCAACAAGCATTGTAACATTCTCAATCAGTCGTTTTTTTCCCCGTCGGTTACGTCAAATGTAAAGTAATCTGGGCAGACAGCCAAAAGCGTTTTGTGGTCTCTACTGGCATTTACACGAACCTATACTGTTAGCAACAGCCCATAGGTGGCGGATGTATTGCCATATGATTGTAGTAGTACGTATGCGTGTGACGATGTTGCCGTTTTCATTTGTACTCACGCGAGCGTCACCAGTCTTCGGTGCATAACCCGGTACTACGCTAAAAATAAACAACAGCCGCGCGGCTATGTTCAAGCGGAACCAAGCAGCGTTCCCGTTGCCCCACAATACCCTTCGGGGGCCCCGCGACTCCAACTGCCAATCCACGATTGTCAGGTAGTGGTGGCACTGATTTCTCCTCGAGCGCTGCTCGCGAAAACGAATCCACCGGCCAATATATCTGGCTTCGATCTTAGGTTGTTCGAGAAGACGCGTGAATGAGGAGTACGATAGAGGTGTGAAAGACGAGTGTTTAGGTTTATGTCCGGGTAATTGATAGCGGGGCAGATGAGATGGTATGGTTCGCGGTTTCAGGAATTGGTCTTTGAGAACTGATTAGTAGAGAGGAAGTGATCATCGGACGTTCTTGTTCGCACCTTGTGCGCGGTTAGAAGTGTGGCGCGCCGGAGTTGTTCGCCCACGCTCTTCCGTGCGAGTAGAACCGTTGTCAGGCGTGTCGGGTTCAAAAGTGTGGCGCGCAAGATCTCTCGCTGCACACAAAGCTCGACTCCAGAAGAGTTTACATAAGAGACAAAAAAGGTAGTTAGGAAAGCGGCACTTGAAACCAAGGGTTCGGCGTGGCGCGTGGGCTTTCTGACATTGCGGAAAGTTCTGAAGCGCGTGTCGCGCCTGGCAGCCAAGGCTCTGCGAGCCGCTACAAGCGGTAGGAAGTGAAGGCGAATTTTTTGGCCAATCAGCAAGGTTCTTTGCTCGTTCTGGTCATCGTCCGAACCATGGAATCCCAAAAGCCCTCACAAAACAAAGTTTTCACAATTATTTTGATCGCCGTACGGATCACAGAGTCTACATCGATCTAATTATGTTTTTGGATAAGTTACTCTCTCGCCGGACTCCAGGGTGAGCCAGAAATCCATTGATGTCACTTCCATACCGATACGATAAGAGAGTGTGTTTAAGAAATGCCTACTTCCTTTATAATTTGTATTGCTTGTGTAAAAGTAGTCCGATTTGCATGACATTTGTGATAATTTTAATTGGGAGAACGCCAAGAATCCATTAGTGTTATTTTCATATCGATACGCCGAAGAATAAAGAATTTCTTAATTTGAATGCGACACGTCTGACAACGGTTCTGCGCGCACGCAAGAGCGTGGGTGAAAAATTCCGGCGCGCCACACTTCTAACCGCGCACAAGGTGCGAACAAGAACGTCCGATGAGGTGGAAATTTTTCGTCTGCCAGGAGAATGCAGATCGCAATACAGTCGTTATAACTGAGTAATAAACCATTTCCATAATTTATAGCACCTTCAGGTAAACCAAATGTAGCTTCGTAAAAACAGATGTTTCAGTGTGCCCCACAGAAACAGCATTTATGCTATTCTCTATAAGCCAGGTATATCGAGGAATTCGTACACTTTTCGCGAATGTAGGTATATCACGATCGTGTCTTGCCGATCGTTCCGCAGATCGATAATATACATGGAACAGGTAGTACACAATACAAGACTGCGCTAGATCGCGGAAAAAGCATGGGAGTCGACGTAGAAATGGGAGCCCGAACTCTGGGTCTCTAAGTAGTGACGGGAACAACCTTCTGGCGTGCACGAAGGAGCGCAAGAGTGGCACGCAAGAACGTCCGTGTAAAGGGTTCAATAATACCTGAACACGACTTTAGCTGCGTCGCCTAATACCAACGAGAAATGATACACCAAGCACAAATAATAATAATCGTCTTTATTTCATGTTTAAACATTATATACAGAGGTAGAAGGGAAACCGTATCGCATGTCGCGGAATGGGCGAGGCTCAGCGCAGCTGCTATTATGCCTGACTCGAAATAGAATCAGAATAGAAGAAAGAACAAGAAAGAAGAATAAGAATGGGAGGACGGTGGAGTAAAGAAATATGACTTTGTTAGGACTCAGCAGTAGATCATGGCGGTTCGGTCAGTCCTATGTTATATTTGGATGATTTAGAAGAAATGCTTTAGTAGCATTTTTAAAGGAGTGTAGTGTGGGAAGTGAGCAGATAGCCTCGGGTAAGAAGATTGTAGAAATGAGATGCTGCGTAGGAGAATGAGCCGGAGAATTTAACAGAGTGAGAGATAGGAAAAGAGTTGGAGGAGTGGAATTCAGCGTTGCAAGGGATTAAATCCCGAAGGTAAGGAGGTGTTTGCGTGGAGAGGACTTTGTATATTAAGCAGCAGAGATGAAGAATCCATCTTTGAGACATGTTTAGCCAGCCTGTTTGAGCGAATAGTGGAGTAATATGGTCGTACTTCCGCGTATTAAACGAAAAACGAAGACAGGAGTTCTGAGCATATTGGATGCGAAGTGTCGATTTAGTAATACATGGAAAATAGACAATATCTGCATAGTCGAACAATGAAAGGACAAGTAAATGTAAGACAAGGAGTTTTTGGCGCGTAGAGAGGATTCTTTTAAACGGAAACAAGAGTTTTAGACGGAGACGAGCAGCCAGGAGTTTTGTAGATATGTGAGAAGTGAAGTCCCAGGTGGAGTCGAAAGTAACACCAAGCACTTTTAAGGAGGATTTCCCAGGGATTATAGTTTGGTTTAATGAGATAGAAAATGACGCGACATCTTTAAGGAGAGTAGTCGAGCCAGCGAGAAGGAAAGAGGATTTTAAGGGGGGAGACCACTGTCTCGGTCCGAAATGTAAGGGTATTTTCGGGAATTTATTTCAACTAAACAACGCAAGGAAATCAATTTATTGCTTAGTATAGTTAATAGTGTACATATCGAAGGGTAAGAAATTTTTTTTTCCAATCAATTCATAAATCCTTTTCTTGTATACTCTTCGTCAAAATTTGCGCTCCGACAAAAACATGCTAGTCGCGTTGACAGTCCCCAGGCCATATGGTTCATCGAAATTCAAAAAAACAATAATATTTAGAAACTAGAAGCTTGCCTCTATTACGTGACGATCGAAAAATGTCTAAATTGTAAAAAATAACAAAATGGCGGACCACTGAAGAAAAAAGTCATGTTTTCGGGGTACAAAATTGGGGAAATGTTGCTAAAAAAAATAGAAGCAGGTCGAAAATTGAAAATGTCTGATCGTCACGTAATAGCGACGGGTTTTCGGTACAATAAATGTCCTTGATAATGCCAATTGGACGTATAGTTTTTTCTGTAGACTGTCAACGCGGTTGAGAAATGTCATTCTGTGGAAAACGCGTCCAATGTTCCGCGTGGCTCAGTCGCGCGTTTGACACCGCTTCACGAAAAACACCATATCTCCATCAATTTTGCGAATTTTTTCATAAAATTTAGAGGGAACATTCTTGAAACACACATCTTTCAAAAACTGTAAAAAGAAAAAAAAATTTTTATATTATTTTATATTATTTTATATTATTTCATATTATTTTATATTATTGTTATTTTGTATATAATCAATCGTTTCATGATCGTTATATGTCTGAGACTTAAAGAAACATGGTATTTGGTATTTGCCATCAGAATTTCTCGAACAACACAATCAGAAACGTAGGCTCGGACGCACGAAAAATAAGAATTTAGTCACTTTGCGTAAGCAAAAATAACACTGATGCCTTATTGTATGATAATTTCAAGAGTAAGATGTGTTAAAGTGTCCTTTTACCATCACTTACATGTAGTTTAAACTTTCCATTTATCTTCTAAAGCACATATAATACATCAACAAGCGATCGTCCGCAACTAGCGCGAAAAATTTCACGAATAATGCGCTGCTGGAACAAAATGCTCTCTCACTCTATCACACTAACTTCAATTGACAAATTATTTTACCAAAACATTAGTTAGCCTTTGTTCCATCTAAATTGCGTCAGACATTTTCGAGTTACAGATGAATGAAAAAGTATCACCGAATAACCTGTATCACCAATTTACCCGAGTTTACCCTACAATTTGATTCGTAGCCGAAGCAGAGCTAGCAGGGTCAAAAGATACAACAAGTTGTGTATCTGCATACATGTATGCCTTACAGCAGGCCTGCTCCATCGGGTGCAAATATCTCCTGAATTTCTGGGACCCGGGTAACAGTCGAGCGCGGGACCGTTTACGTTGCTAATGATTTGCTAAATGATTTTATTTAAAATGCACTACAAACTAAAAAATAATTATTTTCTTGTACTACAATTTCGTTGGTGATATGTCAGTTTAAATAAAATCGTGGGGCAGGATATATCATAACTGGATACGAATCAATTTAATACAGAATCAAGCGTCCAAATGAGCGATGAAATATCCTGCCCCACGATTTTATTTAAAGTTACATATCACCGTTGAAATTGTAGTTGAAGAAAATAATTATTTTTTAGTTTTTAGTTATTTTTAAATAAAATCCTGTAACACTTTGCACTCGTATGTCATGCACGTTGAATTTTACCACTGTAAATTACTTGAACTCATATCTCTAAAAATAAATACAAGTTTGCACCCAACAATATTGAAAATACATCGAGTGCAAAGGGCTAAACAAAATTTAATGAAGAAATTCAAATAATTGTAGAAGAGCGGTATTGGCATACGAAACTTAACTTTGAAGCCGTTTTCTCGAAACACCATTTTCAGGTGCCGGCAACCGTTCGTGTACATGCTGATGTCCAACATACGCGTTGTTACAATTTAGAACAATTTGGAAAGAGCATTCTGGAATCGTAAGGGAGAGTGGGGGAATTACGAACACCTAAGCAAGAAAGCAAACAAAACGAAAACTATATGAGAACGACATAAAAAAATAAAAAGAATTTATTTTGGAGATATTTTGATCAACGCCTTGATCACAAAATGTTGGTAAAAAAGTGCTTTATTTCAACTTAAAAAAAAAATTGTATCACTAATTCAACAGTAATTACATGCAATTGAAATGGACAAAATATTACTTGAAACATGATGAAAATAATAAATTGTGTTTATCTTGAATAGCATAAGCGTTCTGTATTTATTACTTTCTGCCCGGCGCACAGTGGATTGAAATCCCAGAAACACGGCAAAAATATGAAGGCAATCTTGGATATTTACAAAAATGAGTATTCTAGAGTTTTCGAGGTCGCTGATTACGAATCTGAAGTTAAAGTGGCAAAAAACAAAATGGCGGATCTAATATGGCGGGCACGTATGCCAAAATAATATCAGATTTGGTCTAAACTTGGTATTCTAGAGCAGGCCTGGGAATTAAGTGAATGCAGCGGCCGATTTTCAGAGGCAACGCCTCCTTTCTCCCGCCGCGCGTCTTGGCCCCCGCGGCGGCCAAGCAGCTTGGAGCGCCATAGGTCCGTACCACGTTAACCGCGCGTGACGTATTAGGGCGACATTATATCAATAGGATTCCACATCGTCGTCCAGCCTCCTCGTTAATATTTTAGACTTGCCCAGCACGTCTAAAAGTGCACGAAAATCTAGTTTTCCCAAACCTATTTCAAATTTTGATACTAAAACGCGTTTTTCCAATCCATTTGTTATCGCGCGACACAGTGGAATAGCCCTATAGGGGATACTGCTGACAAAAAGACGCATCGATAATAGTACCCCATGGGTGATGTGGAAACCTATTGATACGGGGGTTGCCCCAATGCGCTACGCGCGGTTCATATGGTACGGGCCTGAGGTGCTCCAAGCTCCTTGGCCGCCACGGGGGCCAAGACGCGCGGCGGGAGAAAGGAGGCGTTACCTCTGAAAATCGGCCGCTGCGTTCACCTAATTGCCAGGCCTGTTCTAGAGTTTTCGAGGTCGCAGAGTACGAATCGACTTTGCGATTTGGGGCTTTTTTTGAGATATTAAAAAGTTTTTGTCTCGTTATAACAATATTATTTGCATTCACATCTGAAAATAACAACATATAAATATATAAATATTTCAATTAACTGCGTTTGCAAAAAAGAATTATTTTCATGAACTGGGAACATTTTTGAATAAATTGTAATTTTAGGGATTGGAGTAAAAACGAGCAAAATCTGAAAGTTAATCTCAGTTCTTTGATAAGCAGAGATGATAACTGTGCAAACAACAATGCTTGATCGGACTTGGAAGTTAACTAAATGTTTAATGTTTTTTGTAGATCAGCTATGGTAATTAAGGTTATATGAGGCAATTTTGAATTAAACTTTATGAAGGTATTATTGCTTGTCGCAAACGTATAACAACAAAAAATAATTAAATAAACACCTGAAATTGACGTCTTCATCGTGAAACAGAAGTTTAAAACACAGAAAATACAAAAAATAGCACCACAAAATCGTATGAAAAATCGCTTGGAATAAACATGTAATGGAGTTCGTACAGCTAACTGTTTTTGACCGACTCACGTAAGGAAGGAAGAGTTGTAGTAGGCTGTGGATATACGTTTTATTGTGTGCACATATTTCAACTATACTAAGGATAAAAAATCAGTTGTGCAAAAATTCTTTTGTATTTCGATTTTTCGCCGACTTTTAGGGTTTCCTACCACACACAATACAGAAAGAATTAAACATTTAGTTAACTTCCAAGTCCGATCAAGCATTGTTGTTTGCACAGTTATCATCTCTGATTATCAAAGAACTGAGATTAACTTTCAGATTTTGTTCGTTTTTGCTCCAATCCCTAAAATTACAATTTATTCAAAAATGTTCCCAGGTCATGAAAATAATTTTTTTTTCAAACGCAGTTAATTGAAATATTTATATATGTATATATATGTTGTTATTTTCAGATGTGAATGCAAATAATATTGTTATAACGAGACAAAAACTTTTTTATATCTCAAAAAAAGCCCCAAATCGCAAAGAAGGTGATCAATGTGACGTCCCACTTTTTTTCGCGCGGTCCTAATTAACATCTTCCCTACAAAACAGCAACTCTTAACCCTCTCCCAATCACCAAATCGCCTGGACGATGTACCTTAGCGGTCCCCATCTCCAGATGACCAAATACAAAATCCCCTTACCCTCTTCGCCCTAGAAGGCATGATCTCTTCCCTCACACATAAATTTCAACAGGTCCCTCGCCCCAAAACCCTCTTAAATCGAGACCTCTTTTCCTCCCCTCTTTACCAATCAACATCAAATGCAAGCCACTCCCAAATTCCTCAATCAACACCTGCAAAATCCACCCAACGGGTTGAGTATCCCCTTTTCAAAACCCCAACGGACCGCCAATTAAGCTATTGCGACGTATATTTCACGCAGGACTCATCTCGACATTCCGATTACATAACACATATTTTAAGCATGAATCATCACGCATACCGCAAATCCCCCCCCCCCCACATACCGACATTCCACCGCTTTGTATAAATACCGGTGCCGCGTGGACCGCGAGCACTCAGTCAACTCAGTCAACTCAGCACCTTAGTCAACTTAGTCAGCTTAGTCAGCTCTGTCCACTTAGTTACTTAGTTCGGCAACACCCGCAACGCGAGTCATATATTTCTTCAAACTCTCTTAAATTTTCAAGTGCTACAATTTCGCTTCTGTGCAACGTTCCCAAAAGGATCACAACCCTTCGACACCACTGTAAGCGCCTATCATTCTACTTCATCGCTTTGTATTATTTTCTTTTGCTTACACTTATTGCTTTACATTATTTACTTTTGCACATTTGCATTTATATCATTTAATTGCTTACGTTATCGCTTACCATTGCTTTCTTTTGTTATATTTATTGCTTTGCATTATTTTCTTTTGATTACGCTTATTGCTTTATATGTATGTCGCTTCACATTTATATCGTTTAGTCTTGCTTGCGCTCTTTGCTTTATACTGTTTCCATTGCTTATACTTAACGCCTAATTATATTATTGTTTAACCCTATTGCCTTATATTAACTTGTTTATCATTAATACCAACTCATCTTATGTTTATATTATATTATCGACCACCGTTATATAAATGTTCTGTGGCTTAATGTCCAACGCATTATTGTAATATGATGATTGGGATGATTGGGAGGATCAGCCTCCGCCTAAACCCACACTCGTCTAATGGCAAAACCCACCAGAATACAGCCAGATCGAAAGTTGTGCAAAAAGGACAACTCGCAAATCGCCCCAAATCGCAAAGTAGATGATCAATTTTCTTTCTTAAGAGAGTAAATTAGAAAACGAACGAAATGTTCTGATGAGAGTTTAGTATCTGTATACCATAAGGTAACTCAATTTAAATCACAATTTAAAACTAAATGGATGCAAGCAAACAGAATTGAGGATAGATTTTTAAAAAACAATAAGAATTGGTTGAAGAGTTCGGTATGTTTTAAAACATATTCATCAAAGCAGCGGGGTCGTCCAATACCTAGTTACTTTCGAAAATAGCAATGTGAGAAGCAAGTGACAAAAAACTGAAAACTTACGACAGTCATCCTTTGCGGAACTATCGTATGCGACACAAGTGAAGATACGGTTCAAGAAACAGTTTTAAATATATTAGAAGATAAGGATTTAGAAAACTTTTGTTCAGTGCCATTTTGTTTTTTACCACTTTGACTTCAGATTCGTACTCAGCGACCTCGAAACCTGTAGAATACCAAGTTTATACCAAATCTGATATTTTTTTGGCATACGTATCCGCCATATTGGATCCGCCATTTTGTTTTTTGCCATTTTTACTTCAGATTCGTAATCAGCGATCTCGAAAACTCTAGAATACTCATTTTTGTAAATATCAAAGATTGCCTTCATATTTTTGCCGTGTTTCTGGTGTTTCAACCCACTGTGCGGCGTTGGATGCGACCTAAACTATTAGCTAGTGGAGAGGGAACATCGTTTTTATTTATTAAAACGCCGTAACATCGCATTCGCGATTACCCCGCGTTCGTATTTACCCCACGCTCCCTTATGTCTTTCAGAAAATGTAAAAAAGAAAAAAATCGATCTTCCCGATTTCCAAAACCATGTAACAACCAACTAGAGCGTTTTTTCTCTCCAGTTCCATAAAAACATATCCCGCTGTAAACGTTATGTGAACTGTTTTGTATACTGTGTGCATAGTTATAACTTGAATGAGACATAGAAAAGTACATACAACTGTTTTACACCTTTTCTATTTTGATTAGTAAATAGACATTAGCAAAATGTTACTAGTTACGAAATCTTGTAGAATGGTACTCTGTTTTATAGAAAGTATTGACTGCTTATTAAACAGTAATATGAGGCAGTGAGAGCCACAACCGAATAACCCACATTACAAAAAATTTCCTATTTTATATGATTAGTAGAGCCTATTCGAATACGTTATCACTATTAAACGCAATTTCGAAAAAAATGTAGATTAGTCCACAAGTTCCTCTCGCTGCCTCATATGTACGTTAGATGTGGATTTTTAAAATTCTAAATGTATGTATGTTGCTCAGTCTTGCGTTGCCAATTTCATTTAATATTTGTATGAATAATTTATTGTTACAGATTTTATATTGATCCTGCTCTTTCACTTTTGTTGGTTATTCTCATTCTGCGATCAGTATGGCCATTGCTGCAAGAATCTGCGTTGATTCTTTTACAAACTGTACCAACACATATTCAGGTAAGTTATTATAGTAAATAGTAAATAATAATAAAGTTATTTCATTTTCTGAACATACACTCCTAGTCAAAAAGGTAGCACATACAGTATTGTCTCCGTATAGGCTCGGTTTGATGCACATAGAGGCTTGTCGCTCTCCCCACCACTTCTGTCTTACTCTTGTTCGGCGAAGGCGAGAGCGAGATGGAACGAGAGCGAGTGAGAGCCATTTGGGGCCTTTACACGGACGTTCTTTTTGGACACTTTTGCGCGCCACGCGCCAGTTGGGCACGCATTTGGCGTGGCGTGCCGGAACGTCGGAAGGAGCGCGCAGGCCAGAAGATCGTACCCGTCACTACTTAGAGACAGCGAGTTCGGGCTCCCATTTCTACGTCGATTCTACATGCTTTTCCCAGGAACCAGCGCAGTCTTGTATTGTGTATTACCTGTTCCATGTATATTATCGATCTGCGAAACAATCGGGAAGACACGATCGCGATATACGTAGGTTCGCGAAAAGTATATGAATTCCTCGATATACCTGGCTTATAGAGGATATCATAAATGCTTTTACTGTAGGGCACACTGAAACATCTGTTTTTACGAAGCTACATTTGGTTTACCTGAAGGTGCTATAAATTATGGAAATGGTTTATTACTCGGTTATAACGACTGTATTGCGATCTGCATTCTTCTTGCAGACGAAAAGTTTCCACCTCATCGGAAGGTCTTGCTAGCATCTTGTGCGCGGTTAGAAGCGTGGCGCGCCGGAATTGCACGTTCTTGCGTGCGAGTAGAACCGTTGTCAGGCGTGGCGCGTCCAAAAAGAGTGTGGCGCGCAAACCTCTACTTCAGAAAAGGTTAGATAAGAGACAGAAAAGGTAGTTAGAAAAGGAAAGCGGCACTTGAAACCAAGAGTGTGGCGTGGCGCGTGGAATATCCAACATGTTGGATATTCCACGCGCCACGCCACACTCTTGGTTTCAACTACCTTTTCTGTCTCTTATCTAACCTTTTCTGCGGCGCATGCACTACCTGTGAAAAATGAGGCTGCCTACCTACTCTGTTGTTACGTATTACATGAAACTTGCTGATTTATTCCGAGACATTATTTACACTTCGACAACGATAGATCATGAAGTCTTAACAGGCACCGTAGCCCAGCTTGTCGCTTTCAAACCGAACGAGAAAGATTTACACGTGGTCCCTCGATAGGGCGGAGTTTTATTCCGCTGAACCGAACGACCATTTCTACTGCGACCGCGCTGCTAATTTTTCCAATACCGCGCCAGGAGTAAATTGCGGAAAATTCTGAGGCGCGCGGCGCGCCTGGCAGCCAAGACTCTGCGAGCCGCTACAAGCGGTAGAAAGTGAATGAGAATTTTTTCAAACCAAAAAATTAAATATATTTACTTTCAGCTTTGTGGCTTCATTTGTCAATCTTTAGGGAATATGAAAAAAAATTGTATGCAAAAATAGTGGTTATATCCAGAGTTATAGTGCTTCAAATAGAGCGCCATACAAAACTCATATGCGCACCGTTAGCATAAAATCAGTCGTTGTTGTTTGTCTCAAATAGATTAATATACGATTAATAGATTAAACCTTATTAACCAAAATCATGATGTTATTTATTTTCATCTGCTAGTAAGTTATGTCTGTACCTATCTATCGCAAATTATTTGCGTAAAATCTAAACATTCGGATAGTTAGTTAAAAAATTAAATATGAATATCTTAATATACGTGAAACCGTATATTTCGATACACGTGTACCCGTGTACTGAAATTCACGTGTATCGAAATATACGGTTTCACGTGTATTAAGATATGCATATTTAATTTTTTAACTAACTATCCGAATGTTTAGATTTTACGCAAAGAATATGTGATAGGTAGGTACAGACATAATTTACTACGATCCGTGAATTTCAATACACGTTCTAAGAAGTGAACGCGATTTAAGAAAGGGTCAAAACTGATTTGACTGACAACTATGCGGGTGGTTAATATCCGCAGATTTAAAAGACAGAACTTGACCATCGTATCTTTTAAAATAATAATGTAAGAAAAAAATCGTCTGGCCTAATGAATTTGCCCCATTGAACCATGCAATCCCATATAAACATTGTTTTTCTATCTGGAATATGTTAGGAAATATCCAACTGTAGACTGTTCCCGCGGACACCCTGTCTGTACCTCTTTATTACTTTCTGCCGTTTCTTCTTCCATCTACATACATACCTGGTTTCAAGGGTTCGCACAGGCCTGGTCATCGTCAGAAACATTTGGCGGCCAGGCGTTTACGAAGCGAAGAACACTTTCCTTGTCCCACGCTTTCTCTTTTTTACTCTCTCTATGTTTTTCTCGGTTTTTCCCCTTTCATCCCCGTTTCTGGCTCACTATCTTTCTTGTTCGCTATCTCTAACTCTGTCTAGTCGTCCCTTTTTAACCGGCGAAAATTTACGGAGCGGTCACTTGTTCTCGAACCGGCTTTCAGACTTCACGTATCGCGCACGCATTATTTCATTTTTACTGTTATTTGTTACTATTAATTGTTACTATTACTTGTTACTATTAATTTCTACTGTTAATTGTTACCGTTAATTGGTACTGTTAATTGTTCTTGTTAATTGTACTTGTTAATTGTTACTTTTAATTGTTGCTTTTAATTGTTAATTGTTGGGTGGGGTTACGTGTGTTCGTTACACCGAACCACCTGAAGTATCAGTGACGTGCGTGTTGACAGCCAAGTCTGTGTGAGACAGTGGTTCCAAAAACTGTGTGATGTTGGCGATAAACGATAACCGTCGTCGGAACTTGGCTATTGCTGCTGCTGCTGCTGCTGCTGTATATTTAGCAGAAGCAGAGCGGAGAAGAGACAGAAGAAGGAAGCGCTTATGGGTAAAGCAATACCGCGCAAATTCGAACGATCTAGCCCTTGTTCGAGAACTGAGAGACGATCACCCAGATGATTACAGAAATTATTTGAGGATGGATTCTCAAGCGTTTGATGAACTATTGAAATTAGTTCGAAACAGAATCACGAAACAGGATACAGTCATGAGACAGAGCATCACTGCAGAGCAACGTCTCATCGCCACTTTGCGATTTTTGGCAACTGGACGTTCTTACGAAGATTTAAAATTTAGTACGGGGATATCAGCTCCTTCATTATCCAAGATAATTCCCGAGACTTGCAAAGCACTGTATCAGGTCCTACGGACTGAGTTCTTAAAGGTAAGGGTTACAAATTATTAATACATATATATGGAATAACAATAATGGTTTACTAGAGGCGCTCCGTTGGAAAAGTTTCTGTGCGGCGTGCACCATAGCGTCTGTTCTATTTATATTACAAAAGGTTTGTTTATTATAATGTAATAACCCACCACCAATTTAACTTAGAATAAACTATGTACATAAGAAAAAGAATAAGTAAAATATATATGTTACAAAGTGATAGACACCATATACATTGGCGGACGAACGATAGTTTACAACGTTTAAAATCGCATAACTTTTTTAGAATTGGTCCAAACGACATGAGTTTTTTTTAGAATCTAGAAGGATTAGTTTGCTAAGTGGCGTGTTTCGTCGTTTTGAAGAAAAATGCAATTGGTCAGAATAGCAAATAAATAGTAAAGGGTTTATTTTTAAACCCGTTTGTAGATGGAAGTAAGTTGTATACATACAGAAAATTTCATTAAAATCGGTTAGCGTTGCTCTGAGCTATAAACGCTTAAAGATCGCAGAATAAGGTCGAGAATCGCGGGAATTGTCGAAATTAGCGGGAATTGTCGAAATTAGCGATTCTCGACCTTATTCTGCGATCTTTAAGCGTTTATAGCTCAGAGCAACGCTAACCGATTTTAATGAAATTTTCTGTATGAATACAACTTACTTCAATCTACAAACGGGTTTAAAAATAAACCCTTTACTATTTATTTGCTATTCTGACCAATTGCATTTTTCTTCAAAACGACGAAACACGCCACTTAGCAAACTAATCCTTCTAGATTCTAAAAAAAAACTCATGTCGTTTGGACCAATTCTAAAAAAGTTATGCGATTTTAAACGTTGTAAACTTTCGTTCGTCCGCCAACGTATATAGAGCAAAAAGTAGTTCCTCGTCACCTTATTATTCCGTATCATATATGTAAATAATTAAATTTTACTTATTTTCAACATTTTAAAAGTCCTTAAAGTTTAAACGCTAAAGTTAATATTAATGAAACTAGATCCCCTAGCTTCCTTCTGTATGGGATGAATTGGATCCTGCGGTGCTTCCACTGCAGTTGGCCATGGCAATCACAGTGCAATTGTTGTCGCACAAATCTGTGCGTGGGTGCAGAGTTTTAAATAGACCCCGTCTTAAGACGGCGGTTATTATGGACTCCGCATAAATGGCCTGATCCATATCCATTCTCTGCAATTGTTTTGCTACTTTTATGCCAATGGCCTCAAATTCAGTGACATCCACTTTGCTGGTTGATGGCGCCTTCAACGCTTCGGTGCATGTCCGAAAAAATTCGCTCGCGTCTTGTTCCGGCTTTCTTTTCTTCCCATTTTTTCTAGTGGCCGTATTTGGGGCATTGTTTCTGACGGGCATTTCTTCTTCCTTCAAACAAAAAAAAAATAATAAAATAAGAAATAGCAAAGAAATTCAATAACAATAAGTTCGTATCTGTCTGTATGCCTGTCTGTTGTTCATGAAACTTGTGCGGTGCGCAGGTCACACCACAAACGTTTCCCTGTCAAATCATATCTGTGCGCGTTACCTATTTAATTTTTTTATTTTTGTATTGTATTTTTTTGTCATAGTTCCCGAATACCAAGGACGAGTGGAAAAAAGTAGCGGAAGGTTTTAAAAACAGATGGGATTTCGTAAACTGCGGAGGTGCTGTGGATGGAAAGCACATTCGCATTGTTCCACCACCAGAATCTGGAGCGTTTTATTATAATTATAAGAATTACTACAGTATTGTATTAATGGCGTTAGTGGATTCTAATTATGAATTTATTTTTGTCGACGTTGGAAAAAATGGTAGAATATCGGATGGGGGTGTCATTGAACACACAGAATTTTTGCGACGATTAAAGAACGGTCAATTGAATTTACCAGAAAATCACGAAACCGTGAATAACCTAAACTTTGCCTTTTTAGGCGATGAAGCGTTTGCGTTAACGAATAATTTTTTAAAACCTTATTCTCAAAGAGAACTAGACCACGACAAACGAATCTTTAACTACAGATTGTCGCGAGCAAGGAATGTCGTTGAGAATGCATTTGGCATATTGTCTTCGCGATTTCGAGTGCTGCATACACCCATAAATATGAAAGTTGAAAATATATGCAATGTGGTGTTGGCTACATGCGTTCTGCATAATTTTTTGCGAAGGCGAAGTAAAACGTTCATTGCGAACAACAGTAGTATGCAGATGGAGGGAGATTGTCAAATCAATGCAGTGCAGTTGGATAATTTGCAACTCGCCATTCCCAGGAATATCAACAACTCTGCCAAACAAAATAGGGACCGGTACAAAGAATATTTTGTAGGAGAAGGAAGTATTCCGTGGCAGGAAGATATGTTGAATGCAGGTAGAGCGTAAATCTTTGTTGTATTATGGGAACCTTCCGGTCTGGAGCCCAAAAAGAAGGAGATCTTTAGGAATTAATTGAAGGAAAACTACTATATATAATTTAATGGGACTATTTGCATTGTAGGGTAAAGGCACCAGTAGTCGACCATGTATCAGTAGTCGACCACTTTCAGAAAAACATGAGAAATAAGGTTTTTAGAAGTGACGATCTTTTGAACAGAATGCAGTTAGAGAACTGCACTTTATTCAAAAGATCGTCACTGCTAAACATCTTATTTCTCATGTTTTTCTGAAAGTGGTCGATTACTGATACATGGTCGACTACTGGTGCCTTTACCCTATTCAGGATTTAAGACATTTAACATTAACATTTGAAAAATTAAATTTAAAAAATCAACTTTTAGAACGGAAGGTACCCTTAAGGGGTGACGCCTATCTATCATGTCTGAAAACACAAGAATTTTTTTGCAAAGACTTGAAGACTTTTTTAAATAAATGGTTGTATATTCGGAAATATATATTTTAGAGTTCTTGTATTATTATTTGCACTGCAATATACATATGTTTATATATATAAATAAAGGAATTATCGGCGATCTCCCGACAGCTTTTTTTATTTAAGCACTTTAGGGTGATCGTGTTTGTAGGTTTGATCTGGTTCATCAGAAATAAAAAATTTGACCAAATTTAGTCAGCATATTAAATTATCTAGTGCTCAATCGTGGCTTTTTAAATTTCGTTAAGTAGTTTTTATTTTACAGATGGAAAGAAAATCAATAAACTACATAAATTTAGGAACTCTAATAACTTTAATAAAATTGAGCGATTCTGTGGCGAAAGTCGATACTTTTACTATGAAGCAGCCGCGAATTTGTAGCATAGTAATTTTTCGGGATAATGAAGGTTTAAGCACTAGATAATTTAATATACTAACTAAATTTGTGCGAACCCTAAGTGCTTAAATAAAAAAACCTTGTCGGGAGATCGCCTATAAATCCTTTATTTATTTATTTATATATAGCATTGCAAATAAAAATACAAGAGCTTTAAAATATATACTTTCGAATACGCAGCCGGTTATATAAATAAAAAAGTTTTCCAGTCTTTGCAAAAAAACCCAAAATACTTGTGTTTTCAGACGTCACAGGTGGCCACGACTCCTTCCTTAACCCTCGGTTGTCACACATACTTTTTCGAACGTCGTTGTCACACTGGGTCAATTTGACCCTGTCAATTTTCAATCAGTTGTTATTTAAAAACTATTTGTTAAATTAAGTCTAAAAAATTCTGAGATAATGTTTGAACATTATAGAATATATGCCCATCGTTGAAAATTGACATTTAAAGTATCAACATGCATAAAAAAAAGTTTGAAGCAATAAGAGTTTCGACAAAAAGGTTTTTTGCTTAAAAAAACGCAGGGTTAATTTGACGCAGTGTGACAACCGAGGGTTAATAGACTGGGCCATAACAGGATATTATGTGTAGCGTGTGTCTAAGAAGGAGATGTTTCTAAGTTGTACGCCTCCTTTTCTTTTATGTACCTTTCTCTCAATTCTTGTACAAGCGAATTAAATGTATTAAATAATATTATATATATATTAATACTATTATATAGATAATAATAATCATTTGTGTACACTGTACAGAATGTTAAACAAGTAATATGCACTGGTTTGGTGTGTGAATGTACACCTGTGGACCGGTAGAGATTTGTAAACAAATTTTGCTACGAAATTGTCTATTACAAGGTAGAGTTGAACGTAGAGTACAGTACGTACTTCCAAACGTAAAGAAACACAATGCGACGTTTAAAGGGACAGAAGATAGTGCAAAGGGCATTGACCTTGTTAGGCCCACTAGGCCACTGTGCCAGACCCCACCATTCGTATAGAAACTATCAATGCGGCATAGTGGTAGACCCATGCCTCTACGTGAAACTGTACACAATCGAATCGTTGAAACATTAGCTTCCAATGTAATAAATAATTTCATAGCAAAATTTGTTTACAAATCTCTACCGGTGCACAGGTGTACATTCACCCACCAAACCAGTGAATATTACTTTTTTAACACCTTGCACATTAAGTCAACCTGCGCATGCGTTAATATTACTGTTCAATATGATGAAATTTATGTATGGAGTAATCAATTGTAATCAATTGTGTCCATTGCAAAATTGTCAATAAAATATTATTCATTAGAAATTCTGTTTCTTCTTTACTTTCAGCCCTACATTCAATGATTTTACTACATATTTGGTACTTTTGGCCCGTATTAGTAATAATAATAAAATAAACAAATAAACTTACTCGATCAGGCTGGGTTTCACTTTCAGCAGGGTCGTTTTCAATTATTAATGCCTCTGCATCTTCTAAATTATTTGTTGATGCCGCTGCATCGTCTAAATTATTCGTTGATGTGAGGTTTCCGTCCACCTCAGAAGATTCCTCCAGGAAAGATGGTCCTGCATCAGTGTCAATATTCGACGTACTTGCGCTTGGGGTCTCCTGATCCAACGTGAACAACATTTTCTCGTAGTACCATAAGGTTGGTACGTATACCTCGTCCGCCCCCTTGCCGGAACGTTTGGACTGCGTCACTTTATTCATTTCCTTCCGGAAAGTTCCACGGAGACTTTGTAATCTTTTCCGAATGAAGTCTCTATCCGCTTCCGGAAAGTGTGGCTTCACTAAGTTGATGAGCCTATTGTAGGATTCCGTTTTTAAATTCCTATTGAAATATACATTTTTTTTTTTTATTTTCCACAGGCAAGGCATTTGCCTGTACATATCAATAAGATCGCCTGTCAATTTTTTACTCCAGGAGTCTGCCATTTTCTTATGTGTTAAAACAGCACGGTACACTCGCAACTCACTGTCTAATGTCCGAACACTTTGACTTTTCGTTTGATTCTGCCTCGGCTCCGTGTTTTCCCTTAAAATGTAAACATTGGTTCCTCCCTCCATAGCTGAAATTCGGGGTGGAGGTGGTTATGCCAAAATATAATTGGTCAAGGTGTGACAGAAGGTACTGGTGACCATTCTCCAGGGGTTCGTAAGGTGTAGGCCAGTAATAAAAATTAAAACGCCCACCAGTGGAGGCATCGCGGAGAGTCCCAGGATTATGGCAATTGGAATTGCCGCCCAAGGGGTTCGCCAGGCGCAGGGAATAAACTTAAATATCCCAAGTCTCAACAGTCATGGTTAAAGGAGAGAAATATGTATATAGTCCTGGGAGCAGGGTACATATAATTTTTCTTTCAGCCATTGATAAACTAAATTGAGTTTCATTATAAGTATGTAGAAATACGCGTTGTTATTGCACACCTTGCAATCAATCCGCCGCGCTTATCAGCAATCTACTGCTGATATATTTTTATAAAAAATTGATCTACATATACAGCTCCACCCACGCGTTGTTGTACTAAAAAATCACACGCGATTACTCGCGATCAGCGTCAAAACACATTGCGGGGGCACTCGGGGCCAGAAGGGGTAGTTTGCGCGTGGTCTCGCCTGCGCCATCCTCTTTTCAAATTACACGCGTTCACCATGGCATCATTGCAGTCAATGTTCATATTGAAATATATAAATAATTCGTTTCTTATTAGATTGAGAGAGGCTTTGTTTCTTTCATCCCGCCACTTCACATTCATGACAGAGAAAACTTTCTCAGTAAATGCTGAAGTGGAAGGAAGAGATACAAGATAATAATATTCCATTACGTTTCACGTAATATCATTAATTGTGAAATAAAGTATTTTCGCGTACTTTATTGTCATTCAAAAGTATAGAGTACATTTACCTATAATAATGTAAGATACTTTATTTTAAAGTACGGATGGCAACCCTACCAGACCCTGTCAATCGCAGTCGATTCCTGCTTCCTTTCTTCTCTTTTCGATTGCGATCGTCAGGGCCTGGTCGGTATGGAGGGGGCCGTGGCAGCAAGGCGGAGGGACCCCCGGTGACTCGCGAGCCACCAGTTAGCCAACCCTGGTTTACAACTACCTAAGTAGTTAATTGCTTGTTTTCTAAGGTTTCGTCGGCAAACATTTGTCTGCCAGATGTCGAAAAGGGGAAATGGACATCGTGCCGTTTTTCAGCGATTTCGAATTGCTTCCTGAGTAAATCCGTATATTGCTCCTTCGGCGGGTTCCCCCAGCAGACCCGCGGGACAATACGGTTATAAACCGCGACCCTGGGCGAGACTCTGACCGATCAATCTGGCTAGTTTTGGTAAGCAGATGTCTACTTTTACACCTCTACGTTATCGAGAGGGGGAGGATGGTCCCTCCTCACCAAGGAAAATTTGGCTAATCAGCAATGTTCTTTGCTCATTCTGATCGGCGTTCGGACCACCAAATCCGAGCAGCCCTCATAAAACAAAATTTTCACAATTACTTCGATCACCCTACGGATCACAGAGTCTACATCGATCTAATCATGCTTTCGGATAAGATGCACTCTCGTCGGACTCCGCGATGAGCCAGGAATCGATACGATAAGAGAGTGCGTTTAAGAAATCCCTACCCCTTTTATAATTTGTATTGCTTGTGTAAAAGTAGTCCGATTTGCATGACATTTGTTATAATTTTAATTGGGAGAACGCCACGAATCCATTAGTGTTATTTTCAGATCGATACGATGACGAATAATGAATCTCTTAACACGCTGTAATGAATATTTCACCCTCGACTGTGGGTCGCCGACCTCGATTCGCTGCGGTTGGCCGAGGATTCATACCTGTTACAGAAAAGCTGTATTCTTTATTCTTTATCGTATCGATATGGAAGTGATACCGATGCATTTCTTATGTTTTTCAAATGAAAATTATACCAAATTTCATGTAAATCGAACTATATTTAACGAAATTTTGGAAATCAATTTATTATGAAGATTCCTTAATTACGATCCGATTTGTGTCGTTTTTAGACCATTTTCATCAGGAAAACATAAGGAAACGATTCACACCACTTTCGTCAAGATCCGATGAAAAATGTAGAATTTTTGTTTCGTCACTTCTTAGGGGGCATCAATTGTACGGCCCCCCTGGGCTCGAGGGTCGAAGTCCTTGAAACCCATCGAGGCACGGCTTATCGGTAGGGTTGCCTCTTGAGTCGAGGGTTGCGTGCGACGAAAATTCAAGCGCGCCACACTCTTTTTGGACGCGCCACGCCTGACAACGGTTCTACTCGCACGCAAGAACGTGCAATTCCGGCGCGCCACGCTTCTAACCGCGCACAAGATGCTAGCAAGACCTTCCGATGAGGTGGAAACTTTTCGTCTGCAAGAAGAATGCAGATCGCAATACAGTCGTTATAACCGAGTAATAAACCATTTCCATAATTTATAGCACCTTCAGGTAAACCAAATGTAGCTTCGTAAAAACAGATGTTTCAGTGTGCCCTACAGTAAAAGCATTTATGATATCCTCTATAAGCCAGGTATATCGAGGAATTCATATACTTTTCGCGAACCTACGTATATCGCGATCGTGTCTTCCCGATTGTTTCGCAGATCGATAATATACATGGAACAGGTAATACACAATACAAGACTGCGCTGGTTCCTGGGAAAAGCATGTAGAATCGACGTAGAAATGGGAGCCCGAACTCGCTGTCTCTAAGTAGTGACGGGTACGATCTTCTGGCCTGCGCGCTCCTTCCGACGTTCCGGCACGCCACGCCAAATGCGTGCCCAACTGGCGCGTGGCGCGCAAAAGTGTCCAAAAAGAACGTCCGTGTAAAGGCCCCAATTGAAAGCGAGCGAGGACGATACGAGACAGACGACGCGTGGATGTTTTGTCTCACTCCGTCTTTCGAGCGCCGTGACGCTCCGTCCTTCGCGTGCGCGACGGGCGTGCGTGATGGTTGCAAGCACTTACGGAAGCACGGGAACCGCTTCGCAAAATCTTGGCGCAGGCCCAGCTCAAGTCTTTTTCGCGCCCTAGGCGAACTTGTCAAATTGCGCCCTTTATTATAATACTGTTGCGCCGGGGTGTTTCCATCGTCGACCACCCCGACGCAAAGGAGTAGAATGATACGCGGGGATAAACACGACATGTCTATATTTGGATATACAGAGTAATGACGGTATAACCCGCACGTCCGAACGCTACGGCGTTCGGTACAAGACAGTCTAGGGCGTCGTCCTGATAGTCTTCTCGAAGGGGGTTGATCCTCTTCTGTCTTTCGCTACGAGCACCAGCAGGCTATGCACGGGCCTATACCCGGTGCTCGCAACATTGCTCCCCCCTCCGGAAAAGCGGGCGTCCCGACAGCGTCGAGTCCTCTTCGGAATCTTCGTACCCCTGCCTGAAGAAGTTGTCGTGCAAGCCCCGTGGCTTCTACAGACATCCGCTTTGGCATTTGCCTTCTCGCTCAGGGGAAAACCACGGAAAAACTCTGAGCAAGGCGTGGGTACAACGGGACGGCTGGTGCATTCTCCTCTTCACCACGTCCTGGAACCCCAACGACGCTTTCGTCCTCTTCCCTTGGTCCCGCGACGAAATCCTCGGAGAACTCCGGGTGCGTTCCTCGATGAGACGTTCCAGCTCCTTGCTCCACGATGTCCCTGGAGCTCCGCCCTCCAACGACGTTTCCACTGCGTTGCGCTCCCTCGGCAGGGATCTCCAGCGACGAAGCATCCTGGCCTCGTACAGCGTCCTCTGGAACTCCAACGGTGTTCTCGTTTTCTCCCGTGGGTCTCGCGACGTTCCTGGAACTCTGCTCTGGATTGTCCCACGACGACTCCGTTGTTCCGAGGCTGCGTCCCCCTTTCGGACTCGACACTGACGCTGCATCCTCCCGGACTCGGCTCCCGGCACTCAGCCACGGACAGCCCCTGGGGTTCGTCCTCGATGTCTTTTTGGTGACCTTGCCCCAGACTCCAATCCATCGATGGGTCCGGAGGTACCTGAAACAACTTAAGAAAAGGGGCCGAGCTACGAAGGTAGACCTCCGCAGCCCAGTCCACTGGATTAGCTTAAAACTAATCTGCGGACTCTTCCTTTCCATCCTTAGTCATCTTTCTTCGCGGGGACCTTGACGCCGCAAGAAACACTTCTTGAGCAAGAGACTTCTTTGACCTTCAGTCGACGAACGACCCACCTCGATTGAACGACTCAACTCTTCGGGGCTCTCTCCCTCTTGGGGTTTTGGCGATCCTGCGACGGTATTCGACCTCGAACTCCCTCCGTCGCGATTTCGCACTTGGCCCTTCTGCGACGATGTTCGCTCTCGAACTCCCTTCGTCGCAGCTCAGCAACTTCGCGCACTCCAGGCGCCTTCACGTTGCTTCGGTGGTGAGTAGTATAGCTATGCCGGTTCTAACCCAGGTCCTCTGAGGGGAGCGCGGGGCGCGAGGAAGTGAGGGCGCGCGGGGGAGCGCGGCGGAGGGAAACATGGGCGCGGGGCCTGCGGGGAGAGGAAGACCGGTTGCGCGCGCACGAGCCGCGGAGTGGGGGAAGCTGCGATGATGGAGGATCACTCTAGGCCGAGCCGCCGCGGAGACCGGACCCACCGCCGAAAACTGTTTAGAGGGAGGGAATGACCCCCGAGAACTTTTTCAGACCTAACCGGAGGGAGTGAATAACTTTGGCCAACCCCCAAATATTTTTCCAAACCATTATGTAGCTGAAATTGTTTTAATAATTTATTTTTATTGGGAATTATTTCGGACGATCTTGGGAAAGATCGACGTTTTTTTACCCACCGCGTCTTCAGAGGGTGGGAAAGAGATAGAACATTACTTTAAAGATAAAATCTGGGAGAGGGAAAGAGACAGCGCTACATAGTGATACAAACACATTTTATTCTAAAGCTAACAGTATTTCAAAGCGTTCCGATTTAACCTCGCGGCATATCGTGTGTAATTTGAATCTCCTGGAGCAGTCGTGTAGGATGTCGACATTTGGCAGCGCGAATCATAGAAAGAATTATGCGGCGTCAGCAGAAACTTTTTTCCATACCAATATGTGATGGAAAGTTTTCCCCAACACAGAGAAATAATAATAAATATTTAATCACCGATATAGCAAACTGTTATGTAGCAAACAGACATATTTTTCCGAACCATTATGTAGCAAGCATTCTAAAGCTAACAGTATTTCGAAGCGTTCCGATTTAACGTCGCGGCGTATCGCGCGATTACGCGTAATTTGACTCCTCTGAGACGAAATAAACGCCGAATCTTAGAATTAGGTGGCGAAACCCCCGAAAACTTTTTCAGACCCCGATCCACCACCGGAAATTTTTTCCGAGGGAGGGGACAACCTTGAACCACCCCCGCACCGATCTAGCAAACCAATATGCAGCAGAAATTTTTTCCCCAGCGCAGAGAAATAATAATTTTTTAATCAACGATCCACCGAACCATTATGTAGAAATATTATTTCAAACAGATATGTAGCAAGCATTCTAAAGATTTTGAAGCGAACAGTATTTCAAAGCGTTCCGACTTAACGTCGCGGCGTATCGCGAGATTTCGCGAAATCTGACTCTTCTGGAGCAGCCCCGCTAGATGACGTCTTTGGCAGCGTGAAGAACAAAATACAATATATGTAGAAACGTCGAATCTTAAAATTATGCGGCATCAGCAGAAAAATCTTTTCCATATCAACAGACATTTTTTTCCCAACGCAGAGAAATAATAATTTTAATCCCCTCCCTCACCGATCTACCGAACCAATATGTAGCACACACACTCTAAAGCTAACAATTTTAAAAAAATGTTTTTCAATCTTAACATCGCAGCGTATCGCGCGATCACGTGTAATTTGAATCCCCCATGATGGGACCGCCGTGCAAGATTACATCATTTGGTGGCGTAACGAACGCACGTATCATAAAAAGAATTATGTGGTGTCAGCAGAAATTGGTGAGGTGAGAAGGAGGAAGACGGATAAGTAAATAGAGAAATAATATGTTTAAGAAATTTAATTACAATTAAAAGAATATAAAAATATAAACAGAAATGGAATATAATTTAACATTTTTTTCCTACGAGCATCCGCTAAAATATCATTGATGACAGATGCTACCAGTTCGCAATCTACAAGATAATCCTCGTCGTAGTATTCGCTATCACATATTATTTTAGCAGCACGACGCGTATGTAATGTTTCACAGGCAACATCGCTCTGTTACAACACAGTAACAAAAGTTTTAATGTTTGTCCTCACATCATCTGCATTTTGATACAGCCGCGGATACACATAGCTTACACATGACTTAAGATTAAATAAAAATGATACTGTATTCAGTTTGAAATACAGCGACTTATTACGTAGTATCGTCTTTAGAATTGGAGGCGAGAATCATAGAAAGAATTATGCAGAGTCGATTGAAATTGATGACAAGTGAAGGAGGGAGACAGACAAGCAAATAGATTGCAATATTTGTAAAATGATTACATATTGTTCAATTAATTAAACAATAGAAATATAAAAATAGAATATAAATAGTGTATCGGCAGAACCATCTCTCTCTCTCTCTCTCTCCCTCTCTCTCTCTCTCTCTCTGTCTCTCAATCTCTCTTTCTTTCTCCTTCTCTTTTTCTCTTCTTCGCATCAATCGCAAGACAACTTGAACATTTTCGAACAGCTGATGGACTTCCTATTTACTTTTCGCGACATCATACATACATACTCTTCCACACAACACCTCGTCTACATTCATACGCACTCACGCTCTCGTGACCGATCCGAGTGCTCAGTTACACAGAACAGTAATATCTCAACAACATTCGCCGAAAGTGTTACGTATCTATTGTATCGTCTCAATTCTTTATCTCTAAATAAACCGCACGATTCTCAACATCTTTGAGTTCTCTCCATACAAATAGAATATAAAAATACAATATAAAAAAGACAAAAATATAATAATAATAATAAAAATAATAATTTAATTTATTTCCCACTTTTGCGTTACAATTTAACGATGAAATAATCTTTCCATTTCATTCTCATGATTGTGTCAGTGTAAGTCCCACCCTTCTAATGTATCCTGCTGTGTCTTAACAATTTTTTCTATTTTACAAGTGTTTCCTAATCTATTTTATGTTGCATAATCTTCTTTTATCACTTTCCTGTTCTTCCCATCTTTTCCTTCTCCCTATTATCTCCTATAGAATATCCAAGTTTGTCCCTTCTCCTCTAATTACCTCTTTCCAATTGCTGCCACTCTCTCCACTTACTTCACATGCTTCAATCACGTGTTTCAATGTTTCTTCCTCTTTCTTACAAACCATACATATCCTTTCTTCTTTCTTCTTTCGATAGCCAGCCACGGAGACCTCTCCAGACCTGGCCCATCCCCGAAAATTTTTTTATACCTAACGGAGGGAGGGAATGACGCCGCGGAGACCTCTCCAGACCTGGCCCACGCCCGAAAATTTTTTATACCTAGCCGAGTGAGGAAATGACCTTGGCCCAACCCCGAAAATTTTTTCCAAACCAATATGTTGTTGTGCCAAGGCGCCTGGGGGTCGAGATTCTAGGTGCGAATCTCGGGGTGCTCCTGGGCGTCCTTCGCGTTCGTCGTCCACGGGCTCCGGAGGTTCGGGTGATTATGCCGGGACGGGAGGATTCGGTTAAGAACCCGGAGGTAGGAGATCGTTGCAGGTTAAAGAGTTGGAACTCACCGTAAGGTTAACAAGTTTATTCTGTCCCGATCTGGGAGACAAGGACACTATGCCTACTTTGGCATGAGTCTCGTAAGGTTCGGGTATGGATCCCGTAACAAAGCTTTATCAAGTCTGAGCTCCCGTTGTTCATACGTCGTTCTTATAATGTAATCGGGGCGAAGCGGGGACCATCGGGGTCTCCGCCTTTGCCTGCTTTTTAGAGGTTTCGCCATGTGCTGACGGGTCTCGGTGCGTTTCCGAGATCCCTTACGCTGCTGTGCCGAATTCCGGCCGCTCGATTGGGGCAATCGGAATGTACGCGGTGTCGACACGCTTGGGTGTCGGCCCGGGCACAACAATGTGATCGAATTTTCCCCCCAACACAGAGAAATAATAATTTATTTTTATCGGATGATGTTTCAGACAATGTCGGGAAAGATCGGCATTTTACAAACAACGTATTCGGAGGAGGGAAAGAGAGAGCATTACATTAAAATCTAAATTCGTGGAGGGAAAGAGAGAGAGAAATACTTAGCGTCGCAGCGTCTCGCGCGATCGTGTGTAATTTGACTCCTCTGGAGCAGCCGCGTGCGATGACGTTATTCAACGGCGCGAAGAAGGCTCGAACGAAATAGAATTATGCAGTGTCTGCAAATGTTAGAATTATGTGGCGAAATGAGAAGGAAGACGGGTAAATAAAATGTAGAAATAATATAAGTTTAAGAAATATATATTGTTATGGAAAAAATATAAATATACAACTAAATAGAAATATAATAAAAAAAAAAATATAATATAAGAATATGAAGAAGAATATGAATAAAAGTATGAATAATAATAATAATATAAAATAGAAAAAATAGAAAAAATAGAAAAAATAGAAAAAATAGAAAAAATAGAAAAAATAGAAAAAATAGAAAAAATAGAAAAAATAGAAAAATAGAAAAAATATATACAAGTCAAATTAACTAAACAAATTAAAATCTATATAAATTAATCTCTCCACGCTGCGTTGGCGGTGGCGCGAGCAAGATCCGGGAGCATGTCCCGCAAACGCTCTATCTGGGGCGGTGGTGGCAGCGGTGGCAGGTTCTAAAACATGTAAACGCAAATATAATATTAATACATTCCGCACAATATCACTTACCAGCAAGCCATCAATGGCTGCAGCGATGTTGTCGCTGTCATCGCTGTCATCGGTGTCGGAGGATGAGGAGTCCTCGATGCTGTCCTCACCACCACCACCACCACCGACTGCTCCCTGCAAATCCTTGAACATAGAAACCTTGATATAATATTCACGTGTTAAACGTAAAAAAAACGTACAAAACATTGTTATGTACATACCTCCTGATTATTCCCCCACATCTCCTGGTCTAAATTTCCCATATCTTTTTTTTTATAAAACCCCATTATGACCGTTTTACCACGATTGAAGTGCAATTGGTCTCGCTGCATCTCCTGGCTCTTGCATTTAAAATCTTATCATGAAATCGAGAAGTGGGTAGCTTTGCAAAAGTAAGATGCTGTTGTGCTAAGGCGCCTGAGGCCGAGATTCTGGTAGCGAATCTCAGAGGGGCTCCGGGCGTCCTTCGCAGTTGCTGTCCACGGGCTCCGAAGATTCGGGTAGAAGTGCCGTGGCAGGAAGATTCGGAGGGAATCCGAAGGGTAGGGGATCGTGGCAGGTTAAAGAGTTGGAACTCACCGCAAGGTTTAAACAAGGTTTATTCTGTCCCGATCTGGGTGACAGGTAACGCGTACTGTAACGTCGGTGTTCTGATTACAAGAGAGCCACTCGTGGCTTGTACATTGTTCTTATACTCTAATCGGGGTGAAGTGGGGACCATCGGGGTCTCCATCTTTGGGTATTTCGCCATGTGCTGACGGTTCTCGATGCGCTTCCGAGAGTCCTTACGCGGCTGTGCCGGTTTTTCGGCTGTTCGGTTGCGGCAATCGGTATGTACGCGGTGTCGTTGCCCTTAGGCGTTGGTTGGGTTACAACATCCCTCCCCCCTTAAGGAAAGGATGCTTAGGGGAATTTTATTCATACAATTTCCCGGTATCCTAGAACGTCCTGATCTCGGTGTAGTCGCTGCTTGCGGCGGATTCGCGAGTGTTTCCTACGTTAGGGTTGGATGCCGAACGTTTCGGCCTTCGTTTTTCTACGGTTTTTGGTATTTGCATTTTTCGGCGTAGTTGGTAGTCGCGTCTTAACAAGTATATGACGAGTACAATAAGTATTATTAGCACCGTAGTTGTCGTTGTCGGATGTACAATTTGCCAGGTCGTTAATCCTGGTTGGTAATCGCTATTAGTTAGATCGCTTTCTGCTTGGTTGAGTTGAGTATACAGCGCTGAGAATTCGGCTGGGTTTTTTAATAGTTTATCTAACTGGAAGCGTGTAAGGGGGTGTGTAGGTTCGCCCTTTTGTGTTTTATTTATTCCCGTTGTGATATCGTATCGCGGTGCTGTTGACATTTCGAAGTCCTGACTATATGCTGTTTTCTGCTTTTTTATTACTACGTTTTTGCTTCGGATGTCACAATTTCCCGTAATCCTAAGAATTCCTGTCTTATCTATATCGGTGTGTTCAGGTTGTCGCTCGTTACATTGAATAGTTAGTGTCTCGGGTTGGTGCGCCGCGAATATCCATGTGTCCGCGCGCGAGGTGCCTATCCACATCGTGTGGTTTGCCGCTATGTTTTTTATTTCGCAATTTTTTGGGAATTGGTCCGAGGGTTGCAGCCACAGGCTTGCTTCGCACTCGAGGTCGTCATTCACGCTGTGCGCGATCATTGGTCGTTCGCAATAATATTCTGCGGCTATTTGTTTACATCCCTTCAATTCTTCTTGATTTGTAAGTACATATTGATTGCTGCTCGCGTCGATGACGAGTATTGGCGTTCTTATGACTAATAACGCGTATGTGCTGTCGTGTAAGTGGATCGGGGCCGGATTTGCCTCGATCACTGTGAATGTTTGTGAAGAAATTAAGGGGACGGTTATTACTGCTATTAAGGTGGTCTTATCGAAATACGCTGTAATCGATGACAGTTTTTCGATTACGTTGGCGTTTTCTAGTTTTGGCGCTATAGGAAACGTGAGTCCGTCCGGGAGGTGTTGTACGGCGATTTGTAACAATTTTGTCATTTTTGCGCTCGATAGTACGTTTGTGTTGATCACGCCTCCTTTTAGGCCGGTGTAGTATTGCAACACGTCGTCTACGTCTGGAGTCAGGTCAGTAGGTCGTTTAACGTGTTGAAATGGTCTCCTACGTCGGCTCTTTGTGTTTGTTGTATCAGTGCTGTTTCTATTCGCGTCTGTAGCAGTCTCGTTTGTCTTGCTAGTAGTAGTAGTAGTAGTAGTAGTTTTATTATTGTTCCCCTCAGGGTTACAATCTCCCTTATCCTCACCTCTATCCTTACATTTTCCTTAACCTATCTTAACCTTACTTAACCTTAACTTATCCTACTTATCCTACTTTAAACCTACTTATCTATCTATTTACCTACTTATACATATACTATTTACAAACTATTTACACTATTTACACATTTCCCCGCTCTTTACAGAGGATCTCTCCTCTCGCTCGCTCGCTCGCTCTCTCGCCCGCTCGCACGCTCCCTCCCCGGACCTCCGCTTCCGCTCGGCTCTCCGTCCACTCCAATCCCTCAATCACTCCCCCGTTCCCCCACACACTCTTCTCCTCTCTTCCAACTTCCTCATCCACTTCTCTCCCTCTCCTTCGTCTCCTAGAACTTCCCCTGCCATCTCCTGCCACCCCTTTTCTTCCCCCACCCCATGCACACCTCCCACACATGCTCCCACGTCTCCTCCCCCCTCCCACAAACCCTACACCTCCTCTTCTCTCCCTCCTCCCAGTATCTGCCCCCCCTCATTTCACTACCCAACCTAAACCTAGCCACTCTTTTCCATCTACTTTCCCCCCACCCCTTCTTTAAATACCCCGGTAGCCCTTCTCCCTTCACTCTTCCGTACCATATGTTATATCTGGCGCTCCCTATCCTTTCCCACCTCTCCTCCTTCTGCACTTTCCATTCCCTGCTCACCAATTCCTCTCCTCTTAGTCCCCCATCCTCCCTCATCCTCTCTATCTCCTCCAGCGTCCATCCCCTCCCCTCAAAAAACTCCTTCCTTTCCGTTTCCAACCCCTCTAGCACCTTTCCCTTCCTGATCCTCCCCTTCACCTCCTCCCAGCACCTCCTTGCTAGCTCCCCCCCTGTCCCTCCTCCAGCTTCCTCTCGAAAGCCCATGCCCTCATCCCCGCTCTGCCCCTCATCATTCCCCTCTGCGTCTCCTCCCTCACCAAATACCCCGGTGTACTCCTTTCTACCCCCAACACCCACTTCAGGAACCTTTCCTGCATCCTCTCCATTTTTTCCCTTTCCCTCCATCCCCACACCTCCGCCCCGTACCCCACCTCCGGCCATACTAATCTGTCGAACAGCCATAATCTTTTTTCCCAATCTTTTTCAAAGAGCCTCTTTCCAATCCCCCATACCTTTCCCATCACCGCGGCCCCCTTCTTCACTCTTTCGCCCACGTGCCCCTCTTGCCCCCCATTCCCCATCAATGTGTACCCCAGGTACCTAAAACTCCTCACCTCTTCTACCTCCTCACCCTTCCACCTCCAAGTCACCTTCTTCCACCTCCCTCCCCCCTCCTGCACCTCATGATCTTTGTCTTTCCCACATTCACTTGCAACCCCTTCCTACCCACATATGTTTCCAACCTCCCCATCAATCCTTTCATTCCTTCCTCGTCCTCCGCTATCACCGCCACGTCATCCGCGTACGCTAATGCGTACACTTTTCCCTCCCCCAGTTTTACCCCTCCCCATCTTCCCTTTTCCAATTCCTCATCTAGGTCCGCGATTAAAATTGTAAACAGGCTCGGGCTCAGCGGGCACCCTTGCCTCACCCCTCTCGCAGTCCAAAACCTCTCTCCCTCCTGTCCCCCCACCCGCACCCTACATTTCGTTTCCCTTAATACCTCCTCACACCTCACCACTAGTTGCTCTCTCACTCCCCTCCCCCTCATTGCCCCCACTAATACCTCTCTGTCCACCGAGTCAAACGCGGCCTTCATATCAATAAACAAAACTACCATATTTTCCCCTTTCTTCCCACCTGCCTGTTAATCAGGTAATTTAAAACATATACATTATCCATACACCCCACCCCCCGCCTAAACCCCGTTTGACTCGGTGGCAGCAATCCTTTCTCCTCTACCTCCAACCTCAGCCTTTCCGCTAACACAGACGCATACACCTTGTATGCCGTCTGTGTTAGGGTTATTCCTCTATAGTCCTCCACCTTACCGCCTCCCCCCTTTTTTATCACCGGGACTACCATTCCCTCCTTCCACCCTTCCGGCCACCCTTCCCCCCTCCACACCCTATTGCATATCCCCCAGAGCCATTCCTCCACTTCTACCCCTCCGTACTTCCACACCTCGTTCGGGATCCCGTCCTCTCCTCCCGCCTTCCCGTCCTTTAAATTCCTTATCACCTTTCCTATCTCTTCCCTTCCTATCTCTGCCTCTCCATCATCCCACCTCCTCTTCTCTCCACCCTTTCTCACTCTCCATTCTACTCCCCCTAGCAAACCTCTAAAATATTCGTCCCAATCTCCCATTGCTATCCCTTCATTTACCCTTCCTTTCCTTTTCCTTCCCCTATTAACCACCTTCCAAACCTCCCCTTCCGTTCTCACCCCTTCCACCTCCTTCATCCACCTCTCCACCTCCTTGCTCCTTTTTTCCTCGCACAACCTCCCATACCCCCTCTTCAATTCCTTGTATTTTCTCCCATCCCCTCCTTCCCTCCTCCATTTTCTCAGATCTCTCCTCACCTTCCTTTTCCCCTCTCTGCACTCCGAATCCCACCATCCTCCCCCCTTTTCTTTCTTCCCCTCTTTACCCATCTGAGCCATTGCTCCTTTTATCCTTTCCCGCAGCTCACTCCATTCCTCCTCCACTTCTCTCTCCCCTTCACCCCTTTTTCCGAACTTCCTCATAAACTCCATCCTTCCTTCTTCCGTCCAATTTCCTCTGCCCCCTCCCTTTTCTCCTACCTTTTTCCCCCTCCCCCCTCCTCCCACCCTTCCCCTCTCAGCGACACCACCACCGGATGGTGATCCGATTCTATCCTATCGCCTACCTCCATCCTCTCCACCCTTTCCCTTGTAGCCTCATTTCCTATCACATAGTCTATTACCGTGTTCCCCCCCCCCTGTGAAGGTCCACTCCTCATCCCCCTCTATATTCCCATTCATTATTCCCCAGCCCATTTCCCCTAGGTGCCTGCACAATATCCTCCCTTCCCCATTTACCTCCTTATCCTTAGATCTCCTACTTCCCTCCCCTCCCCCTCCTCCCCTCCCCATGCTTCTCCCCCTTCCTCCCCCGTACGCGCGTTAAAATCCCCCCCTATAACTACCCTCACCCCCCTTCCCTCTCCTCCATCCATTCTCCTAGCTCCTCTAATTTCTCCTTCAGGTCTCCGTTAACATAGACCCCTACCACCTTCCACCAGCCCCCCCTATTTTCACCTTCTTAGCCATTATCCCCTCCCTCCCTTCTCCTCCCCCTTCACCCAATTCCAGCCCCTTTCTCACACCCATTAACATACCCCCCATCGCTCTCCCCCTCTTGTTTTCCCTCCTGGCCCATTGTTTCTCCCATACATATCCCCTGGGCAGCCTTCTTTCCACTTACTCCCAATCTTTCTCTTCGACCCAGGTCTCACTTAAAATCATAACGTCCCATTCCATCAATCCCCTCCAAAAATCTTCATCCTTCCTCCTCACTCCCGCCACATTCCAGAAGGCCACCTTCCAAATCCCCCCCTTTTCTTTCCCCCTTTTCTTTTTCACCTCCTTTCCCTCCTCCCCTCCCCCTTCCCACTTCACTCGTTTCCCTGGTCCTCATACCATTTCTCCCTTATTTCGTCCCACCTCCTTACCTTCCCATCCACCCACATCTTCATATATCCCACCTGCACTCTCCTACCCTTCTCTCTCTCCCTTTGAGCCTCCCTCTCAATCTTCCACCTCGCCCTCCTTTCCTCCTCTGTGAGGTCGTCCTCCACCCTTTCTCTTCTTCCTCTTAGTTTGCTTTTCGCCTCCATTGCTTTCCTCTTTTCTTCTCTTCCCTTCAGACTCACTAGCGCCATTCCCCCTCCTTCCCTTCCTGTTTTACCTACTCTCTTCACCTCCTGTATTCCCTCCACCCCCAACCCCATCCTTTCCCAAAGCCTCCCCACTTCCACCTTCACCTCACTTCCTTCCCCCCCCCAGCCCCCTTACCATCACGTTATTTCTTCTCCTCTCTCTTTCCTTCTTGTCCTGTATCACCTCCATCTTTCTCACTCTCATTCTCCACTCCCCCTCATTCCCATATACTTCTGTACCCCCCTCCCCCTTCCGTTCTTTTTCCCATGTCTCCACCTTCTCTATCACCTCATCCATCCTTTTCTCTCTCTCTTCCATCTTTCCCAACATTTCTACCAAACCTTCCCTCCTTCCCCTCTCCTCCCTCATCTCCTGCTCCCACCTCCTCCTCTCTCCTCTCCACTCTTCTTCCCTCCTTCCCCTCTCCTCCCTCATCTTCTCCTCCCACCTCCTCCTCTCTCCTCTCCACTCTTCTTCCCTCCTTCTTCTCTCCTCCCTCTCCATTTCCATTTCCTCCCTATCCTTTCTTATTTCCTCCCTAAGCTCTTTCCTTTCCTCTCTGTCCCTTTCCATATCCTCCCTCATCCTCCTGATCTCTAGCATCATTTCTCTCATCACCCCTACTATTCCTTCCCCCCCTTCCTCTCCTTCTTTCCGTACCCGCTTTTCGCCTTTCTCCGGCGACCTCCTTGTCTTCCCGCTCCTCTTAAACCCTCCCTTCCCCTCCATCCCATCCTCTAACCCCTCCTCTCTCTCCCTCTTTTTTCCATAATAGTTTTCTAAACTTCCCACACTGCTCCCTACACTACTTGTGCTGTCCCTCCTCTTTTTATCTTCACCTCGTAATCCCCCCTTCCCTTTCTCACCCTCCTTTCCCTCCTCCATCCTTCCTGTACCTGTTCACTCCCTTCCCCTGGCCTATTACCCCTTTTCACCCTCTTTGTTCTCTCACCTTCTTTTCCTTCCTACCTCGCGCCTTATCCCCCACTTGAATTTCCCGCCTTTTCGGTCTTCTGTTTTATTTTTCTCCTCTCCCGCACTGTGTCGCCACTTACCTCCTACCGCTCTTCGCTTTTCTTCCTGCCTTCTTTCACCTACCGGCACACCTAACCTCTACACCTCCCTCTATCTCTTCTGTATCTCCAGCCCACCCTACAGCCCGCCCTATCCCTATATCCCTCGCCTCTTCCTCACTACCCCAACTCTCTCTCACATCCACTCTCCAGCCTTTCCTCACCACCTCACTCGCCTTTCCGTCTCACAATCCCTCGCTCACTCACACACAACACTGCCACGCTCGCGACCGGAAACGGAAGTCCTCTTGTATTAACTCTTGAGTAATAACAAGACCCTTTTCATTTAAAAATTATATTACTCCCACAGATGATCATTGTTTTCAAAATCAAGTTCCTCTAATTGGTCGTCCTTCTTACCATGTTTCAAAGAATCAATAGCTAGGTTGAATTGTCTCTCTTCTTCTTGTGATAACTCAACTCTTGACTTGTATATTGACAAAGCTGCTATCAATTGTCTAGATATCATAGTGGCATCTGTTGGATATCTCACCATGGTTGTGGGGATGACCGCTTTCACTATTTTGGATGCCTCAGAATTAATCTTTTCTTGATCAAACATTGTCTTTTTGACAGAGTTATTGACGGTTCTGTTTGACCTCTTAACATAGTGAAAAATTGTTCTAGGAGTCTCAACTTCTGTAGTGACCAGCCGCCCTGCATCTTTTGAATATGAGACTTCCTCTGTTGGTTCAGCGCAAAAGGGATTCTCTGGATTGCAAACCTTGAGCAAATAGTTTGTCTCAGTCTCAGCGCTTGCCTTTGCCTCCCGTAGGGTGAGTTCTTCCAAATGACAATTGCATGAGTCCCATGGGTTCAATCCTCCATCAGATAACAACAACACTCCAGGTGACACTCCCTCTCTTTTCGCTGGATTCTTCTCTATCCTCCATATTCTTCTCACACCCTGGATTCCTAGGATGAGTCTCACTGTCGCACCAATGTGGTTTAAAGTTAGTGTACCGAGTCCCGTGGAGGTTGCTTTGGCTACTGAATAAAAGTCATCGGGTGGATTTTTTCCCTGAGGTCGTATAGAACTAGTTTCCACCCCAAACTGGCTTACAAACCCTTGATCCTGGTACCAAGAAGTGTACTCAGAGTAATACTTGGTGTAAAAAAAAAAATGTCTTGCTAGTATTTCGTCGTTTTGTTTTATCGTTTTTTCCGCGTTGTGTAAATGGTGTAGTGTATTGTTTGTTATTTGAATTTGTGTTTTCATAGCGGACATCAATGTTTTTTGTGTTCCGTCTAATTGCGATAGGTGATTGTTAATCCGTTCGGCGTCGTCGGCGTCCATAGTCCCGAATATGGTTTTTGCTAAGTACCCTATTCCGTTGATTAATCCCCGACGCTTATCTGGCACATACGTAGGCATTTCTACTACCTGCTCTATTCTTTTACACAATTTCCCTGCTCTTCTAAGTAATGCGCTTAGCCGGTGTCCGCACGTTGGTTGTATCACGATTTCTCTTTCGCATCGGCGTTGTATCTCGTTTACATAGTAAGTTATTTGTTGGTTTCTTTCAAGGAGGGTGTCCGTTTTCAGGTGGGTCACGATCTTCCACGAATTCGTTACCATGTGGAGTTTCCCAAGGTGCATAAAGTGGATACCTGCTTTATGCTTGATCGGTGATATCGTATACAAGGCCTGGCCGCCAGTCGGCGCCGCTTCGATTAGGCTCCCCACCATTACGGTACTCCTGAAACAATAAAGTCGGGTTCTATCCCCTCCTATTTTGCCTAGTTCACGCTTGCTATATATTCTGGCCCTGTCGCGAATTTTACTTTAATCGTTTCTTTGATCTCGTTTTGTGTTTTAACTCGCCATGTATTCGGAGGATCTTCGTGCCGTAAGTACTCTTGCTTTTACTTGAAGGTTTTTATTATTTTTTCCCCTTTGTTGGCTGTCATCGTCCTATTGTTATTGTTAGATGTATGCCGAGCGTCGTATTCGCGGGTACATCTCTATTAGTGAGATGCGTTCTATTCGATTGGAGCGGGCTCTGCACCGCAGTTTTTTGGACACCCTGTGGGAGGAAGGGTATCCTTCGTGGGCTCTTTCTAGCGACACTTTTTCCTTGAGGAGGTTGTTTGGATTATCATGCATGCATGAGGAGGTAAGCATTTTTTTTTCTTTTTTTTGTGACCTTTTGTTGCTCCTTTTGTTTTCCGTTTGTCATCTAATGTTCCCCTTCTTCTTTTTTTTGTAGGAAGAGGATTGGGGTCAAAATGATGCGTGAGGCGCCTTCCTCCTAATGTAATGGCCTCTTTTTTTTAATATACTATTATTTTACCTATTCGACGTGTTTTCCTAGTTATTTCCTTCCATGTATCCACGTAGTTTTTAGTTATTGGTTTTTTTTTGAGGCAGTTCCGTTGCCTATTCTATGAAATGTTTAAGCCTATTCGTATGCGTGTGTAAGGTTTTCTTTCCCTTTTTTATTGCTACGTTTACTTTAGAGTTTTTTTCTATTATTGTGTAGGGGCCTATCCATTTATTATCTAGCTTTTTCGATCTTCCCCTACGTACGGATTCGTCGTAGAGCCATACTTTGTCGCCTACTTTATATTTTATTTCGCGCGTTTTTGTGTCGTATGCTTCTTTTGATTTTATTTTTGCGTTTTGAAGTTTTTCTCTCGCTGTTTCGTTTGTTATTCTTATTCGTTCTCTTGCTTCCTGTGCATAGTCTTCGTAGTTGTATGTCTGTCTAGGCAGGGTTTTTAACGCGGTCGGTAGTAACGCCGTTCTTCCATACATTAATTCGTAGGGCGTAAAACCTGTCGCTGTATGGGGGGTTGTATTGTATGTGTTACGTATGTAGAATTTTTCCCATACGCTGCTCTCAACCGTTTTTCGAGCTCGCGTCTACGAAGGGAAAACGCCCTAAAATCCTTTTTGTTTATCACATACCACTAATGGGGATCGTGATCTCGACCATCTGGATCACGACCATGGGAACGGGAATGACACGACGACGACCCCGAAAGATCTCCTTATATGGAAACTTCTAACGAACCCCCACTCATTTTCGGGACTATATAAACCCTTTGGTTTCAACCCTCGTCGGTTCAAAGCTATAGAGTCACGCGTAGAGTCACGTCGTGTCACGCTCGTACAGAGTTGGTTATATCCAGTAAGATCGGGCTAAAGTCTCCATCGGAATCATAGTTAACCTAATAGAATCCGCGAGTTCGGTTTATATTCTATTTGGCACTTTGAAATAGCCACTCGTACGCCCCGCATCGCCAGTGCGTCAACACCGTGCAATTAGTGGTAACACACACATTTTATTTAATATTTAATCGCGACACTTACATTTGTACAATAACTAATTATTGAATATACGAATGGTGTTCACGTGTAAATCGAGTCGATTAAGTTAAACCCCTGTTTTACCCAGCGATCCTTATAATATTAGTAGCACTCACCCACTGATATAACTTTACCGCTCGAGTTGTATCAAATATTAATTAAGAGTTACGAGGCATTACTAACATTTCCCGCGACTCCCTGATTTCGCATCAGGTTCGTTCGCAACCCTTTACCAAAGCAAGCCATCTTCTCCAACCCAGTGGCTCCCCGATTTCGCATCGGGTTCGTCCACGAAAACTCACCCTTCCTACGGCTCCCTGATTTCGCATCAGGTTCGTCCGTATCCTACAGCTCCCTGATTTCGCATCAGGTTCGTCTGTAAGTCTACCAACTTCCGAACAGCTCCCTGGTTTCGCACCAGGTTCGTCTGTGAATAATCCAATCTCCTAACAGCTCCCTGGTTTCGCACCAGGTTCGTCTGTGAACTTCATCCTAGTGACTCCCCAATTTCGCATCGGGTTCATTCACGACGTTTCACCCTCCTGCGGCTCCCTGATTTCGAATCAGGTTCGTCCGCGTTTGACTCCATTCCTAGAGGCTCCCTGATTTCGCATCAGGTTCGTCCTCGCCGTCAATATTCCTAGCGGCTCCCTGATTTCGCATCAGGTTCGTCCGCGCACCTAACTAACAAATTCATAAACCGTATTCCTTGGGAAATACCCTTCTCGCCGGCCTCTCGCGTTGCCGCAGCCCCGGCTCGTAACATATGTAAACATTGCATAAGGTAGCCACTTGTCCCAGTCTGCCTGGTCTCTGTCTATGTAGTGTCGTAAGTATTCTACTAGGGTTCTATGTGATCTTTCTAGTGCTCCATTGGATTGTGGGTGATATGCAGTTGTTTGTAGTTTTGTTATTCGGAATAACTTACATATATTTTTAAACATCTCGCTGAGGAAGTTTGCCCCCTGGTCCGTTAGTATTTTTTCGGGTATACCATATTCGCAAATGATTCTTTCAACTACTGCTTCCGCTATTGTCACTGCTTCCTGGTTTGGTAGAGGGATCGACTTGCTAAATTTCGTCAGAAGGTCTTGGAAGGTTAGTATGTAGATGTTTCCTTGGTTGCTTTCCGGCAGAGGCCCTACTATATCTAATGCTACCTTTTCCAAGGGGTTTCGCGGTGTGTCGGTGATCTCCATTGGTGCCCTATTTTTTCGACCTATTTTGTTTTTCTGACAGAGACTACATTTTTGTATGTACTTCTGGATGTCTTTATTCATCCCTGGCCATCTGTATTTTTGTTTTATTCTTTTCGTTGTTCTCTGAACGCCTTGATGTCCTCCTAGGGGGGTGCAATGGTATTCGTGAAGGATTTGCTGTTTCGCTTCCTCGTCGGTGACCTCGGTTGGCTGTGTTCTTTTTCTGCCGTTACTATAAATTCTTTTGTGAAATCCGGATAGATTAACAAGGGTGCCGTGGTCAGGGCCTCCTTCAGTGTCTCAAAAGCGTTTTGTTGCTCGGCTGTCCATGTAAATTCGACCTTACTGCTCGTAATGCTCGACAAGGGTTTAGCTATTTTTGAATATTCCGGAATGAATCTACGATAATATCCTGCTAACCCTAAGAATGCTTGCAATTCTTTTAGTTTTGTTGGAGCGGGGAATTCTCTTACAGCTTTAGTTTTCTCGGGATTTGGTTTGATCCCTTCAGGGGTAATTATATGGCCCAGGAATCCTACCTCTTTGCGCAAAAATGCGCATTTTTCCGGTTGTAGTTTTAAGTTATTTTTGCGAAGGGTGTCAAGAATTTTCCGCAGACGCATATTGTGTTCCTTTAAGCTGGCTCCGTAGATGACTATATCGTCGAGGTAGACGAAACAGTCTATTCCTTGTAGTCCGATCAGCGCAGCGTTCATCGCTCGCTGGAACGTCGCGGGTGCGTTTTTTAATCCGAAGGGCATGCGGCTTAATTCGATATGACCCTGTGGGGTTGAAAACGCGGTCTTACATTTATCGCGTTCGTTCATCGAAATCTGGTGGTATCCGGACGCCAAATCGAGTGTTGTGAAGTATTGTGCTTTCCCTAGTTGGTCTAGTATGTCTGTGATGTTGGGTAGTGGGAATGAATCGCCTATAGTGATTTCGTTAAGTTTCGTATAGTCGATTACTACGCGATATCTCTTTTTACCCTCGTCGTCGGGTTTTTTAGGTACCACCAGTAATGGTGCGTTCCATGGACTGGCGCTGTGACGGATAATATCGTCGTGTAGCATCTGTTCCACTTGTTTTTGCACTTCCCGCTTGTGAACTTCAGGTAATCTGTATGGCTTGACGTTGCAGGGTGCCGTGTCGCGTTTTATAGGGATTCGGTGGCCGGTTACGGTGGCCTTTGTTAGTTGATCACCCGGTAGATGGAACGTGTCATGATATTCTTTGCATATTTCGTTAATCGCTTCCTTTTCTTCTTTGTTCATGTGCTTGCGATCTACCTGATCTAAAACTCGGGCGATGCGCGCTGTCAGCGATTCTCTCGCGGTCAACGCCCGAACGGCTGCGGCGCTATCGCTGTATTGAATTATTTCGTTCTCCGGTATCTCACTTAGCTGGACTCGCGGCATGATTATTGTTTTTGCTTTCGTAGTTGCATTTACAATACAGGCTACGCATTTCCCGTTTTTGGGTCTTATTAGCCCTTCTCCTAAATGTACGCCTTCCGCTAACTGTTGTTTTTCTATTATCCCGTCCTGAACGCTGTCCGTGGGAATCATTACTAGCTGTTGTACGCGTGCGGGTATAGTTATTTTTGTGCTTTTGTTTAGGATCTTCCATGGTTTTTCATCTATTAATACGCTGTGCTTGGGGTAGCTTATGGTTATTCCGTTTTCTTTAAGAAAGTCTACTCCCAGTAACCCGTCTGCGTCTCTTAAGGTATTTCCTTCTATTACGTACAAGGGATGTATTACCTTTTTCCCGTTTATATTGAATGTGGCTTCTATTTTCCCTAATGTTTCTGTTTTTTCCCCTGAGAATGTAATAAGATGGACATCGCTTTGTTTCATTATTACTTTGTCGGGGAGAGTTCTTTTAGCGATCAGAGATACTTCTGCCCCGCTATCTATTAGCATTAATGTATGCTTATTTTTACTATCCTCTATTTCTACTTCTATACTATCTGATGTGTGTCCACTCTTGGAGAGGGATCCTATTTTGATCATGCGATAGGTTTTTGCAGATTCTTGGGTAGGTGGGTCGCGTTCCGGTGACCATGAGCTATCGCGGCTGCCTTGCGAGGAATGTGCACTGTCGGCGCTTCTAGGCCGTGACTGTCGTTTCCCACCTGAGGTCGGTCTCTGGTTCTCTGTTTTATTTCCTGTTGATTTCTCGCTTTTCCCCTTGGCTGTTACCGCTTGTATTCGCCGATTGTTTTCCGAAAAAAAATTTTTCCAGTTTGGCTTATCTTTATCTTTGTTTTTCCAACATTCTTTAGTGTCGTGTCCCGCGCGTCTACAATCATTGCAGTAGCGAGATGCTTTCCTATTTTTATCCTGCGAAGAGTAGTTCGCCCCCCGTGACGCTGATCGTTTCGTGATTGACCGCTCTTGATCTATTGCTATCGCGATGGCTTCTTGTAAGTCGGCGGGTCCCCGGGCTTTTACTAAAACCTTTAGGTCGTCGCGAAGTCCGTCCTCGAATATCGTCAATGTTTGTCTTTTGAATATTTTTACGTTCGCGTGTCTTTCAAGCAGACTATCCCTATCATCGATCCCGGTCGCGATCAGTTCTCTTAGCAATTTTGATACACGGTTTCCGTATTGATGTGCGGTTTCATTGGGGCCCTGTCTGCTATGTAGCAGTTCCCTTTGTACGGTTGAGGCTATTCGAGGGGGTTTATAGACCGAAGTTAACGCGTCCTCTAAGTTTTGCATTGATAGTATTTGACGCGTTTGTACTTCCTCTAAGGCGTCGCCTCCAACCCGCATAGAGATTATTCCTTGTAGCATTTGGGCTTTTTCTTCCGCTGTCCAGCATGAGTTGTATACGTACTTGCAAGCGGTTAGGAACCCGGGTAGTTCCGAGGGGTCCTTCCCGTTGAACAGGGGTAAAGCTTTTACTACGTGGAATATTTCTCGGGTAACCGTTCGTTCTGGCATGGAGTTGGGGTCGTCTAACTCGAAATTTGGGGGAACGAATAAACTGGCGCGCCTCGGTTCCTCTCTAGCCTCGTGGGTGGTATTGAAGTGGACCGTGTTCCTACCTGAGGGGCCGGGGGTGGCGTGCGTAGAGTTCATCGTTTCCCTTAGCCTTTCTATTTCGCGATCTATCGAGTCCTGTAGTGGACCTTCCCTTGCCTCTATGGCTCCCATCCTATCATTCAGAGTTATTACTCCGTCAGTAACGCTAGCTAAAGAAGTGGTCACCCCCTCGAGTAGTCGTTCTAGGTTTGCTAGTCGGCTTTCGAGACCTACGGAACTCTGTCCGGCGTTTCCGCTTGTGGTTGCCGAAGGGGTGGTCGACATAATGTTATTGGGAGCTTGTTCTCCGCCCGAGATTAAACTATAATCTAACTCGGTGTATGGATATAGTCTCCTGGCGGTTAGGTGTCCGGCGTGACTTGGCGCGATTGGTACTACGGTCGGAACGCTCTGTCCTTCGCTAGTTTCTACGTCTAAAGCAAGTCGCGTACGGTCTCCGATTTCCCGGAAAGTTTCGAATGTCGCGTCGAAAAGTGGTTCAGTGGAGGGTTTCGTACGGACCTTAACGAATCTACGCGGAACACTTCGGCGGATGGCTCCAGGCGAAAGGATTTCTTTTCGCTCGGTTAATTCTAAATTACGCTCGATATCTGCATCTAAGAAATTTGCACGGCGCATGAGAACGGTGGCGTGAGGCCTGGTTTCGCTTGTAGTGGTATTTCGCACTTACAGCACAAGAAGCAGGTGATGCATCGCTCGTCTTGGAGTCACTAGCAGATTTCTCGGCGGCGTCCTCTGTGGGTGTCCGTCCGTACTGCGTAGTGGGTTGCTCTGTTGTTGATTTGGTCGTTGTCTCCGCTAGGTCCTGTTGATCTCGTCGGGCAGGCTTGTTCCTCACGTTAGCAGGATCCCACCGCTGCCACCAAGTTTGTTGTGCTAAGGCGCCTGAGGCTGAGATTCTGGTAGCGAATCTCAGAGGGGCTCTGGGCGTCCTTCGCAGTTGCTGTCCACGGGCTCCGAAGATTCGGGTAGAAGTGCCGTGGTAGGAAGATTCGGAGGGAATCCGAAGGGTAGGGGATCGTGGCAGGTTAAAGAGTTGGAACTCACCGCCAGGTTTAAACAAGGTTTATTCTGTCCCGATCTGGGTGACAGGTAACGCGTACTGTAACGTCGGTGTTCTGATTACAAGAGAGCCACTCGTGGCTTGTACATTGTTCTTATACTCTAATCGGGGTGAAGTGGGGACCATCGGGGTCTCCATCTTTGACCCGCTTTGGGTATTTCGCCATGTGCTGACGGTTCTCGATGCGCTTCCGAGAGTCCTTACGCGGCTGTTCGGTTGCGGCAATCGGTATGTACGCGGTGTCGTTGCCCTTAGGCGTTGGTTGGGTTACAACAATGCTGTTGATCTCCACCTTCATTTTCGCTGACGATTATTAGTTCGGCTATCATTTTCTTCGAATTATTCTCTGGCCTACGCTCTCCTTTCTCCTTCTTCACACGCATCTTCTTTCCCTTCTTCTTTGGACACACCAAGCGACTAGACCAAATCACTTTGATCGGGTATCGAACGTGAATCGAACGTGAATCGTACCCCTCTGAACATGTATCAAACGGGTATCGAACGTGAATCGAACGTGAATCGTACCACACTGAACGTGAATCGTACCCCTCTGAACGTGTATCAAACGGGTATCGAACGTGAATCGAACGTGAATCGTACCACTCTGAACGTGAATCGTACCACTTCGAACATGCATCGAACGTCAATCGTACCACTTCGAACGTGTATAGAACGTGTATTGGACATGTAATGAACCACTTCGAACATGTAATGAACCACTTCGAACATGTATCGAACGTCAATCGTACCTCTTCGAACGTGTATGGTACCACTACGAACGTATATTGGACATGTAATGAACTACTTCGAACATGTAATGAACCACTTCGAACATGTATCGAATGTCAATCGTACCTCTTCGAACGTGTATTGGACGTGTAATGAACGACTTTGAACGGGTATTGAACGGCTTTGATCGGGTATCGTCATAATCTAGCGTACATCACATGTAGGAAGTTGGGGAGGGTGAAGAAAAACATTTTCATATACATTAAAAATTGATTATATTTTATTTATGCATTTCTCTGGTGTTTGGACCACCATTTGAATATTTTAAATATTCAATAATTTAAATTGTCACGTCCTGAATTGCCGGAACGTTCAGGACGAGATGGGAGTTCTTGCCCCGTCGCGTCCGACGCACCGTAAACCCTAAGGCCGGCCCGGTAACGCCACCATGGAGTAACTATGCGGGGCGGGTGGATCGGCGTTGGAGGATCGAGGAGGAAAAGAAGAGGTGCGTTTCGTCTTGGGACCGCCAGCCAGACTCATCAGTAGGGCTATAGCTGGCGGCCCCTGCCCTAGACACACACGGGGACACAGAGGATATGATTTGGAACTTGTATATATACGAATGATATTGAGAGTTAGGACTAGCGGGAAAGATTTGAGACCTCTGGTGGCGCTCGTCGACACTAAGTCGCGATACCGTGGTGGGGCCAGGACGTCACAATTCATATTTTTATATTCATATATATATATATATATATATATATATATATATATATTTTATTTTCTTTTATATTTTTATTGAGTTTTATATTGTATTGTATTTTATTATCTATTTTAATTGTATTTTTATATTTTTATATTTTTATTTTCATTTATATTCATTTATATTTATTTTTTTATATTGTATTGTATTTTATCTTATATTTTTATTGTATTTTTATATTTTTTCTTTTTTATATTATATTCATTTATATTCTATGTTTATGTTTTTTTTCTTTTTATATTATATTTATTATTTTATTTTATTCTTTTTTATTATATTTCTTATTTAATTGTATTTTATTGTTTTTTATATTGTATTGTACTGTATTTTATTTTCGTATTTAATTGTATTTTCTTTTATTTTATTTTATTATTATTTTATTTTATTTTCTTTTTCAATTGTATTTTTATATTTTTACTGGTGAAGAAGTGTGAACGAAAATAGAGCAGATAAGTATATACATCCAAGAACAAGAAAGAGAGACGAAAATAAAAGAGTCAAAGTTCCTAAGAGTATTAAGAGAGGTGGCAAGCAAACCAGGAGATAAGTCGAAATACTTATTAGGGAAGAAGAAAAAAAGGAGAGGAGAATTAGAATGGATAGGAAGATTCATACAGGGTAGTGAAACGAGGACATGTAAATATTGGATATCGAAAGATGAAAGGATATGTAGGCTTTGTAAGAAAAAGGAAGAAACAGTGAAACACGTGATTGAAGCATGTGAAGTAAGTGGAGAGAATGGCAGCAATTGGAAAGAGGTAATTAGATGAGAAAGGATAAACTTGGCTATTCTACAGGAGATAATAGGGAGAAGGAAAAGATGGGAGGAAGAGGAAAGTGATAAAAGATGATTATGCAACATAAAATAGATTAGGAAACACTTGTAAAATAGAAAAATTGGTTAAGACACAGCAGGATACATTAGAAGGGTAGGACTTACACTGACACAATCACGGGAATGAAATGGAAAGAGTATATGATCGTGTTAAATTGTAACGCGAATGTGGGTAATAAATTAAATTATTATTATTATTATTATTATATTTTTTTTTATAATGCACTATTATATTGAATTTTTAAATTTTTTATTTTTTTTATTTCTTATTTTTTATATTCTATTTATATTTTATTTTTATATTTTTTCTTTTTTATATTATATTTAATATTTAATTGTATTTTCTTTTCTTTTATTATATTATTTTTTTTATATTATATTTTTATATTGAATTGAGTTTTTATATTTTTATTTTTTTATTTCTTATTTTTATATTCTATTTATATTCTATTTTTATATTTTTTTCTTTTTTATATTATATTTGATATTTAATTGTATTTTCTTTTTTTATTATTTTATTTTCTTTTATTATATTATTATATTCTTTTTATTATATTTCTTCTTTAATTGTATTTACTTTTATTTTATTATTATATTCTTTTTTATTATATTTCTTATTTAATTGTATTTTCTTTTATATTTATATTGTGTTGTATTTAGGAATTGGAAAGAGGTAATTAGAGGAGAAGGGAAAAACTTGGCTATTCTATGGGAGATAATAGGGAGAAGAAAAACATGGGAAGAACAGGAAAGTGATAAAAGAATATTATACAACATAGAATAGATTAGGAAACACTTGTAAAATAGAAAAAATTGTTAAGACACAGCAGGATACATTAGAAGGGTGGGACTTACACTGACACAATCATGAGAATGAAATGGAAAGATTATTTCATCGTTAAATTGTAACGCAAAAGTGGGCAATAAATTAAATTATTATTTTGTTTATTATTATTATATTTTTGTCTTTTTTATATCGTATTTTTATATTCTATTTGTATGGAAAGAACTCAAAGATGTTGAGAATCGTGCGGTTTATTTAGAGATAAAGAATTGAGGCGATACAATAGATACGTAACACTTTCGGCGAATGTTGTTGAGATATTACTGTTCTGTGTAACTGAGCACTCGGGTCGGTCACGAGAGCGGGAGTGCGTATGAATGTAGACGAGGTGTTGTGTGGAAGAGTATGTATGTATGATGTCGTGTAAAGTAAATAGGAAGTCCATAAGCTGTTCGAGAATGTTCATGTTGTCTTGCGATTGATGTGAAGAAGAGAAAAAGAGAAGGAGAAAGAACGAGAGATTGAGAGAGAGAGAGAGAGAGAGAGAGAGAGAGAGAGAGAGAGAGAGAGAGAGAGAGAGAGAGAGAGATGGTTCTGCCGATACACTATTTATATTCTATTTTTATATTTCTATTGTTTAATTAATTGAACAATATGTAATCATTTTACAAATATTGCAATCTATTTGCTTGTCTGTCTCCCTTCTTCACTTGTCATCAATTTCTATCGACTCTGCATAATTCTTTCTATGATTCTCGCCTCCAATTCTAAAGACGATACTACGTAATAAGTCGCTGTATTTCAAACTGCATACAGTATCATTCTTATTTAATCTTATGTCATGTGTAAGCTATGTGTATCCGCGGCTGTATCAAACTGCAGAAGATGTGAGGACAAACTTTAAAACTTTTGTTACTGTGTTGTAACAGAGCGACGCTGCCTGCGAAACATTATATACGCGTCGTGCTGCTAAAATAATATGTGATAGCGAATACTACGACGAGGATTATCTTGTAGATTGCGAACTGGTAGCATCTGTCGTCAATGATATTTTAGCGGATGCTCGTAGGAAAAAATGTTAAATTATATTCCATTTCTGTTTATATTTTTATATACTTTTAATTGTAATTAAATTTCTTAAACATATTATTTCTCTATTTACTTATCCGTCTTCCTCCTTCTCACCTCACCAATTTCTGCTGACACCACATAATTCTTTTTATGATTCGTGCGTTCGTTACGCCACCAAATGATGTAATCTTGCACGGCGGTCCCATCACGGGGGATTCAAATTACACGTGATCGCGCGATACGCTGCGATGTTAAGATTGAAAAACATTTTTTTTAAATTGTTAGCTTTAGAGTGTGTGTGCTACATATTGGTTCGGTAGATCGGTGAGGGAGGGGATTAAAATTATTATTTCTCTGCGTTGGGAAAAAAATGTCTGTTGATATGGAAAAGATTTTTTCTGCTGATGCCGCATAATTTTAAGATTCGACGTTTCTACATGTATTGTATTTTGTTCTTCACGCTGTCAAATGACGTCATCTACCGCGGCTGCTCCAGAAGAGTCAGATTTCGCGAAATCTCGCGATACGCCGCGACATTAAATCGGAACGCTTTGAAATACTGTTCGCTTTAAAATCTTTAGAATGCTTGCTACATATCTGTTTGAAATAATATTTCTACATAATGGTTCGGTGGATCGTTGATTAAAAAATTATTATTTCTCTGCGCTGGGGAAAAAAATTTCTGCTGCATATTGGTTTGCTAGATCGGTGCGGGGGTGGGTCAAGGTTGTCCCCTCCCTCGGAAAAAAATTCCGGTGGTGGATCGTGGTCTGATAAAGTTTTCGGGGGTTTCGCCACCTAATTCTAAGATTCGGCGTTTATTTCGTTCGAGCGTTCGTCGCGCCGTGAAAATGATATCATCGCATGCAGGTGTCTCAGAGGAGTCAAATTATGCGTAATCGCGCGATACGCCGCGACGTTAAATCGGAACGCTTCGAAATACTGTTAGTTTTAGAATGCTTGCTACATAATGGTTCGGAAAAATACGACTGTTTGCTACATAACAGTTTGCTATATCGGTGATTAAAAAATTATTATTATTTCTCTGTGTTGGGGAAAACTTTCCATCACATATTGGTATGGAAAAAAGTTTCTGCTTACGCCGCATAATTCTTTCTATGATTCGCGCTGCCAAATGTCGCCATCCTACACGACTGCTCCAGGAGATTCAAATTACACACGATATGCCGCGACGTTAAATCGGAACGCTTTGAAATACTGTTAGCTTTAGAATAAAATGTGTTTGTATCACTATGTAGCGCTGTCTCTTTCCCTGTCCCAGATTTTAGCTTTAAAGTAATGTTCTATAACTCTTTCCCACCCTCCGAAGACGCGGTGGGTAAAAAAACGTCGATCTTTCCCGAGATCGTCCGAAATAATTCCCAATAAAAATAAATTATTAAAACAATTTCAGCTACATAATGGTTTGGAAAAATATTTGGGGGTGGGCCAAGGTCATTCACTCCCTCCGGTTAGGTCTGAAAAAGTTCTCGGGGGTCATTCCCTCCCTCTAAAAAGTTTTCGGCGGTGGGTCCGGTCTCCGCGGCGGCTCGGCCTGGAGTGATCCCCTCCATCATCGCAGCTTCCCCCACTCCGCGGGTCGTGCGCGCGCAACCGGTCTTCCTCTCCCCGCAGGCCCCGCGCCCATGTTTCCCTCCGCCGCGCTCCCCCGCGCGCCCTCACTTCCCCCCGCCCCTGCGCTCCCCTCAGAGGACCTGGGTTAGAACCGTCATAGCTATACTACTGTGGTGCCGCGGTCCTGGGGACGCCGCTCGCCAGCAACACATCTGCATGGACCCCTGGCCGCGACCCAGAGCCGCACACACACCAAACTTTGGTGCGGTCCATGCACTCCTGAACGTCCCTGCGTCCCTGCCGGAGTCACATCCCCGCCACCAACACTTCGACGCTCCCTCTACAGCGTCCTAACCGGCCTCTTATGGTGGTGATCCCCCGAATCCGACAAGCCCCTCGATTCTTCTTGCAGCTTCAAGTCGAATCGGCATTGCTGAACGTTGTTACTGGATGGCGTTCGACGTCTCACGGAAAACCGTTCTCTCCGTCTCAGGAGAAGTTGAAATGTCAATGTCAAAACGTCAATGTGTCAAAACGTAAATGTTGTTCTATACTCGCGACAGAGCCAAATTCAGTGCGTAGTCATTTCTATTTGACGTACGCTTGTATTACATTTTAACGGCAACAGTCCCTTGCCGTTTTCTACGTTACCCAATGGGAACGATACAACCAGGATTCGGCTCCATTTTCGTAGGTCGGCTTCTCCAGCTTCCAGAGCCGACCCAGCAATGTCCTCCGGAGCTCCTTTCTTTTCGGCAGCTTCCTCGCCGAAGCCTCGCAGTCGCTCCGTTGTCGGCGGGCCTCGATCGCCGTCGACGTTGTTCCCACGTATGTCCCTCGATGTCGGCGGGCCTCGGCCGCCATCGCCGCCGTTCCTTCTGCGGCTGTCCCCCGTTGTCCTGCCGCAGGCTGGATCGTACGCAACGGCTCCTTGCGTATCGCACGCAACAGCTCCTTGCGTTTCTTCGGGATCCGCGGCCACGGATCCCACTTCTGACACCAATGTTGCGCCGGGATGTTTCCATCGTCGACCACCCCGACGCAAAGGAGTAGACTGATACGCAGGGATAAACACGACATGTCTATATTTGGATATACAGAGTAATGACGGTATAACCCGCACGTCCGAACGCTACGGCGTTCGGTACAAGACAGTCTAGGGCGTCGTCCTGATAGTCTTCTCGAAGGGGGTTGATCCTCTTCTGTCTTTCGCTACGAGCACCAGCAGGCTATGCACGGGCCTATACCCGGTGCTCGCAACAATACATTTATTTGACATTATTTATGACTTTACTCTGCAAAATTAGGCAACTGCTAGGGCGTAATAGGTTGACAAGAGGCGCAAAATGGTATTTTCCTTGCTGGTATTGTTGAAAATCAACTTTAAAATAAATTATTACAAATTCTACTCCAACTATTTTAAACTACAGATAAAAATACAGAGTAAGGTCACCAATAATCTCAATTAAATGTATTATAATAAATGGCGGAATTTGGCAAGTTCGCCTAGGGCGCAAGAAAGACTCGTGCCGTGCCTGGCTATCTGACCGTCGCGCGCATGCGTGGAGCAGTCACGATTCTATCTGAGTGCTCGCGCCGTCGCGCACACCCGCCGCGCACGCAAAGCGTTCCATCTCGCTCCCCCCTTCGGCCAGAAAGAAGCGAGAAACGAACACTCGGAATTAGGGCTCTGTTCGCGATACAGGCTCGACGACGATCCCGACCAGCGAGCACATAGGGAGACAATACTGTATATGTTATCGTTAATTTTTCAATGACGGATATACAATTTTATGTCTGTGACGAATAATACGGAGAGATTACGAGCTCAGGATATGCGGATCACTGGAAAAAGGTCACAACATCACTAGGTATTGTGTACAACAAGGAAAAACTGATGAATACCAAGGGCGAAATGATAGCCCAATGCCGTCGGCGAGCCGCAACGTCGATAAAACAGCAACAGCCCCATGCCGTCGGCAAGTCGCCACGTCGATAATACAGCGACGGCGTTCATTTTAAGAATCTACGAGAATGGGACGCGGAAGAAAATTAAGCAAATCTGAAATAGACCAGATTCTTGCATTAAAGAAGTAGAATTTATCCATATCAAAAATTTCAAAAGCAATTGGCAAAAGTCGGAAAGTGATATCTAATTTACTTACGGATGTGGATAATTACGGCAAAAAGAAAAATAGTGGAAGACCACCATCGCTTTCAGAACGAGCGAAACGGAATATTTTACGCATAGCTTCGAATTCGCTGCTCACAACGAGGAAAATTATGCAGAAGGCTGGTGTCAATACAAGCATTTCCAGTGTACATCGTGTTCTTCAGTCATGTAGTCATATAAAAAGACTGAAAATAAAAAAGAAATCGGCATTAACTCCGCATCATAAACAACATCATCTGCAATTTGCCAAAGAGCGAATTTACTGGAAGAGGAAGTGGCGTAAAATAATATTCTCTGACGAAAAAGAATTTAATTTGGAAGGTCCCGATGGGTTTAGTCACTACTTCCTCGATACCCGCAAAGAAAAATTATCAAGAAATCGGCGAGTAATGGGTGGTGTTGGAGTAATGGTGTGGGCCGCTATAGGTTACCATGGTAATACAGAATTCAAATTCATTAAAGGCAAAATGAGCATTGCATATTATTTGAATTTAATAAAACATCAAATTAATAAGTATGCAAGTAGTAAGGCTATGGCAGTTCTAACTCAGATCCTCTGAGGGGAGCGCGGGGGCGGGGGGAAATTGTGGCGCGCGGGGAGCGCGGCGGAGGGAAACATGGGCACGGGGTGAGCGGAGAGAGGAAGACCGGTTGCGCGCGCACGAGCCGCGGAGTGGGGGAAGCCGCGATGATGGAGGGGATCAGTCCGGGCCGAGCCGCCGCGGAGGCCTCTCCAGACCGGACCCAATACCGAAAACTTTTTAGACCTAACCGGAGGGAGGGAATGACCCCCCCGAAAACTTTTTAGACCTAACCGGAGGGAGGGAATGACCCCCCGAAAACTTTTTAGACCTAATCGGAGGGAGTGAATGATCCCCAGAAACTTTTTCAGACTCCGATCCACCACCGGAAATTTTTTCCAAGCGAGGGAATGACCTTGGCCCACCCCCACATTTTTCCAAACAGCACTATTTGTTCCGTCGAAAGTCACTGAGGCTACTGAGCGATTGATTGAATAGCGTCCGGGAACTGGCTTAAATAGAGGTGCAATTGCTTTTCCCCACCACCACCACATCTTATTCTAAAGCTACCAATTTTTTTCAAAATGATTTTCAATTTTAACGTCGCGGCGTATCGCGCGATTACGCGTAATTTAACTCCTCTGGAGCAGCCGCGTGCGATAACGTCATTTGGCAGCGTGAAGAACAAAATACAATACATGACTACTTAAATCATATAAATTGGGATGTTTTGCTCGCAAATAGTAACGTTGACGATTCTACGAAACTTCTGTACGACCACCTTTATTTTGCTATTGAAAACTTTATTCCAAAAATGTATTATAACCGTTCGACTTTTCCTAAATGGTTTTCTCGTACCTTAATTGGACTTGTTCGTAAAAAGAAACAGGCTCACAGAGCTTTCAAAAAGAGCTCTCTACTGTCTGACTACTTGTCTTTTGTCAACTTGCGAGCCGAATGTAAGAGAATTGCTAAACATTGTTACTCCTCTTACGTACGCAAAACTGAACTATCGGTTCATAATAATATTAAGTCCTTTTGGAGTTTTATAAATTCTAAGCGCAAAACGTCTGGCTTGCCATGTAACATGTTTTACAAAGAAAATGTGGCAACTGATGATGACAATATTTCGAATTTATTTGGCACGTTTTTTTGATCAGTCTATCGAAATAGCACTACTAATTACAAAATCCCTGAAAATGGATGTAACCCCTGTTTTTCTGACCTGGATATTGACATTAGTGATGTTTATATCAGATTAAATAAACTTGATGTCAATAAAGGACCTGGTATAGATGGTATCCCTCCCTTGTTTTTTAAAATGTGTAGTTTTATTATATCTAGGCCGCTTTGGATAATCTTTAATAAATCTTTAAATTCAGGTTTATTCCCGACATCTTGGAAGACCAGTCTGGTTACACCCATTTTCAAGAACGGCGACAAAACAAATGTTGAAAATTATAGACCCATAAGCATTATTAGTGTTATACCTAAAATCTTCGAAGAAATTGTAACAAATAAGATACACAGTACTGTCTCTCTCTCATTATGTGATGAGCAACATGGTTTCGTAAATAAGCGATCTACAACCACAAACCTAGCCGTATATTGCAATTATGTCTCATCTTCTTTAGAAGCCAAACTACAGGTTGACACAATTTTTACTGATTTTCATCAAGCTTTCGATACTGTAAATCATTCTCTTTTAATTGAGAAGCTTTCAGCATTGGGCTGCAGGGGTAATCTATTGGCTTGGCTGGGAAGTTACCTTACTGATCGTTTTCAAATTATACGTATACGCGGTTGCCTATCATCTCCGGTTCGTGTTTTATCTGGTGTACCTCAAGGCTCCCACCTAGGTCCTCTACTATTTATAATTTTCATAAATGACTTAACTACCATTTTCCAACATTGTAAGTTCCTCCTATTCGCTGATGATTTAAAAATCTTCAGAAGCATCTCGTCCATTGATGATGCTTCCAGATTACAGGCAGACCTAGATCGTTTCTGCGATTGGTATCACAGGAATGGTATGGATCTCAATATCAATAAATGCCATGTTATGCGGTCCTCCCGTCGTTCTGAACCCATCTTATATCCTTACCGTCTCAAAAACTGTATTCTCTCCTCAATAAGTGAAGTTAAAGACTTAGGTATTCATTTCTCCTCAACCTTGGATTTTTCCAACCATATTTCTTATATTGTTAACTCGGCTTCAAGAACACTTGGTTTCATACTACGTTTTTCCACTGATTTTCATTCAATTCACACAATAAGATTGCTATATATTACCCTTGTTCGTCCCTTGCTAGAATATGCTTCAATTATATGGTCTCCGAAACGCTGTAATCACGTAATCATGCTTGAGAGAGTACAACATAAATTTCTCAGGTTTTGTTCATATAAGCTAAAGAATCCAATGTCAATATTTGATCACGATTACTCGACAATATTAAACACAGTCAACCTCGAAACTTTATCTGCACGGAGAAGAATATCCGACCAATTCTTTATTTTTAATTTAATCAATAACCATATAGATTGTCCCTCTCTTCTTATGCAAATCAATTTCTACGTACCTGAACGCGTATTGAGATCTAGAGCAGTACTACAACCAGTTAATTCCAGATCTACATATGGATTAATTAATCCAATTAATCGAATTATTGCTGACTCAAGCACTCTTTATAATAGTATTGATTTTTTTAATGGGTCTATGCATACATTTAAAAGACAGTTACGTAGGATTATCGGATAATATCATATTTTGTGTACCATGAGTTTTTGTGCATGTCTAATTTTTGTTATATTAGGTAAATTTCTTTTTCTTTTGTGTAAACATTTATGTAAGAGGGCTTCGGTCCGTTTATAAATAAATAAATAAATAAATAAATACATGTAGAAACGTCGAATCTTAAAATTATGCGGCATCAGTAGAAAAAATCTTTTCCATATCAACAGACATTTTTTTCCCAACGCAGAGAAATAATAATTTTAATCCCCTCCCTCACCGATCTACCGAACCAATATGTAGCACACACACTCTAAAGCTAACAATTTTAAAAAAATGTTTTTCAATCTTAACATCGCAGCGTATCGCGCGATCACGTGTAATTTGAATCCCCCGTGATGGGACCGCCGTGCAAGATTACATCATTTGGTGGCGTAACGAACGCACGTATCATAAAAAGAATTATGTGGTGTCAGCAGAAATTGGTGAGGTGAGAAGGAGGAAGACGGATAAGTAAATAGAGAAATAATATGTTTAAGAAATTTAATTACAATTAAAAGAATATAAAAATATAAACAGAAATGGAATATAATTTAACATTTTTTTCCTACGAGCATCCGCTAAAATATCATTGATGACAGATGCTACCAGTTCGCAATCTACATGATAATCCTCACAGTAATGTTCGCTATCACATATGATTTTAGCAGCACGACGCACATCTAATGTTTCGCAGGCAACATCGCTCTGTTGTAGCGCGTTAACAAAAGTTTCAAATTTCGTCTTCACATGTCTGCTAATTCGATGCGGCCACGGATACACATAGTCTATACATGGTTCAAGATTTAATAAAAATGTTACTGTATCCGGTTTGAAATACAGTGGCTTATTATGTAGCATCATCTTTACAATCGGAGAATTATAGATATCACAAAAATCCATCGTTAATTGATCCATCTGCATCGAAGGTGATCCAGGTAATCGTGAACGTTCTTCGATAGCATCACGGTTGTTGCATAGTACACCTCATGTATTATATGGTAACGTGAGATACATCCCACGATTGTCGCCGAGGACAATTTCTACATCGATCGTAGGCCGTACTCTGATTCCAATTTCCAAATATTTGCTGCCCATGGATGTTAATGCGTATCTTCTGACCATGATCCGCGATGTTCGGCGCGGGCTAAGAGAACAATCAACGCTATGAAAGTGCCCGCTCGTATTAGGAATAAACATAAAAAAAATGTTGAGAAGATGTGAAAATTAAGCCTTACCAAGCAACTATATCCTCCCCGCATTGAGCTATGCCATCATCTCGCACGATTGGAACGTAATAATTCATGCGTTCAACGTTTCCTTTGGTACTGCACATTTTTTTTCAGAGCACAATTTGTTCCGTCGAAAGTCACTGAGGCTACTGAGCGATTGATTGAATAGCGTTCGGGAGACTGGCTTAAATAGAGGTGCAATTGCTTCCCCCACCACAGCATTTTATTTTAAAGCTACTAATTTTTCCATAATATGTTTCGATCTTATCGTCGCAGCATATCGAAAGATCGCATGTAACTTGAGCCCCATTCTCAAGGATTAAGGTCTCGACACGTGTTGAACGTAATATAATACTTTTGGGAACGTAGAATCTTAGAATTATGCGGAATCAGCAGAAACTGTGTCAGATGATCTTGCGCACCAATTCGTCATACGAGTTAATCATGAAAAGAATCATGCTGTATCAGCAGAAACTGCATAGATCCGTGTTGGGTTGGATCGTCGTTTTTGCATTGGAGGGAGGGGGTACGCCAAAAGAGTAAGACAGAGATCGCAAATCATAACACAGTCATAAAAGCGCGCTCCAAACTGCACAAAGCCTCAAATCGTTGCAACGTGTTGCGCGGAAAAGACATTACATTTTTTCATTCCATTTACAACCATGGAAGAATTCGCACAAGTAGAACGCCAATTGTTGGATCAATCCGTACGATTAATTTCGCGGGAAGAATACCTCGCGTGGGAAGAACGGTGCAACGAGTGCGTCGATTCTTTAGAAGAACACAGCCGCGTAAAACGTCCTCGATTATCGATCGGTGTTCGGTAATCGCTGATTGTTCGAATCGCGCGACTCGAAGGACTAAAACATTCGTTGCGCGGCCGTTTCATACGCGAAGGTGCCGGACATTCTAGCATAGGACTTTTGTGGCGCGAAATAGACACTGCGTTAAATAGCCGCGTATTAACTGGTGCCGTGTTAAATTCGAATTACATCGAGCCGCGCAACTTCTTCCAGGATGCGGCGACCATTGTGCTGGAGCATGTTCGGGACACTTTGAGGAAACATCGAAACCTCAAAGTGAACACTGTATTCAACGGTGAATTTGTGGCGGGTGACAAGCGTGCTTGTAAAAGCATCAACACCCGAAACTGCGAACTCTTCCACACATCCGATCTGCAGGAGTGATACCAGAGATGCATCATCGAACCCACTGTTATATATTCATATATGCGTTTAAAGAAGGCGCGCCTAGCTGTAGGGCGCGCGCAGCGCTACGAGCGCAGGTGAGAAGAAGGGGAGTTATGAGGATGGAGGATCGGCTCACTTCCGTCTCGGATGCCGAGCTACGACATATATGATTAAGATTAAAGTAAAGTCCGTGTGGATAGTATTATTCATTTTTTCAATTACGACGACCTCCCAGTACATACATAACAAATTGGCGACGAGGATGGGATTAATGTAGTATACGTCTAAGAAAGCAACTACGAGCTAGAAGAAACAAGTCTGTGCGTTAAACCTAACCTAAGGGCGTGTCGAGCACGTGCAGACGGCATGGCGGCTATGGTACACGGCAACGTGACGATCGAATACTTCGACCCGGCCACGGCGAATTGGAAAAGATGGTTACAACGTTTCGAAGGGGTCACACAAATCTTCAAAGTCCCGGAAGACCAAAAGGTGGCGTATTTTTTACACTTTATTGGTACAAAATCGTTCGAGATTCTGTGCGATAGACTTGCACCGAGTGACCCGTACGGCTCAACGTACGAGCTATTAAAGTCAAGCCTTGGGGAATTCTACGCACCGGCACCGCTGGAGATAGCGGAAAATTTTCGGTTACACTTGCGGAAACAACAAGAAGGAGAGTCGGTGCAGCAATTCGTTACAGCACTGCAGAAATTAAGCGTAAACTGCAACCTGGGAAGCTACCTACACACTGCCTTACGAAATCAGTTGGTCTTTGGGCTCTCGAGCAGACGCATACAATCACGTCTGCTGGAAACGAAGGATCTTACGTTTGAAAAGGCAGTGGAAACGGCTACATCTATGGAGCTGACGGACCGGGACGTGTCACAGCTACAGTCGGGACCAGCTACGGTGGAGTACCTTGGGTAGAAGGAAACAACCCTAAGTAAGAAGGGACAACCAAGGGACAACCAAACCGGCGTCTTCTTGGAGCATCCAAGAAGACGCCGAATAAGGAAACAGTGAAACCAGAGACAAAGTACAAGCGTTCTACGACAAACGCGAAACGAAACCCCGATGATAATACTGTTTGTTTTAGGTGTGGCGGCAAGCATTACGCGTCGAAATGTACGTTAAACCGAAATATTGTATGTAGAAACTGCGGCGTCCAGGGGCATCTGCAGAAAGTTTGCATGAAGAAGGATGTAAATAATGTGCAAATAGTACACGGTGAGCATACCGAATTTCGAGATAAATTTTTTGCAACAACCTTTGTCAATGGCAAGAAGGTGCAATTTGAGGTAGACAGCGGTGCGGCCGTAACAATAATAAACCGAAACTTCCTGGAGTCGCAGTTTCCTGGAGCGCAAATCCGCAGAACAAGGTTAGAATTAATCAGTTTCTGTAAAACCACCATTAAGGTAATCGGGTACGTGGAAGTAGAAGTAACTTACGGGAATAGAAAAGAAACGTTGCATATGTACGTGACAGATACGAACCGAGAACCCTTAATGGGCCGCGAATGGATACGACAGCTAAAAGTACAATTATTTGATACCGTGCAAAGCCTTTCGGTGAGCACCACAGGGGAAGTAAAAAAAATCTGTAGGGATCACGGAAAAAAGGGAAGTCGCCGGGACTCGAACCCGCGATCTCTAGATTTGCGCGCTGGCCAGCCGCCTTAGCCACCTCGGCTACCGCCGACTCCCCCTGATGTCGGTGTTCCGTGCCCTCTCTTATGGTATGGGGGTTCCTGATTCCACAAATCTTACATGAATATCGTGCGAAATTAGATCCGGCCTCAACAAAAATTCGCGGTATACAGGCGAGACTAACCTTAAAAGAAAACTCGACACCGGTATTCCTTAAAAGTCGCAGAGTGCCTTTTAATTTGATACCTTTGGTAGAGCGAGAAATTGATAATTTAGTCCACTCGGGGGTATTAGAAAAGGTGAATACATCAACCTGGTCGACCCCGGTGGTCCCGGTATTAAAAAAGGATGGAACTATACGCGTGTGCGGGGATTTTAGTGTTACGTTAAACCCGTATCTGGTAGTGGACCAGTACCCACTTCCAACCACGGATGAACTGTTTAGATCTTTGGCCGGGGGAGAAAAGTTCACAAAAATAGATTTTAAACAAGCTTACTTACAAATGGAAATACATCCCGATGACCGGGAATTATTAACATTAAATACCCCCCGGGGGTTATACAGAAGTACGCGGCTGTTGTACGGGATCGCATCGGCGCCGGCAGTCTGGCAACGAGAAATCGAGACCATTCTGAAAGGAATACCGGGGGTGGCAGTTTTCCTAGATGACATAAGGTTCACCGGGCCGAATGATGACGTACATTTACGACGACTCAAGGAAGTCTTGACGCGTTTAGGCGAGCACAATATACAAATTAATACAGAAAAAACAGAGTTCCTCAAAGAAGGTATACACTATTGCGGCTACTATATCGACCGTCAGGGTATCCATAAGGAGAGACAAAAAATGGAAGCCATTGAAGAGATGCCGCGCCCGAAAAATATCACCGAATTACGCGCTTTTCTTGGGTTAGTTAACTATTATGGGCGTTTTATACGTAACTTAAGCGGAATTTTGGCACCTTTACACACTCTATTGGAAAAAGGGGGGGAAAGAAATGCGTTTTGTCTGGGGGCCGGCGTGCGAGGTAGCTTTCGTTGCGGCAAAAAAAGCGTTCACGGGCGAGCAAATCCTTGCGCACTACGACTCAAAACTACCGTTAATCGTGGCATGCGACGCGAGTTCGTATGGTGTGGGAGCGGTACTGTCGCAAAAGTACGAGGATGGAAATGAAAGAGTGATTCAGTACGCGTCAAAAGCACTTTCATGCACGCAAAGAAAGTACGCACAAATAGATAAGGAGGCGTACGCTATCATATTTGCTTTAAAGAAGTTCTATCAATATCTGTCCGGAAAAAAATTTACGTTATACACGGACCATCGACCCTTAACTCAAATTTTCGCACCAGGAAAAAGGTTACCGGTACATAGCGCGATGAGAATGCAACATTACGCTATCTTCTTACAAAGTTTCCAGTACGACATTAAATATAAAAATACCAAACTGTACAGCAACGCGGACGGACTTTCGCGACTGCCAGTTAAATCCGATGAGGTTAATAACGAGGACGCACTGGATGAGTTCGAAATAAATACCATCGACGCTCTACCGGTGACTTTTAAAGACCTGGTGGCGGAAACCGCGAAAGACGCGGAACTACAAGCACTCCTGGAGGGTTTACACAAGGGGGGTGACTTGAAGGCAGACATACGTTTTAATGTACCCTTCGGCTGCCAGCAAGGGGTCATTTTGCGAGATAGTCGGGTGGTGGTACCACGAGCGTTGCGGGGCGACATTTTACGGGAGCTACACAGCGAACATCCCGGAATTGTAAGAATGAAGTCGATCGCAAGGAGGTATTGTTGGTGGCCCGGTATAGATCGCGACTTAGAAAACATGGTGCGAGACTGTGCGAACTGCAGTCTGGTGCGCAACGATCCAAAAAAAGTCGTCGAACAGAGCTGGGTGGAAGCCACGGAACTTTTTTAACGCGTTCACATCGATTTCGCGGGACCTTTTCGGGGGCATATTTTTTTCGTGTTGGTAGACGCGTTTTCGAAATGGCCGGAGGTGCACATCACCACGGACATGACAAGTGGATCAGTAATCCCGAAATGCAACCAAATTTTTGCAACGTTCGGGTTGCCGGAGATGGTCTTCTCAGATAACGGGCAACATTTCAAATCATACGAATTTGAGCGTTTTTTAAAGGCCTGCGGAATCGTACATCGAACGTCGGCTCCGTTTCATCCGGCGACGAACGGACAGGTCGAGAGATTCGTGCAAACACTCAAAATAGCGTTAAAAAAGGAGTTTAAGGATACAACGATGAATCAGATAGAATTACGCGAAGCGATACACAAGTTTCTGTTGCATTATCGTACGACTGCGCACCCAGCGACAGGTGTGTCGCCGGCGGAAAGAATGTTAAATAGGAAACTACGGGTAAGATTAGATTTACTGTTACCCCCTCGAAATATCGACGGGCCGACGGAGCGAATGACGATGAATCGAGTGTGGGAAGCGCGTGTGGGTGAAAGAGTCCAATGCCGGAACTATCAGGGCAAGATCAAGTGGTGTTTTGGCCAAATAGAACGCAGAGTGGGGAGACTGCACTATATAGTGCGCCTAGACGACGGCAAACGTTGGACGCGCCACGTCGATCAAATCTTGAAGGCGGGAGGAGTACCAACACAGCGCGTCACCGGAACAGAAGCGGACGACTATGCGCCGTTAGAGGATACAAATACCGATGACGAAGCACAAGCTCAGGCGCAACCGGAAGAAACGTTTCCCGACCTACGGAGATCAACTCGAGAACGTCGGCCACCTAAGCGTTACGGGACCCCCATTACCCACTAAGCAAATAGCAACTAGAATGTAAGAAATAGACACGGAAGCGCACTACATGTACCTAGGGCGATGTACGCGCCATAGAAGTTTTTTTTTGGTTACCGTTTTCGAGCCGCCACTTTTACGTTTATTTTTATAGGAGGGGAAAAGTGTTATATATTCATATATGCGTTTAAAGAAGGCGCGCCTAGCTGTAGGGCGCGCGCAGCGCTACGAGCGCAGGTGAGAAGAAGGGGAGTTATGAGGACGGAGGATCGGCTCACTTCCGTCTCGGATGCCGAGCTACGATATATATGATTGAGATTAAAGTAAAGTCCGTGTGGATAGTATTATTCATTTTTTTCAATTACGACGACCTCCCAGTACATTCATAACACCCACCCTGGCATCGTTGGGAGAGTTCCAGGAACGCGACTGCGGATGAGCATTGGCGAGAATCATGAATCTGACCGTCAATATCAACAAGTACAATCCGCTGCGCGCGGGGTGCCACCACAAGTTGCCACAGGAATTGTCGTTGAAGAAGGCAACGATTAGCATACAATCTCAGGACAACGCCTGTTTCGCGTGGGCAGTGGTCGCATGTCTACATCCCGCCGAAAAAAATGCCGATCGCCCAAGTTCGTACCCCGATTATACTTCCGTTTTAAATCTCCAGGGCATTGAGTTCCCAATGTCCCTGGAGCATATCGGGAAGTTTGAGCGGCTCAACAACATCTCCATCAATGTGTACACCTTCGAGACGGAGAAGACGAAGACGGTCTTTCCGTTGCGTCTCACCAGCCAAAAGAGGGATCGACACGTCAACCTGCTCTACACGCCAAATCGCGATGTAGGGCACTTTATACTAATCAAGGACTTGTCCCGGCTGGTGAACGCACAGCTGAGCAGGCATGATGGAAAGAAATTCATCTGCGATCGGTATGTATATAAACTTATGAAATGATGAAATGTCTCGCGAAACAAATTAAATAAAAAAATTTTTGGGTTTACAGATGCATGCACTATTCCGGATCCGCCGCGAAGTTGGAGACACATGCAATGGACTGTGGGCAAATGAATGACTGCGTCATTCTGCTGCCCAGCGAAGGCAAAAATTTGCTCAGCTTCAGCAACCACTGCAGGAAGGAGCGGCTCCCCTACATGGTGTACGCAGATCTCCAGTGCATCATCGAGAAAACGGAGGACAGTCACCGAATGGGTGATATAAATAATGAATTATGGGCGTATCTGCACCACAATGTGCATAGCATAGCATATTATATGCATTGTTCGTACGATGCATCGTTATCGACGTATCGATGTCGCCGCGATGCGGATTGTGTTTCGTGGTTCGTAAATGAACTTAAAAAATTTGCGAATTTTGTCAAACTCGTCTTATCCAGTAATGTTCCAATGCTGGATTTAACTTCTGAACAGTTGACGACATTTCACAATGCAACACACTGTCATATTTGCGAAGAACCATTCGAGGCTAGCGATGTACGAGTCAACGATCATTGCCATCTGTCCGGACGGTTTAGAGGCCCAGCACATACGGAGTGCAATTTAAATTATAAAAATGCGTTTTACATTCCCATAGTTTTCCATAATTTATCCGGCTGTGATTCACATTTTAGTATCGAGGAAATAGCTACCACTTTCGAAGGCAGTGTTGACGTGTTTCCTATAACTAAAGAAAAGTATATTTCATACACAAAAAATGTCGAAGATACGGCTGATTCAGACGAGCGATACTCCAAATTTGTTGATCGGCATCTCGATGCATAGAGTGCACATCATTGGCGTGCGGCTTAATTTATATAATGAGGCCTACCTCACGAAGTTCCTCGTAACTAGATAGAATTTTGGGATCGTGTAATCGATCTTGTTATCGTTTGCCGCCATGGCTCGCGGTGTCCTAAGACCTTTCCCTGCTTTATTGACTGATGCGCGGGGGATTAGCGGTGCAATTACATGTCTGTACTTGTATCCCTTGTTGCTCAGTACAGGATTTTTAGCACCATGACCGCGTCTGTGGGCATTCGTCGCCAGCAGTATACTTTTATATTTTTGTTTATCAGCATCGGTGTATATAGCATCATCGGGAATTCTCTTGAAAATCAGTTCGTAAAGACCGGGTGTTCCGCCGTATCTTACACCATCTATGATTATATTATCATCCTTGTCTATATTGAAAGCCTTATCCCCAAGCATCGTTCCACTATTGCCAAAGTATACACCGTACACATAGTCCATTGTTGTATCCTTATCGCCACTCAGGATTGCGCTCATGTATTTTTGCCCCAGCGGGCCGAAATGACTGCGAAATGTTTCCTGTCCCTCGGGAGTTTGAAGTTGCTGTCTGATAGATGTTACAAATGACTCATTGGGACTAGTTTCGAAAACGGCGTCATCAATGGTTGCGAGCGATTGTACACTGGGAAATCTATTTATTGGTGTGGGAGGAACGGGAGACTCGTTTGATGTAGCATTCCACCGTTTATGCTTCGATTGAACTGGTGTAGAGGTTATCGGTGAATATTCAGACGACATGTGTCGTTTCCTTTTTGTCTTGCCCGATGTCTTCCCTTTCGACTGGATTTTTGTTTTAGGCGTTAATGTTTCGTTCCCTTCAACGTCTGTGCTCATCGGCGGTGATGTGCCAGCTTCTGTCGCTGCGGTATTTTCCACAATATGTTTTAAGGGTTCGACGATAGGTTTGAAGTATCTCTACAACGCGATATCTTCCTCCATCTGGCCAGTCTTCAAAGCCTGATGTTTCCGGCGAATGGATTCGCTGGTTTTTGCAATGTCCTTCGCTATTCTCTCGCGATTCTTAATCTCCAGAGTATCGATATCATTCATCGCTGTACCGCTGACGTTGCTTTCCCACCGACGTGTTGACAACAATTGACCATCTCACAGTACGGCAAACTCGTTAAATCCCTTTCTATAACGTCCATTGGACATCGCGCTATCCTTGTCTATTACTACGAAACCATACTCCCGTTGTCAACAATTACAACACAAAGCGCAGAAATCCTTGTAAGATATGTCAGTGTTTACATGAACGTTGTACACATGTTTCAAGTTGGTACCATCCTGCTTAAACAGAATTAACAGATTGGCATTGTCGCGTATAAGATGTTTGGGTATCTTTGCATACGTCTGACAGAGATAGAAGCAGTCAACGTTCGAGTGGCGCCCCATTGCAAAGTACTCTCGTATCGTATCTTGCTTATCACATGCCACGTCATCAAAGATAAAAATAGAATTCGGAAGCGATTCGCTCGGTGGGATGACGTCACTGTTATTCGAAAACGTAAAGTAGCCAATTTCATTTATTGGAGTCAATAAATTCTCCAGATACTGATATTTCGGCTGTTGCATCGACTTGGAGTACACGTACACGTTCTCGAAGCGGACGCCATGAGGACTTTCCAACAAGCTCATCAGCACGTTGGTCTTTCCACAATTTGATGGGCCACAAACGAGGCAGCAGATAGTGTTTGGTAACATGCTACCATGTCTGCGTCTTGTTTTCGACGACATCATTTGAGATTTATCGTCAAAATTTGTCACGCGTATCGTTACAGGTTGTCGCACGAACCGCATCCTCTCCACAAACTGTGAAAAATGATTTTGATACGTCGAAGCAGTGACGCGCCCTATTTATAGGTGTACGCCGAAACACGGCAGCTCAGTATTCAAAATGCTTCTGGTCCTGTCGGATAATTGTGATATTCGAGACCTAACCTCTAAGTAGTTGAAATATGTACCAAAGATTATTCTACTGCAAGAGTTTGGGAGACACATTGATCAGTTGTGGGACAGACTCCCCGAGCATATAAAAGCCGATTCTGAGGTTCAGCAGTATCGCCGGTGTCTGGAGCATTATAATCGCCCTTGGCAGCGAACGCATATCGACAGTCCAGCACCATTGATTAAAAACTGTAGCGAATGTCACCAACGAGAGTAAAGAAAGGCTGTGGTTTGTTAAGTCGGGCGATAAACGCGCTACCTATTGAATTACATATTCCGGGATATCAGTTTTGCGGCCCGGGAACTCATCTGGCAAAACGATTGGCTAGAGGGGATCAAGGCATCAATCCGTTGGACGCGGCGTGTCGTGAACACGATATTGCGTATTCGTGTAGCAACGACCTCAGTGAAAGGCACGCGGCAGATGACGTTCTCGCTGACAAAGCCCGAAAACGCATCGTTGCGCGAGACTCGACTCTGGGTGAAAGAGGTGCTGCTACAGCTATTTGGGCGGCTATGAAGGCCAAGACGAAAATCGGAATGGGGATGAAAACAAAATTGCACAAGGGGACTCCAAAGAGAGCACCGAAAAAGCGGATTCTTCCGGTGGCAAAACGGGGTGGTATATTACCACCTCTCCCGGTGTTAGGTGTTCTCGGATCATTGGCTGGTGGAGCGGCGGGGATAGCCAAGGCGGTAAACGATAATAAGGCGGCACAATATCAGCTGCAGGAAATGCAACGCCACAATCGCTCAATGGAAGGTCATGGACTTTATCTCGCACCATACAAGCGCGGACAGGGAATATCGAAACGAAAAAAAAACGTCGAAAAGAAAACAAAAATGTCCGCGAGGGTAACTACCGATGCACAATTGGAGGAGTTGGCAAAACGTATGCGTATTCCGTTCGTTAGAGGTGTTTTTATGCGTAACGCACTACCTGATGGAGGAGTACGTCGAAACTAGAGCGGTATCGTAAATTTGGACAATGTCGAGGGACCGGGAACTCATTGTGTGGCGTATGCGAAGAGAGGGTGTCGAGCTATATATTTCGACAGCTTTGGCCATCATCGACCACCCAAGGAATTGGTAAAATATCCGGATAATGATGCTGTGAAAATTGAATACAATCGAACGTCTTATCAGAAGTATGATCAGAGCAATTGTGGACAAGTATGTCTACGTTTTCTACAAACGATCGGCACCAAATTTATGGATTGACTTCCAACCACTCTGATTCAGTACTAGTCGAGCAGTACAGCTCGGAATATTTTGTTAACATTCACTCTAACCGGCAAGAGTAGAACCCTCGCGGAACTACATTCCACCCATAGATTTGAGCGACGATGATTACGAGCTTGGTCTAACAACCTTTGAAACTTATCACACAATACAAAACATCGACTTGAGCAACGATAAATTCTACTTCACCGTAAACTATGATATCAACAATAGCGTCGATACCTCTTATGAATACATTACGATTCCCCATGGCTCCTACGAACTAGACGCCATTGCCAAGTATTTGAAGCAGCGATTACTCGAACGATATCCTCAAAATCTCGACGGTACCGATGGCGGTGACAACGATGCGTATCCAATAGATTTGCGTCCCAACAACAATACCATGAAAAGCGAACTGTACTGCCGGTTCGCTGTGGACTTTACAAAGCCCAATAACATTGGATCGCTACTGGGATTCTCGACGAATCGGGTATTAGGACCAGGACGGTGGCACGAATCGGACGATCCAATTAATATCATGAACGTGAACATTGTTCGTATAGAATGTAGCGTGACCGCTGGCGCGTACAACAATGGGAGGCGTGTACATACGATACACGAATTTTCTCCGAGAATTCCACCAGGATATAAGATATCGGAAACCCCCGCGCAGATCATTTACCTTCCAATCACATTACGGATCTAACGATACGCGTTGTGGATCAAGACGAACGGTTGCTTGATTTTCGAGGTGAAGAGATTACCATCAGATTGCACGTACGACGACGATAATACATGTGGTGCGAACGAAAGAGATGCTTGTATTGAACGACTCCAGAAACCCGTTTCTTCCAAGTGAAATCGTTTACAACAACAACAGCTCCGATCACGCTAAAAAGAAGAGGCTCAGTGCTGCGAACTTTGCATTTTTGAAGTCATTGGGATTCATTGTACGCATTTAGGTTGAAAAATGGCTGACATTCTAAGTATTGGAGGGAAGCCGACGTTTGATGACCGCATCGTCAAGCTTCAGATTCACACATACAGTCCATACGTCAACACGACGTTTTGATACAGCGATGAGATAAGAATACCGATACAGCAGCAGGATTTGTACACATTGCCGTGTGAAAGTTTCTTCTATGTGGAGGGGAAATTGAAGATAAATAAGCCAAAAGATGCATTAACGGTGACGTTGGGAAATAATTGCGTGGCGTTCTTATTTGATGAGATTCGATACGAGCAGAATGGCATGGATATTGATCGCAACAGAAACGTTGGAATAACTAGCACGCTCAAAAACTATGTATCACTGACATCTGGCGAAGACAAAAATATGGAGAATGTCGGATGAGGCTTGAAACGGCGCGATGGGCCAATAGTAAAAAATCATTTTAATTTTTGCATCCCACTCAAATATTTGCTGGGATTTTGCGAGGACTACAAACGCATGATTATTAATGCGCGTCACGAATTGATTTTAATACGATCGCGCAACGACAACAATTCTCTAATAGGATCGTCGATGTTGGAACCAGAAATTGAATTGGTTAAACTACAATGGCGGATGCCCCATGTGACATTAAATGACGTTAATAAGCTATCGTTGCTACGTACTTTGGAAAGTGGACAAAACCTGAGCATTTGTTTTCAATAGTGGGATCTGTACGAGTATCCTCTCTTACAGAGCACGACCAAGCATTCGTGCGCCGTGAAGGCATCTGCACAGCTGGAGAAGCCGCGATGCATCATCCTTGCTCTACAGACTGGTCGAAGGAATGTGATGAGCGAAGTCGTTACTATGTTCAACAACTGCAAATTGGCCAATGTAAAACTTTTTCTCAACTTGGAATTTTACCCATATGATGACCTGAACTTGGACTTTGACAAGAATAAGCACGCCATCTTCTACCACATGTATACACAATTCCGTAAATCATATTATGGGTATAGTTGCAACGAGGCATTATTCACTGTGGCTGAATTTTTACAATTTGGCCCCTCGTGGTGATTGATTGCTCGCGACAAAATGAGTCGATCAAGATTGGCACCGTGGACATGCGCATAGAATTCGAGTGTAAAGAGAATGTGCCTGCAAATACTACGGCCTACTGTCTGATTCTGCACGATCGGGTGGTTGAATACAATCCGCTGTCAAACATGGTGCGCAAAATAAATTAAATTGCCACGCTACTTGCCCGTCCCCTCCTGTACCAAATTCATACAAAATTTCATCGTGAAAATCATGATGCTTTTCGAGAAAGACTGCATTCTCTCGTCTGTCTTGGAAGCGAGTGGACCTCCAAATTGTATCGATAATGGTTGTACCAACGTTCGTTGACCTGCAAGTGTTCATCGTGTATGGAAGATTTATCGCGAAGGAAGTAGCCGTCCTACGAAAGGGGACAATTCTCTCGCACTATATTTTTGGGAGTCCTATGCCACAATTTCTTCTTTCGAAATCCGACAAATCGAGCATTCGGTGGTTGGTGACAAAACATCATGGACTACGTTGGGACGACGGAGACGTTCCGTACAGAATGGCTAAACAGCTAATTACGAAAGCTGTAGCTGATGCGATCGATGAAGAAGATGACGCATCCCATTTCGTATACGTTAAAGGGCTGCAGAAACGCGATTGGCTTGCAGATTTCCTGGATGAAAATACGAGAGCGGACGTGGTCATTGAGATGCTGGACATTGACTACGAGGATATCAAATGTCTAAATAAGCTAAATATAGTTAATACTCTGCGATGTGGCAGACACGCGAAACGCTGTGCCATGCAAAATGTATTTAAAATATTCAACTGGTGGTCCCAACACCGGAGAATTGCTAAATAAAATATAATCAATTTTTAATGTATATGAAAATGTTTTTCTTCACCCTCCTCCCAATTCAACTTCCTACATGTGATGTACGCTGGATTAAGACGATACATATCACTATTATGTAGAAATTGTTCGATACCCGTTCGATACCCGATCAAAGCCGTTCGATTCACGTTCGATTCACGTTCAGAGTGGTACGATGTACGATCAAAGCCGTTCAATATGCGTTCGATTCACGTTCAGAGTGGTACGATGCATGATCAAAGCCGTTCAATATGCGTTCGATTCACATTCAGAGTGGTACGATGCATGATCACAGCCGTTCAATATGCGTTCGAAGGCCGTTCGATACCCGTTCGATGCCCGATCAAAGCCGTTCAATACCCGTTCGATACCCGATCAAAGCCGTTCGATTCACGTTCGACACCCGATCAAAGTGATTTGGTCTAGTCGCTTGATGTGTCCAAAGAAGAAGGGAAAGAATATGCGTGTGAAGAAGGAGAAAGGAGACCGTAGGCCAGAGAATAATTCGAAGAAAGTTGTTTTGTCTTAAATATGCTACCACTTGGTTGCGTAGCGATATCGGACTTCAAAAGGCGAATGTAATCAGTGTTTGTTTTAAGGATAATGATTGTACTTCCGGATAGGCAATAACACAATTGAATGCAACTTTATTGAGAGAATTCGACTGATAGCAGTCCTTATTGTTCGAGCTCTCGAAGGTATCTGCCCGTCGTGATCGTTCCACCGAAAGGCCGATGCTAGGTTTAAATATGATTGGTTCGTTCGTCCTAACGTACATTAGGAATGTCGGTGGTAGGAGAATGCCTTCGCACGCATGCTAACAATATTTATAAGAAAAAACAGAAGAACAGCCGTCAACCGCGACACTATTATTCTCATCGAACATACTCGCAATACAGCACTACCGGGTGCTTGAAACAAAACGATTCGCTCGCGTCGCAACAAAAATGATAGCCGAACCGCTAAGAATCATCAGCGAAAATGAAGGTGGAGAACAACAGCATCTTACTTTTGCAAAGCTACGCACTTCTCGATTTCATGATAAGATTTTAAATGCAAGAGCCAGGAGATGCAGCGAGACCAATTGCACTTCAATCGTGGTAGCCAACGGTCATAATGGGGTTTTATAAAAAAGATATGGGAAATTTTGACCAGGAGATGTGGGGGAATAATCAGGAGGTATGTACATAACAATGTTTTGTACGTTTTTACGTTTAACACGTGAATATTATATCAAGGTTTCTATGTTCTAGGATTTGCAGGGAGCAGTCGGTGGTGGTGGTGGTGATGAGGACAGCATCGACTCCTCCTCCTCCTCCCCTCCCCCCTCCCCTTATGCACTACGTTTATCCGGCAATAGTTTTATATTCCAGCAAGATAACGCAGCCCTACATACTTCGTGACCTGCACGTTCGCCCGACATCAACATTATTGAAAATTGTTTCAAGATTATTGAAAATGGGAAACAATACGAAACGGTTGAAGAATTAAAAAAGGCTATTAAATTGGAATGGACCAATTTAAGTAACGAAAAAATCAAAAAACTATATAAATCGTTACCGAAAAGAATGATAGAAATGATAGAAAATAGGGGAGGATGTACTCATTACTATTAATTATGTATGGCCTTATAACTTATGATAAATGAAATATATGGTTACTTTATAAGTGTGCTATCATTTTGCCCATGGTATTCATCAGTTTTTTCTTGGTGTACACAAAACCTAGTGATGTGGTGCCTTCTTTCCAGTGATCCGCATATCATGAGCTCGTAATCTCTCCGTATTATTCATCACAAACATAAAATTGTACATCCGTCATTAAGAATTTAAAGATAGCACATGTGTGCTATATTTTTGACTGGGAATGTAGTTACGTCAATATTTATTGCTTATGTTGAGCATTATATTTCAAATTTCGCGGTTCAAGGCACACACATAATTAGGGCGAATGGGACATTCCACGCAAAATCGGACACTTTTCGGAGTAACATTTGAATATGTTGTAGTCTTTAGTGATATTTAAACGTACCTCAAAGGATTTTTCAAAATTTTGAAAAATGTCGATTTTTAAGCTGTTTGAAGGTAAGTGCTAACTTTTTAGGAATTAGATAAATATATCGAACTATCTATAGTAGATTGAATTTCGTCATTCATTCCTAACCATGTGGAGCTTTGAAGGTCATAGTATACCATATGGTTGAATTTGTCTTGAAAGTCGCTTTCATATTGGGTAATGAAATATATAGCATTCCATTTAACCCTCCGTATCCTGAGCCTGTGTCATTTTTGACCCACCGTTTCAGAGCGCTCACGCACACAGTGACAGAGCTGTTAATATTATATCGAAGCCAAGCGGTCATTTAGCTGTCGTCAAGGAGGGCCTCGCACTGGGGGGGTGTCATAAACCGGGGTTTTCCGGGGACTGTGTTGGGGCCTAAAGTGTCGGAAGCTCGGAGCGACTGCGTTGCCTTGGAGCATTCACGAATGTATAGCCGACAACGACGCTTCGCTGCTTTCTCGTGGTTTTTCCTGTATCTAGTATTTTTGTTAGCTTTGTTAGCGTTTTTATTATTATCATTGTTATTATCGTTATCGTTGTTATAATTGTTTTGCTACTAAATTTGAAAATGAAGGAGGAGGGCTACAAGCGAATATTACTATCACGATAGAAGCGACGGGAAGAATAATAAAAAAACAAACTAAGTAGCAGGTCACAAGCGTGGTGGTTGTTGTTTCTTTGTTGGGAACAATAACAAATATCACAGTATATGCGATTCGTGTAAAAAACATTTCTGTAACAACCACATTACAGAAAACCGCACACTTTTATGTAATATATGTAGTAGGTAATTTAAATGCTGAATAAACCTAATTTTTTATAATTCACAAATCGCAACCCTATTATTGTTTCGTATATGTAGAACAAGTATCCTCACGTAATCCGAAACCTTCTTCCACCACGTTACGTAGTATTTCCTGAGCACTGTATCGGTGTGGGTCTGCAAAGACCCAGGCTCAGGACTCGATGTCCCGTACTCGGAGGGTTAAAAAACTGAAGGTCACCCTCTTTTCAAGGAAAATATTGCGAACACCAAAAATTAAGATACCGTATTATGTTGTGTATAAACAACAGTAAAAGTTTTCCTTCTTCAGTTTTTTACAAATACTTACCATATTAGAGAACACTGTACAAGAATAACAGATATAGCCGCTTGGCCGCTGCGAATACCGCACGGGTCAGCCAGTCAAGCCGGTGTGATTTGACGCAGCGTTACATTCAATTAATTTTCATTTGGCCACTTTTAAATCATCCACGTTTTTTAAAACATGTCCGTAAAGAGGAAAAACAGGGCTAAATCCTCATATTTTTTCCAAATTTTCAAAAAGGTGCCTTCAACTACAAAATTGCATTTGTTAAGAACAATTGCTAAATTAATGGTCAAATATTCGTTTTTATTAAATGATATAATTTTTAGTAGGTACTCTTGTATCTCCACTGTAAGCATCCAAAAGGTCATTTTTATCAGTTTGTTAGTTCAACAGTTATAACTTTTGGAAAAAGTAAACACTATATTTCAAAGAGCTGTAACATCCACAATTTTTGACATTTCGAAAAATCCTTCGAGAAATGTTTATAAACCCCTAAAGACTACAACATATCCAAGTTGCACCAAAATCCGAAATGTTACTCCGAAAAGTGTCCGACTTTGCGTGGAATGACACTATATTAAGGCTGCCGTCTCACCGGGCCTTGAACGTGTGTGTACGCTCACACAAGCTAGGAAACGCGTGTACGTATACGCGATGTAGTAGACAAACCGTTTCAACAGTCTTGCGTCCTGGAATCGGCAAGAAGGAAGTTTTTGCGGGTATCGTTGCCTCCGGGAGACATCAATGCAGGGTGGTCTGGTGCGTTTGAATGCTAATAACCGACGTACATTGAAATAATAATGAATTTGTGAATCGAAAAGTGACAGAATGAGGCTTTAAGGCTTCTCCATTGGTGGCGCTAATGGTGTACGGCAGCCACGTAGCACCAGCGTGACGTATACGTAGGACCGACGCGAGGTTAGCTGGCCCCCTTATGTAAGAAAATTTTTGATGCTCCCAAATTTTTGCACCTGTTTTCTATTTAATATGTTTTTTCTGTACGAGGTGAACATTTCGTTTATGTGGGGGTTGGATTCCGTTATTATTAAGCGTGCGATATAGTTTTTTAGCGTCCCATTCGACTGGCGCCCGTATGCGGCGTGTAACTTGCATAGTGGTTCCGCCGACCCTGCGTATACGCGAGGTAGTAAACAAACCGTTTCAACCGTCTTGCGTCCTGGAATCGGCAAGAAGGAAGTTTTTGCGGGTATCGTTGCCTCCGGGAGACATCAATGCAGGGTGGTCTGGTGCGTTTGAATGCTAATAACCGACGTACATTGAAATAATAATGAATTTGTGAATCGAAAAGTGACAGAATGAGGCTTTAAGGCTTCTCCATTGGTGGCGCTAATGGTGTACGGCAGCCACGTAGCACCAGCGTGACGTATACGTAGGACCGACGCGAGGTTAGCTGGCCCCCTTATGTAAGAAAATTTTTGATGCTCCCAAATTTTTGCACCTGTTTTCTATTTAATATGTTTTTTCTGTACGAGGTGAACATTTCGTTTATGTGGGGGTTGGATTCCGTTATTATTAAGCGTGCGATATAGTTTTTTAGCGTCCCATTCGACTGGCGCCCGTATGCGGCGTGTAACTTGCATAGTGGTTCCGCCGACCCTGCGTATACGCGAGGTAGTAAACAAACCGTTTCAACCGTCTTGCGTCCTGGAATCGGCAAAAAGAATGTTTTTGCGGGTATAGTTGCCTCCACTAGACATCAGGGCAGGGTGATCTGGTGCATTTGACCGCTAATAAACACCGTATGTTGAAATAATAATGAATTTATGAATCGTGTACTGAGACAGATTCGAGAAATGACAGAATGAAGCTTCAAGGATTCTCCGTCACCAGCGCTGATGGTATATTCGTGCCTTGTACCATCAAAACCGGTGGAAGTCCGATCTAACCGATAAATGTAGGAAAGACATAGTTGCCGGGACGTATTGAGACTCGAATCGCGTTGTTGCCACATTTCGCCTATTACTATTTTGTCATCAGGGAGGCGTGAATGAATCACGGCGAAGCGGCCGGAGAACAGAGATGGGCAAAGATAATATCTGGATAAACTCAAATAAAAGATACTTTATGTTTTCAGTATTCAGTAACAACATACTGCTGAGATATTCCAGATTAAAATGAGTTCAAACACGGAATAAATCAGATTATTTCTACAACTGTACTTGAAAATTAAATATAAATGTAACATTTCTAATCTAAAAGTGCTAAAAATAATTTCATCTGGTAAAATCTCATGAGTATGTTACTGAAACTTTCATACCGATACGATAGCGAATGTGGAAGTTTTACATTCTATCGAATCATACAACATAAACTACCATTAAACAATATAAATATTGTTAAACATAAATATAAATATTGCTCCCCCACGGCTATTTCCTCCCCGTCGCACAGTGGTTCCAAAGTTACTTTTTGCGGTCAAAATTCCATATCTCCGTCAATTCTCAACCGACTTTTGATTTCTTTGGCTCATTTTGTAGGGGATTAAATTTGCTATACTATCAAATACCTGAATTGCAACCAAAACGTGTTTTTTTTCTATTCTTTTTTCTGACAAAGTTTGATGAAAACTATAGTAGAACAATCTTTGGGGCTAATTTGATAAGATTTTGCTTATCTAAGTTGTTTTTTTACGTAAAATCTCAAATTGGCACTGGGCAATAGCGGAAACATAAAACAGGCGATCTGTTGACACGTCAGAATGTTTGAAATACAATTTTACAAGGGCTGAAAATTTGGAATGTCTACTGAGTTTACTACAACCACAACCGTCTAAAATATCAATTTAATGTATGATTCTGGAACCTAATAGCGTTCAGAAATATCGAAGAACGTCAAAACCGCGATTTATTTTTTTACGTTTTTATTATTGTTTATTAGTAAATAAAACTTTATCGGCTCTTCCCGAACCACATTTTGGGCATTTGAAATGTGGGTAAGAATGTAATAAATCCGATTTTGTTTAATTGGCGATAGCGCTCGAAGTGCCTTTCTGCGGACAAAATTCCGTATCTCCGTCAATTCTCAACCGATTTTTGATTTCTTTGGCTCATTTTGTAGGGGATTAAATTTGCTCAAATGTCACGCAGTAGTTTTCCACAGTTTTCTTTAGGGATTAAAAAAAAATTCTGAACTCTTGGTTCCGAGAGAACGAGTTTTTAACCAGTTTTTTCATATAATATTAAAACGAGATAAAATAAAAGAAATATAAGTTAAACAATTCAAATTTAAACAAGTTAATCTTCTTCCACATCTTCTACATCTTCATAATTAGACAGCAGATATTTTGCGTCTTTTTCTAGTTCAACAGCCGCAGTTGGCCATTGGGACCTCAAAATCGAAATTAAAGGATCCGATGTTATTAATACATTATGCATTATATCCTCATTTGTCGAAAACCTCGAACTTTTTCTGGTATTAAATTGTCGGAATCTTTTAAAATCTTTATTCCTAGATTCCTGGGATTCTTCCGACATCTGACCAATCACAGCCCCACTTAGAAATTAAAACTAAGTCTTTTTTGGTGGGAAGATTCCCAGATTTGTGTAATGATGAAAACAAACACCTCGAAACAGTACAGTCAAGTAGGCATTGTAAATTTATACTTGCTCCTGTATCTGAAATTGTTATTGAGCGATCCCTGCTGCAACTGCCAGTTAGAACCGCATTGAATTTTGAACTGGATCCATCTGGTTCAATACGGTACTACCTGGATTTTCAAGCAGTGATTTTTGGCAGTGCAAAAAAGAATCTGGTTCAATGCGGATATCCAGATCGATGCATGAAACGGAATTTTTCAGGTCCAAAATTTATCAGTTTCTATCAGGAATTACCATTTGTATAAACCCGGAAGGTTCGTATCTGACATTGCGGATCAAAAATCTTACGGATTCAATCTGGAAATGCCACAAGTTCTTTCAAGTCCGTCGCGATCCGAATTGGCAGAGCAAATATTTCATGGGATGCATATGGGGTTCGAAGAGAAAGAATTGGGCTCGGTGTCCACCGGATTCACGGATAGAAAATTAATGCAGTTCTATCCGGTTCTACGAAATACATACTTCGAAAAAAAAGATTTGGTTCTATCTGGAATGACTATTATACAACATAATAGTTTCCGTCTGGAAATGCCACAAGTTCTTTCGAGTCCGTCGCGATCCGGATTGGCAGAGCAAATATTTCACGGGATGCATATGGGGTTCGAAGAGAAAGAATTGGGCTCGGTTTCCACCGGATTGGCGGATAGAAAATTAATGCGATTCTATCCGGTTCTACGAAACACATACTTCCAAAAAAAAGATTTGGTTCTATCTGGAATGACCATTATACAACATAATAGTTTCCGTCTGGAAATGCCACAAGTTCTTTTGAGTCCGTCGCGATCCAGATTGGCAGAGCAAATATTTCACGGGATGCATATGGGGTTCGAAGAGATAGAATTTGGCTCGGTTTCCACCGGATTGACGGATAGAAAATTAATGCGGTTCTATCCGGTTCAACGAAACACATACTTCGAAAAAAAAGATTTGGTTCTATCTGGAATGACCATTATACAATGTTTTGACCGTACGTCACTGATTTATTAGCGAACGTAGATGCGCGTCTGACACCTTGTGCATATCAGACCAACGTTTCCCGGCGGCAAACTAATGGCGACGGGAACTGTAACTGGCTAGGAAAATTTCAAAGAACTGTACAACAGTATCTCCTAGCACTAACTTTAATAATATTGATTACAACAACAACAACTCAAAACGCGGATATGTACAATGCTTGAATGTTCTGGACTTGAGCTTGTCCCTCTCAAGGTTTTTGGACAACTAACTTAGAAGATCAGCACGCGACACAACGCGGACTCCGTGAGGGTGGAGTTCAATTCGTCCTGCCGAATCCTGCCACTTTATTGGTGCAATCCGGCCTAACTCCCACCAATGGTGTCAAATAAGGCCTTCCCTCGATAATTAGGGAAAGGGAAAATCCGCCGTGGGAAAGTCAGCGACGTGGGAGGCCGGCGTCTACGATGACCCCTGACCCGTCATCGGGCCCTACAGGTCCTTGTCGCCGGAGTATAATGAGGCCTTAGAAAAGACCCCTTGCACGTCAGGAAAACTGGCGCCTCGCTTTAGAAAGGTCGCGCCTTGTTTAATAATACTGGCGCCTTGAAATAAACACTTCCTTCAAGGCACCAGATACCAAATTCCGTCTAAGGACGGAACATACCGGCCCACTTGAACGACTATGTTCAAAATTAAATTGAAATCTAAAGGTAGAGTCAGCCAGCCGATTGCACCAATACGCGACCACACAGAGCCACTTACATATTGTCGCGTGACACTAAATGAATCTAGTAATTAACAAAATTGTATGGGAAACATAAAATATAAACATAGAGACAATCATAGAAATTACCAACAATAAAAACTTAGATAAAAGCAAAGCCAGTCGTACGTACAAAGTAAACAACTGGAATACATGGATAGAAATAATAGTGTGAGGTTTCAAAGCAAATATACTAACTAGTACATAGCACACCATAAACATAAAACTATCTTAAAATGATTTATGTAAAATTCACAGTCTTGGGCCAACTAATTGAGTGCAATGGGTAAGGGACATAGTCTTTTAACACTCCTTTTGTAAATCCCGCCGGTAGTCTTGACTGTGGCTACTCGGGTCACTCCATCTGCTCCAGGGTGAACCTCCAAGACTCGTCCAAGTGGCCAACGCAATGCTGGCAGTCCGTCATCTCGAATTAGCACGAGATCGTTGACGCTCAGCATCTCGCTGGAACCTTGCTTCCATTTGCTACGAATTCTAATTTCGTTGATATACTCCTTATGCCATCTAACCCAGAAATGTTGCTTCATTTTTTGTATGTGCTGCCACAAAGACAGCCTGTTAGATGACACATCGTTGAAATCGTGCTCAGGTATAGCGGCTAATGACCCACCAATAAGGAAATGTGCGGGGGTTAGGGTTTGTAAATCGTTTGGATCCGAGGAAAGAGGTGTCAGTGGACGGGAATTTAAGATACCTTCAATCTCGATCACATAGCTATTAAATTGTTCAAACGTTACTAACGTGTCTCCCACGGTCCTAATTAAATGATATTTGAAGGACTGCACCGCAGCCTCCCATAAACCACCGAAGTGCGGTGAATTTGGTGGCGAAAAATGCCATGATATGGATTGTTCATTCAAATATCGAGCCATTTCTTCAGTATTTGCCTTACAGCGAAGAAAATCAAACAACTCGACAAGTTCATTTCTCGCGCCGACAAAATTCGTGCCGTTATCGCTGTAAATATTTTTAGCTTTACCGCGTCTCGCAAAAAACCTTCTCAAGGATGCCATAAACGCTTCCGTAGTAAGGTCACTGACCACCTCTAAATGCACCGCCTTTGTGAGGAAACAAATATAAACAGCCACATAAACCTTCAGGCGCTTTTGATTTCTAAACCGTTTCTCTTTTACATAGAATGGACCGCAGTAGTCCACACCTACATTTTCGAACGGACGGGTTGCGACTAACCGATCGCGTGGAAGGTCACCCATTAAGTAGTTTGGCGGACTGATCGGCTTTGCCTTGAAACACCGCAGACATTTGCGAATCAAGAATCTCGTCATGTTTTTCCCGTCAATTGGCCAATAACTCTGTCTTACAGCATTCAATGTTGCTTGCGTACCGGCGTGTAAGTTCCGAATATGTTCATATCGAATAATCAATGTAGTAACTGGATGAGACTTTGGTAGCAGTATTGGATGCCTTTGCGTATATTCAATATCCGCGTTTTTCAGGCGTCCCCCTACCCGAAGCATACCGTTAGCATCCAGAAAAGGTGTAAGACCGACTAGCTTACTAGATGCATCAAGAGGTTTGTCACTCTGTAGTTGCGCCAATTCTCTGGAAAACGCCTGCGCTTGCGTCATTTTAATAATTGCATCGTGAGAAACCTTCAATTCAGATGCTGTTAATTCACCCTTACAACTGCCCTTCTTCGATGCGAGAACCCGAAATCGGAGACAATAAGCTATTACTCGTTGTAATTCGAGAAATGAAGAGAACTTATAGAACACATCGGATTTGTCTAACTGTTTGCAACTCAATAGTACTACGTTAGCGCGTCGTTCCGGTATTGGAATGGGTGTCAGCGAGGTGTCCGGCCAAGCGCTTTCCGCGCGGCTCAACCAAGCAGGCCCAAATAACCAAACACTGTTCTTGATAAAATCCTTCGGTAACTGTCCTCGCGAAATGAAGTCCGCAGGATTATCAGCCGACATTACATGCGACCAATCACTTGCTACTGTGTGTATTTGAATTTCCGAAACTCGATTGGCTACAAATGTTTTCAGCACATATGGTTCTGAATTAAGTCAATGCAAAGTAATCATGGAATCTGACCAAAATTTGATTTTACTAAATTTAACCTTTAGTGTTTTGGTAGTAGAAATGTACAGTCGCACTAATAGGAGTGCAGTGCAAAGCTCCAACCTAGGCAAAGATATAGTCTTTAATGGCGCTATCCTTAATTTGGCACAAATGAGATTAGTCGCGATTCTACCCACCTTATCAACTGACCGCAAATATATACAAGCGCCATAACCTTTCTCGCTTGCATCCGAAAAGTCATGCAGCTATATGTCTACTAACTGATCAAGTAATACCCGACGTGAGATCTGAAAATCGTTTAAAATCGGAAGTTGTTCGACAAATTCTGTCCACGCAGTATATATATGTTGAGGGACCGTTTCATCCCAATCTATCTTTGCCTTCCATAGTTCCTGCATTATAAACTTCGCGGAAATAATAACCGGTCCTAGAAGTCCTAACGGATCGAACAGCTGGGCAATTCTAGATAATATGACCCTTTTTGTACTGCGCTGCTTCTGCAAATCGGTATTGATCACGTAAGAAATAAAATCTTGCTTTGCGTTCCAGCAAATCCCTAACGTCTTTTTTGTGTCCGAAGCATTGAAATGCACGGTATTGGAGCTAGCTTGATCTTGAAATCCTTCTATCAAGGACTGCTCATTAGAAGCCCACTGCCTCAGGTTGAATCCTCCTAATCTCAATACACTAGACAGCTGATCTCGAAGTTGTATAGCCTCGCCGATCGTGTCGGCTCCCGACAACAGATCATCCATATAAAAGTCGGATTCTAATGCACCGGCCGCAAGAGAAAACGCATGGCCCTCATCCTTCGCTAATTGCTTTAGTGTCCGAACGGCCAGAAAAGGTGCCGAAGTAGTTCCGTAGGTAACGGTATTTAGCCTAAATGCCTTTACAGCCTGCGTTTTATTGTCGCGCCAAAGGATCTTTTGAAACTTCGTATCCTCCGGATGCATTTTTACCTGTCTAAACATTTTTTCAATGTCTGCTGTTAAAACATAATTATGCAATCTAAACCGAACTAGTAATGGAAACAGCTCGTCTTGAATTGTAGGGCCTACCAGTAAAGTATCATTGAGGGATATTCCACTGGTAGATTTGGCAGAAGCATCAAACACTACGCGTAACTTCGTGGTGTTACTTGTGGTTGTTATCACCGCATAATGTGGTAAATAAAACCCTTCCTTTACCATATCATTTCTTATAATAGACATGTGTCCAAGTTGTACGTATTCGGAAATGAAATCCTTATACTGTCCATATAGCTCTTTATGACTCTCTAATCGACGTTCTAATGCATAAAATCGCTTTAGCGCTCTCTGATAGGAGTCACCTAGTTTTTCTACCTCTACGTTAAACGGTAGTCGTACAACATACCGACCCTCATCATCGCGAGAATAATTCTGTTGATAATGTTGTTCCCATAATTTCTCTTCGGCAGAAAAATACCTTTGCGTAGGACACTCCTCTAACTCCCAGAACCTAGCAATATTTTCCTGCAACCCGAGACGAGCTAAATAACAGCTGGGCTTGTTTGCATTAGATTGCGCACAACTCGTTCTAACGGACAAAACCCAACCAAAACTCGTCTTCTGCAATACACTTACTTTATTGGGTAATCTAATCTGACCAATATCTAATGCCCTATAGTAAATGTATTCGCCAAATAGCACGTCTACCTCGGTTGACTTATAAAACTCCGGATCGGCTAACCTAATCTTCTTCGGGACAGGGACCTTTCCCGGGTCCACGCGGCAAGCAGGTAGACGACCGGTAATCACTGGTAATATTAAAAACATTACCGTTTCCGAAAAATCAGAACATCTACGTGTTTTCACATAGTACTGCACGCTACTTCCTTTCGCCCCCACTCCTAAAACTGATACATCCCAGGTATGCAGCCTTAATTTAAGGACTTTGGCTAGTCGTTCCGTCATAAAATTGAATTGTGCACCCGGATCCAGGAGACCCCGACATTGTTTTTCATTATTATCAGAATCTAAAATAATGACACGCACCGTGGCTAGCAGAACTTCTGACCGCATATACGACACGTTAACCCGCACTCCTGTTGCAGGTGGCTCTTCAGCCTTTGACATAGCACCACTCTCGGCTACCGTGTTTCCAAAGTGCAATAAGACATGATGTCTTTTGCCGCACTGTGTACAATTAGCTCTCTAACATTGCAAAGTCGAATGATCGGACCGAAAGCAATTATGGCAAAGCCTTGCCTTTTTAACTTCCGGCACCCTAGCTCGCGGATCCAAAGCTAAGAATTGTTCACAATATTGTATATAATGCCCTTTCTGGCAGATCGGACAACATATACCGTCCTTAACCTGAACATAAGCTTGACGCGGCCGATCACCACGCTTCCCGAACTGCAATTTCTCGCGTTGCGTATTTGTGGGTTTCGCGACTAACAAGCTCACTGGTTCCGCGTCTCTAGCAAATTTATCCAAAAATACTAACAATTGCTCCAGAGTAGGCATGACGCCCTCATCTATCGAACGCTCCCAATGAATGCGTGTATTCTTGTCTAGTTTTGCACCGACTATGTAGATTAGCATTTCGTGCCAATCAGTGGACTGACCCAACGATTTTAAAGCCTTGACGTGCATCTCGACCTTGTCCACCAAACCACTTAATGCGGTTGTATTATTGGCTGGCACTTCCGGTAATTCGAAAAGTGCACGAATATGCGAATGAAAGATCTTGCGCGTCTTATTGTACTTTTTTGCAATAACTATCATGCGATCGTATAATTCTCTTCCGACGCATTAACCGACATAACTACGCTGGACGCGTTCCCGGTCAAATATGATTTTAATAAATGAAATTTGTGAACTACTGGTAGTGACTCGTTCTCATGAACTAAATCACGGAACATATCATAAAAACTATTCCATTGTGCATAGTTTCCATCGAAAGGCCTTATTTCAATTTTCGGTAAAATTGATCGTTCGTTCGACGGTAAAGGTGTCGACGCAACATTAGGGCCCTTTACAAGGACGTTCCGGCGCGCGATCCGGCGCGCGGTCCGGCACGCCACACGCCGCACGGCACGCAAAAATACGTGAAGCCGGATCGCGGCGGTCCTTCGCGCAGGCCAGGAGGTCGTACCCGTCACTACTTAGAGACAGCGAGTTCGGGCTCCCATTTCTACGTCGACTCCACATGCTTTTTACACGATCCACCGCAGTGGTATATTGTGCACTACCTGTTCGATGTATATCATCGATCTGCGAAACGATCGGCAAGACACGGTCGCGAAAAGTATACAAATTCCTCGATATACCTGGCTTATAGAAAATATCATAAATGCTGTTACTGTAGGGTACACTGAAACATCTGTTTTTAGGAAGCTACATTTGGTTGACCTAAAGTTGCTATAAATTCTGGAAATGGTTTATGACTCAGTTATAACGACTGTAAAATTTTACAAGGGTACATTAAAAAATGTCCAAATGTTTCCCCGGCAATGCGTTGGCAAATGAAATTGCAGTTAACACATTCACCGTTGTGACGATCATAATTATTACTATTGACGGCAATAATTACCATGTTATTGTTTGTTTTAATATAAAAACTAATATTGATAGACAATAAATACACGTAGGTATGCAAGTGATGTTATATGTAAGATAAATGCTGAAGAGGTGTAATATGCAAGATGTTTTGAAGAAAGGGGGTAGTCTTCTGCTTGCGCGTGATGCAGGTCAAATTTTTCACCCACGCTCTTGCGTGGCGCGCAAGAAAGCGCCGCGGTCCTGCCCGCGCGACAGAAAGCACCACGGTCCTGTCCGCGCTCCAACCTCGATTGCAGAAGAGTTTACATAAGAGACAGAAAAGGTAGTTGGAAAAGGACAAAACGACATTTGAAACCAGGCTCGTCGCGCGCCTCAGGATTTCTGACAGTGCAGAAATCCTGAGGCGCGCGACGAGCCTGGCAGCCGATCCTGGCAGCCAAGGCTCTAGAGGCAACGCCGTCGATAAGCCGTGCCTCGATGGGTTTTGAGGACTTCGACCCTCGAGACCAGGGGGGGGGGCCGTAAAATGTTGCCCCCTAAGACATGGCGAATAAAAAATTCTACATTTCTCACCGGATCTTGGCGAAAGTGACGTGAATCGTTTCCTTATGTTTTCCCGATGAAAATGGTCCAAAAACGACACAAATCGGATTGTAATTAAGGAATCTTCATAATAAATTGATTTCCATAACTTCGTTAAGAATAGTGCGATTTATATGAAAGTTGGTAGGCATAATTTTCATTTGAAAAACATGAGAAATCCATCGGTATCACTTCCATATCGATACGATAAAGAATAAAGTATACAATTTTTCTGAAACAGGTATGAATCCTCGGCCGACCGCAGCGAATCGAGGCCGGGGACCCAAAGTGGAGGGTGAAATATTCATTACAGCGTATTAAGAAATTCTTTATTCTTCGTCGTATCGATATGAAAGTAACACTAATGGATTCCTGGCGTTCCCCCAATTAAAATTATCACAAATATCGTGAAAATCGGACTACTATTACACAAACAATACAAATCATGAAAGGGGTAGGCATTTCTTAAACGCACTCTCTTATCGTATCGATATGGACGTGACAAATGGATTTCTGGTTCACCCTGGCTCACACAGTCGATGGTCGTTCGAATATGAAAGGTCAACTTCAGATCAACTTTTTTGTAATTAACATGAATTGATGAATACGACATATTTGTTTGCATGGTTACATACTTTGTCCATTAGCTATCAGAATAGAGTAATGGATACACAAAACTACAACATTCATACTAAACTACGTGTTTGCCATATTTTTTTTCTATTTCCGCAGCTATTTCCAACTTTCACTTTTACTCCTTTATACGTACCTACCTCTTCCTGCCGTTTCTGCTTCCATCTACCTACTTAATTTAAAGGGTTCGCACAGGCCTGGTCAGCGTCAGGAACATTTGGTGACCAGGCCTTTGCGTACCGGGGGACAGCTTTCTTATCCCACGCTTTCTTTTCACCCTCTCTATGTTTTTCTCTGTTTTTTTTTCTTTCATTCGCTATCTCTAACTCTGTCTAGTCTTTCCTTTTTAACCGTCGAAAATTCACGGAGCGGACACTTGGTCTCGAACCGGCTATCAGACAACACGTACCGCGCACGCATTTTTACTATTTTCCCATATTTACTGTTAATTTATTACTGTTAATTGTTACTTTTAATTATTTCTGTTAATTGTTACTCTTAGTTGTTACCGTTAATTATTACCGTTACTTGGTAGTGTTAATTGTTTCTGTTAATTGTGACTGTTAATTGTTATTTTTAATTGTTATTGTTAATTGTTATTTTTAACTGTTATTTTCGGATTATCTTGATTGAGTTTTGGGTATTATCCTTACACCAAACCACTTCAAGTGTAAGAAGCAATAAAGTTCGGAAAAAGGCGAAATTTATTCGCCAGAAAATTTCTGATCGGCGTGTTGGCAGCTAAGCCTGTGTGAAGAACGCGGTGTACGAAAGTGTGAAAAGCTTTATCATGTTTGCGGTGAACAGTAATCGTGACCGGAACATAGGTGTTGTTGTTTTTGCTGCTGCTGCTGTGCATTTAACAGTAGCAGACCGAAGAAGAAGCAGAAGAAACCGCCAGGTTTGGGTGAAAGAATACCGCGGGCATTGCAATGATCAGCCCCTTGTTCGAGAACTTAGAGAAAATTATCCAGAGGACTACAGGAATTATTTAAGGATGGATGGCGAAGCGTTTGATGATCTACTTAGTTTAGTTCGAAACAGAATTAAGAAAATGGACACCGTTATGAGACAGAGCATCCCCGCAGAGCAACGTCTTATCGCCACATTAAGATTTTTGGCAACTGGGCGTAGCTTAGAAGATCTAAAATTTACAACAGGAATCTCAGCTCCTTCGTTATCCAAAATAATTCCTGAGACGTGCAAAGCAGTGTATGATGCCCTACGGACAGAGTTATTAAAGGTAAGGGTTAAAAATTAATAATACGTGTAGACTAACAATAATACTTTATTAATGAAATGATGTATTAACGGGGAAAGGCTAATCCACGAAGTAAACCACAGTTTAAAAGCGTATTATGTTAAGATTGTTTATTGCAGAATGATAATATTTTCTAACTTATATATCGCATAAAAAAAAACACAAAAAAAACACAGATTTTCATATCAATTCGCGCTCGTATTTATAAAACTCTACGAACTACTACTATGACTTCCTTGAACATTTGACGCATGTTGATTCTGACTACAATAACTATCACTGGTTAAGTTCGTCGTTTCCCGGATCGGCACAGTATAGAGCTTGCAATCGTTATCGCATAAATCTGTATGAGGCTTTAACGATTTCAATAATCCTCTTCTCAAAACGGCTGTTATTAAGGTGTCCGCATATATGGCCTGCTCCGGATCCATTCTTTCCAATTGTTTGGCAACTTTTATGCCTGAGGCCTCGTACTCCGAGATCTCGAGTCTGGTGGTGGTGGTGGTGGGGTTGTTCAACGCGGCAGCGCACGATTTTAAAACATCAATCACGTTGTCATCCTTTTTTTTTCTTTTGGCGCAGCGATTAATTTCGCCAGTCGGCCGTTTATTCGTGCTTTCACACGGTTGCACTTCTTCATCCTTCATACAAAGAAAAACACAAATAATTTAATAAAATAAGAAATAACAAAGCAATTAAATTTTGTTTATTTTTATATTGTATTTTGTTTTGTCATAGTTCCCGACTACCAAGGACGAGTGGAAAAAATAGCGGAAGGATTTCACAACAAATGGGACTTCGTCAACTGCGGAGGTGCTATGGATGGAAAACATATACGAATTGTTGCACCACCGGATTCCGGGGCTTTCTATTACAATTACAAGAATTACTATAGTATTGTATTAATGGCGTTAGTAGATTCCAATTACGAATTTATTTTTGTCGACGTCGGACAAAATGGAAGGATATCGGATGGTGGTGTTCTGGAACATACGGAATTTATGAGGCGATTAAATAACGGGCAGTTGAATTTGCCTGATAATACTGAAACAGTAAAAAATTTAAACTTCGCCTTTTTAGGCGATGAAGCGTTTGCCTTAACTAACAATCTTTTAAAGCCTTATGCGCAAAGGGAACTGGACCACGATAAAAGAATATACAATTATAGGTTATCGCGAGCTAGGAACGTTGTTGAAAACACATTCGGCATATTATCCTCGCGATTTCGAGTGTTACATACCGCAATCAATATGACGGTGGAAAATATATCCTATGTCGTATTGGCTACTTGCGTTCTCCATAATTTCTTACGGAGACGGAGTGCAGCATATATGACGAACAACAGGAGTATGCAGGAGGGGAATCGTCAAAACGATGCAGTACAGTTGGATAATTTGCAACCCGTTAATCATAGGAATATAAATAACGCTGCAAAACAAAATAGGGACCGTTACAAAGAGTATTTTGTAGGAGAAGGAAGTGTTCCGTGGCAGGAAGATATGTTGAATGTGTATAGAGTGTAAGTGTTTAATGTATTAAGGGGTTAGGCCACCTTGGACGAAGCAAAATTGCAATCATTTTCGGCATTTTTTTAGGAAGATAATGAAATAAACAGAAAATTTAATATGAAGCCTGTTATTATACAACTCTCGCCGGATATAATACGATTTTTATTTCCTACAAAATGGTGACGGCATAGCCATGATGTGCAAGATCTTGAGGAGCGATGCCTTCCACGGTGTTCAATCTGACGGCTGTACCGTTTGACTTAGAACAAAAAACCAAAAAGATTTATTTTCTGCATGCCTAAAACTAGAGAAGTACGTAGGGAAATCCAGAAACATTAATTTCTCACGAAATGGTGAACATGGGGAGAAAAAGTGCATTTTTTTTTTATAAAAGAGTCAATTGCAAAGAATATGTTTAAGATATCGCAAAACCGCTACGTACTTCTCTAGTTTTAGGCATGTAAAAACTAAAAGTTTTTGGTATTTTGTTCTAAATCAAACGGTATAGCCGTGAGATTGAACATTGTGGAAAACGTCGCTCCTGAAGATCTTGCATATCATGATTCTGCCGTCGCCATTTTGTAGGAAAAAAATCGGATTATTTCCGGCAAGAGTTGTACAATAATAGGCTTCATATTGAATTTTCTATTTAATTCATTATCTTCCTAAACAAAATGCCGAAAATGACTGCAATCTTGTTCCGTCCAAGGTGGCCTAACTAAAAGGTCTGAAAACACAATTATTTTTTTTTTTCAAATTTGAAGGCTTTTTAAGGGGGTACTCCACTGTGAACGGTCGAAAAATCAAGCTATTTTTAAAGATTTTTTTCTCAGTAAATACAACATATATCGAAATAAATTTTTTTGATATTTATTAAGCTACTCTTATATTATACCAAAAAAATTAAAAAGAATATTTTCAATGTGTGTTACTTGTTTTCTTACAGCGTCAATATGGCACTTAAACAAAAACAGTGTGTTCGTGGTGCAGGTGATTTCCCGGCTTGGGCTTATCCGAAACAAAAAATTCGAAAAGATTCTTAATCTGTATGAGTGTCGCTATCGTCCGTACCTCAATTAACAATTTTTATTGAAAAATAACAAAATGGCGCCTGTTTTAAGGAAAAAGTTCCCCAAAATGGTGTATCTCAAATGTTCCCCGAGAAAAATCTCGGTTATTTTTCGGCAAAAATTGTTAATTGAGGTACGGACGATAGCGACACTCATACAGATTAAGAATCTTTTCGAATTTTTTCTTTCGGATAAGCCCAAGCCGGGAAATCACCTGCACCACGAACACACTGTTTTTGTTTAAGTGCCATATTGACGCTGTAAAAAAACAAGTAACACACATTGAAAAATTCTTTTTAATTTTTTTGGTATAATATAAGAGTAGCTTAATAAATATCAAAAAAATTTATTTCATTATATGTTGTATTTACTGAGAAAAAAATCTTTAAAAATAGCTTGATTTTTCGACCGTTCACAGTGGAGTACCCCATTAAATAAACTGTTGCGTATTCGAAAGTATATATTTTAAACTTCTTGTATTTTTTTTGCAATTTAATATATAAATAAATAAGGGAATTATAGGCGATCTATCCGCAGTGTTTTTTTTATTTAAGCACTTTATGGTGACCGTGACTGTAGCTTTCACCTGGTTCATCAGTAATAAAAAATTCGACCAAATTTAGTGCTAAATCGTGGCTTCTTTAATTTCGTTCCGTACATTTTTTTACACATGAAAACTGATGTAAGATAATGAAAAATGAGAGTGATTGTATGGCGAAAGTCGATACTTTTACTATGAACAGCCGCCTTTTTATTTGAAAATAATTTTTCGGGATAATGAACGATTAAGCACTTGATAATGGTCACTGGTTTGGGGAGTGAATGTGCACCTCTGGACCAGTGGAGATTTGTTAAAAAAATCTTGCTACAAAATTTGTTATAGCATTGAAAATGATGTTTCAACGATTTGATTGTATAGAGTTGCACATATAGGCATGGACCTACCACTACTCTGCCGCTTTGCCAGTATCTACCCAAATGGTGGGGCCTGGCACAGTGCGTACCCCTAAACGTAAACAAACACAATTCGACGTTTAAAGGGATAGAAGGTAGTGCAAGGTGCATTGACCTAATTTGGGCCACTGTGCCAGACCCCACCATTTGGGTACATACTACCAAAGCGGCAAAATAGTGGGTAGGCCCATGCCTATACGTGCAACTCTATACAATCGAATCGTTGAAACATCATTTTCAATGGTATAAACAATTTTGTAGCAAGTTTTTTTAACAAATCTCCACTGGTCCAGAGGTGCACATTTACCCCCTAAACCAGCGACCATTACTTTTTGAACACCTTGTACATTAAGTCGATCTGCGCATGTGTTAATATTATTGTTTGAATACTATTTAATTTAATTATTTTGTAATCATAATTCATGAAGTAATTCAAATGTAATTCTGCACATCTCTGTGCAATTGTAATACCTACATACTTAGTCACCCTAATAAACTATAATTTCATAAAATGACAACCATATGTTTCCTTTTTGTCTGTGTCCATTGTAAAATTAAATTCAGTTTCTTGTTTACCTTCAGTACTACATTCAAATGATATTTCCACGTAGTTGGAGCCACAGAGGCTCCCTAAGAATAAAAGTTTGCAGAGACAACATTTTAAAATAATGGTTGTATGTTTGTAATCGTGTTTGGTTGCGGCACGATTATCGGTGGGACGGAGAAGGAAAGTATGCCGACTCAGTCGGTAAGGCCAGGTTCGGCGAATGAGTACGAAGGTGTTTTCTTTAACAATGACAGTATTTATTGAGCTGTGGGATTTGTGTTTACATTGATTTCCGATCCCGTCGGAAGAGCTACGGAGTTACGGTTGTTCGGCGCGTCGATTTCGCGTCGGCGGCGGCTTGGCGGCGAATGGAAGGAACTTGGAGGCGGTGTGTGTAACGTTCTGCTCGGAATGGCCTTAAGAGGCACGTTCTTACGAGAGTCGTATAAGAGAGTTTCAGAGTGCCATAGGGTTCCGGCCTAACGGGCACGGAGGTACCTTTCTGACGTAGGCGGGGCGCAAGATGAATCTCGGCCTATTTCGGACAGAGGCTGGTAATGGCACAGTGGTGGCGATGGCCGATCACTGACACACCTCAGGTTTTCAAAAATCGAGCGTCTTGCTGGTTTGCGTGAAGCGGTATAGCGACAAGCACAAGAGCTCCTGATTCCGCTCGCCGCGGCTCTTATATCTGGAGCCCGTACGGTTTCGCGAGCGAGAACCGGCGCGAGGCCGCGGCCGCCTAGCGGGCGCGGCGCGAACTACGTTCCCTTGTCTCGGCGCCGGGCGCTCGCGCGGCGCGTGACGTGACTTCGTCACACCCCCTCCTTACTTCGGGGGGAAAAGCGTTTCATGTCGGCTTCTGGCCGTCAGGTACATTTATGCTTACAACTAACTTAGCCTAGGGGGTTGCAACCCATCGCACTTAACCTACCCACCACCAATTCTTAAACCTAACTTAAATCTACGCGGGCGGAGTTTATTCCGCTGGGGCAGTCGGCCGCCGGCTTCGGATCTCGATCCCGAGATCGCCGCTGCGGAACCGACTGCCCAGAACGACGGCGGTCGAGGTCAGGACGGTATATACCCTCCTGGGTCGCATGGCGGCGGGGTGAAAAATGATCATGCCGGGGCGGTCCGTGGCCCACGTCCATGGGCGTTGTGCTGCGGCTGGTGTAGCCGCTGGGGGGCCTTGCAGGCCTGGCGGTGCCAGCGGCTGTGGGGCTGGCGGCTCTAGCGGCGGTGGCGTAGCCGCTGGGGGGCCTTGCAGGCCTGGCTGTACCAGCGGCTGTGGGGCTGGCGGCTCTATCGGCGGTGGCGTAGCCGCTGGGGGGCCCTGCAGGCCTGGCAGACCCAGCAGCGGGGCGTCGGCGGCTGGCGTTGTGCGCCGTCTGTCCGCGGCCGTCAGCTTCCGTTTCCGGTTCACCGGTAGTGTCCGGACCCGTGACGTGCGGGCGGTCCTGGGGGTGGATTGTTCCCGCGAGGCTGGCCGCCCGGCCGTTGCCTCCACCGCGGTTATCGTCGTGGGCAGGTGGCTGGTCAGTTGTCGGAGGTCCAACGGCTGCAGGCCGGTGTGGGCCGTCCGGCGTCGGCGAGTCGTGGCCCCCTGCTGTTCTTCCTGGGATAGTGTGTTAGCGGTCTCCACCATTAGGACCTCTTGGACCCGTCCGGTGGTTGGCCGTCTCGGGGGTGCTTGAAGGCGCGGTGGCGGACCTCGGTGTGGCGGTGGTTGCCCCTATACCTGGACACGGGCGGGCCACGGCCGGCGTTCTGGTGGGCCCCCGGGTGTGGAGCCCAGCGGTACGGCGGTGGCTCTTCCCGAGCTTCCAGCTATGGTCTTGCTCCGTGGCATGTTGTTTGTCAATTGTTTTGGCCGATCCTTCATTATCTTATATCCCCCGGTGGTGCATCTTCGCCAGCGAGAGCCTTGGGTGGGTTGTCGCCACCTAGGTATCGCGGCTGGAACTAGGGTTTCTATCTCGGTCTCCCTCACTCTTGTCGAGGCGCTGACACAGCTCGCGCCTTCTGGTTCGCCGGTCTCGCGTGGTTTCAGATCGCTGATGTGCGCGCGCACTGGTTTCCCGCGCGCCCCTTTCAGTACCACGATGTTGGGTCCCTCGAATTTGGCTACGGTGTACGGGCCGACGAATTTTGGGGCCAGCTTAGCATTGAACTGCTTCGCTGCCGCGCTTAGGTGGTGTTCGCGCTTCATCACCTCGTCTCCGATCGCGGGACGCCAATCTCTGCGGCGTAGGTCGTAATAGTGCTTTTGGTTCTGGTGTGCTCGTGCCAGATTCCACCGTGCGAGTTCTATATTGTCCTTGATGCCCGCGAGCCGTTGTTGCCATCCTTGCGTGTCCTCTTGGGTCGGCTCTTCTGTTGGATCGCTCGTGCTTGGTCGGGGGTCTCCGGGAGCCGTGAGTTTGCGGCCAAAATTTAAGGCGGCCGGCGTACTTCCCGTGGCCTCGTGTCGTGCCGTATTGTAGGCAAAAGCGATTTCGGGTAGCCAATTATCCCACGTCGTGTGATCCCCGTCGGTAAATTGGGCGATCATTGTCTTAATCACCCGGTTCGCCCGCTCTACTGGGTTACACTGCGGAGTATAAGGCGGTGTTTTCCGGTGATCGATGCCGTATTCTCGTAGTAGGCCGGTAAATTCTCGGCTCTCGAATTGTTTGCCGTTGTCGGTAATGACTCGGCGGGGACACCCGAAGCGCATGACCACTCTCTCGCGGAACGCCTTCGCTACTGCCGGGGCGGTGGCCTGGCGAAGGGGTTGTAGCTCGATCCACTTTGTGAACTTGTCCTGCATCACCACGACCACGGTATGGCCTTTCTTAGATCGTGGGAGCGGTCCGACTAGATCGGCTGACACGACGTCCCACGGGTGGGCTGCTGGCGTGGTGTGCATCAGTCCTGCCGGGGCTTGTTGCGATACCTTATACTCCTGGCATTTCGCACACTGGCGGACGTAGCGGGCCGCATCTCGGAACATTCCTGGCCAGTAATATTTTCGGGCCAGTCGGGCGGTGGTCTTATTAATCCCGAGATGTCCGGCCGTAGGGGCGTCGTGGTTTGCCCTTAGTATTTCGTCGCGCCGTGATCGTGGCACACACTGCTTCCACTCGTCTTCAGGGTGGCCGCCGATTGTGTCGGGGAAGTGTCGGTACATTTCGCCGTTGCGAACCTGGTATTCTGGGTGGACGAGCGGCGCCTCCTCGACGGCCCTTTTCTTCGTGTCGTACCACTCTTTGGGTCTTTCGGCCTCCACGTCTGCAATCTCGCCTTGTCGTGACAGGGCATCCGCTACGAGATTGTTCTCCCCCTTTCGGTATTCTATTTTGAAATCGTACTGCTGTAACTCCAGACTCCAGCGCGCTAGTCGTCCCGAGGGGCTATCGATGGACTGCAGCCATTTCAGTGCTTGGTGGTCGGTCAGGACCGTGAACGAATATCCTTCTAAGTATGGGCGCATCTTTCTGATGCCCCAGACCACTGCCAAGCACTCCTTCTCCGTGACGGAGTAGTTTCTTTCGGCCGAATTGAGTGTTCGGCTGGCATAGGCCACGACTCGTTCTTCGCCATCGTGGTCTTGTGTCAATACGGCACCAAGGCCTCCTTGGCTAGCGTCTGTTTGCAATACAAACGGTCGGTCGAAATCGGGGCACTTTAATACCGGTGCGGTGGCTAGCTGGTGGCGGAGCGTCTCGAAGGCGGACTGGGCTTCTTCCGTCCAATTCCAACGCGTACGTTTCTGGAGGAGCTGGTGGAGTGGTGTGGCCGTATCGGAGAACTGGGGAATGTATCTCCTATACCAGGAGACCATTCCTAGGAAACGCCGTAATTCACGTAGGTTTTGTGGCGGAGGCGTATTGCGGATGGCCTCGACCTTTTCGGGGTCGGTCTTGACTCCTTGGTCGGAGACGACGTGTCCGAGGTATTGTAGCTCGGTTTGACAGAACCGGCACTTCTCCTCGTTTAGGCGGAGGCCGGCCCGTTGCAGTCGGCGCAACACCTCTCGAAGGTTTTCCAAGTGTTCTTCGAAGGTGCGGCCTAGGACGATGATGTCGTCCAAGTAGGCAAAGGCTCTTGGCTCCAGGCTGGGTCCGATGACGCTGTCGAGCAGTCGTTGGAACGTGGCGGGGGCCGAGTGGAGGCCGAACGGCATGACGCGGAACTGATACAGTCCCCGTCCGGGAACGGTAAAAGCCGTTAGCGGGCGGCTCTCTTCGGCCAGCGGTACTTGCCAGTACCCATTTGCAAGGTCCAGTGTCGAAATGTAGCGCGCCTCGCGCAATTTGTCGAGCGTTGCCTGGACCTGTGGCAAGGGGTAGGCGTCTTTTTCGGTTACGGCATTAACACGGCGGAAGTCGATACAAAATCGCTTCTTTTTCTTGCCCTTCTTGGCAACCATGACCACGGGCGAGCTCCAGGGACTACTGGATGGCTCGATCACTCCGTCGGCCAACATCTGGTCCACGGCCTCGTTGATTAAGGCTTGTGTGGTCGGGTTCCTGGGCATGTATCGTTGCTTGATCGGCACGGTCGTCTTTAGGCGGATGCGGTGTTCTGCGAGGCTCGTCGTGCCTCGCAGTTTTCGGAGCGGTGGCAACTCCTCGTCCAGGAGTTGTTGCAGGGCGGCTTCTTGCGCCGGGGTGCATCGTCGGATGCCGGGTGCTTCCACTGCCGCGGTTTCGGCGTGGCGGGTCCATCGGTGAGTACCGATTTGTACCTCTAGGCCCATCTTTTCCAGGATATCTACTCCCAGTATAGCGGCGTGTGACAAGCCAGGGAGCACGGCGTAGGTGTGTTCTACCTGGTGGCCGTTTATGACCGTGGGTAACGTCATTTCGCCTCGCAGTGGCACTTCTGCGCCGTCGGCGACGCTCGCCGTAAAGGAGGCGGGAGCGAGGGTGTAACCTCGTTTCTCGCATGCTGTGGCGACATCTGGTCTTATGAACGAGCGGGTCGCTCCGGTGTCGACCAGTGCCCACCAGCGTACGTTTCCCACTTGGAAGGCGAGGTACAGTCGGGGGTCCTCTCTTACTGGTTCGTTTGAGGCGTTGTGGGTTGGGCGTTTTGTCGGTTGCCTCGGATGCCGCGCCCGGCCTCGTTTCCCGAGAAGGGATTGCATTGGCATTCGCGGGAAGTGCGTCCGGCTATACCGCAGTACGAGCAGAACAGTTTACTGGCCCGTCGACATTCTGGGCGGCGGTGGCCACGTTGTCCGCATCGCCAGCAGCAAGTAGCTCGGTCGTAGTCGGCTTGTACTTCCGCCAGGCCGCTGCTATGGGTTTGTTCGGTTCTCCGCTCTGGTCGTTTCTCGGTTTTGGCGGTTTCCTTTTTACCGATGCCGGCGGCTGCTCTTTCCTCGGCCGTGACTTTATCCTGATCTGCGGCTAATCTCATTAATTCCGGCAACGTTTTGAACTCTGTGCGTTTGATGTACCGACGGTACTCCGGTCGGAGGTTCCGGTAGGCTCGGTTTACCTGTTGTTCAAGGGAGTATTTCCCGTACTGTTGCATCAACGGTAAAAGGTCCAATATGAAATCGGTAGCGGTTTCGTCCGGCCGTTGTACACGCCGGGTAATTGTTTCCTCGAGTTCGTTTTCGTCTTCGGCCGCGAGGAAGAATGCTCGAAAGTCGGTAACGAAGTCATCCCATGACTGCCATTCGGTGCGGCGAAGGCGATACCAGCCTAATGCCCTTCCCTTTAGAATCTCGGATAGGCACTGCACGATCTGCGTGGGGGTGACCATATAGCTGTGTTGTAGGTCCCCTAGCCGTTGCAAGAATTCGGCGGCTCCGGCGCCGCCATCATAACGTGTCCCCCATCGTCTGATCCTTTCCATTGGCGTGGTATCCGGGGCTATGAAGCTGATTCCCGTACCGGGCGCTGTTTCCGGTGGATTGGACGTTTCGCCGGTCACCAGTATTGTTGGCGGTCCCATGATCTTCTGTTCTCGGCAGTGCGCGGTGACTCGTTGGCGTAGCTCGTCAAGATTGCCAGTGGCGTCGATTCCGTACTCTTCCGCGACTTTTACTAGTACGGCTTTTCGTAGCTCGTATACCCAACTTACGCTTATGCTCATTCGCCCTTCTCCTTTTCAACGTCCCTGTTTGGGCGCCACTTTGTAATCGTGTTTGGTTGCGGCACGATTATCGGTGGGACGGAGAAGGAAAGTATGCCGACTCAGTCGGTAAGGCCAGGTTCGGCGAATGAGTACGAAGGTGTTTTCTTTAACAATGACAGTATTTATTGAGCTGTGGGATTTGTGTTTACATTGATTTCCGATCCCGTCGGAAGAGCTACGGAGTTACGGTTGTTCGGCGCGTCGATTTCGCGTCGGCGGCGGCTTGGCGGCGAATGGAAGGAACTTGGAGGCGGTGTGTGTAACGTTCTGCTCGGAATGGCCTTAAGAGGCACGTTCTTACGAGAGTCGTATAAGAGAGTTTCAGAGTGCCATAGGGTTCCGGCCTAACGGGCGCGGAGGTACCTTTCTGACGTAGGCGGGGCGCAAGATGAATCTCGGCCTATTTCGGACAGAGGCTGGTAATGGCACAGTGGTGGCGATGGCCGATCACTGACACACCTCAGGTTTTCAAAAATCGAGCGTCTTGCTGGTTTGCGTGAAGCGGTATAGCGACAAGCACAAGAGCTCCTGATTCCGCTCGCCGCGGCTCTTATATCTGGAGCCCGTACGGTTTCGCGAGCGAGAACCGGCGCGAGGCCGCGGCCGCCTAGCGGGCGCGGCGCGAACTACGTTCCCTTGTCTCGGCGCCGGGCGCTCGCGCGGCGCGTGACGTGACTTCGTCACATGTTTTTCGAATCGAATTAAAAGAACGCCGACGGTTAGACTCTCCCGCACGTAAGTTGTAATACTTGGAGGCAAAGTTATATTGCGCGATCTGTACACTAGAGTACTCCCCTTGAAGAGAAAATAAAAGTGCAATTTTTAAACGTATTGTAGAAAGGACATGGTTCATCGAAACGTTAATTGTCGCTTATTTTTTTGGGGGGTGTGTAGTAATAAAATAAATGAGGTCATAAATAAACTTACTGGATTGTGAGGCTGTGTACCAGTGTCGTCCAGGTCATGTACATCTGCATCTGCATCTGCAGCTTGAACCTCAATTTCTTCGAGTTGTGGTTCGTCCCGCCTCGCTTCCGCCTCGCCCAGGAGAGATGTCTCTTGTTCTATATTAGATATGCTGGCACTTGGGGTATCTTGGTCTTTGGTGAATGACAGTAAGTCGTAGTACCACAGTGATGGCACGTACACGTCATCGGCCCCCTTCCCAGACCGTTTGGATGCCTCTACTCTTCTCAATTCTTTCCTGAATGACCCACGGAGCTTTTGAATCTTCTTACTAACAAAATCTTTGTCTGCATGCGGAAATATCTGCTTGCAATATGCAATAAGTTCGTCGTAACACTTTTTCTTTAAATTACGATTTAAATAATCATCCGATTTCACTTTCCACAGAGAAGGCATTCGTCTATACAAAGTAAGGAGCCCCGTCACTGCTTTGTGACTCCACTTTGTATCGTCAGACATAATTTTCACAATTATCACCCAGTACGTCACTAAACTAGCCGAAGTATACGAACACGTATTGACACCACGACTTTTCGTTAGATTCTGCCTTTCCTCCGTGTTTTCACTTAAAACGTAAGCATTGGTTCCTCCCTCCGTAGGTCAAATTCCGAATGGAGGTGGTTATGGCAAAATATATTTGGTTAAGGCGTGACAAAAGGGGCTGATTTGAGCCCAGGAGGTCATGCAAAACGCTTTCGTCCTTCGTCCCAAACGACGGTCTGGTAATAAAAATCAGGGGTTGTAAATACGTCTTTAGTTTATTTTTGGCGGCCACATGTCGAAGCTCCGCAAGGTATTTCCTTATTTGACCACTGCCTTGAGATTCCCAATGTTTAGCCCAGCAATAAAGACGTCGAGGGCTGAAGCCCATCAGTGACGGCATTGCGGAGAGTCCCAGCAGTATGGCAGTTAGAATTGCCAAGTGTTCGCCAGACGCAGGATATAAACTTAAATATACCGAGTCTTAAGAGTCATGCATAAAAAGGATGACTATGTAGGCGTAGGAGCGTGGTAATTAGAATATCTTGTTTTCAGACATTGCTAAACTAAATTCAGTTTTATAAGTATGTAGAAATACACGTGGTTCCACTGAATACACGCGATTACTCGCGACGAGGGCCGATACACTTCGCGGAGGGACCCGGGAACAGGTAGTTCGCGCGGGGTCCCGTCTACGCCGTGCACCCTTCAAATTACAGACGGATCCCTTATCGCTCGAGTATACACGCTTTTCTTCCTGTGTCTTGTCTCCGCGAGGCGTATGTATTGATTAGTGATGGGCGTGATACCAGTCTTTTCTCATGAGTTTTAAGCAATACAAATCATAAAAGGAGTAGGGGAGAGTGAGGTAATCACGCACAGAGTGCTAAATATCGCAGAAGTCGCACAGAAAGCGCGATTTCAATGGTCAATTCATAAAAAACGTTCCTACAACCCATACCTAATGTATTTTTCAAACTCCTCTTTTTGTGCGTTAGAAAAAATTGCAATCGGTCGGAATATCGAAAAAATATAGTAAAGGCCATTTATATACTTTTTTCTGAGCCTGTACTGAAAATCCAAAAATCCCTTTTGTACATTTAAATAAGTTTTATACATGCTGAAAATTTCATCAAAATCGGTTAACGTTGCTCTGAGCTACAACGCGCTTAAGGATATGTTCGGCATTACCCCGCGACATCAAAAAATAAAAAGGAATTTATTTCAGGGGTTAAAATCATGATTCAAGCCACGCCTTGGTCACAAAATGTTGGTAAAAAAGTGCTTTATTTCAACTTAAAAAATCCCAATTGTATCATTAATTCAACAGTAATTACATGCAATTGAAAATGGAGAAAATATTACTTGAAACATGATGAAAATAATAAATTGTGTTTATCTTGACTAGCATGAGCGTTCTGTATTTATTACTTTCTGCCTGGCGTTGGATACGCCCTAAACTATTAGCTAGTGGAGAGGAAACATCAGTTTTTATTTATTAAAACCCTGTAACTATCGCGTTCGGGATTACTCCGCGTTCGTGATTACCCCACTCTCCCCTAGGCATTCCGTAGTCCGAACGATGACCAGAACGAGCAAAGAACCTTGCTGATTGGCCAAATTTTCCTTGGAGAGGAGGGACCTTCTCTCTGTGAGTTCGACGGTGTAGGAGGAACCCTCCTCCCCCTCTTTGCAACGTAGAGGGTGAAAATTAGACATCTGCTTACCAAAAATAACCAGATCGCCCAGAGTCTCGACACGGTCGCGGTTTATAACCGTATTGTTCCGCGGGTCAGCGGTGGAACCCGTCGATGGAGCACTATACTCATCAACTCAGAGCGAAGAAAGTCTTAATCCTGAAAAAGGGCACGCTGTCGATTGCCCCTTTTCGACATCTGGCAGAAAAATGCTTCCTGACGAAACCTTCGGAAACGAGCAATTGCCTAGTTGTAAACGTCAGGGGCCCCTACGCTGGACAGCGCTGTTGTAAACGAATGAATGAATTTTTTCATATAATTTTTAAATAGGTACAAAAATTAGTCCATTAGTACGTTTATTACGGTTACTTTCCTTATATTTATTCTCTTTTTATTAGGTTCTTTGCCCGTTCTGGTCATCGTTCGGACCACGGAATGCCTACCCCTTTCATGATTTGTATTGTTTGTGTAATAGTAGTCCGATTTTCACGATATTTGTGATAATTTTAATTGGGGGAACGCCAGGAATCCATTAGTGTTACTTTCATATCGATACGACGAAGAATAAAGAATTTCTTAATACGCTGTAATGAATATTTCACCCTCCACTTTGGGTCCCCGGCCTCGATTCGCTGCGGTCGGCCGAGGATTCATACCTGTTTCAGAAAAATTGTATACTTTATTCTTTATCGTATCGATATGGAAGTGATACCGATGGATTTCTCATGTTTTTCAAATGAAAATTATGCCTACCAACTTTCATATAAATCGCACTATTCTTAACGAAGTTATGGAAATCAATTTATTATGAAGATTCCTTAATTACAATCCGATTTGTGTCGTTTTTGGACCATTTTCATCGGGAAAACATAAGGAAACGATTCACGTCACTTTCGCCAAGATCCGGTGAGAAATGTAGAATTTTTTATTCGCCATGTCTTAGGGGGCAACATTTTACGGCCCCCCCCTGGTCTCGAGGGTCGAAGTCCTCAAAACCCATCGAGGCACGGCTTATCGACGGCGTTGCCTCTAGAGCCTTGGCTGCCAGGATCGGCTGCCAGGCTCGTCGCGCGCCTCAGGATTTCTGCACTGTCAGAAATCCTGAGGCGCGCGACGAGCCTGGTTTCAAATGTCGTTTTGTCCTTTTCCAACTACCTTTTCTGTCTCTTATGTAAACTCTTCTGCAATCGAGGTTGGAGCGCGGACAGGACCGTGGTGCTTTCTGTCGCGCGGGCAGGACCGCGGCGCTTTCTTGCGCGCCACGCAAGAGCGTGGGTGAAAAATTTGACCTGCATCACGCGCAAGCAGAAGACTACCCCCTTTCTTCAAAACATCTTGCATATTACACCTCTTCAGCATTTATCTTACATATAACATCACTTGCATACCTACGTGTATTTATTGTCTATCAATATTAGTTTTTATATTAAAACAAACAATAACATGGTAATTATTGCCGTCAATAGTAATAATTATGATCGTCACAACGGTGAATGTGTTAACTGCAATTTCATTTGCCAACGCATTGCCGGGGAAACATTTGGACATTTTTTAATGTACCCTTGTAAAATTTTACAGTCGTTATAACTGAGTCATAAACCATTTCCAGAATTTATAGCAACTTTAGGTCAACCAAATGTAGCTTCCTAAAAACAGATGTTTCAGTGTACCCTACAGTAACAGCATTTATGATATTTTCTATAAGCCAGGTATATCGAGGAATTTGTATACTTTTCGCGACCGTGTCTTGCCGATTGTTTCGCAGATCGATGATATACATCGAACAGGTAGTGCACAATATACCACTGCGGTGGATCGTGTAAAAAGCATGTGGAGTCGACGTAGAAATGGGAGCCCGAACTCGCTGTCTCTAAGTAGTGACGGGTACGACCTCCTGGCCTGCGCGAAGGACCGCCGCGATCCGGCTTCACGTATTTGTGCGTGCTGTGCGGCGTGTGGCGCGCCGGACCGCGCGCCGGATCGCGCGCCGGAACGTCCGTGTAAAGGGCCCTATTCACCGTCGAAAGATTTTGATGACTTGATGTCGTCGCCAATCTACTGCGGGCCTTTCTGATATCATCACTACACTTATAATAATTCTTTTCGAACTCTTCATGTTCATACTCGTGCTCGGGATTATCATCCAACGATTCGATTTCTATTTGAACACTTCCGAAACCATTATAAATTTCCTCTAATTTTTGTTGACGCTGATCCAACATGCCAACGTCAACAGGCTCCTCGTTATCGAGCACTGCCTTGTGAAGCCGTGTCAACTGCGCTTTATATGAACCGCGTTGTCGATTTAATTTTTTCGTCAATTCCGTCATGGTAATTGAGACTTGAAGGTATACACGACAGGAGGTTTAGGAAGACGGAAATGTGAGCCACCATCTACCTGAGCGTGATTTATGGTGTCTTCAGCCCTGTCCCCGACTGCTGCCACGTGGTTCGTCCAGGCCCTCCTCTGTAGTGATCGCTGCTGTCCTTGACCCTCAGCTGACTTGAATATAGGCCGACGACCTCGAACGACAGTTTGTTCCTTCTGCCACGTTCTCCCTGTTGGCAGCTGGGCAGGCGATGAAGACCCAGGGTGTTGTCTCCGCAACGAGCTCCGCAGGCAGGCGATCAGGCAACGCCGAACCCAGTACACGGTCTCCGCAACGATCTCCCTGCTAGAAGCCGGGCAGTCGATGAAGACTCAGGTTGCTGGCAGCCGTGCAAAAGACCAAACGTAGCAAGTGCTGCTTATCCGACTTGAACTGCTGTTGCTTCCTCAATAGATATGGACCACTCACTCAAAGGTGGATCCGGCTCGAAGGACCAATGTTTTGACCGTACATCACTGATTTATTAGCGAACGTAGGTGCGCGTCTGACACCTTGTGCATATCAGACCAACGCTTCCCGGCGGCAAACTAATGGCGACGGGAACTGTAACTGGCTAGGAAAATTTGAAAGAACTGTACAACAGTATCTCCTAGCACTAACTTTAATAATATTGATTACAACAACAACAACTCAAAACGTGGATATGTACAATGCGTCCATTACGTGAAGTTCAATTCGTCCTGCCGAATCCTGCCACTTTATTGGTGCAATCCAGCCTAACTCCCACCAATGGTGTCAAATAAGGCCTTCCCTCGATAATTAGGGAAAGGGAAAATCCGCCGTGGGAAAGTCAGCGACGTGGGAGGCCGGCGTCTACGAGCCGTCATCGGGCCCTACAGGTCCTTGTCGCCGGAGTATAATGAGGCCTTAGAAAAGACCCCTTGCACGTCAGGAAAACTGGCGCCTCGCTTTAGAAAGGTCGCGCCTTGTTTAATAATACTGGCGCCTTGAAATAAACACTTCCTTCAAGGCACCAGATACCAAATTCCGTCTAAGGACGGAACATACAACATAATAGTTTCCGTCTGGAAATGCCACAAGTTCTTTCGAGTCCGTCGCGATCCGGATTGGCAGGGCAAATATTTCACGGGATGCATATGGGGTTCGAAGGGAAAGAATTTGGCTCGGTTTCCACCGGATTAGCGGATAGAAAATTAATGCGGTTCTATCCGGTTCTACGAAACACATACTTCGAAAAAAAAGATTTGGTTCTATCTGGTATGACCATTATACAATATAATAGTTTCCGTCTGGAAATGCCACAAGTTCTTTCGAGTCCGTCGCGATCCGGATTGGCAGAGCAAATATTTCACGGGATGCATATGGGGTTCGAAGAGAAAGAATTTGGCTCGGTTTCCACCGGATTAGCGGATAGAAAATTAATGCGGTTCTATCCGGTTCTACGAAACACATACGAAAAAATTAATTTGGTTTCGCCATTTTGCTACCTGGTTTTATCTGTAATGGCGGGATATTTGCGATTGTGTCATGCACGTAGTTTAACAGTTATTTTGTTCGAAACTTTATCAGGTTCGATCTGGCAGTGCAGATACAGATTTCCATTGAATTTATCAGTATTTCCAAGTCATTTTGCTACCAGTAGTTACCCGGGTTTTCGCGACATTAATGAACCTGAAAGAGCACATATTTTCGTATCGAGTAGGCTCAAATTGATATCAGTTCATAATTAGAAATGCAGGGCCAAATTCGGATGGTATTTATCAGTTTTTCCAAGCCATTTTGCTAAAATCGTCTTGGTTCAGTGTCAAGAATATAGCCTGAAGAAAGTGCGGACGTATTTTAAAACATCCTCTGTATAATCCATACATCAACTGTATATAACCCATATACGCGTTTTTTAACCATATGGCTCATACATGCTAGCATATTTGTTGCCAAATTTCCATATATAGGGGTTACATAGAAATCATGTATATACAACACAGTTACTGTGATCTGTCACGAACCCCCATTACAAGTCCTCGCGTAGGTCACATAGGCCAATTTAAGAATAAATTCAGACGAATTTGGAGAACTATTAATGTAATTTTATTGAATTATAATTTGTATAATATTTGTCGAATAGCATGTAAGGTAAACATCTTCCGTGGGTGTGGACTCTTAAAGTAGTTTAAAGGCAAACAATCGTAAATGTAATATCATATACATTATTATTTATAATAATTAGGAATTATTATAAATCAGGGTTGACTAATTGGCGACTCACGAGTCGCCGGGAGCCCCTCCGTCTTGCTGCCACGCTGAACGTCCCCCCTCCATACCGACCAAATTCTGACGATCGCAGTCGATTCCTGTTTCTTTCCTTCTCTTTTCGACTTATGGTAATAAAATAACTTGAAAAGACCTACAGATTCCATATTGGTTTGGATCTGGATTTCCAGATAGAATTAGCTTAAAAATGAATGAAGTTACTAGTTACTTCATCTAAATCCGAGTAAAACCCATGCCAAATTGGGCTAGGAAATACAGATATATACCATCACAATTTTTACATGCATATCCGGTTTGAAACTGATAGAAAATATTTCATCTGGTTCAATACGCAATTTACGGGAAGAAAACCGCATCAATCCGGATTTAAAAATTTTTAATCCGGTTCTAACTGGCAGTTCCAGCAGGGATAACATTATTTCTTCGCTTCAAGAATGTTTTTGTACGTAGAAAAAATACAAGAATCCGTTTTTATGGATTCAGATCGAATTCTGTTGTACTGTAACTTAGTAAGCTTGGCATCAAAATATATGGCCAAAGCTTCTTCTTTGGACAAACATTTAACAGGCTGACGTTCGTTTATCGAATCATCAAAATCTATAGACAACATTAGATCATGGAATTTATCAGCAATGTTCTTGTGACTTGAGGTTTGCAAACTGTATTTCAAAACAACCAACGATCAGAAAGAAATTACGCTTTCGTCGTCGATCCGATTTTGTTTTGTAGGCAACAACGCTAGTGGCTACAGTCATTTGTTTGTTAGCAGACATTGGGAGAATATTCGGCAACGATTCAGTGTCTTGGCAGTTGTGCGGCATAGAGTGATCAACCTATTAAATCGAGTCATTTGTGCTTTTTACGCCTTCACTTTTATACAATAAAATGGTGCACATAAAGGTTCAAAATATAAAGTTTGTGGAAATTATGCTCTCAAGAAAAAATCATGATGTAAGCTACTCAGCTAACTGCTTTTCGGAGACCTTTCTAGTCAAAATGGAACACAGGACATCAATGGCTAACAAAATAAGTAAGGACTTTTCATGTACATTTAAAAAAAGATGGATCGGCTCTTCGCGAACAACATGGCGTTTTTTAGCTAAAAATGATTTCTGGCTTAACGAATGCTATTTTGAATGGTCGGACCCCAATTTGCCAATACCAACTCCTTCAGACACTGTTGGACGGCCGAAAATAAACTTTGAAGCGAGTTCGGAAAGATTAAAAAGAAGAAAAACTGAATTATTATGTGCGACACATTCGCAAAAAGAACTCCAATTTGCGTTGGAACACAGTTTGCGAACCTCAGGTCACAAGAACATTGCTGATAAACTCCATGCCCTAATGTTGTCTATAGATTCTGATAATTCGATAAACGAACGTCAGCCTGTTAAATGTTTGTCCAAAGAAGAAGCTTTGGCCTTATATTTTGATGCCAAGCTTACTAAGTTCCAGTACAACAGAATTCGTTCTGAATCCATAAAAAAAGATTCTTGTATTTGTAGGGGATTTACGGGACGAAAGGAAACGATTCAATGGAAATGAAAAATAGTTTACTTCGTTATTTCGGTGGTAGCTTGTTTGTCAGGACAATTATGACGCACGTCTATACCGTACGCGATCCGCGAGAAGAAGAAGGAACCTCGCCAGGCACGCACGCTCGTCCAGCCGGTTGTTAGATCGTCGCGTAGCGACGATCGGCAATTGTTCTCGTTTACGGCGGTCAAATCTCCTACAGCTCGGCCGTCCTGACAGTATGAACGTCCCGGTCATACATGCATACATCACAATTACGTGACCATCAGCAATAGGCACACAATTATTCCACTCATCACTCACATCCACTTAGTTCAATATTTACATCTTAAGACTACTTAACGCTATTCACATTTAGTTTAACAATAATGGTGAACGCAAACAAATAATATAAAAATACATAGAACATCAATGTCAATTAGAATTATCAGGCGCATTACAATCCCAGGGTTTCATGTGATCGACACTTACGGTGCCTGTGTAGGGCAAACGCGTCACTTGAAAGCCATCTACATCAGTCACGATGTACCGATCGAACCGAAGGACTTTCTTAATTACATATGGGCCCTTATATTTGGGGAGTAATTTTTTGTTCACACCCGCAGTAGTGTCGTAGTTCCGGATCATGACGTAATCGCCTTCTTTGTAGGTCGTCGCCGCTTTCCGCTTTCCGTCATACTGAGTCTTATTTTCAAGCTGTTTACGTTCGATACAATTTGCCGCCCTGCTTCGAATGGCACTAAGATCTCGATCAATATCTTTTGACGCTTCAAACAGACGACGGACGTTGTCGTTTATTTCGCCCGGTTGGTTGACGCCAAACAATAGTCTGCTCGGAGTATCATCAATGGATCGACAAATTGTATTATTTAAAGAGAATTCTACCAAATCGAGCACTTGGTCCCACTTATTTGGACATTCGGAAAGCTTCGCTAGCATTGGTGTTATCGTTCTATTGAAGCGCTCGACTTGCCCGTTGGCGCGTGGGGTACCGACGGCGATTAACACGTGGTCGATATATTTTTCTTTCGCGAACTCGCTGAATTGAGCGGAAGTAAAACAAGTTCCGCGATCACTGATTAATCTATTTGGCCTGCCGTAGGCTCTGAAATAATCTTTTAAATGTTTGATCGTTTCATCGGTTGTAGTCGACTTGCACGCATACAGTCTTATAAATTTCGTGAATCCATCAACAATAGAAAGTACATGCTTGTACCCTCGGCCTGTTCGCTCGAGAGGACCGTAGTGGTCGATATGAATCGCCTGGAACGGAAGGCCGCCCTTCGGAACAAGGTGCAAGAATCCCTCTTGTTTTCCGCTAGTTGGAGAAAACTCCACGCATTTTAAACAATTCGACACGTATCTTTTTACCTTTTCACGCATCCGTGGGAACCAGTATACGCGGCTAATATTTTCGACGACCTTGCCGACGCCCACGTGACCGATGTCGTCGTGACATGTACGGATTACATTGTCCTCCATACTTAACGGGACATAAAATAGTAATTCCCGATTTTTTATTTTTCGATATACAAGACCGTCGCGAAGTTCGTAGAATTTGTCCTCCGCAGTCTCTAATATTTCCCTAATTTTTCGGATATCTGGATCCCGATCCTGTTTAATCGATAGCGTCTGCTCGAACGTGTTCGCCTCTAACACCAACACACTGTGGCACCGACTAAGTGCGTCCACGTGGCACAACTTCGCGCCGGGCCGGTGTTCGATTTCGTAGTCGTATTGTTGTAGGTACATGGCCCACCGAGATATCCGAGGGTTAATATTTTGTTTGCTAAGGGTTAGCCGAAGACTATTGCAATCTGTTAAAATTTTGAAGCGCATCCCGTACAAGTAGACATGAAATCGTTTGATCGCGTATATTATCGCTAAACATTCTAACTCGAAACTGTGGTATTTCGCCTCGGTGACCGTAGTTCTCTAACTGAAATACGACACCGGGCGACGCGTCCCATCCGATTGTCGCTGCACGAGTATCGCTCCGAACCCGCTCGCACTGGCGTCACAGTGCAATTCCGTATCCAAAGTGGGCGAATACAAGGCCAATACGGGCCGACGCGATAACAAATCCTTCAAAATCTCGAACGCGTCCAATTCCTCGCGACCAAAACTGAACGGAACGTTTTTCTTCAATAAATCATATAATGGCTTAGCTATTCTTGAAAAATTTGCAACGAAGCGCCTGAAGTAGCTGGCTAACCCGACAAAACTATGCAATTCTCTTGTGTTTCGCGGCAACGGATATTTTAACACAGCTTCTATATTATCGTCGCTAGGCCGAATGCCGCCTTCGCTTATACGATAGCCTAAGTACGTGATCTCTTCAGCGAGAAAAGAACACTTGTCGAATCGGAATTCCAGCCGGTGACGCCTTGCCAACTTGAATACCTCGCGAAGGATGTCTAGGTGTTCCCCAACATCTATGGTGGCAATTAAAATATCATCAAGATATAAAAGGACTTTATTTTGTCTAACCAAATCCGCGAAAATGCTATTAATATAACGCTGAAACACGCGCGGCGCATTGGTAAGCCCAAACGGTATTTTCCGATATTCGTACTGTCCAAGAGGCGTGACAAAAGATGTGTATTTCATCGAGGATTCTGCCATCTTCACGTGATGGAAGCCGTTACGCAAATCCAGACTGCTAAAATACTTTTTGTCCCGTAGTCGATCAAGAAGATCTTCGATTAGAGGCGTCGGAAAATTATCTTTTATCGTAATGCCATTAACTCCGCGGAAATCGATACACAAGCGTATCTCTCCCGTCTTCTTACGCACTAAAACAATCGGACTGGCGTAAGGAGAGTTGCTTGGCTGAATGATCCCCTTCTTCAGCAGATCGTCGATAATGGCTTTTAATTTTTCCCTATCGCTAAAAGAAAGTCTACGCGGGCGGAATGAAATTGGCTGATCATGTTTTAATATGATCGTCATTTCAACAACACAGTTATCGGCGGGATCTGAATCATCGGCCAACACGTATTCTGTCCGAAAAATTTCCGCGAGCCTGTCGGCTGCTTCCCGCTCGATATTCGGGTTAATATTTAATTTTTCCTCGGCGCTAGTCTCTGCCTCAATACAATTGATTTGCATTATCTCGTTTTGGCAGTCGAACGATCCCGTTTTACCCGATTCAATGTTTTTTTTCGCGATCACGAATTTGTCATCGAAAGAAATCTGAATATGAGGCAAAGCTATGAAATCTCTCCCGAAAAGCGTGTCGCATCGCATCGCGGTGGCTGGGACAATCCCAAAAACAATATTCACCGGAATGTCGTTAGCTGTACAGTCGCATCTGAATACACCCAAGACATTCAATTTCGAGCCATTGATACCCTCGTATATGTCATTATTTACGACGGGTTCCCGCAAATGAACCGGTACGTAACTCTCCTTAATAAGGCTGATAGGCGAGCCTGAATCTATTATCGCGTTAATACAACGGTCGGAGTTTTCGCCTCGAACGCTTGCGACGGAATATTTTACCGTTACCGTGTACGGTGGGTTTGACGCCAGCTGCACCAGATGCGTGGTCTTCTCCGCAGCCTCCTTCGGCGTCGGACGACGCTCCGGGCAGACCTCGATGCGATGTTCCGTGCTCCCGCATTTGAAGCACGCACCCCGTTGACGCCTCGGCTGCGGGCAGTCCTTCGATAGATGACCCCGGTCACTGCAATTGCAACAACGAGGTTGAGTTGTATCCTTTGCGGGACGCTGCCCTGGGTTCGCTGGTTTCGTTGTCGTGTTGTCCTTCTTGTCCGGCCGCGGGTGGTAGGAATTCTTCTCCCCCTTCTCCGGTTTGCTGCTGGACGGAAGCGTTACTTTTTTGAACCCCTGGAGCAGGTCCTTCCGGGTCTTGAACCGGTGCATGCGCGCTTGATCACGCAGACGCTGATCCGGCACCCCGTCAATTGTGTCGTCAATGAACTCCTCATCCTCGATGGCTATTCGATTCGCCAATATCGACTTATCATGGTAGTAATCGGTAAAGGTTTCACCCGGCTGCCATGTCCTCTTCTCAAACTCCTTCCTCAATTCCGATTGTGACAGTTTCTCGTGGAACATTTCTTCCATCGCCTCGTAAAACGCCGGAAGCTCCAATCGGACATGCTCGGCCTTCGAGTGGAACCAGGATAGCGCCCTCCCTTTGAGTCGCATGATCAGCAGCGCCTTCGTCGAGGCTTCGTCGAGATGGTATGCCTCGCGGAGAAGTTCAGACTGTGTCCGCCATTTCTCGAAACCGTCACTCTCTCCGTTATATTCGCTTAACTGGTCGGCGATCGCGCGAATACCGACCGAGGAGTGGGCCTGGCTGCTGCTTGTCGATGCATTGGCCTGGATGCTGCTTGTCGATGGATTGGAAGCTGAGCTTCTTTCCCGTTCCGCCAACCGCAATTCTCTTCGCAGCAAATCCCGCTCCTGCCTCATTAACTCATATTCTCTCCGTAATAGAGAGTCGCCACTCGCATGATCACTATCGCGTGCGTTGTTATCCGCGTTGCTCGGCAACGATAGCGGCGCCATTACACCTTCCTCCCGCGATATGGGATTAGAGGTTACCTCGATATTTTGGCTGCTCCGCGTAGAGTCTTTCAGTATCTCTGACCATGATGCCGATGGTACGGAATTTAATCGATGTATCAATTCGGCCTTCGAACCAGTGGTCGTTAATTTCAGTTGTCTCAGCACGTCCTTCAGTTCTGCTACGGTGAAGCGGCTGAGGTCTTCTTCTGGCGTCTCTGACGCCGAATCTTGCGTATTCAACATATTGAAAAACTACCGATCTCAACGATACGACACAATCACTTTCGCCCGATTCCCTATCCGATTCCGAACAATACACTGACCGATCCGACTCACTACGCGGCACGGTCAAATACAATGCGTGAACGATTTCAGCGATATACAATTAAACTCACTGCGTGAAACCGATCCCACTTCTGAGGATTGTAGGGGATTTACGGGACGAAAGGAAACGATTCAATGGAAATGAAAAATAGTTTACTTCGTTATTTCGGTGGTAGCTTGTTTGTCAGGACAATTATGACGCACGTCTATACCGTACGCGATCCGCGAGAAGAAGAAGGAACCTCGCCAGGCACGCACGCTCGTCCAGCCGGTTGTTAGATCGTCGCGTAGCGACGATCGGCAATTGTTCTCGTTTACGGCGGTCAAATCTCCTACATATTTTTCCTACGTACAAAAACATTCTTGAAGCGAAGAAAGAATGTTATCCCTCAATAACAATTTCAGATAGAGGAGCAAGTATAAATTTACAATGCTTACTTGACTATACTGTTTCGAGATTGTATTCATCATTGGACAAATCTGGGAATCTTTCCACCAAAAAAGACCTTAGTTTTAATTTCTAAGTGGGGCTGTGACGGTTCGTCCGGGCACAGCAATTACAAACAAAATTTTGATAACCCTGAAGATTCCGACGAGAGCCTGTTTGTGATGTCCTTGGTTCCACTACAATTAATCCATTCACTTTCCACGAATGACACTCCATGTTGGATTAGAACTTGTTTACAAATTTTTTGCGAATCAAGAACTTGTTTACAAATTTTTTATAATTTTACAAGTTCTGTCGTGTGGAAGCAGCGTAGACCCATCAAAGTTCCAATCTTTTTCTCTCGAAACGGCCAAAATTTTTATTAGGGAGTATGGATGGTATTTTATGCCATCATCAGTACACATGTCACGTCCTAAATTACCGGAACGTTCAGGACGAGAAGGGAGTTCTTGCCCCGTCGCCTCCGACGCACCGTAAACCCTAAGGCCGGCCCGGCAACGCCACTATGGAGTAACTATGTGGGGCGGGTGGATCGGCGTTGGAGGATCGAGGAGGAAAAGGAGAGAAGTGTTTCGTCTTGGGACCACCAGCCAGACTCATCAGTAGGGCTATAGCTGACGGCCCCTGCCCTAGACACACACGTGGGTTAAGAGGAGATAATTCGGAACTTGTATATATGCGAATGAGATTGGAAGTTAGGGCTTGTGAGAAAGATGTAGGAAGATTAGACCTCTGGTGGCGCTGGCGAACACTAAGTCGCGCTCCCGTGGTGGTGCCGGGACGTCACACACAAAATTTTAATTCACGGAAAAGACGTTTTAAACGCGACTATTCTGCCAATTGGTCAGATGTCGGAAGAAGCCCAGGAATCTAGAAACAAAGATTTTAAAAGATTCCGACAATTTAATACCAGAAAAAGTTCGAGGTTTTCGACAAATGACGATATAATGCATAATTTATTAATAACATCGGATCCTTTAATTTCGATTTTGAGATCCCAATGGCCAACTGCGGCTGTTGAACTAGAAAAAGACGCAAAATATCTGTTGTCTAATTATGAAGATGTAGAAAATGTGGAAGAAGACTAACTTGTTTAAATTTGAATTGTTTAATTTATATTTCTTTTATTTTATCTCGTTTTAATATTATATGAAAAAACTGGTTAATAAACTCATTCCCTCGGAACCAAGAGTTCAGAATTTTTTTTTTAATCCCTAAAGAAAATTTTGGAAAACTACTGTGTGATATTTTAGCAAATTTAATCCCCTACAAAATGAACCAAAGAAATCAAAAATCGGTTAAGAATTGACGGAGATACGGAATTTTGTCCGCAGAAAGGCAATTCGAGCGCTATCGCCAATTAAACAAAATCGGATTGACACCGCAGTGGCACATGGTGGCAGTTAATTCTGTTTTTAATTTGTTTATTATATTCTTACCCACATTTCAAATGCCCAAAATGTGGTTCGGGAAGAGTTGACAAAGTTTTATTTACTAATAAACAATAATAAAAACGTAAAAAAATAAATCGCGGTTTTGACGTTCTTCGATATTTCTGAACGCTGTTAGGTTCCAGAATCATACATTAAATTTATATTTTAGACGGTTGTGGATGTAGTAAACTCAGTAGACATTCCAAATTTTCAGCCCTTTTAAAATTGTATTTCAAAACATTCTGTCAACAGATCGCCTGTTTTATGTTTCCGCTATTGCCCAGTGCCAATTGAAGATTTTACGTAAAAAAAACTACTTAGATAAGCAAAATCTTATCAAATTAGCCCCAAAGATTGTTCTACTATAGTTTTCATCCAACTTTGTCAGAAAAAAAAATAGAAAAAAACATGTTTTGGTTGCAATTCAGGTATTTGATAGTATAGCAAATTTAATCCCCTACAAAATGAGCCAAATAAATCTAAAGTCGGTTGAGAATTGACGGAGATATGGAATTTTGACCGCAAAAAGTTACTTTGGAACCACTGTGCGACGGGGAGGAAATAGCCATGGGGGAGCAATATTTATATTTACTCATAAAAATATATTAAAAGGATTGTTTATGTTGTTTGTTTTGATAGAATGTAAAACTTCCACATTCACTATCGTATCGGCATGAACGTTTCAATAACATTCTCCTGAGTTTTTCTAAATGAAAATAAACTTTAATACAGTATAAATCGGATTATTTTTAGCATTTTTAGATTAGAAATGTTACATTTATATTTAATTACCAAGTACAGTTCTAGAAATAATCCGATTTATACCGTATTTGAATTCATTTTAATGTAGAAAATCTCAGCAGTATGTTACTGAATACTGGAAACGTCACGTTTTACATTTTATCAACACTGTATGCCTCTCCGACCATTACAAACCGCCGCCGAGCAGCCCAAGTCCTCGCTGGTCGGGACCGGCGTTGAGTCCGTATCGTGAACAGAGTCCTAATTCCGAGTGTTCGTTTCTCGCTTCTTTCTGGCCGAAGGGGGGCGCGAGATGGGACGCTTTGCGTGCGTGACGGGGGCGAACGCAAAGGACGGAGTATCAGGCGTCCGAAAGACGGAGCGAGACAAAACATCAACGCTCGCTTTCAATGCATCTCGCTCGCTCTCGCCTTCGCCGGACAAGAGTGAGACAGAAGTGGCGGGAATAGCGAAAATGTCCACATTGTGTATACCAAACCGAGCCCGTAACGAGACAATACTGTAGTATCTTTTATTTGAGTTTATCCAGATATTATCTTTGCCCATTTCTGTTCTCCAGCCGCTTCGCCGTGATTCATTTAAGCCTTCTTGATGACAAAATAGTCATAGGGTAGGTGTTGGTATTACTGCGGATGTCCCGATTACTGCGGATATTCTAAAACAGATCATATTTAGTGTTGGAAAGTACATAATCTCTTGAAAATTTTGGATAAAATTATTTTAAACTCTATTACAGATAATTATTAATAAGTATGTACAGCAAAGTTATTATTAATTCTCTTATCGTAGTTTGAAATTCGTCAAGGCGAAACTTCGGTCGATTTTCGATATGGCGGTCATGAACACCTACTTGAAAAACATTTATATTTTTGTTATTAACAGTAATACATGTACTGTAGCGGTATTGCTCGATAGAATAAGAGTTATTTTTTCAGAAGAACAGTAAATCAGTCGTCTACATTTTAGTTTTAATTTTTATTTCTCACCGCAGTATTAGGTGCACTGCTTGACACCATGTGCATGTATTACAGCTGACCTACGACTGTATTCACTGACGTCTATATAACCTGCAAAGTACGCAACGGTGCGTGCAATCACGTGTAACTCTGTAAGCATGCCGAGAAAAAATTCAAGTGATAATAAGAAATCAAGAAATAACAAGTGATATTTGTACTAAGGTTATGTTTCGCCAGACATCAGACCGCAGTAATACATGTGCAGTAACTGGTGTTTCGTTAGTAACTGGCACGCACTAATACATGCATATCCGCAGTAACTCATGCAATGACATTGATCGACAAATCTCAGTCTTTTTAATTAACTGTTCTTATTACCTCGCCCTCATATTTTTTTATGGAATTATTAAGGTCCCACCTTTCTTTTAAAAAAAGAAGGAGGAACTTTCATTCATTTGAACGCCGTATCGAGGGTTCTAAAGTTAACCTACCTTAAAAGTCCGCAGTAATACCCACACTTACCCTAGGGGAAATGTGGCAACAACGCGATTCGACTCGCGATACGTCTCGGCAACTATGTCTTTCCTACATTTATCGGCTAGTTTGGTCTTCCACCGGTTTAGATGGTACAAGATACGAATATACCATCAACGCCAGTGACGGAGAATCCTTGAAGCTTCATTCTGTCATTTCTCGAATCTGTCTCAGTACACGATTCATAAATTCATTATTATTTCAACATACGGTGTTTATTAGCGGTCAAATGCACCAGACCACCCTGCCCTGATGTCTACCGGACGCAACTATACCCGCAAAAACTTTCTTCTTGCCGATTCTAGGACGAAATACGGTTGAAACGGTTTGTTTACTACATCGCGTATAAGTACACGCTTTTTTTAGCTTTTGTGAGCGCACGCACACATTCAAGACCCGCCGATACGGCAGCCTTAATCGCGTGGGGGATCTTCGAGTGACATTTCGTATGTAGTAAAAGCAATAAATGGCATCAACAAGATTGTGGATTGACCTACCAAGGATAAATTACAGGTGGGGTTTATTACCTGCTGGGCCTTATTACCCGAACTTACCTTAGTCAATAACAGATTTTCTTGAAAAAGAAGATAAAATTTTTGTTAGGTGGTGATTCGTGTTTAAAGTTGTGGGGTATTACTAGGAAATAAGGAGAAGATATTATCGAGTTGTATGTGCATTTATAACTATATACTGTATAGATATGCACATACATACATATATTTACAAACATGTAACTGAATTGTCGATGTCAATTTCGGTCGAAAAAAATGATTTTTTCACATATTTCCATCAATTTCACCCGAATTACTCAACCGATTTGAAAACGTTGTGAGGTACATTTATTGGTGATTAAATTATCTTTAATTTGAGATCATTTTCAATCACATCAGTCATTCGCAACACGAGATATTTGCAATTAAGCGGATCTACCTCTTTGACAGACAGGTAAAAAGTTCACCTGTCGATACATCACCCATGGGGTACTATTATCGATGCGTTTTTTTTTGTCAGTGGTACATGATGTACATCATGTACTGTATACGGGCCGAAAGAAGGTCCCCAGCAGGCGGTCTCGGGCGATGCAGTTTGTCGTTATGACGATTGGTCGAGTCACCTATTTGAACACACTTCTAAAGACGGGGCACACGTATTTTGTTTATTGGCTGAAGTAGGCACATACATTATCGCACCGCGCGACGAAGAGAGCGAACAAAACACATCGAGATCGAGTGGGATAGAGCGATCTGACCGACAAACGTCAAAGCAAAAGCGTAGGCATCTTTAACGGTTAACTATTAATATATAATAACACAAAAAATTCCTTATTTTTTACAATATGTTCAGGAAAGTATTATCATTAGTTTGGTGAGATTCTTCTCATTAAAATGAGTCCTGAACATATTGTGAAAAATAAGGAAATTTTTGTGTTATTATATATTAATAGTTAACCGTTAAAGATGCCTACGCGATTGCTTTGACGTTCGTCGGTCAGATCGCTCTATCCCACTCGATCTCAATGTGTTCTGTTCGCTCTCTTCGTCGCGCGGTGCGATTATGTATGTGCCTACTTCAGCCAATAAACAAAATACGTGTGCCCGGTCTTTAGAAGTGTGTTCAAATAGGTGACTCGACCAATCGTCATAGCGACAAACTGCATCGCCCGACACCGCCTGCTGGGGATTTTCTTTCGGCCCGTATACAGTACGTCGTCCAGTCGTACGTCTAAACGTGCGCGAAAATCTAGTTTTCCCAAACATATTTAAAATTTTGATAGTAAAACGCGTTTTTCCAATCTATTTTTTATCACGCGACACAGTGGAATAGGCCTATAGAGCAGAGTTAGGCAAAAAATTATTTTAAATAAAAAATTGTGTTCGAATAAAAGGAAGAAAATTTATTCGAAACTCAACAAATAAAAATTCCCAGAATTATTTATTATTGGAAGCGCCATAAATAAAATTTTCAATCGACGCGAATTTATCCGAAGATCCATAAATAAAATTTTGAATCGACGGGAATTCATCCGAAGCGCATAAATAAAATTTTGAATCTACAGGAATTCATCCGTAGCTTCGGCCAATTTAGTCACTTTCATTTATGTTTGTAGCGGAGAAGCAGAAATGACTCTGGGCGTGGCTTGAAGGCCCTCGGGCCTCAAGCGCCTTTGCTCGAAACCGCCGGGTCCTCGAGGCGAGCGACATTGTATCGTTAACCCGTCTAATCTGCAGCCCAGAGTTGCTCGGCGACGTGTCATCGATTATACAGAAACGGAATTTCTTTATTTTTCATCGTATCAATATAAAAGTGATACCAATGGATTCCTTGCATTCTCCTGATTAAATTGATAAAAAAATATTTAAATCGGGCCAGTTTTAACGAAACGGGCTTTCAATCCTGCAAATTAATTTTATGCGTAATATCGTCCCAGATCTTAACACGGTCAAGTACGCGTGTCTACACTTTCAACTGCAATATTGATAATACCGTCGATTCTACGGCCTAGGATATTTGCTCCGTATTGCGATGTTCTTACCCAGAGTTTCGCATCAATAGCAACTACTTAGTTACAATTAATGAAATGTGCATGATTTTAATGACGCATAATTTAATTGCATGTTAGAAACTGAATTACTAATTGTAACTAAAAAAAATACTTTACGACGTATAACACGAATTTCACGATTTAAGACAGTTCCAATTTCATCGAATGAAATTGGTTGCGTTAATTGCGCGTATGGGGTATGTAGAAAAATAGGCAAAGAGTGGGAGAGGGGGAGAGAGAGCGAAGGACAAGGAGAATCGGCAAAAGGAATTTACCGATTGTGCCAAGAAGTAATTACATGCAAAGTACCACGAGTTTCACTATACATCTTTAATATTTTTCTTCACCCATTGTACATAGAGAAAGATGACAACAGACGATTCGTACATTCTTTTCCGTTAATATTAGGATTATTAGGTCGGTGCAGACGTTCGTTCGCTTTATTGATACAATGTGTTTACTAATAATATAAATATATTTCATACTTTTGAAACGAAAACATTTTCCTTGAATATTTATAATTTTTGTCACTTGTCTGGTAAAAGTTCAACTAGATGAACTTGTAAATTTGCCAATTATAACAAACCCTGTTTTGGAAACACATTCATTCCTTTATGTTTGTGTTTAAATGCGGTACGTCAATGTTAAGTATTGGTGAGCAATTTCGTGGACAGCACTTTCAATACACTTAAAATTATTTTAACATCAGATACTTCAAATGCTACATTCTGTTGTTATTTTTCAATTCGCCTTTTTATGTAGTATAAAAACATACGAAGAAAAATATACAGTGCTATTTGAAAAACACAAAATATCTACCTCTAATTTCGTATGCAACACACATGATTTCAAAATTTTGCTTATGTGAATAAATACTTCATGTTACGTATAGACACTGAATGCAAGTGTCGCCCACGCGAAGACGTGGCGTGGCTACATTTTTCCCAGGTAAACCTTAATCATGCATATCCCCAACAGTTTCAGGCCCAAAGTTTCCAGTATAAAAAGGGGTACGTATGCATGCTCTGGGACTCATGTCTAGTGTAAAGTTCGTAGACGATAGAAGCATTAGTAATATCAGGTTCTATGCCTCTTGAAGCAGATTATACATCATTGCGGACAGGCGAATTACCTAAAACACAAAGCAAAAGCGTTTTTATGGAAAATCGCGTTTAAAGTTGGAAATGCAGTTTTGTCGTACGCATTAATAATTGCTACTACGGGTTTCAATCGATGCCTGGTCCATACATTACATCTTCCTCTGATAGATTAAGGTTTTCTATGGCCTTTCTTTTTCTTCTTATTTCAATTCTGCCGTCTTTCGTTGGAACTGAGACACGGCAATCAGCGGAATTAAGCGAATATTGTTTGAAGTTTGGCTCCATTCCAGGGCGTTTGGACCACAAAAAAGTGGTCTTCCGTGAGACTTTCCACACTTTACAATTGAAGCTTCCGTTTAGATTTTGAGAAAATCTTCCGAGACATCTTTCGAAGAATTCTGTATTACGAGACATAACTAACATTTCTCGCGTCCCCCTGATTTCGCATCAGGTTCGTCCACACCCCTAACTAATGAGCTGATAAACCATATTCTTTGCGAAACGCCCCTCTCGCAGGCCTCTCGCGTTGTTGCGGCCCTGACTCGTAACAATACCAACGAACTTGTGTTTCCAAACCTTTTTCTAAGTTCAACTATGACAACCAACTCAATTATCGTGGCGACCGATAAGAATTCCTTTTGTTAAATAGGAGAGTAAGTTTCCTTTTCATTTTTTTAAGTTGGCCTTCAAAATCACTCGTTTTTCAAACATTTCGTCAGAAAGTCTATTGCTCTTCGGAGAATTAGTCATTGTTGCGTATGAAAAGAGTCTTTCCACTGGAGCGGAGGATGGCAACGGAGTATTATATTTTAAGAATACTTTGTGGATGTTTGTGTACTTTTTGAAAATGTCAAATTGTGTATCTTGCTCGCCAAAGAAGTGTAATACCTGGAAGTAAAATGTCAACAGATTAGCAATACGTATGATCCATTATATATTAATAAATAATAATTATAATAATAATAAAAAATAATAATAAATTATATGGCTGTACTTCCGAAAGGGGCCGGTGACCAATCAAAATGATACTTGGTGGGTATTACGAGGGGTGTGGACAGACCCCAAATATAAAATTTTAGCTTCGACAATTAATGCGTTCAAAAGATACAGAGGTTTGTAATCACTTTACCACGTTCGCCCCTCTTAACAATATTTCTGTTGACTTATACCGACACAACGCATTCCACTTTCCAACTTGTCCCGGGTATTAGTATTGGTTGGGACCAGATTGGCGCGAGGGGCGCACGCCCGCTCGCGGGCGGGGAAAGTATGGTAGCGAACCGATGTGAGTTTGGTGATGCTAAAAATGAGACTGTGGTTATAAAATTTCAAAAGTAGAAAATGGGGGGACGGAAGGGCTCCTGGGTAGGGAGGCCTGCACCAACGTCCAAAAAAATTTCCCAAAAAAATTAACAATTTTATATTAATATTTCGGAAACTAATAAATACCCGAAGCTACAATTTTAGATTTAGGGTTCACACCCCCTCCCCATCACTCCCCCCAAACCTCATCTCTATCGGCCACCGGTCCTTTTTGGAAGTATATCCAAATTATATATTTACATAATGAAAGACAATACTAACTTGTTGTGATGCTTTAGACGCATATTCTGCAGCTCCTGGCGCACGCGCATTTCCAAATTCGAAGAAACTGTGTCGATGAGTCGAAGTAGATGGCTGATTGTGAGAGGTTGCGGCGTCTTTGTCATTAGCTTTCATTTCATCAATTATTGCGGGTTTAAGGAGCTTCTCCAGTTTTTCTTGTTGATCCTCCGAAATGCACGGGAACCACATATTTTTGAACTCCGGATGCGTTAAAGCGGCCAGGGCGGCATTGTGTGATTCCGGGGTGGTCAAATTGAAATACATTTCGAATCTCGACTCCAACGAGTCGCGAAGGCACATAAATGACTGGTTTACAATACAGTAGCGGACAAAAAAGTTACCACTTTTTCGACCCACCCTAATTCTATTACTTTTCAATATCAATTCAAAATTGTAGTATATGCCTAACATACATATTCTGAAAGAGAATTGAAAGCTCTATAAAATCCAGTTACAGTTAAATTTATTTAACTAACAACCAAAAAACCGCACATAACATTAAACAAGACAACACACTTTTAAAGTCAACAAAAAGTTACCACTTTTGAACATAAAAACATCTAATATTTTGTGGGGGACATTTTGCTTTTAGGACAATCTAAAAAGTTGCTAAACGTGGTAACTTCTTTGTCGGCCCCAAAAATGTGTGTGACGATTTGTCACTCCGAGGATTTCGAGGGGAGCTCAGTTGGCTGGCCAGGGTCGAATCAAAATCCTCGCGGTGGGATTTAATGTTTAGTTTATTTGTTGTCTATAATTTATATACACTATTTACATTGCTGGCGTGCCGTAACGGCGACGCAGTGTGTCGTGGTTTCGCACGATATGGAGATCGGGCTAGACCCGTCGTCTCTATCGGAGCGGTAGTGAGAGCGAGACCGGGCGTCTCGGTTTGGTACGGTAGGAGGGAAAGAGACCGGGCAACTTCCAGGCGTCTCTGTCAGGAGCGGTAGAGGGAAAGAGAACGGGCAACTTCCAGGCGTCTCTGTCAGGTACGGTAGAGGGAAAGAGACCGGGCAACTTCCTGGCGTCTCTGTCAGGAGCGGTAGAAGGAAAGAGACCGGGCAACTTCCAGGCGTCTCTGTCAGGAGCGGTAGAGGGAAAGAGACCGGGCAACTTCCTGGCGTCTCTGTCAGGAGCGGTAGAGGGAAAGAGACCGGGCAACTTCCAGGCGTCTCTGTCAGGAGCGGTAGAGGGAAAGAGACCGGGCAACTTCCAGGCGTCTCTGTCAGGTACGGTAGAGGGAAAGAGTACGATCGTTCGATCGACGGTACGGCGGATTTCTCCAGTTCGCGTGCACCGGGCAGCATCCAGGCAGGCAGGCTGGCAGTGGGGATCCGTAGCCCCACTCGAACTGCCGGTCCTTCGTCGTGGCAGGGCTTACATCCCGATTCTCGGAAATTCCCAGCAGCGAGAAATCGACGCGATGTAGCGGCGCAGTGGGGAGTGAGCGTCATTTGACGCGTCGTGAGCCGGCGTGCCTCGGGCCGGTTCGGCGGCGTTCGGTCGTGGTCGCCCGTGTGTTCGGCTTCTCGCTCACTCCTGGTTGCACTGTTCCGTGCGCGATTCCTCGCGCTGGGACGCTACGTCACATCCCCCCCTTTCTTCGGAGGGAGATGCGACCGTTGTCCGGCGCGGACCGCGTACTTAAACTACACTTATGCCTCTCGGCTACCCGCCACCCTTACGTGCTAAACTTATGCCCTTTTGGCTACCCGCCACCCTTACTAACTAACTTAACCTAGTTTCTTAATTACCTTAACCTAACTTAAACTTAATTAGGGTGCGGGAAATTCGGCGCAGCTGGATGACGTGGCCGGCCTGGCGGACGCGGAAGCGTTGTCCTTCCCGTAAGCGTTCCAAATCCACGACGGTCCAGCCCTGGTCGTTGGCCGTCTCCTCCTGGTCCCTGGGGTTTGTGTTCTCCCTGGCCGCGCACGAAGGCCCGGGTGCGGTAGCGGTGCGAGGCCTCTGCAGCGGGGGTTCCTGCTGGCTGGCTGCTGGTCGGGGCTCCGGTAGCGCTGTTGGAGTCGGTGGCAGCGTCTCCTGCTCCTGGCCTGGTGGGGGCGGCCGTGGGGCATCGCGGGCCCGCTTGGGTGCGGGGGCGGCCACGGGGTCGGCCGGTTGGCGCTTTGGCGCCTTCCGGTGGTGGACGGCTGTCCTCGGCGGTCTTGTCCCGCATGCCGTTGTCGGTGGCGGCGTTCGGGCTGGTGATAGCAGCCGAATGTTCTTGCCCGGTGTCGGGGGTAATGCTGCTGTCTGGTGGCGGTGTTTCGGAGGCGTCTCCTCGTCCGAGGAATCCCCGAACAATTCGTGGAATTGTTGCCTCAGGCGTGGATTCATCAGCTCCGGCGCGTGTATGTCTAGGAGGTCTTCCATGGCTCAACTGGCCTGACTCCGTGTCTTCGTCCTGTCGAGCGTGGGGATAGCTTCCGAGGTCGTCCAGCTGTCCTCTGGTCGGTATTCCAATGTTTTTGTTGTTTTCGGCACAGGGCTTCAAGTCTTTTACGTGCGCCCGGCTACTGCGATTATTGACGTCCTTCAATATTACGACGTTGGGCCCCTGAAATTTGGCAACCCGATACGGGCCTGCGAATTTCGGCGCGAGTTTCGCTGCGAAGCCTTGTGCCGCGTCGGATAGGTGGTGCTCCCGCCTCATGACCTCGGTACCGATCGTCGGTCTCCAGTCTCGGCGGCGTACGTTATAGTGTTTTCGCTGCGTTTCAAATGCTCGGGCCTGGTTCCGGCGGGCTAGCGTGAGGGTGTCTTGGAGGTGCTCAAGCTGTTGTTGGCGGAACCGGGTATCGGTGTTGTCGGTCGGCTGTGGGGCCGCGTCCGGTGGGTGGTATAGGGTGGCCGGTGGACTCAGTTCTCGCCCATACGTTAGGAAAGCCGGAGTGAATCCCGTGCTCTCGTGCTTGGCCGTGTTATAAGCAAAGACGAGCTCGTGGATCCACCGGTCCCAATGGCGGTGATTCTCGGTAGTATATTGGGCGATCATCGTCTTCAACACCCGGTTTACGCGTTCGACAGGATTGCATTGTGGAGAGTATGGTGGGGTTTTCCGATGCTCGCTTCCGGCGTCCTTGAGGAGGTTCCCGAACTCTCGACTCTCGAATTGTCGGCCGTTGTCGGTGATAACGGCGCGGGGGCAGCCGTGTCGCAGCAGTATTAGGTCTTTCAAGGCTCTAGTAACCGCGGGCGCGGTAGCTTGCCGGAGGGGCTGGACCTCCACCCATTTGGTGAATTTGTCTTGGAAAACGCACAATGTGGTGTGGCCCTTGCTGGACCGAGGAAGAGGGCCGACGAGATCCGCGGAGACCACCTCCCAGGGCTGGAGTACGGGAGTCGTGTGCATTTGACCCGCCGGTGCTTGTTGCTGGACTTTGTATTTCTGACACGTGATGCATTGGCGGACGTATTTGGCGGCTTCCCGAAACATTCCCGGCCAGTAGTAACGTTCGGCGAGCCTGGCCGCGGTCTTAGTGGTTCCCAGGTGTCCTGCGGTTGGGGCGTCGTGATTTTCGGCCAGTACGAGGGGGCGCATAGGTTTCGGTACGCACAGTTTCCACTCTTTCTCTTGGTTGACGGTTCGCCCGGTGCAGTCGGGAAATCGACGGTATAACTGGCCTTCGGCAAGTCGGTATTCCGGGTATTTCTCTGGTTCTTGCTGGACTTGGGCCTTTGTGCGAGTGTGCCAAGCGCAGTCCGGCGGATCGTCGGCTGTGTGTATTTCGTCGGGTTGTCTGGAGAGTGCGTCGGCCACCAAATTGTTGGCTCCTTTCCGGTATTGTATCGTGAAGTCATATTGCTGAAGCTCTAAACTCCAGCGGGCGAGGCGGCCGGATGGGTCTTCGATCTTCTGCAGCCATCTGAGAGCTTGGTGGTCTGTTATAACGGTGAAGTGGTAGCCCTCCAGATAGGCTCGCATCTTCCGTATCCCCCATACCACTGCTAAGCATTCTTTCTCGGTGGTGGAATAATTTCGTTCGGCCGGATTAAGCGTTCGGCTGGCGTAGGCGATGACGTGTTCGCCCTGCTGAGCTTCCTGTGTGAGTACTACGCCGAGTCCTTCGTCGCTGGCGTCGGTTTGCAGCGTGAAAGGTTGCGAGAAATCGGGGCACGTTAATACGGGGGCGGCGGCCAGCTGGCGTTGGAGGGCGTGGAACGCCGTGTCCTCCTCTGGGCCCCAAGTCCACTTTTGCTTCTTCTGTAGTAGTTTGGTTAGCGGGGCGGTGGTGTCGGCGAAGTGGGTGATGAATCGGCGGTACCACGACACCATCCCCAGGAATCGGCGTAGTTCGCGGAGATTGGTGGGGGCCGGGATCCCGAGGATAGCTTGTACCTTCTCGGGGTCGGTTTTGACACCCTGTGCGGTCACCATGTGTCCCAGGTATTTGAGTTCGGTGCGGCAGAACTCGCATTTTTCGGGGTTTATTCGGAGGTTGGCGGCCTGTAGTCGGTGCAAGACTGTGCGAAGGTTTTGTAAATGTTCCTCGAACGTTCGGCCCAATATGATAATATCGTCCAGATATGCGAATGCGCGCGGTTCCAGTTCTGGTCCGATTACTTGGTCTAGGAGCCGCTGGAAGGTGGCGGGGGCAGAGTGCAGTCCGAAGGGCATAACCCGGAACTGGTATAATCCCCGGCCGGGCACGGTAAAGGCGGTAATCGGTCGACTTTCGGGAGCGAGGGGTACCTGCCAGTAACCGTTGGCCAGGTCGATGGTGGAAATGAATCGAGCTTCTCTTAGTTTGCTGAGCGTAGCCTCCACTTGGGGAAGTGGATACGCGTCTTTGTCGGTCACCTGGTTTACCCGTCGGAAATCTATGCAGAAACGGCGTTTCCCGTTCTTTTTGCGCACCAGAACGACGGGCGAGCTCCATGGGCTTTGGGAGGGCTCGATAATTCCTTCGGCCAACATTTTGTTCACCTCGTCGTTGATGATCTGCTGCATGGCGGGGTTGCGTGGCGTGTATCGTTGCTTCAGGGGCGCGGTCGGTTGCAGACGGATTTTATGGCTGGTGAGCTGCGTGGTCCCTCGCAGGGCTTGAAATTTCGGGAGTTCCTCGTCGAGAAGCTGCTGTAGTGCTTCAGCTTGTGCGGGTGTACAGGCGGTCACTCCGCTGGCGGTGTCGATGACGGCTGCTTCGGGGACCAATGGTCGGTGGCCCATGGTCATGTGGACCCTTAGTTTGTGCAGGGCGTCCATACCGAGGATAACCGGGTGCGTGAGTGCGGGGAGGATGGCGTATCGGTGTGTCAGCTTCTGGTTTTCTACCCGCGCCACACTTCGTAGATCGCCGGCAAGGGATGCCTCGGAGCCGTTCGCTAACCGGACTCGGTACTGCGTTGAAGTAAAAGTGTCGCCGTGGCGGAGGCAATGTTCCGCCACGTCGCGGCGCATATACGACCGCGTGGCTCCTGTGTCCAAGAGGGCGCGGTATCGGCGGCCGTGCAACAGGATGGTGACGAACGGTCTGGTGTTTGATTGCAGTTGGTTTACTGGGGCGTGGGGTTGGCCGGTAGTTGGGAGGCGCCCCTGTCTCCGGGCCCTGCGGCGTTTCCCGCCGGTGGTTGGCATGGGCAGTCGCGAGAGAGGCGTCCGTCTTGGCCGCATCGGGAGCAGAACAGGCGTGCTGGCTGCCGGCATTCCTGCCGTCGGTGGCCCCGTTGTCCGCACCTCCAACAACAAGTTTCCCGGTTGTATCCGGTGGTTACGGCGGCGAGCGCTGAGCGGGGTGTTCGTTGCGTGGGAGTAGTTTCGGTGGCCGGGGTACGGCTCTTTTTATCGGCCGTGATGCCTTCGTATTCGACGGCGGTTTCTAGCAGTGCCGTGATTGTCGGGCAGTCTTTCCGGCGGATGTATTGCCGATATTCGGGGAGCAGGTTGCGGTGTATGAGCTCCAATTGTCGTTCCAGCGGGAGTTGACCGTGGCGGCGGATCAGCGTCTGGATCCCGATAAGGTAGTCGCTGGCGCGCTCCCCGGGCTTCTGTTTCCGTTGCAGTATTGCTTCTTCCAAGTCGTACCGACTGGTGGCGGGAATGTAGAACAAACGGAAGCTTGTTTCGAAGTCCGCCCACGTTGTCCATCCGTTGCGGTTGCTGCGGTGCCACAAGAGCGCCTGGCCCTTTAATAATTCGGGAAGGCATCGTAGAAGCTGGTCGTCGGTGATGCCGTAGCCTTCCTGTAATTCGCTGATCCTTTCCAGGAAGTCGCGGCCGTCTTTGGTGCCATCGAAGTGGCAGCCCCACTTGCGTACGCAGTCCATTACTTGGGCGATCGGTATTAGCGTGGGTGTGGTTTCGTGTTCGGTAATCCCGCTGGACGGTTGTGTGCGGCACGTCGTTTCGCTGGTCATGGTGTCGTCGTCGTTTTTTCCCATGGTAGCGACTATGTGTTGGCGGAGTCGGGCACGGAGTTGTTCGAAACTTCCGTCGGTGTCTTGGTTCGCTGCCTTCAGTTCCGCGATAAGTTTGTTCTTATTTAGGCGGTAGAGTTCCGTTAATCTCGAACTCATTTACTGTGTTTTCTTTTTTTTCGAGTCCCTGTTCGGGCGCCAATTTGTGACGATTTGTCACTCCGAGGATTTCGAGGGGAGCTCAGTTGGCTGGCCAGGGTCGAATCAAAATCCTCGCGGTGGGATTTAATGTTTAGTTTATTTGTTGTCTATAATTTATATACACTATTTACATTGCTGGCGTGCCGTAACGGCGACGCAGTGTGTCGTGGTTTCGCACGATATGGAGATCGGGCTAGACCCGTCGTCTCTATCGGAGCGGTAGTGAGAGCGAGACCGGGCGTCTCGGTTTGGTACGGTAGGAGGGAAAGAGACCGGGCAACTTCCAGGCGTCTCTGTCAGGAGCGGTAGAGGGAAAGAGAACGGGCAACTTCCAGGCGTCTCTGTCAGGTACGGTAGAGGGAAAGAGACCGGGCAACTTCCTGGCGTCTCTGTCAGGAGCGGTAGAAGGAAAGAGACCGGGCAACTTCCAGGCGTCTCTGTCAGGAGCGGTAGAGGGAAAGAGACCGGGCAACTTCCTGGCGTCTCTGTCAGGAGCGGTAGAGCGAAAGAGACCGGGCAACTTCCAGGCGTCTCTGTCAGGAGCGGTAGAGGGAAAGAGACCGGGCAACTTCCAGGCGTCTCTGTCAGGTACGGTAGAGGGAAAGAGTACGATCGTTCGATCGACGGTACGGCGGATTTCTCCAGTTCGCGTGCACCGGGCAGCATCCAGGCAGGCAGGCTGGCAGTGGGGATCCGTAGCCCCACTCGAACTGCCGGTCCTTCGTCGTGGCAGGGCTTACATCCCGATTCTCGGAAATTCCCAGCAGCGAGAAATCGACGCGATCTAGCGGCGCAGTGGGGAGTGAGCGTCATTTGACGCGTCGTGAGCCGGCGTGCCTCGGGCCGGTTCGGCGGCGTTCGGTCGTGGTCGCCCGTGTGTTCGGCTTCTCGCTCACTCCTGGTTGCACTGTTCCGTGCGCGATTCCTCGCGCTGGGACGCTACGTCACATGTGTTACCCCCCTTAATATCATACAACACTTTTGCTTGTCAGTTAATTAAATTCAACTTTAACTGGATTTTATACATCTTTAAATTCTCCATCAGAATATGCATATTAAATATACCACAGTCCTAAATGTATGCTAAAAAAAATAACAAAAATAGAACAAATCGAAAAAGTGGTAACTTTTTTGTCCGCTAGTGTATATCAATTTTCGGCGTAGAGATAGCAAACATGGCAAAAGTACTCCATAAAAAATATTGTCGCCTTGTAGAATGTCAATCGCTTGCGCAATTGGCCCTGTACATTCTAGGTGCTCTTCTAAATAGTTGAAATCATTTTCCCTCAACACATTTTTTATTTCTAACAGTCTTGTTAACTCCATCATTTTGTCCTTAATTTGTACAATTTGTCCTAGAGAATCATACAAAGCATTCCACCGTGTCTCGCCCGGTCGTTTTAATGAGTCGTATGACCAATGGTACCTTGAATTATTTCGGCGGATTTTGGCCTTATCGCTGCTTTCCACAACATGTTGCATTTCTGTATGATGTCCTCATGAATGATAGATAGCCCTGCATCGCCCTTAATTGTCCGTACCATATCTGTTGTAATGCACAAATTGAGAGTGTGTGCAGAACACCGTATATGGCGAGGCAGTAAACGAAGCATATTCGCGATATTTGCGTTCACTCGTGTACTTTCTTTATCGCTGGATAAATCGCTCGCACAATCGCCTTCACCTTCTACTGCAATGAGGGCTGCCTGTACGCCAAACGTTTTGAAGGCTTTCACAAAGTTGCTGCCATTGTCTGTGATCGTTGCCACAATTTTGTTTTTACTTAAACCCAATTCTGAATGAATGCCGTGCAGCAAGTCACTGATTGCAGAAAAATTGTGTTCGCCGGGAAAGCGACGACACGCTAGAGCAGGCCTGCCCCATCGGGTGCAAATACCTCCTGAATTTCTGGGACCCGGGCAACAGCCGAGCGCGGGACTTTAAAGTTGCTACACATTGCGAAATTTGTAATAAGAGAACTGCATGAGTGTGCGTCCATGTAGGCTCGTACCACGACTCTTTGCGATTCTGGGCGCCGGGTCAGGAGCATGGAGCTATTTCGTTGCTCTTACAAAGATAAAGAACAGAATTTTATTGAACGATATATATACACACACATTTGCAAAAGTTAAAAATTATATACTAATAAATATATACATACATATTATATACTATATAATATGTATGTATATACTATAAAGATAAAGAACAGAATTTTATTGAACGATATATATACACACACATTTGCAAAAGTTAAAAATTATATACTAATAAATATATACATACATATTATATACTATATAATATGTATGTATATACTATATAATATGTATGTATATATTTATTAGTATATAATTTTTAACTTTTGCAAATGTGTGTGTATATATATCGTTCAATAAAATTCTGTTCTTTATCTTTGTAAGTTATTTATTTTTATAGTAATAACATTCTAAATATGTTATGTTTCGGTGAAATTGTATAATACGTTTCTATATTTTCAATTTTATTGCTTGTTACACATATACATCATCCCGGGGTTCCTTACCATAATAAATAATTCTATAGTAGCAAAGAATAGCACAGCCGAGCGTGAAACCGAGCAACGAAATACAGTGGTCCCCGGATTATCGAGAAAGATTCGGGTCTGGGGATTCTCCATAAAGCGGGGCAGGGGAAGTAGTTTGCGCCTAATAAACTGACCCTTGTCAGGACCCTCGCCCGAACCTTTCGACAAGGAGAGTGAACGACGTAAACCGAGAGTGAGTGAAATACCGCACCCGTGGGAGACCCTCGGTCTACGGCGAATTGAGATTCAGTATTGAATATGAAAATTTTCATATTACTGATTACACTTTGATGGGAGTACTACCAATGGATTGGGGAGCTTATGTCGACGAAAATGAGTCTAAACACGAAACAATTCGGTCAATTTTTTATTATGATAACACAATTAGATTCCAGTTCCCCGGTTTAAGGGAAAAGCACGCTTCTGGTGATTAACTCACAATTATCTAAGTAATTTGCCAATTCTTGTAGTATTTGCAGGTTCGATTGGAAGATTGTCCGTCATATGTGTCTTTCCTTGGATATTGAATAACATTTGATACTGTAAAAACCATTAATATTATTTGTTAGTGGAATAAAGAGTTCGGAATATCATACATTTTAAAAACGATTAGATACATACTTTTTTGGTATTATTAACGTAGATTCTTGTTGTGTTTGTAAGTATGTATGTACATAGTGTGTAATGTAGTGACATTCACTAAAAATGAACCGAATTTCTCCATATTTGAACTCATTTTCATTGGGAAATCCTAAAAAATCCATTAGTAATACTTTCATGAACTTTTATCAAAAACATGAACATTTTATTTTTCTTTACTGGGTATTTTACCTAGCCCAGCGATTTTATTGCTCTCGGCAGTCAACGGGCGGTCTACCTGGGACCGAAGGCCCTCGCTCGCACCGAGGAAGCAAAACTGAGGGGTGGGTAGGTCTTTCCCGATGATCCGGGGAAAAAAGCTTGTCAATAATCCGGGGACCACTGTAGCTCCATGCTTGGCTCCTGACCCGGCGCCCAGAATCGCAAAGAGTCGTGGTACGAGCCTACATGGACGCACACTCATGCAGTTCTCTTATTACAAATTTCGCAATGTGTAGCAACTTTAAAGTCCCGCGCTCGGCTGTTGCCCGGGTCCCAGAAAATCAGGAGGTATTTGCACCCGATGGGGCAGGCCTGCGCTAGAGCCATTGATTTCCTCTTATACGTTGTTGAAATCCAGTGTGCCGTTACCCCAAAAAAACTTCGTCTCCTTCCGGACCAAATGTCTGCAGTCGTGCAGACAAATGCAACAGACTTCAATTCGTCTTTAAGTGCGCACATATTGTCTGCATACATTTTATCGATGTTTCTCCCCAGTGTACGGCGACTAACTATATTAATCTTTGCACCAGCTGTTACATTATCAAATATTTCCCGAAAGGATATATCCTCCACCCCCTGCAATGGAATCATTGTGCGAACGACGAATTTGGCGACATCTTTTTCGAACTGATCTGGTGGCATAATCTTCGTTCCTTCCTTAGTCCCAGAGGATCTTCGCTTACTTCTTCCAAATTCCTTAGAATATTCTTCAAAAGCAGCAGGATGTTTTCGCTTCAAATGCGAAAGAAAATTCGGCGACGATGTTACCTGGCCTTTGATTTCAGTTTTTTTTTGGTGGCAAACAAAATTGGCATAGGCCAATAATGCAATTGTCATTGGATTTTTCCTGCACCAGTGAGAAATATTTCCCGTTGACAATGTTAAGATTAACACTATTGTCAGGCACTTTCGGCACACACTGCTGTTCCACAATTGAACCGCCACTTGCAGTCGACGTCGAAGCGTAAACATCGTCTGCGGCGGAAACGTTTTGCAATTCACTTTCACTGTCACTCATTTTAATAAACTTTGTATACACTACACTTATTCAATAGTATTAGATAAATATCTTATTTAATAGAAAAGTAAATGCTGTAAATATGAAATAATACTTTGCTAAATATAAGTAATTTATACTAAACTAGTTTAATAGTATTAGATAAATATCTTATTTAATAGAAAAAGTAAATGTTGTAAATATGATATAATATTTGACTAAATATAAGTAATTTATACTAAACTAATTGAACAAGGTAATATTATAAAGGCTTAAAATGGTTTGACAACTCTGGGATTCTTCACGAGACTGATTCGAGAATGGTTATGACTGCGTTTCTCCCACGCAGAGCTTGCGGGCTTTTTCCTCCACTACGCGTAGGGAAAAGGCCCACTCGGGCAGACATGGGCAAAAAATTAATTTAAATAAAAAATTGAGTTCGAATAAAAGGCAGAAATTGTATTCAAAACTCAGCAAATAAAAATTCCCACAGTTATTTATTATTTGAAGCGCCATAAATAATATTTTCAATCGATGGGAATTCACTCGAAGTGCATAAATAAAATTTTCCAACTGCGGATGAATTCCCATCGATTGAAAATTTTATTTATGCACTTCCGGATGAATTACCGTCGATTGAAAATATTATTTATGGTGCTTCAAATAATAAATAACTCTGGGTGATTTTTATTTATAACACATACAGATAAAGCCTCTTTTACTTAAAAGATTTATATCATTTTTTATTTAAATAATGCCCATCTCTGTGCATAATGTAGTCTGGTAAACCTGGCCAGGGTAACTCTATTTCCGCCAAAATGTTAAAATATTTACAACGCGATTGCTAAGTAGCGCATTATACGCAGCTGCTGACTGTTAGTGGCGCGCGAAATTCATACCTATATATCGCCAGACCTATATTCTACAATTATTTGTTAAAAATTGTGTCGTGACGAGCTTTACAACACTATAATTGTTAAAATCCACTGTAGTAACTGTTGGATATTCTGAATATTTCGCCTTCTATATATATGAGCATACGCATGAGACACAGACAGAGCGCGACACATGTAAGCTCTCTCCCCACTCTGTACGTGAGCGGCAGCCAGCAACGCTAGCCAGCTGTGTATCATCTCGCTATATCTCGCGCTTTGCGCAGTGGAAGCGCCGTAGTTATAAGGTCCAATAAACCACATTTTCGTTATTAAAGGTAAAGAGTCTTATTGTTTATGTAAACAACCACACCTCCAACATGGTAGCAGAGCGTGGTTGGTAAAAAAAAAAAAGAACACGTGGCTCGCGAAAAGTTCACAGTGAAAAATATAGAAGGAAAAGTGCAAGACCAAGAAAAATACAAATGTGAATAAATAACAAAATATATCTTCGAGTGATAGAAGAAAGAATTTTTAGAAAATTATGAAAATTCAAGCTGACGCGAGCAGATTAGATTTCTTGTGCGAAGCACGCTGCACGGTGCAAGAATAGAGCACGTGGCAGAATTCGAGGTTATATAAGTGATAAATGGACACTAAAGGAAAAGTGAAAACCAAAGAAGAAGAAATAAAAGTGTACGAGGACATTAAGCTTAAAAAAATCAAGATGGCAAAGCAAGCAAAAATTGATGATGTATATATCCCAATTTTTGATGGAGGCAACTATAAAAGCTGGGAATTTAGATTATTAAATATCTTAGAATATAAAGAGTGCAAAGAACAGGCAATAAGAGTGCGAGATGCAACAAAGACTAATGAAGTTGATGTAACCACGTGGACAAAATTAGATATGAAACCAAGAAATATATTAATTAGCACAGTGAGTGATAAACAATTAGAATATATTATGGACTGCGATACAGCGTACAAAATGATGGAAAAATACAAGAGCATGTATTCTACTAAATCAACAGCGCTGCAAATAATATGCAGAGGTCAACTTGAAGATATTAAACTCAAAAATTATGAGAAAGTTGAAGAATTTTTTGTAGATTTCGAACAAGCGTGCAATAAATTTAAAGCAGCTGGAGGCACATTACCAGAAAAGGAGAAAATGAGGTATTTAATTAGAGCACTACCAGCAAGCTACAGTTTTATTGTGAGTTTCATTGATCTCGTCCCAGAAGCTCAACAAACAGTAGTCTATGTTAAGTCTAAAATTCAAGAAAAAATTATGACAGAGCCTGACAAAGAGAAAAAGACAAATGTAAGTACGTTCAACGTCCAGAAAAAGGGACAGTGCTATAACTGTGGCCGGGAAGGTCATTTCAATAAGGACTGTTGGAGACCACTACAAACCAGCCAAAGCAAAGGAGCATTCCAGATAAGAGGTCGAGGCCAACGAGGATATCAACGAGGATATCAACGAGGACCCCAGCGAGGAAATCAACGAGGCAGTTACAGAGGACGTAGTCGTGGCAGAGGAGCAGCTCAGCAGAGGCAAGAAGACTCCAGCCAACCCAGTGACGACTCAGCAGCCGAGACCTGGATGATAAAGGTCAATCACGACGAAGTGAAAAGTGAAATTGTGAGTGATGTGTTCTATAGTGAAGTAGAATCCAAGCGTTCACCTTATCACAATCCAAGCTTCGGTGAAGATTGTGGTAATAAAAATAGAAAAACGAATGTTTATAATTATAATTGCGAAAAGAATGGTAAATTCAAAGAAATCAGTTGGTTGTTAGATAGCGGATGCACTGATCATGTTGTAAATGATAAGAGAATGTATGAAAAACTTACTGTATTAAAAAATCCAATTGAAGTTAAGTTACCAGATGGTAAAAATTTAAAGGCCACGAAAGTAGGCAATATAAAAACATATTTCAAAAATTATTATAATGAAAAATTAATTAATTTAAAAAACGTTTATTTTGTAGAAGGGATTAGTAGAAACTTATTAAGCGTTTCAAAAATTACAAGAAACCATACTATTGTTTATAGAAATGATAACGCGAAGATTTATAACGACAGTAGAGAATTAGTTGCGGAAGCAAACAAAATAAATGATTTGTATGTCATGAAAAGTAACATATATAAGGATTTTGATAATGATGTGTATGTAAACTCTGTAACACTAACTGAAAAGGAAAAGTGGCATAGAGCATTAGGCCATGTCAACTTTCAATATCTAAACAAGTTAGTACAAGATAGATTGGTAGACGGTTTACCAGATAAATTAGAAAATAAGGAAATGAAATGCGCAAATTGCATTCAGAGCAAAATGGCAAATGTACCGTTTAAAAATGAGAGAAGTAAAACTTCAGAAATTCTAGAGTTAATTCACACTGATTTAAATGGTCCACACGGAACAACAGGTTCTGGTGGAGAAAAATTTTTCCTAAGCTTTATTGATGATTACAGTAAATGCAGTAAAGTTTATTGTATTAAAAGCAAATCAGAGACTGCAAGTTGTTTTAAAGAATATGTAAATTTAGTTGAAAACAAATTTCATAAAAGAGTTAAAAAATTAAATTGTGATAATGGCAAAGAGTACCTGAATAAGGAAATTTATCAATTTATAAATGAGAAAGCAATTGAGCTATTACCTTGCCCACCCTACGTCCATCAATTAAATGGAGTAGCAGAAAGGTTTAACAGATCAGCTATGGATATAGGCAGATGCCTGTTACGAGAGGCAAAAATACCATTAAGATATTGGCCGGAAATTGTCAAAACAGTCTCTTACTTGAAAAACCGTACAATAGCCAACTCAAATGAAAATAAAACTCCTTTTGAAACATTTTTTGGAACTAAACCAAACGTAAAAAACTTAAAAATATACGGCAGTAAAGTCTTTGTTAAAAAACCAGAAGCTTTGAGAAAAGGAAAATGGGATGATAAAGCCCAATTAGGTATATTAGTAGGATATACGCACAATGGTTATAGAGTCTTATTGAACAATAAAGTAATAAATGCCAGACATGTACAAATTATCGAAGACGGCACTGAAATAATCTGTATGGAAAAGGCTAACGATGAAAATATTATTGAATTAAATCTGGACGAATCAAACGATTCTAGTAGCGAAACAAGTATTGAAAATCAAGATGAGAACATCAATAATGTTTTAAATCGTTCCAACGAAAATTTACGTGTTAAAAAACATCAAACAGAAAAAGAAGTCCGGTACAAAGATACGGAAGTCCTGTAGCACATTATATTTATATACACTATGTAAATGCAAATGTACCGAATACATTTGAGGAGGCGTTAGACTCCAGTGAATTTAAGGAATGGCAAAAGGCTATGAATTTAGAAATTGAAAATCTAAAGAAAAACAATACATGGGTTGTAATTGATAAACCGCAAAATAAAAGGATTATTGACGTAAAGTGGGTCTATAAAAGAAAAAGCGATGACTCTCTTAAGGCTAGGCTAGTTGCTAGAGGTTTCCAACAAAGAGAATGTCTAGAAAATGTTTATTCGCCAGTAGGAAAAATGGAAACGTTAAAAATTTTGTTAAGTTATTGTTGTGTAAATAATCTGTTTATAGAACAAATGGATGTAGAAGCAGCATTCCTCAACGGGAAAGTAAAATCAGAAGTTTACATTCATGAACCACCAGGTTATGAAACCGGTAAAAATAAAGTCTGTAAATTATTAAAAGAAAGAAAGCCCAAAGGCTTGGTATGAGACATTTGATCAATGCGTGAGTAAACTCGGGTTCTTAAGAAGCAATTATGATTACTGCTTGTACGTAAATAACACAGACGATGATACTATATATATTTTAGTATTTGTAGACGATCTCTTAATATGCTGCAAAAATAAAGATAAAATTAATAAAGTTAAATCTGCTTTAATGAAAAAATTTGTTATGAAAGATCTAGGAAAAATAAAATCATATATAGGAATCGAGATTGATTATGATAATAAACAAGGTATAATGACCTTAAGTCAAGAGAAATATATAGAATCACTGGCTGTGAAGTATAATTTAGAAAACGCGAGACTGTATGATACTCCGATGGAAACAAATTTAAAGCTTGAACAAGCTAACAAAATAGATGAAACAATAAAATATCGAAATTTAATAGGGGAATTACTATATATCAGCACAGGTACAAGACCTGACATAGCTTACAGCGTGAACTACCTAAGTAGATTCCAAAGTTGCTACGATTCAACACATTTTAAATACACAATGCGAATATTAAAATATTTATACAAAACGAAATATTTGAAATTAACTTATCATTGTAATCCAAATGAGGATAAACTTGATTGTATGGTCGATTCAGACTTTGCAGGCGACAATATTGACAGAAAGTCAACCACCGGATTTGTTATTAGAATGTTTGGTAATATAATTTATTGGAAAGCACAAAAACAAAAGACTGTGACTAAAAATTCAACATTTGCTGAATACATTGCATTGTCTGAAGCGACAACAGAAATATTATTTGTAATTAATCTCTTGAAAAACGCCTTCAATACGACATTTGAAAAACCTGTTAATATATACGAGGATAACTCAAGCGCAGTAGCAATAGGTAAATTCGGCAATTTAACAAAAAACTCTAAGCACATTGAAGTACAATGTCATTACGTAAACGAGAACTACGAAAAAGGTATTATCGATATTGTAAAAATAGGAACTGAAAAACATATAGCGGACATATTCACTAAGAGTCTAAGTAAGGATAAATTTATTAAAAATAGAGTCGCGCTACAACTAATATAAATAAAACTCGAAAATTCAAGGAGGCGTGTTGGATATTCTGAATATTTCGCCTTCTATATATATGAGCATACGCATGAGACACAGACAGAGCGCGACACATGTAAGCTCTCTCCCCACTCTGTACGTGAGCGGCAGCCAGCGACGCTAGCCAGCTGTGTATCATCTCGCTATATCTCGCGCTTTGCGCAGTGGAAGCGCCGTAGTTATAAGGTCCAATAAACCACACTTTCGTTATTAAAGGTAAAGAATCTTATTGTTTATGTAAACAACCACACATCCAACAGTAACATTTCGTTTTTCAATCTTTCTTAGGCCGTCTGTCCACCTAGCGTCGCGTCATAGACGCCTACGCGTAGAGACCAATCGTACGCCGGGCATCTTGACAAATGCAGATCACTGATTGACAGACGCGTCATACGATTGGTCTCTACGCGTACGCGTCTATGACGCGACGCTCCGTGGACAGACGGCCTTAGCCTTTGAACAATACTTTTTCATATTTTCCAGCGCTAGCCCCGTTATTGCACCCGACTGTTCATTAACCGCCCAAGATTTTCTTAAAATTTGTGTAAAATGCCAATAATTTAAGTACCTTTACGTGCCTAGCGAGAAAGACTCCGAATTACTAACTGAAACGGCTAAACAACACATCTGCTTGCCATACGTCCAGCACCATAAACGTTGTAGCGAAAACAGAGCCATAAAGCATTAGAGTCACTGGTACGCATCAACCCTTAGGTTATTCCTGTCCGAAGGTAAGGATGAGGCCGAAGGCGGATAGCCCCACGCTGTACGGCCTTCGATGGTTTATGACTGAGACCAGGGGGCTACCACTCTCATATACGATTTTGGGACAGTGTTTCGACTGCCACCTAGGCAATTTCCATTTTTTCGAACTAAAATTCAATATGGCCGTCCATAAGCGGTTAATTTAAATTATAAAATTTCAATTTAAAGCTACGGGTGGTATTCATAAACGTGTTCGCAGTTGCTTCTACTGCTGCGGTGGCATGTTAAGTTATTTATTAATAATGTTTTGAATGTACTTTGAAATTGATTGATGGATGGGTTGACATTTCGAAAATTATATGCTCTAATCATGCCAAAAATATTCTCCAACGCGTCTTGGTTTATGTTCTTTGGCGTTAAACTTTTACCGTCGTATTCTCGTACAGTTTTATATAATCTTTGGAAGGATTCAATAGTGGCGATCCAATTCTTTAAAGATGGTGGCTGTTTTTGTTTCTTATCAGTATTTCTAGCGACGAATTCCATAGCTTTAAGTTTTTTTTTAGCCTCGGGCCAGAATGTATGGTGTAGGCTGCTATCCGTGATGGCAGTCCTTAGTGGTGAACTTGAGTAAGGATTGGTTTCTTCGGAGTCTTCATGGCCTTCACACAGAGGTTTCTTATTCAGTACAGTCCCATTCACTGAATCAAATATGTCGTTAAACAGTTTTAACGCCTCACTAGTGGGTAAACCATATTTTGGTGATATATTGTCGAATGCTCCACCTTCAGAAATAACATGACATGCAGGTGTAGCAAATAGCATAAGGTAACATAAGGTTCCAATATATAAACTACTAAAATGAATTATAGATTACCTTGTGTCTTATAACGTAGTTCTATACACCCAGCCATAGCGTTGCTGAAAATTTGGGCTGCATACTTTACTTTCATCTTTGGGATTTTATCTTTCTGGATATGATACAACATTATTTTCGGTAACAGTCTGCTGATAGTGTTTGTCTCTACGTCCATTTTATAAGCCGCCTCTATTACATCCCACGATGCAATTTTTTTATTTTCTTTCTCCTTAATACTAATGTCTAAATCTAATTTTTTATTCAATAAATTATTTCGAATCTCTTTCAGTAAATGGGGCGGATCATATATCGGAATAATGTTTTGTTTGCTTATCCTTATTGTACTTCCTGGATAGAAAAAATTATAATTAATACTATATAGTTTATTATTATGGAAAAACTGAAAAATAGTAAGCAACATACTGTTTTCCGTGTCTTCTGTCCAACATAATCTTTGTGAATCCTGCAATAATTTATTAATGGCTGCAACATTTGTTGCACTTTGATCGCATACAAAACTCAGTATAATAAGTCCTGTTTCTTCAATGGCTTTTACCACAGTTTTGATGCAGTGCATCAATTGATTTGAGGATGTTTGACTTTTTGAAAAATAATACGCATATGGAAGTTTCCATTTTGATACAATACCTTCTATCATAAATACCAGTGCATGGTCAGCAATATTGCCTGTGCGTTCCAGTTGCCAATCTTCGCAACCAATAATTTTATCTTTTGCATGATCATAGTGCAATTGCGGTGCTAAAGAAACTTCATCCCATAACAATACAGTTAATTTTTTTAACTTTTTCATACGTGCAGTTTTCTCTTTCAGTTGCTGTGTAATAATTGGGTTAATACCAGTGTCGAGATTCCAGGCAGTACAAAAAGTGTACGGTATAACCTATATGCAGCTGGAGATTGCTTATATAGCGATAAAGCTAAAATTTTTTTCTGCATTGAAAGTCTCCTACCCTATACGTTGATTAGAAATATAAAAGTGAAATAAATAAGGATAAATAGGGTAAAATAAAATAATATCAACTCATTTAAATCAGAGATGGCAAAAAATTACCCATCTCTGATTGAAGAACAGTAAAGTTTCAATAAATGTGAAACGTTCTGGACAGAATGTTTGCTCGTAGCTTACAAAACGATTTTTTCCTCTTTCATTTGCTTGTTCTTCTTTTCTGGAAACTTTACCTTCAATGGATGTCAAAATGGTAAGAAAAATCGTTTGCCCTCTATGCTATGAATAAATGTTTTGTTCTAAGCACTTCACATTTATCAAAACTTTACTGTAATACAAATTCATTAAGGAAAGCTGTATAATTGAAAAATTATATAAATTGATGTCTGTATTTCATACTAATTATACTAAATTATTTAAATAAATAGCACTTCCATTTTTTAATGTCCTTCTAACAACGTTAATTATTTGCTTATAAGGTTACCCTGGCTTTAAACTGTTTCTTCCTCAGTTGCATTTCGACAAATAATTTTTGGCTGGCTGTCAAATTGCTTACAAGCTGTTCACCATATTTTCCAAATATGACCCTTTCAGCATTCTTCATGCGTTGCTTGTATGTCAACATCCTGCTTTTGCAACTCACCGTCATTTTTTTTAAACGGAGACACGCTTTATACATGGATTTTTCTGTTGGTGATAAATATTTTGTCCGTGTTACAGCCCCTAATATATTTCTTTTTCTTAGTGTACGTTGTACTGTATTTATGTTTGGGATATTTTCTTCAGTCTGTCCATTCATAATATTGTCAGGAAAGTCGCTTTGTATACTTAGATTTTCTTCCGTGACATCATTAATAATACTATCAGTGAAGTCATTTTCATTTTGGTTGCTTGTACTTGGCACAGGATTATTAAATAATGATAAATCATTACTAGAAATATTCAGACTTGGCGCACCATAAGTTTTATTTTCATTTTGGTTGCTTATACTTGGCACAGGATTATTAAATAATGATAAATCATTACTAAAAATATTCACACTTAGCGCACCATCAGTTTTATATTCATTTTGGTTGCTTGTACTTGGCACAGGATTATTAAATAATGATAAATCATTACTAGAAATATTCACACTTGGCGCACCATCAGTTTTATATTCATTTTGGTTGCTTGTACTTGGCACAGGATTATTAAATAATGATAAATCATTACTAGAAATATTCAGTCTTGGCGCAGCATCAGTTTTAAGTCGTCTTTTGACTGCAGAACACATATATGCATTTTCTGTGAAGTGCATATAACACACTTTATACTTTCTCCTTTCTTCCACAGTCAAATTATCAATTAGTGGGGAACGCACTGCATTTCTCCATTTTTCAGAAACAATCGGATTTTTTGGAAAACTATGATTCGGAATTGTGTAATCAGAGTGGCAATTTGGCACGCAGCAATTTCGTGTCATAGCACTATAAAAAACATAATTTAAAAAGATATTTTACATATACTACTTTAAAAATATATATTCAACTATATACATACCTGTTACTGTCGAACTAATTTTCTATAACTTATTTTTTAAAAGGATTGTTTCGATTTTGTAAATTTCGAACGGTAGGTATAGGCACTTGCTGTACAGATGAGCGTCATGAGCACAGATGAGTCATGAACACGTGATCACGGCCATATTGTATTTTAGTTCGAAAAAATGGAAATTGCCTAGGTGGCAGTCGAAACACTGTCCCAAAATCGTATATGAGAGATGCCCCCTGACTGAGACTTAAGCTACGGGTTTTCCCGAATGGGGGTGCATGAGATTAAAAAGTCCTGGCGTCATGCGATGGCTGCCGACCGTTTTTGGTCTTCCAACTATCGGCTATCGAAGAATTGCTTGCTTTAATGAAGAGATGGTTTAGATATGGCAAGCGGCCTGACGCCGTATTGCCAGAGAATAGGGACTCTGTTTCTGGAGGATTTGGCCACGTGAATGGGGAAGGCTATGCCTTTTGGTAAGAGAACTGTGATAGACCGCTCACAAGGGAACACCGCGAACCCGGACTCACCGATTGGAACGCAACTTCGTGGGTTTTTAGAGTGACTCAAAACAAGAACAACGGTGTGTTTGATTTGTGCCCTATCGCCCTTTAAGGGGGTGAAAACTACCCTCAAAGTCAAATTGCCATTTCCACTTTTTCACGTATAACTTTCAAAGTACAACAGACAGAAAAAAATGTTTCAAACAAAAGGTTAATGGCGCAATAAGCGCTACAAAATAACGGTAACAAAATTTTTGAAAAAAAATTTTTTCTTAAAAAAAATTTTACCTCGCGTTATGTTTAACAATTCTTCCATTTATATAATAACTAAAAATATCGGGTGTTTTTTTGTGAATTCAACCGTGTATATGAATTGTATAATGCACTATCGGCTTATGGAGTTACGCGATGGCAAGTACACGGTTCGCACGGTTGCGCGCTCACAACACATAGTAAGTTGCATAATAAGACTCGTTCTATTTGCTGCAGGCCTTGACGGTGCCAAATATGATAACATAAAAATATCAAAATATAAAGTATTATATCAAAATTATTCGATTATGTTTTGTCTATAATATCTATGATGTTTTATGTTTGTTCATACTATGCTGCAATCACATACGTTGCACTGTACTGCATCAGACATGTATATAAATATTCATTTAATGACTATTCTTAACAAGTTATTTCTTAACCCTACGGTTAAAAATACGTGTATACATATATGCATTTCATTCCACACAGTTTTCACAGGCATGATGTTCATCAAAAAAATGTTCTATGCATAGATATTTTTTACACCAAGCACATCTTATAATAGCTGGTTTATTACACAGATGACAGCGTGGCAAGGTATATGCTTCAAGAAAATTGAAAGAAAAGTCTACTGGATTTTCAAACCGCGATGGTCTTTGTTCAAGGTATCCACTTTTATACCAAGCGTATTTAAATAATTCCTGAAATCTCGGAGAAGACAATTGAATATGTGTGAGCGATTGCAATTTGATGATATTATTTCGCAAATGTAAATTTACGTCAAGATTGTATAGTTAGACGCGGTCTGAAAAAGTTCTTACAAAATTTTTCCATATCCGAAAACCAAAAATGTCCAGCGGTTGTATCAGACCTGTTGTTCCTTTCGGTATGGTTAACGCAATAACTTGTTTGTTGGCCGGAATATTTTGTTGAAAAGTAGAAGGACAGTGGCCGCTCCATGAATCAAGCAACAGGACACTTTGAGATCCAGTCTTCGGTAAAAAAAACTTCTGTTAACCAAATGTTAAAATGGTACGATGTCAACTTCCCAGATTTCGAAGCAGTCAAGAACACATTAGCCGGTCTGAATAAAGTTTTTTCCACCCTGGGACCAAATTCTCCGGTAGTTTCTTTTAACACCATAAACAGGGGTGACAGTAATTGACCGCTCGCAGAAATCGTAGGGAGAATCGTATAACTATGTGTGATCGAGGATACTGATTGCACGGATGCTTCTATAGTCTTTCCACCACGGTGTGTCAACGTACGACCGGAATGGATTTCTAAATTAAATCCACTCTCATTTGCGTTGTATACATAACTTGGATTGTGTGTAGCAATGTATGGTTTTACCTGATTTACGAATTCGGAAGAAGTTAAATGTAAATGTTGCTTGTCTTGCTGTGCGGAACGGCTGACGAATTTTGTAACTTTTCTCGAAACGATGTTGTGCACTTTTTTAAAATTCATGATCCAGGTATGGCCAGCTTTGAATGTGGGAAGATTGACCTCCTCTTTTGTTTCTAGCGCCCATCTTCTTATATCAATGTCATGTATCAATGAGCCCTGATCGATAGCAGTTTGAAATTTGTCCAACACATTTTGCACGATAGATAACAGCTGTTCTCTGCGTGTACCGCCATTCGCCAACGCTGCTTCCCAGCGATACAATTGTTGAACTGATTTAACTTTCCTGAATTGATGTTGCACACTGCCGAGAGGTTTTCTATCTTTTGAGCCGCTTCTCCAAAACTCAACAGCTCGAATTTTATAATTTAAATCTACGTTACCACTTTCTCCTGGGACACACATCATCAAATTCATTGATAGTAAATTCTTCGTCTTCCTGGATATTATCGTCTTGAACAAACTCACATTCTTGGGACCGCGCTAGATCTTCAAATTCTAGGGTAACATAGTCGGTTGTGAATGAAACGTCATTCTTACTATCAACTATTATGGTATGTATAATTTCTGATAATTCCACTTCCCTATGATTAATAGGAGACGGCGGTATTCTAGATATATGTAGAGCAGTTATCAGTAAATTAATTACATTCGCCGGATTTATGTGCACCATTTTATCGATAACTTGCACTGCTTGCAGTTAAAAGAATGCCAGTGACCACGAGTATGAAGTTGAGCTGCGAAAACTTGGTATTTATAATGAGGCAGAAAGATAAGGATACAAGGATGTCTCATTCAAGATAAGTTTGTTTCTTCAAAAACGGCATGACTAGTTAATCTTATGCAGTAATAACGGAAACTTTACAAACAGTCATGCGAAATTATCAATAATTAACCATACACTTGAAAACACCTCGTGCTAAATGTACCTCGTGCAAAACAAATATGATAATTGTATCAACACTTTTATCAAATGATTAAATATACCTTCTACAAACAAATATGTATACCATTAAAAATAGCTCGATAAGCTTCTTTATTTTATAAGTAATAAATTCAGAGTTGGGCAAAATGTAATCTAATTACATCTTACAAATTACGATTAAACTGTAATTGTGTAGTTGATTACACATTATTTTTTGTAATCGTTCATTTAGGTAGTTGACGAAACCAAATGGTGATGGTGGTGGTATGCAACTTACTATGTGTTGTGAGCGCGCAACCGTGCGAACCGTGTACTTGCCATCGTGTAACTCCATAAGCCGATAGTGCATTATACAATTCATATACACGGTTGAATTCACAAAAAAATACCCGATATTTTTAGTTATTATATAAATGGAAGAATTGTTAAAAATAACGCGAGGTAAAATTTTTTTTTAAGAAAAAATTTTTTTTCAAAAATTTTGTTACCGTTATTTTGTAGCGCTTATTGCGCCATTAAACTTTTGTTTGAAACATTTTTTTCTGTCTGTTGTACTTTGAAAGTTATACGTGAAAAAGTGGAAGTGGCAATTTGACTTTAAGGGTAGTTTTCACCCCCTTAAAGGGCGATAGGGCAGAAATCAAACACACCGTTGTTCTTGTTTTGAGTCACTCTAAAAACCCACGAAGTTGCGTTTCAATCGGTGAGTCCGGGTTCGCGGTGTTCCCTTGTCAGTGATAGCCGCGGTCGGCGGCGGCGGCAGATGGTGGCGGTCCCACTAGCGCAACGAAGACACAGTTGCATACTTCTCCATTGCACTAGTGGGATCGCCGCCGACCGCGGCTAGGAAACTCGACCTTAAGAAGGGGGTGCTCGACAGCCAAGAACCACGGGGCCATAAAAGACAAGGATAGTAGTGACTGCACTAGCCATTATGTAAGAACGGAAAAATCTGAAATTCCGCATTCGTCATTGAATTTGTATGATAGTAACACGATAGATAACAGCTGTTCTCTGCGTGTACCGCCATTCGCCAACGCTTTGTGCTTTCTCGGTGAGAGTGATACTACACCTGACAAAATTGTAACCATAATTGAAGCAGTAAAAGCGATAACGGACCAACCCACATTAAAAAAAATTTTTTTTGCCTATTTTATATGATTAGTAGAGCCTATTGGAATACGTTATTGCTACTAACTCAATTTCGAAAAGTATGCGGGTTAGTCCGTTGTTTGCTCTCACTGCCTCAATTAACGATATTACGCATAAAATTAATTTACAGGATTGAAAGCCCGTTTCGTTAAAACTGGCCCAATTTAAATATTTTTTTATGAATTTAATCGGGAGAATGCAAGGAATCCATTGGTGTCACTTTCATATTGATACGATGAAAAATAAAGAAATTCCGTTTCTGCATAATCGATGACACGTCGCCGAGCAACTCTGCGCTTCAGATTAGACGGGTCAACGATACAATTTCGCTCGCCTCGAGGACCCGGCGGCTTCGAGCAAAGGCGCTTGAGGCCCGAGGGCCTCCAAGCCACGCCCAGAGTTATTTATGCTTCCCCGCTACAAATATAAATGAAAGTGAGAAAATTGGCCGAAGTTACGGATAAATTCCTGTCGATTTAAAATTTTATTTATGATTCTTCGGATAAATTCCCGTCGATTGAAAATTTTATTTATGACGCTTCAAATAATAAATAATTCTGGGTGATTTTTATTTATGACATATGGTATACAGATAAAGTCTCTTTTATTTAAAAAGTTATTTAGATAATCTTTTATTTAAATAATGCCCATCTCTGCTATTGGGGATACCACTGACAAAAAAAAACGCATCGATAATGGTACCCCAGACGATGCACAGTGGCGAATTTCGCCGAAAAGCTGGCCAAAAATGAATCTGCAATTCCCGTGCAAATTATTAAAATATTTTATTGTAATATAACTCTAAGAAGCTAAAAGTATAATTTTTTAACGTTTAATGTTTAATTTGTTGTTTTAATTATAATTATATTATTAAAAATATTAAAAGTATTGTGGTTTGTAGGTTTTAGTCAAATAATTACGCAGTCATTACTGAAACATTAATATTTGTATATATTTTAACATTATTATATTGCATACTTATACATCTATATTTATACAAATATTTGGTACATAGCACTGATGATCAACGAGATGCTTTTCTTGCGGAATTTTAAACGTTAGGTATAATTACTAAGTGAGAGCTCAACCGCAATTTTGTCACTATCAACTTCCGTCTTATTTTGACTCGCATAAATATCTGCTGAAAGTGCTATCTGTAGGTGAATGTTTTATGTATAAATGAGTTTCATTGCGCGTTGTAGCATTCGGCACTTCTGTAAATCTTCCCGAATACACCTTTACTTCCGAACTTCTAATTGCACAGTAATTCAATTATTTATTGCAATGCAATCACTTGCCTTCATTCCGATATATAATATACAGGATAATATAAGTGAGGAGATGCTTCAGATCGCTCGAGATAAATTAAAAGCAGGACTTTCAACAAAAAAAATCGCTGCAGAATTGGGAACACCGAAAAAAATTAATTATAAACTATTAGGCGTTTTACTGTATTGCCCGAACTATGTACTTATGCAGGAAAATAAAACACTTCTTTGGATATTTCTCGTTGCGTTCTTTTGCCCCATAACATGCGAACTTATGCCCCACATATCGGATAAAAGTTCGCATTTGACACTTTTTGGAAATATTTATTTTATATAAGTTGTGACATGTAAATTTACATGAAGTCACTGCCTATCGAATAATGATTACCAGTGTAATACCAAGGATTTTAGAGAAGTCTAAACTTTAAGTGCGCACTCTTACCCCACATTACTCTACACAAAAATGAGAATATTTGCCAGAATAGCAATTTGTTGCAAAAAACTGCAACGGGGTCTTAAAGTGCATACCTTGAGCTTTCATTTAAAAAAAAGAATGGTGCTTGAGCTCGCTTGAGTTGTAACTTTTTGCTTAAGAATAAACAAAAAATTAATATGCTTTCAGTACTTGTTTATAAAAACTTTTACAGACTTCACATTTAAAACAATAATAGTGTATATGATACTACACCACAATATATAATGTTTATTTTGATAGCTGGACTCGATAAGCTGAAAATAAATCTCAAAGTAGACCTTTAAATTTCGAGCGTCAACTTTGAACTGACATATCTCAGCAAGGGCTGCAGTTTAAATATTTACATTAGTAAGAAATTATGCACAAATATGTCATAAATAAATCGCACCAATTGGATTTAGCAAATTTAAAACTTTTACATTCTGATTTTTTGCCAGCTTTTCGGCGAAATTCGCCACTGTGCGATGTATAGAATAGACCTATCAACCAATGCATTTTTCTGTCACCGGTTTGGGGGGTCCTAGGATCCCCTTACCATTTTAGTGTCGCATGCAACGTTACCGGTGAAGTCTCGAAACAGATTGTAACGCCACGCGTGATAGGAATTAGAATTCAACACGGCTAAAACTAGGTTATGTTTTGAGAGTCGAAGCCCGCGATTTACAAATGTTTCTGTTAGAGTAACAAGTTAAGAATCGTCTTATGAACATATTCCGTTCAACGGAAGAGAAAGAAGGATGAAAATAAAACGATATCACATTCGCTTTTTAACCTTGCTGTCCTATTCCAGTTTATTTAACACAAAACAAATTTCATTCGCTTGTAAGAACGTGATTTGTAAAAAGAGTGCTTTAATGTTTTTTAAGAGCACCTGTTGCTGAAATCACCCATTGCTCATGTGTTTGCGCATACATTAATGATGGTCTATACGATATAATGCAGACATATAAGTCGGCGCCAGATTTACACAGTGAAAATGATTAGGCGCCGATATACAAAAATTGAGAGTCGTAGATTAATTAAGGAACAAAATGTTTTTTACTTTTTAGCGCATTTTTATTTTTTTGAAGTCGGTTTTAATTATGATTTTCCATTTTTTGAAACGATACGCCATTATTGTGGCTTTTATACGCAGGTGGCGACAAATCTCTCCTTACAACGGTATAGCGCCGCAGTTAACCTTGTCGTAGCTAAAAATTATGAAATTGAGACGGGTATGAGACACCAGTCGACATTGTTTTCAAACTTCGTTACAATAATCTGGGGTGCGAGTGGTAAGCCGATCATAAAAGCGGGAAATTCGCAATAGCTCTTTGCCACGTGAATTTGAAAGCGACCATCCCAAAATTTTCGACGCTCGGGGATCACTGCTGTCCAGCGGTCGCTGGCAGCTCTCCGAACGCCGGGACGGCGTATGGTTGTAGTGCAGAGATGGGCAAAAAATTATTTTCGGCTCGACGTCGCGGTTTCGGCCACGTCCAACAATGCGTTTGCAGACTTTAGAATCTATTTTTCTGGTTTTCTTTTTTGTGATGTTATCTTTAATGCAGTCTATGCATAGATTGATCTTAAGGGGCAACTAATCGGACGTGTCTTTGATAGTAGCGGTGTTTGAATGTTTTTTCTATAATTTTTGTGTCTGAATGTTTTAATCTTTTAGCTACTCAACGCCACGCTTATACCGGCATCTATAGTCGTACTCAGAAAGTTAAAATTCGATGGCCACGACATTCTGGCCTTTTCACTGTACGCTCTCTTGAAATCGGTTGAACGGTAACGCGTACCTTTTCTTACGCCCCTGATGGGTTCTTACGTAAAAGCTTTCGAACGACGCGGCTCGAGGGACATAAACGCTAGAGTAGTGGCATAAGGACAAAGTCAGCAATAGGTCATTCAGTAATGAATATGCCAATTTCTATCAGAGATGGGCATTATCTAGATAAAAAATTATTTAAATAACGTTTCGAATAAAAGATACTTTTTCTTTTATCCGTTATTCGAATCCTTGAATAACACGGTTTACGTTTATTCGTTATGATAGTTTCGAATAACACGGTTTATCTTTATTCGAAACATCACGAATAAATAAATTTATTCGAAGCGAATTTATTCGACAGCGGAAGATAATTTTTTTATTCGAAGTGAATTTAGTCGAAAGATAATTTCTTGATTCGAGGAACTTTTATTCGAACCGTCGAATAAGGTTTTTATGTTTATCCGTAGTTTATTCGACTTTTATTCGACGGCTTCGAATAACTTTCGACGCGGGATCTCGCCTCGAGTTGAGGACTTGGGCTGTTCGGCGGCGGCTTGTGATCTTGGTTCGAGCTTCGGCTGGAGAGCCATACATTGTTGCTTGCGATGGATTATACTTATATTAATAGCATGTATGTAAAACTTCCATATATTCTATCGTATCGGCATGAACGTTTCAGTAAAATACTCTTGAGATTTTTTAGATGAAAATGAATTTAACGCGATATAAATCGGATTATTTTTAGCATTATTACATTATAAATCTTACATTCATATTTAATTATCTATAGTTCTGAAAATAATCCAGTATATACCGTGTTTGAACTCATTTCAATGGAATGAATCTCGCAACTTTATAAACAATCCATAATTATTATTCTAAAAGTAGAAAAAATCTTCGTATAAACATAACTGACAATTAGTTAAAATTAAACAAATTATGTAAAAATGACGATTTGTTTTACATTCGTTTACACGAAAATATAATTAAACCGATATTGCATGATATAACCATAAAGCATGGATAATATGGGTATATTAAACTGAATAGAATTTGTTATGATAATAATAATTATAAGAACAAATTTTGTTTACAAAAGATATTGCGATATTGTGGTCCCGTTTATTTGCATTTTCTACCAAACAAATGTAAGAAACATCGTCATTTTTTCATAATCTATCTAAAGTTAACCAATAAATAAATTAATGTCCATAGAACTTCCAAAACCCTAGCTTCCTTATAGTATTCGAAATTTGTCAGTTATGTTTATACGAAGATTTTTTTCTACTTTTAGAATAATAATTATGGATTGTTTATAAAGTTGCGAGATTCATTCCATTGAAATGAGTTCAAACACGGTATATACTGGATTATTTTCAGAACTATAGATAATTAAATATGAATGTAAGATTTATAATGTAATAATGCTAAAAATAATCCGATTTATATCGCGTTAAATTCATTTTCATCTAAAAAATCTCAAGAGTATTTTACTGAAACGTTCATGCCGATACGATAGAATATATGGAAGTTTTACATACATGCTATTAATATAAGTATAATCCATCGCAAGCAACAATGTATGGCTCTCCAGCCGAAGCTCGAACCAAGATCACAAGCCGCCGCCGAACAGCCCAAGTCCTCAACTCGAGGCGAGATCCCGCGTCGAAAGTTATTCGAAGCCGTCGAATAAAAGTCGAATAAACTACGGATAAACATAAAAACCTTATTCGACGGTTCGAATAAAAGTTCCTCGAATCAAGAAATTATCTTTCGACTAAATTCACTTCGAATAAAAAAATTATCTTCCGCTGTCGAATAAATTCGCTTCGAATAAATTTATTTATTCGTGATGTTTCGAATAAAGATAAACCGTGTTATTCGAAACTCCGAATAACGAATAAACGTAAAGTATCTTTTATTCGAGTTTATCTAGATATTATCTTTGCCCATCTCTGATTTCTATCATAGAAGTATCTCTAATGGATTACTAGTGTTTTTCTGGTGAAAATGACACCAAACATGACACCTTACATTTTATTACTACTATTATTGTTCACACCTATAAAATTTATGTACGTTATTATTTTACCCACATTTTTAAAACCCGAAAAAGCGAAAACATGTAGGGTAGAACGGGGAGGTAGTAATAGGTGGGCGAAAGTCACACATATCAATTTTGTTGAATCTCAAAACATATAATGAATATTAAGACCAATTTTAGATATACATATGATAAATAATGACATTTGGAATACACACATCCATGTTCTGGCAGTATAGATACGCATCATGTATCTTACGTTTGTATCTGTCAGCATTTGGCTTCGGAAGTTCATCTGTGAGATTTCAATTGGACGAGTTCCTTCTTAACCCTTATACAGGGTGTCCACCGAAGACTGGACAGCGCGATTTCTCCTAAAGTATTGTCGATAAAAATATAAAAAAAATAGGGAATTGCATGGTTCGAGGGGCCAATTTATTAGCGTGAACGAATTTTGATTTCGATTATTATTTTAAAAAATACGATGGTCAAGTTCGGTTTTTCAAATGAAACTATTTTTTTGAAGACCTGAGCTGATAGTACGTTCCAAGACAAATTCAATAAGTTTTAATGTATACACTGTATTTCCACTGGTTTTTAAGATATTGCGCTTGCAAATTTTCTGATTTTCACTTGAAGAAAACCCTCTGGAATAGCAAGGACCGGGGACGGTCTGACTGCCGCCACGGGTGGCACTGCCTGTTGAAATAGATACCTACCTGCCAAAGGTCTACGCCAGGAATGGCAGGCCCAAAGGCCGGACAATTCTTTTCCGTCAGAAATGATACTTAGGTAGGTACATCTGCGGTATCGAGAAGCGCACCGTTACTTTTATTTCGCACTTGCTTCTACGCTCGGACGGCCGGTTCTTTTGGAAGGGATGCAAATTGGATCGGTTAGGTTAGGAGGAGTGAAAGTTGCTACACTAAATTTCAACCATAGGGAGCAGATTGTATCAGACCCTATCGGATTTGCATCCCTCACAAACGGTTGCTCTCTTGAAGAGGCCCTCTTCACAGCAATACCTCGTCGCCAATGCTCACTTTCTCTCGCACGGAATACGTCAACGCATGTTTGTGTTTTGATATCGAAGCTCGTGTTTATACTCGAGAGGACCACGCGTCGACAGCGGGCTACCCCTTTTCTTCCTGTGTCTCTCCACGAGGAGTATTGCCAGTGGATTGCAGGAACGTAGATATCTGGAATGCCAGTTGTTGAATACTGGAAACGATAGAAACACTTTATTACAAAACACGCATGTACTACAATTAAAGTAAATCGTATTCCTCTCGGGCAGGAGTCGGCCGACGCTCGTCAAGGAGATGCGGCCCGGTACCCCGTGGCGAGGGTTGTCCTTCGCAGTGCCTCACCCGATTTTTATGGCTTTTCCGGAAAAAGGTACGAATCCTGGGCCGAACATAACGAATTGGGGTCGAGGGTGAAATATCCATTACAGCGTATTAAGAAATTCTTTTCCTCATCGTGTCGAAAGGGAAGTGACGCCAATGGATTCCTTATGTTTTTCCGATGACGATCATACCAAATTTCATGTAAATCGAACTATTTTTACCAAGTCAAGTCAGCTTGAAATGATATAAATCGATTTTCCATGGAAGTTCCTTCATTATGATCCGAATTAGGTCGTTCTTGTTGTCAGTTTCATCGGCGAAACATAAGGAATCGATGTGTGTCGTTTTTGCAAAGTTCTGATGAGAAATGTGCGAGTCGAAGATTTCTCACTTCTTAATAGGCACTCGAACCTCTTCGAGGGTCGAAAGCCATCAAAATCGTGTGAGGCACTGCGAAGGTCTGTCCTCGTCAAGGGGTACTAGGCCGCATCTCCTTGACGGGCGTTGCTCCAGAATTACCCTGTATCTGTTTAGGAAATAAAATAATTCTTTATTCTTTATCGTTTGGATATGGAAGTGTCGCCGATGGTTTCCTTGGGATTTTCTGATGAAAATCATACCATATGTCGTGTAAATCTGACAACTTTAACATAGGGAATACAAATAGCTTGTGTCAAAGTAGTCCGATTTGCATTATATTTGATATGATTTTCATCAGAAAAACATAAGGAATCCATTGGCGTCACTTACCTTTCGACACGATGAAGAAAAGACTTTCTTAATACGCTGTAATGGATATTTCACCCCCGACTGCGGTGGCTCGATCCCAATTCGTTACGTTCGGCCCAGGATTCGTACCTTCTTCCGGAAAAAGCCATAAAAATCGTGTGAGGCACTGCGGAGGACAACCCTCGCCACGGGGTACCGGGCCGCATCTCCTTGACGAGCGTCGGCCGACTTCTGTCCGAGAGCAATACGATTTACTTTAATTATAGAACATGTGTGTTTCGTAATAAAGTGTTTCTATCGTCTCCTGAATTCAGCAACTGGCATTCCAGATATCTACGTTCCTGCAATCCACTGGCAATACTCCTCGTGGAGAGACACAGGAAGAAAAGGGGTAGCCCGCTGTCGACGCGTGGTCCTCTCGAGTATAAACACGAGCTTCGATATCAAAACACAAACATGCGTTGACGTATTCCGTGCGAGAGAAAGTGAGCATTGGCGACGAGGTATTGCTGTGAAGAGGGCCTCTTCAAGAGAGCAACCGTTTGTGAGGGATGCAAATCCGATAGGGTCTGATACAATCTGCTCCCTATGGTTGAAATTTAGTGTAGCAACTTTCACTCCTCCTAACCTAACCGATCCAATTTGCATCCCTTCCAAAAGAACCGGCCGTCCGAGCGTAGAAGCAAGTGCGAAATAAAAGTAACGGTGCGCTTTTCGATACCGCAGATGTACCTACCTAAGTAGCATTTCCGACGCAAAAAAATTGTCCAGCCTTTGGGCCTGCCATTCATGGCGTAGACCTTTGGCAGGTAGGTATCTATTTCAACAGACAGTGCCACCCCTGGCGCCGGTCATACCGTCCCCGGTCCATGCTATTCCAGAGGGTTTTCTTCCAGTGAAAATCAGTAAATTTGCAAGCGCAATATCTTAAAAACCAGTGGAAATACAGTTTATACATTAAAGCTTATTCAATTTGTCTCGGAACGCACTATCAACTCAGGTCTTCAAAAAAAAAAAAATTGTTTTATTTGAAAAACCGAACTTGACCATCGTATCTTTTAAAATAATAATCGAAAACAAAATTCGTTCGCGCTAATAAATTGGCCGCCTCGAATCATGCAATTCCCTATTTTTTTTTTTTTTTATCGACAATACTTTAGGACAGGCATGGAACTAAAGTGAACGCAGCGGCCTTTTTTCAGAGGCAACGCCTCCTTTCTCCCGCCGCACGTCTTGGCCCCCGCGGCGGCCTTGGAGCTTGGAGCGCCTCAGGCCCGTACCATATGAACCGCGCGTGGCGCGTTGACAAAAAAAAACGCATCGACAATCGTGCTCTCTGGGACGATGTGGAAACCTATTGATACAATGTCACCCTAATACGCCACGCGCGGTTCATATGGTACGGGTCTGAGGCGCTCGAAGCTCCTAGGCCCGCCGCGGGGGCCATGACGCGCGGCGGGAGAAAGGAGGCGTTGCCTCCGAAAAACGACCGCTGTGTTCACTTTAGTTCCATGCCTGCTTTAGGAGATATCGCGCTATCCAGTCTTAGGTGGGGCACCTTGTAGGTTGATTTATTGGAGCTCAAGCTGATTTATTGGACGCTTTTATTCGTAACGAGTTACTCGTAAAGGATAAAATCACATGTTATCTTTATTCGTTATTTTTATTTCTTGGCTTCGAATAACTGAACATTGTGATCCGACGTAGCCAGATCGTAATACATATGTATAAATGAACGGTTTAAAAACTACGGAGATCGAGAATGTTGTAGCTGCTAGAAAGAACAATGGTAGAAACTGACCATTTTTGGATCTGTCTGGCAACGAAACACTTTTACAGCATGGGTACTGATCGCGCGATATAACTTTGACTCCGAGCGGCCACTGACAATGAGTTTGCCGTGCGTGCGAGAGAGTCCGATTGTCGCGTCGGCGTTCTTTTATTTCGATACTGACTGAGGCATATTCCAGATGCGGTAGCACCAGCGCATTGTATAAATGGAGGAAATTTTTCGGAATAGTAAAGCCAGACCAAGATCTCCGTATAAAGCCCAAGATTTTGTTAGCCGTGGCCGATATAACCCGCGTGTGTTCATCAAATGACAAGGATGAGTTGATAATGACTCCCAAATCCCTCGCCGAGGAAACCGTAGAAAGAATACTATCCGGTATCGCATAGGGATAGGTGGCCGGGTTCTTACCACGCGAAAATCTCATGACATAACATTTATCTATGTTCAAGTCCATATGGTTTGCCACGCACCACTCTCCCAATCTATCCAGGACAGACTGGAGATCGAGAGAATCAGAGTAGTTTTCCATCGATTTAAAGATCTTGAGATCGAACAGCTAGGTTCAGGCGGAGCCGAGCAGCGTTCCCGTTACCCCACCATACTCTGCGAGGACCACGCAACTCCAACTGACAAATCCACGATCGTCAGATGGTGGTGGCTGATTTCTCCTCGATCGCTGTTCCCGAAAACGAATTCACCGGCCAATATATTTGATACCGACCTTAGCTATAATAAACTTACATTTCTTGAAAAACAATGGAGGGATCCCATCCTCGCCCGGGTTTTTATTTAAGTCCAGGTTATCTCAGAGAGAATTTTCCCAATACCAATAGATAGACAGTCCAAGTTCAACATAGCTCGAGGGCAGGAGTTTAGTGAATAATCCACATTTGGTGTGGAATAAACCGACTCAAAGTAATCCGCAAACATATCCGCCATTTGAGATCTGCATGACGTATCGGTTCCACTGAAGTGCATCGGATTTGGTATACCACCAGTTGCCCGTTTTGTGTTAACGAACTTCCCGAAAGCTTTTATATTACGAGGTATACCATCGCGCGAGCAATGTAAATTTTATAACACGCAGTGGAGACCAGCTTACAAGTAGATCTCAAGTGGCCAAAAGTCAAATAGTCATGATGATTAATGTGTCTCTTGTAGTCCCGGTGAGCAGCCTTTTTCACCCTGATCAGGGATACGAGTTCCGCGAAAAACCAACATGGATTATTAGCTGACCGGGCCCGACAAGGATACATCCCAGTCAACAGAGTTTAGATGACACAGAATCTGCTCAAAGTCGCCATGCTCAAAGTCATTCCTTGGCGGTTTCAGGCTCCTGGGGGACAGCATGTATTACAGTTTACAGTGAACAAGAAGACAAGGATGGTAGTGGTCAACAGGAAGGAGTACTTCAGAAGAGAGCTCAACAAGGATACCATCGATATTGGATAGGACAAGGTCACGGAAGGTCATGGGAATCTGGGTACAGGTTGAACTACTGAAGCTTATGAAGATGGCAAGTCTCCAAAATGTGATCCAATGCCAGCTTATCGGCATTCGAGGCACGAACTGATAGGACGGGGATCGTAACATTAGACTCGGAGTTCCACAGAATATGGAAGGTATTGTAATCACCCACAAGAAGGATTTTGTCAGAAGGGAAACAAAACCCTACTGCCCAGTGTTGATCCTAATAAAGAGCTGCTCCACGCGGTTACAAGACACAACAACACTAGAGCATCGAAGATGCTTGCCGACGGCAACCAATACCCCTCCCCGCCCTCGAGCAGTTACTGGTGAGCGGATTCCTGTCAAATTTAAACACAGTATACAAGTTCATCGTTTAATCCTGCAACCCGCGCGCGTGCGAACTTGTAGAATGGCAGCACCGCCTCACGGACGCATTCCACTACAACCATGCACCGTCACCGCGTTCGGAGAGCTGCTAGCGACCGCTGGACAGCAGTGATGCTCGAGCTTCGAGAATTTTAGGCTGGTCCTTGTCAAATTAACGTTGCAAAGAACTATTCAGAATTTCCCGGCCCCGGTTGAAAATTTTGGGGTCTTTTTCGTATAACTTTTGAACTGTAAGACATATCGGAATGCAATTTGCGCCAAAAAAATGAGGAAAAATTAATCCCTCTTAATGATGGATAATTTAACATATTTTACGTTTACTTAATTTTTCTTTTATCAATTTTTTAACCATAATTGTTTAAAAAGCTGTTGGAAACTGTTTATTTGATAATGTATTTAACGCTGTTTTTAAAATTCGTGGTTTTGATAAACAATAGGCTAGTTGATTCTGTATCATTACAATTATAAATTGAGAAATTAAATTTTTATTCAATTATGTTAGTTCTGCAGACCTCAGAATCTATTGTTCTGGTTTTCTTTTTTATGATTTTATCCTTAATGCGGTGCATACCTAGATCAGACGTAAGGGGTAACTAATGCGACGTGTCTTTGATTGTAGCGGTGTTTGAATTTTTTTTCTAGAATTTTTGTGTTAGAATGTTTTAGCTACTCAACGCCACGCCTATACCGGCTTCCGTTAATGTCATTTTTTGGAACGATGTGCCGTTACTATGGTTTTTACAAGCAGGTGGCGAAAAATCTCTCCGTACAAGGAACCGTCAACCCTGTCGTGGCTAAAATTTTTTAAATTGAGACGGGTACGAGATCTGTTGACATTATTTTCAAACCTCATTACAGTGATCTGGGGTGCGAGTGGTAGACCGATCATAAAAGCGGAGCGCGCGGCTCGATTACCTGGGTCGGGAAATTCCCAATACCTACCTCTTGGCGACGCTAAATTTTTCGAAGCTCGGGCATCACTCTTGTCCAACGGTCGCAGGCAGCTCTGCGCTGGGCCGGTGCATGGTTGTAGTGGAATGCGTCCGTGAGGCGGTGTTGCCATTTTCGTCTGTTCGCACGCGCGCGGGTTGCAGGATTAAACGATGACCCTGTACTTAGTCAAACCTAGCTCATCCATATAAATACTGTCATTTAGCCAGGTTTCGACAAGCACTATAACATCATAACATACATTTAAACACGCGACTGCACACAATAATTCGTTCGTCTTAGTTCTCAGACCACGCACATTCTGGTAATAGACCACAAGATTCTCGGCTATTTTTTCGACCTCGTATCTGGACCGCGAACAATTCTCGGGACACCGTTGATGTATCTTAAGATCTTATTCTTGTCCCCTTTCTCGTGGAGACGCGTAAGTTGTTCGCGGCGGTGATCCAAGTTGGATCGCTGCTGACGCGTTTAAATTTGTTGCTGAGAATTTTCCTCGCAACCTCAGCAGATTGAAGCCTCACGCACAGTGGCCTTGAAGAGGAGATCCCTGCTTTACCGAGCCTGTGCGTGCGAATGTCGCTATAGTCCGAGGGAAATATGTCGGCCAGCAAGGATCTAGCATTTGCCACATCCGACATGGCCCTCTGGTACGGCAACTCCTTTGAAGTCTCCGGCATCCATTTAATCTGCTTTTCATTGATCTCCGAAGTGACATCCTCCGTCAAAAGGCCATCCGAGGATAGCCGATTCCCAGGAGAGGAGAGATTACCAGATTTCCAGGAGCGATACCCTCTCCAATAGCTCCGTACAGGTGTTGGGAATGTCGACAATATCTGCATGCATGCCATCCCACACTTCACGCCTAAAAATTACAATCTCGTTCCTGATGAGATCGCTGAAGTCCTCCAGAGTTGGATAAGTAGGTCGTGGAAAAGCAGCCGACACATTTGCCGGCGCCGTGGCAGACTTGCAGCTCAATAAACGACCATTCTGCCAAGGGTGGGCGGCCCGAATAAGACACAAGGCCCCTGGATGTGCAGTAATGCCACAATCCGCGCATCTCACCGCATTTGCAACAGCGGCCTTGCACCCCTTGCAAGAGAACTTGCCAGGAGACATTTCAGACGCAACGACTCCAGTCACTTTATGACTCGAGCACTCACTTCTGTACTGATAACGACGGATTATTGAAAAACGGATTACCGATTTGGAGTGCAACCACTCCACGTGAGATCACGCGTGTAAGAAACTGATTTACGAGCCGTTAATCTCCACTAGCTTATACCGGATCAAGCAACCGTTGGTAATTCAAAACTGTGATTGGATTACCGGAGTAAATGTAAACATATGAACACATAAATGTAAACACATTCTCTACTACGGTCAGGAAGTTAATCGATCCGTCTCACTGGCTTTGAATCCCAGCCCCAGCAGAAACCTTCCGAAACGTTTGATCAAGCACCTTGATGGCTGCTTCAGTCCATGTAGACTTCTGTTGAGTTTACACACCCTGTCTGTGCCATCTTCGCATCCCTCCGGCTATCACATGTAGCCCGTTTCCTCGAGCCTCCAGTACAGAAAAGCCATCGACATATCGAACTGGACAAGGTGCATATTGTTACTAGCTATTATGCTCAAAATCGAGCGAATCGTTCCCAGTCTCGCTACCGGACTAAAAGTTTGACTGTAGTCAATGCCTTGACCGTGATTATATCCCTTGGCGACCAGTCTCGCTTTATGTTTGTCTATACTCGCATCCGGATTCGTCTTCAATCGAAAAACCGACTTGCAGGGTAATGCCTTGGCCCTGTCCGGAAGCTGAGTCAGCTCCCATGTCTGGTTTTCTCTTAAGGAAACCATCTCACGATCCATTGCTTTCTTCCATTCCGCACTCTGTTTACCTGTAACAGCTTCTTCAAAAGTTTCAGGGTCTCTCGTCACGTCGTTGAGCCCCTCCGCTGCCAAGACAAAGTCATTGAGCGCCCCCGGCTTTTTGAGCGTTGAGCGATCCCTTAGACATCGTCCTTGTGACAGCGGAGTGTTCTCTTCCTCATCTTCCTGATCAGCGTCAACTCCAGTTTCATACTCCTCTTCACTGCTTTCCTCGGTTTTGAGCGATTCTTTTTCGATTTCTTCATAAACGTCTTCTTCTTGCGGATCGGTGCTTCGGAGCGACAGTTTGATTTCTCTCTTACATTCTCCAGACTTCTCTTGAAACTGAATATCCCGTGACAGTATGATTTTATTCTTTTCTTTTATATAAATTCTTTTCTTTTATATAAATTCTGTATCTTTCGTCTCCATCGTATCTCACGAGGTATCCCTTTTCCACTTTCACATCCATCTTTCTTCTCCTCTGTATTGGAACATGGACGTAACAGGAAGAGCGGACTATTCGTAAATGTTTTATTCTTGGTTTTTTCCCATCCAGAGCTCGTATGGACTCACGCACTTCTTGAACGATTTGCCAATTCTTTTCAGCGCGTACAATACTAAATTTACAAGTTCTGTCCAAATTGCTTCTCGGAATTTTACATCCGTATTCGAGTACTTAAAGGTCCTCGCCATTTCAACAATCGTGCGGTTTTCATGCTCACTGCCACCATTTTGTTCTGGTGTGTATGGCGCTGTCAGTCTCTGCGTGATTCCATTCTCTTGTAAAATTTTCTTTATTTCTGCATTATAAAACTCACCGCCATTGTCACTTAGCAACTGCCTGACTGTATGCCCTTGTGCCTTGACATGTGCCAGCATGGTTTTTAATGCAATTTTAACTTCTGATTTTTCTTTAAGGAAAAACCCGTACCGAAACTTTGTATAACTGTCTTGAAATATTACCAGATATTTAAAGACACTTTTCTTCCTGGTGCCAAATGGTAAATGATGGGCTTTTCCTTAACTTTGATGCCTAATTTTTTCTCAAGTATCGCTTGAACGTGCCGCTTGTCCTGATGTCCCCATTTCTCATGATGTAGTTACAGTACAGAAATACTTTCAACAGTTGCACTTATTTCTATCCTCTTCTCTGGCCTGATTGTTTTAAGGGGGGAAGTCACTGTGAAAATTTTTTTCCGATTTTCTTGTGCATTTTCTTAATGCATGGGGTCTCAAGATTATACCTGCACAGTTTCAAAGTGGATTTCGAAAATTCTCGGAACTACGGAAGGTTTTTTATAGGTAGTGCAGCGCTCGGAACCGAATGTTTATGCGAATGGCTTGGAGTCGATCGCCCGGACAGTTTATGTCCAAAAATCCAAATGTATCTAATAAGCGGGATTATGAGCTTATACATTATTTAGAACTAGGTAGAGAATCACTGGCCACGACAAGTCCGTATACAGATGCGATCTTATGGCTGCGGAAAATAACTTCTGTCGAAACTTTAAACGTGAGTATCTCGAAATGGCATTTTTTAAACGGGCGTATTAATAACTGAGTCAATTTTGATTGGATTCACTTGAAATTTTCAGGGAATATTTGTAATACAATTATCTTTAGCTAAGCGTACCAGTTTTTTGATCGAATAATTCATTTAATCGTAACATTGAAAAAAACATGTTGATTTTTTATACTTTTTGTTCCAGATTTCTTCTTAAGTCTGTCATTTCTTCAAAAACAAATATTTTTTAAAATCTATACCCTTAACTGAAGCTATTATACTTTAAGAAACCGTTCATAGTTTTCAATTCGGAGCAAATGTTGGAAAGTTACCTACATGAGCGCCCGTTTTGTAATTTTTTTGCAGAGCCTAACGTTATCGTATGCTGTGGCCATACTACCGAAAAATTTTTCAATCTGGGAGCATAAAATATTAGTTAAATATAAAAAATATTAGTTATGTATTTTCTGTTGGTAATCAAGATTATTCGTAGGAAGTAACATTTCATTATAAAAGAATGTCTTAAAAGTAGCCTTTATTTTCGACCGTCACAGTGGCTTCCGCCCTTAAGACCTGTAGAAACATACACATCGTGCAATATAACTTTGCCTCCGAGCGGCCACTGCGTAGGCCGTGCGTGCGACACAGTCTGACCGTCGGCGTTCTTTTAATTAATCATTGTTTCGGTGCCAGGCAGATCCAAAAATGGCCAGTTTCTACCATTGTCCTGTCACGTCCCGGGTGGCGGTCTTTAGGACGATGACTATGTGGGGGTAAAAGTCAGGCGAGAATCTGAAATCCTGCACACTGGGGTTTGATGGAAGTTAGGCGAGAATGTTAAATCCAGCACACTGAGGGTCGATGGGAGTCAGGCGAGAATGTTAAATCCAGCACTCTGAGGGTTGATAGGAGTCAGGCGAAAATATTAAATCCAGCACACTGAGGGTTGATGGGAGTCAGCTGAGAATGTTAAATCCAGCACTCTGAGGGTTGATGGGAGTCAGGCGAGAATATTAAATCCAGCACTCTGAGAGTTGATGGGAGTCAGGCGAAAATATTAAATCCAGCACACTGAGGGTTGATGGGAGTCCGGCGAGAATATTAAATCCAGCACACTGATCGACCAGATAAGGTTTAAAAAGCGAACGCGCACCAGTGGGACACCCGTTAGAGCACTCTATGTTTGTTTTGACTTGGTAATTGGATTTACCGTTGCATTTATATAAGAAGCCACACGTAATATTTCCGCGAAATACGTTCAGACATATGGCCCATGCAAAAGTATGTTTGTAAATACTGTAAGGACTCTCGCGTTCGCGAACCGAAATCAGCTGTTGCGGTAGCCTGTTTTGATTTGGAACCTTCATAACCAAAGGATAGACACATAATTCGAAGCGTGATTTAAAGCAAAGAGGTTTATTAACTTTCAGCATGAATATATGCACTGTCAATGCGATAGCGAGGTTAACATAATAATGCGTCGGACGTTAAGCAATAGCACATAACATTTATATAAATGGTGGTTAACACGTTGACTACCCACTACACCGATCGGCGTGTTTTTTGTTCTGTGACCGACGCCGACTACACCGATCGGAGCGATCGGAGCGTGTACGGGCTCATAAACAAAACATTTTCGGCGTCGAGCATAGCACCTTCAGATTTCGTGGGCAGTCAACGTGTTAATAACAATGTAAGAATATGAACATGAAATACATGAGAATAAGCCAATGACAATATATGAAATGCAATAAGCGTTAATAAAATAAAATAATATAAGCAATAAGCGTTATTAATACAAAATAATATGAAATGCAATAAGCGTTAATAATACAAAAGATATAGATGAAGATGATATGCCGTGGTAATAATGGTAATTATAACAGCTTACAATGATTTGTAGTTAGTGATCGTTGGTCATTGAATTTAATAATTTATATGTCACTGTTGGTTTAAGGTTTCACAGAAACGTATGTACTTCGCAGTAGGTTTTTCGTAGAAGAGATCTCTCGGACCCTCGTATTTATATGATTTACTGGAATATCAGGTATGAGGGGTTTGCGTGGTATGCACCATGACTCATGTACAAAATATGCGGTCTATAATTAGAACATGTTGATGACTCATGCGTGAAATATGCGTCGCAATAGGACTTCCGGGGTTTTTAATCGGTCTTCTGAAAAGGGGGTACTCGAGCCGCTGGATTGATTTTGGGAGGTTTGATTGGAAAGGGGTGAGTGTGATTTTGACTTCATGGGTCATGGAGAGGGGGTGAGACGTGGTCTCGACTTAAGAGAGTTGTTGGGACGAAGGACTTGTTTGAATTCAAATATGAGGGAGGAATTCGTGTCTCGTAGGGTGACTAGGGGAAGGAGCTTTCGTAATTGACCGTCTTGAGATGGGGATTTTGATGGAGTTGTGTTGAGATTTATGAGGGAGACTTTAGAATAATACCGCGGGAAAAATAGTGGGATATCACAGTCCACTCTAGCTGCTCCAACATTCATAGTGAGCTTCATAGATTTAAACCGTTCATTTACACATATGTATTACGACCTGGCAACGTCGGATCACAATGTCCAGTTATTCGAAACCAAGAAATAAAAATAACGAATAAAGATAACATACGATTTTATCCCTTCTGGAAATCTCGTCACGAATGATAACATCGCATAAATCATATCGCTACATCGAGCTTCGAATAGCGGATAAAGGATAACGGATAAACCTTGCGCGAGATCTGAACGTTCGAATAATCCCCAAGGTGACGTGTGAACTCCTTCCAATAACATCTGACGGATAAACTACGCGACCAAGTTCCGACTGATACGTGTGTCGGATAAATGGTGGCGCTGTATTCGACAGTCGAATAATAGTTGGAGATAACGAGAAACCTCTTGGATAGACACAACGAATAAACTCTCTAAACCAAGCTCTGAGGGATAAAAGTTACAGATAAACTCTCGCGCTACATGCGTCTTCGAATAACGAACAAAAGTTACTGTACCATTTATATAAAACGTATTTTAATAATTTTTTGTTTAAATAATGTCCATCTCTGCACTCAGACAATGAATATTTATTGTCAATATTTTATCAACACTGGTGCGCCCTGCGTGATGGCTACTCACGGGATCAAGCGTTATTATCGATTCGGGAGTGATCAAAGGATGAGAATTCACCGGGTGAACTACACAATGTTTGTTTAAATTCAAAAACTTACTAGCATCTTTCTCACATTTGGCATAATTAATTAAAAACAGGACAGGCTGAATTGTGTACCACGCCTGGTTTCCAAAAATTAATCAGGCTGGTCGACCAGTGCGGTTGGCCATGGTCGTGGTTTATGACCGTATTGTCCCGCAAGTCGGCGGTAGAGAACGGTTTCCAACAGTTTTGAATAATTCATGACTTAATTGGTTCCGCCTCGCAGCAGATGTGAACTGAGGGTATCGGAAAACGGAAACAGAAATGGTATGCCATTTCTTCTTTATAGCAACTCGAAGACTTTCGGTTTCTCTTCTCTTCGGACGCTTTCGAACCGATACACGTGGTGCCTGCTGTCTATCTCGACGTAATGGGCACATTCGTTTCGAAAATGTGCTTGCTTCTTTTTACCTGAAGTCTCGTTCTGGTGGCAGATAACTCATAATGGAACGAGAGAAACTACTTGGGGATGGAGGAAGTTCCTTGGTAATAATCCTGTCAGTCAGTTAGCAATCGTGTCAAAGAAGTGTTTTCTACATCAGAGTATTACGCGATAAACGCGGCATAAGCCCAGAACAGCGGAGACGCAACTACTACTGTACGAGTATTTGAGGGTGGAAGAAAGGAGAGGAGGTGGAGGGGAGGAATGGAAGCATAAGCATTGAGAGTGACAGGAGGCGAGCGGAAGCGGGGGTCAGATGGTAGGGAAGGGAGAGGGAGGAATGGCGTGTGTGGCGGTGGCAAGAGAGCGAGCGGGTGAATAATGTGTAAGAGCTGATAGTTTTTAAGAATTAGATGTAAAAGAAAAAGTATGGGCGGGTTGTAAACCCTGAGGGGAGACAATAAAGTACTACTAATATAACTAATCCACTTTTCGCTATTCTCCTGATCGCGAGTTTCCTCTTCGATCTCGTATCGCATTCTGTGCCACTTATTCAGTATAGCCGCGTGCCCTTTACACTCGGAAGAGTATACATGCTCTCTTCCATATCTGGTTTTTCTGCGCTAGGGCCGTAATCCTGGTCGCATGATTGTTTTTTATTTCGGTAGGAGGATGCTTTCGCTTCTTTTTTATAATCCATTGCTTTTTCTGCTACACGCTTCCACCGTCCTTCCAGCTTTCTTACTATGGTTGTCGGCTCTTTATTCATGGTCATACTCAATCTGCTAAACGCCTCTTTTGTGTTATATTGGACGATTGCAGCGCAGACTCTACCCTGATACGAGCCCCCTCGTCCAAAGTTTATCCTTTTGCCTCCGATGAATTTAGCAATGATATTATTAAAACATTTAACAATATTGTTATTTAAACCATGCAGCAAACTGTCAGCTTTAGTGAAAAGTGGCTGTATCGCTTCTTCAATACTTTGATAAATACCAGCACCTATCAGTCGTGGAACGTAGTCTACTCTGTTGGGATCAGAGTATTTATTACAGAAGTATACTAACTACTGACACTCCTTGTGTTCACCGAAAACGTGACTCGGTATATTTGTCAAGTCTTTCTTCAAATTTCTTATTCGTTCCTCGAGTGTTATTTCTTCTTGGAACCGGTATTCTGCAGATTTCTTTATACCAGTATGCAGGCGGAGAGCATTATTCTTTATGACAGTTCTTAGGTCTTTATCGTGGCCTTTTGCTACGATTTCGATTATTTTTCTACTGAAATTGCGTAGCAGATGATTGGTGCTTTCTATTTTTCGTACCCGCACCATGTACTTTTCATATGGATCATTGTCCAATATCTTCTTGTACACGCTGCTATCGCCATCGGCAACTGATATAGATTATACTCAGCCGTGCATATTTATGCTGCAATTGAAGCCTTCCACAATAGCAACACTCCATGCCAGTTGGCAAGCATCTGCTATTTGGCAAGTCATGCAGAATTTATTCTTCACGCTGATGTACAACACTTCCTTCGTGTGGTATCCCACGATGGCTCCTACGCCAGAAAGAGAATTGTAATCTCCTCCGCGGTATGATCTTTTCATCCAGCTACCATCTGCGATAACTGCGATAAACGGTACATTAGATTCTGGATATACGTCGCCTCTTGCTATAGTTAATGCTTTTTCCTCTTTTCCAGCATCTTCCATTTCGCGTTGTGCGGTCACATCGAGGGCATCAATTAGGTCCTTCTGACAGTTCTCGTAGATCCTTTTCGTCATACAGGACATGTTCACGACAGTCACTATGTCCTCCAGTTGATTATATCCGCCGCCGGTCATCATTGTTGGGGCAACAGCGGCGTGGTTGATATCCATAGTGGTATCTGTTAGCGCACATGTCAAATGTAGTGCCAATTGTCAATGGCTTCCGCGCCTGGCACGCGTCATAGCGGCAGTCCATGTAAGCAGGATTACGAGTTCAGTTTCGTTACAAGCCTCATGGCAATAGTACATGTTTACGGTTATACTAAACTTGTAGAATATGTATATACTTATAGTTAGCAATACGTCAATCTTAAAAAATTACTCTCCTTCCTACACAACAGTTTGGCGACGAGGATGGGATTGAGGTATTAAAAAAAAATTGCAGTATTGGTGTAAAGTACATTACATACGTTGGGGGCCACGTGTTAACCCTGGAGGTTAAAATAAGTGAACAAAGGACTATACATACATTAAGACAGTGCCGTGAGAACCAGTAGGTAAAGAAATGGCTGATGTAGTATTACAAGGCACGTTCAGCATCGAAATGTTCGATCCAGCCGTTACAAACTGGAAAAGATGGCTGCAACGTTTCGAAGGTGTAGTGTCCGTTTTTGGGATACCTGCAGACAAAACGGTAGCTTATTTGCTACATTACATAGGATCTACGGCGTTCGATATGATTTGCGACAAATTGTCGCCAGCCGATCCGTACAAACAAAAGTACCCCGATCTTGCGGCCAAATTGGAAAAATTTAACGCGGCGACGCTTTTGGAAATTGCTGAAAACTATCGATTTTATTTACGGAAACAAGCGGTAGGCGAATCTATCCAAAATTACGTTGCTACATTACACAAGCTAAGTGTTAATTGTAATTTCGGAAACTATCTCAAAACGGCTTTGAGAAATCAATTCGTTTTCGGGCTGGCAAGTAGACGGGCACAAGCACACCTGTTGGAAACAAAGGACCTAGATTTTGATAAGGCAGTACAGATTGCTACGTCAATGGAATTGTCGAAAAAAGACGTCACGCAGTTACACTCAGGTGTTGCCAAAGTGGATTACAGCGGTACCGCTCAGACGAAAAAAGCAGCAAAGGACAGAACGACGTTGGCAAGAAAGGCCGTGTTGACAAAGACGGGCTGCCAGTCCCGACCTGCGTCGTTAAGGGGTTACAGACTAAAACACATGCAGCGACTAACATTGGTTGTTTCAGATGTGACGCGAACCACCTTGCGACGAATTGTAACCTCGACCGAAAGATACAATGCAAAATTTGTGGTACCGCAGGGCACTTGGCCAGAGTTTGTAAAAAAGCATCCGCGGATACCAAGCTATTGCAGGAGCTTTGCCTGGCGGAGCATATAGAGCACCGGGAATCTTACAAGGTAACAGTCGCAGTAGAGGATACCCCGGTAACCTTTGAAGTCGACAGCGGCGCCGCGGTTACAATTATAATATAAGTAAAGTTTTAAGTCGGACGGCACTCAAGTTACCAACATTTTACAGAACAGTAGTAGATATTGTAGGAATGCACAGTGTTCGAGTCCGGTATAGAGGTATTACGAAAAAGTTAAACGTCTATGTTTCAAAAATAAATAGGGAGCCCTTGCTCGGCCGAGAATGGATTCGGCAATTAAAAATTCCATTAGAAGAAAAAATCGCACTCGTATCGGAGATACAAAAACACGAATTAGATGAAATTGTACACAGTTACCAGAAGAAACTGGATCCGAACAGCTCAAAAATACGCGGAATACAAGCGCGATTAACGTTAAAAGAGGATGCAAAACCAGTATTTCTGAAAGCACGTACAGTACCGTTTCGTTTAATACCACTGGTAGAAAAAGAAATTAATGTTCTAGAAAAAGATGGAATATTGAAGAAAGTAAATGCTGCCGAATGGGCTACACCCATCGTGCCAGTGTTAACGAAAAATAAGACTATTAGAATATGCGGCGATTTTAGTGTGACAATAAATAAACAATTAGTTGTCGACGAACACACACTTCCCACGATCGACGAATTATTCGCATCAATGGCAGGTGGGGTTAAATTCTTTACAATAGATTTACAACATGCGTATTTGCAACTGGAAATACATCCAGACGATCGCGAATAAATTACCTTGAATACGCACAAGGGCCTGTATTGGTGCACACGATTCTTATACGGGATTGCAAGTGCACCGGCTATTTGGCAACGCCAAATGGAAAATTTTCTAAAAGACATTCCGGGGGTTACGGTTTTCCTCGATGATATTAAAATTACGGCACCAAACGATCATGTACATTTACAGCGTTTAGATCAAGTACTAACTAGGTTAGGCGAAGCGAACATACGAATTAATGTGGAGAAATCCGAATTTTTCAAAAACTCAATAGAATACTGGGGTTATAGGATCGATAAGAACGGTATTCATAAAACAAGAGCGAAAATGGACGCCATAGATGAAATGCCGCGTCCGCGAAATGCGACGGAATTACGGGCGTTCATCGGTTTTGTAAATTATTATGGCAGGTTCATCGAGAATTTAAGTACATTACTGTTCCCATTGTACGAACTATTAAGCAATTGAGTTTCATTCAGATGGACTAGAGAGTGCGAAAGAGCATTTGTAGAAGCAAAAAAACGGTTTAAAAGTGATAAGGTTTTAGTTCATTTCGATCCGAAGCTGCCGTTAATTGTAGCTACCGACGCAAGTGCGTACGGCGTAGGGCAGGCCTGTACAGCGAGCCTTTTTCAGCGCCTAGCGGCAAGCAACCAGCCGTACGCCGTTACTAAGGGTAGAATCGGTGTGGAGAACTGCAGTAATGTACGTGCATTTGGTATGACTTGAACCCAGTCATATACAGGGTCATCCGTTAAAACTGCAACCTATGCGCGCGCGAACAGACGAAAATGGCAACACCGCCTCACGGACACATTCCACTACAACCATGCACCGGCCCAGCATTCGGAGGATTACCAGCGACTGCTGAGTAGCAGTGATGCCCGAGCTTCGAAAATTTTAGGGTAGTCTCTTTCAAATTAACGCCGCAAAGAGCTCTGCGGAATTTCCCGGCCCAGGTAAGCCAGGCGCGCGCTCCGCTTTTATGATCGATTTACCACTCGCACGCCTGATTACTGTAATGCGGTTTGAAAACAATATCTACTGGTCTCGTACCCGTCTTAATTTCAAAATTTTTAGCTACGACAGGGTTGCCCACGGCGCTATACCTTTGTGCGGAGAGATTTTTCGCCACCTGCGTGTAAAAGGCACAATAATGATGCATCGTTCCAAAAAATGACATTAACGGAAGCCGGTATAGGCGTGGCGTTGAGTAGCTAATAGGTTAAACATTCAGACACAAAAATTCTAGAAAAAAAATTCAAACACCGCTACAATCAAAGACACGTCGCATTAAGGTCGGTATCAAATATATTGGCTGGTGAATTCGTTTTCGCGAACAGCGATCAAGGAGAAATCAGCCACCACCATCTGACGATCGTGGATTTGTCAGTTGGAATTGCGTGGCCCTCGCAGGAAATGGTGGGGTAACGGGAACGCTGCTGGGCTCCGCCTGAACCTAGCCGTTTGGCTGTTATTTATTCTTAGCGTAATAGTTGTGTGCGTTACGAAGCTATGCGTAGACCAATACGAGATGAAGCTATCGAGAAAGAATCAATGTTCTGACCAATAAAGCTCCTGAATTTTTTCGTTGCTAACGCACACCTATTCTGATGTGTGTATTTCTACGCTGACAGTTCGGTTTGGCCTACACGCCAGAATCTTGGCAGTATCCCCACCATTTGTGGCTCACTCTTGTTCTACGAAGCCGAAAGCGAGATGGAACGAGAGCGAGTCAGAAAACGTTGAGAAAAGGAGCACCGAGGCAAACAAACGGTGTGGTGGGAGAATACCCCTCACGAAACTCACCGGCCAATATATACAGGGTGATCCTCCCGCGACTGAACTCAAAGATATGCCGCCTGGCACCCCGTGGCGAGGATAACACTCCCCAGTGCCTCACCAAATTTTATGGCTTTCGACCCTCGAAGGGGTTTGAATACCATTAAAAAATGAGAAATATCTAGGATTTCCGAATTTCTCATCAGATTTTTGCGAAAACGACGCCAATCGATTCCTTATGTTTCGCAGATGAAACTAACACCATTACCACCACTCTGAAGGTGTTTTCCCCCCTCCATTGTTAAGCTTAATTGCTCCTCACCCTGGTTTCATCTGCGAAACATAAGGAATCGATTAGCGTCGTTTTCGCAAAGATCTGATGAGAAATTCGGAAATCCTAGACATTCCTCACTTTTTAATGGTATTCAAACCCCTTCGAGGGTCGAAAGCCATACAATTTGGTGAGGCACTGGGGAGTGTTGTCCTCGCCACGGGGTGCCAGGCGGCATCTCTTTGAGTCCAGTCGCGGGAGGATCACCCTGTATGATACCGACCTTAGTTAGTCCTTACGTCCGATCTATGCATGCACTGCATATAAGGATAAAAATATAAAAAAGGAAACCAGAACAATAGATTCTGAGGTCTGCAGAACTAACACATAATTGAATAAAAATTTAATTTCTCAATTTATGAAAATAATGACACACAAACAACTAGCCTCTTGTTTATCAATATCATGAATTTTAAAAAGAGCATTAAATACAGTATTAAATAAACAGTTTGCAAAAGCTTTTCACAACAGTTATGGTTAAAAAATTGATAAAAGAAAAATTAAATAAACGTAAAATATTTTAAATTATCCATCATTAAGAGGGAATAATTTTTCCTCATTTTTCGGCGCAAATTGCATTCCGATCTCTTTTATAGTTCAAAAGTTATACGAAAAATGCCCCAAATTCTTGAACCGCGGCCGGGAAATTTCAAATAGCTCCTTGTGACGTTCATTTGAAAAAGACCATCCTAAAATTTTCGAAGCTCGGGCATCACTGCTACCCAGGGATCACTGGTAACACTCCGAACGCCGAGCCGGTGCATCGTTGTAGTGGAATGCGTCCGCGAGGCGGTGTTGCCATTTTCGTCTGTTCGCGCGCGCGTAGGTTGCAGTTTTAACGGATGACCCTGTATACTGACGCTACGAGCCTACGAGTCCCAACCTACACTACTGCAGTTCTCCTCACCGATTCTGTCCTTAGTAACGGCGTACGGCTGGTTGCTTGTCGCTAGGCGCTGAAAAAGGCTCGCTGTGCAGGCCTGGCGTAGGGGCAATACTTTCGCACAGATATCCAGACGGATCGGAACGGGTATTGCAGTACGCGTCACAAACATTGTCGAAAACTCAATGTCGATATTCGCAAATCGATAAAGAAGCGTACGCGATACTTTTTGCGATTAAGAAATTTCATCAGTATCTTTACGCAAATAGGTTTACATTGTACACCGACCACCAACCATTAGTGCAAATCTTCTCGCCATCGAAAGCTTTGCCAGCATATAGCGCGATGAGAATGCAGCACAATGCGTTATTTTTACAAGGGTTCTCGTTCGATATAAAATATAAAAATACAAAAATTACACAGTAATGCAGGCGGGTTATCTCGTTTACCAGTACAAATCGAAGCGGATGGTGAATATGATGTAGTAGACATTCATGAGTTAGACAGTATTAATACGTTGCCAGTCACAGCTAAGCAGATAGCGGAAGTAACGATAACGGATACAAAATTACAAAAAATTAAAAGTGCATTACAAACTGGCAAACAGTTAGCTCCGCACGATCGATATAACATTAATCAAACTGCTTACAGTTTACAAGAAGGTGTAATTATGTGCAATGGTAGGGTAGTCATTTCCAGAACGATTACGAAGTAAAGTACTACAAGAACTACATTTAGGACATTTTGGCGTGATCAGAATGAAACAGTTAGCGCGTGGAATATGTTGGTGGCCAGGTATCGATCGGGAAATAGAAAAAGTTACGAAAAATTGTATACATTGTAACAGTAACAGGAATAACCCTGCGAAAGTAGACACACATTATTGGGAACCTACGACTACAGTTTTTGATCGGGTACATATTGATTACGCAGGTCCATTTTTAAATCATTTTCAAAATGGCCAGAAGTACGAGTGGTCAAAAATATAACGACAAAAACCACGATAGAAAAATGTAGAGAAATTTTCGGTACATTTGGCATCCCAAGAGTCATAGTAATGGCCAATGGTACCAACTTTCGTTCCCAAGAATTCTTGTCTTTCTTACAAACGAACGGAATAACTCCGAAATTCACAGCGCCGTATAATCCTGCGACAAATGGACAGGCGGAACGGTTCGTACAAGTTTTAAAAGTAGGAATTAAGAAAAATTTAGAACAGAAACAAGCAACATATGAAAATATCCACGCTGCGTTACAACAATTATTGCTACACTACAGAATTACACTACATGCGAATACAAACGAAGCACCAGCGGAAAGAATGTTCGCTAGAAAAATTAGAACGCGTTTAGACTTAGTAATCCGTGTTAAACAACAAGTACATACAGGGGTAAAAGAGGATAAAAAATTTCGCTGTCGTAAGGAGGGAGAGAGGGTGCAATGTCGAAACTATTTTGGTCCAAATAAATGGTGATTCGGAGTAGTTAAGAAACGGCTAGGAAAACTACATTACATGGTTGGGCTGGATGATGGCCGAATGTGGAAACAACATATAAACCAGGTACAACAAACCGGAGACAATACTCGACAAGAGAACAACGACCTAGACCTAGACTACGAACCGCCAGAAACGACAAAAATTTTACAAGAACCGATAGCACTCTCGGCTTTAGAAAGACATATGCGTAGTCGGGCACCGCCATAGCGTTTTGGCGAAGCGTATGTACATTAGTATTTGTCATTAAGGAGAGGGAGTGTTAGCGCACATGTCAAATGTAGCGCCAATTGTCAAAGGCTTCCGTGCCAGGCACGCGTCATAGCAGCAGTCTATGTAAGCAGGATTACGAGTCCAGTGTCGTTACAAGCCTCATGGCAATAGTACGTGTTTACGGTTATACTAAACTTATGGAATATATATATACTTATAGTTAGCAATACCTCAATCTTAAAAAATTACTCTACTTCCTACACAACAGCATCACTCTTCCGAAGACAGGATATGCGCTCTGTGTATTTGCACATGTTGCACTCTACATAATACACATTTTCTAATCCATTCCGTTGACATGTAAATATTTCACAATATTCGATGCCACAGCTAGTCGAATGTTTTCTAAGAAGTAGACAAGCAAGGGGTGTTCTGACTCAACGCTGCGCGGGGGGGGGGGTGAAGCGGGGCTAGCGGTAGCGCACCGATGGCGAGGGGACGGGTGGGGTGGTCGCGACCCGTCGGCGTGGGGACGACCTGGGGGAAGTGCGGTGTGCCGGCACACACACACACACACACACACACACGCACACAGACACAGCATCGGTGCGCGCGCTATCTGCGAACCGCGAAACTTCAAAGCGGACCGACGCGCTTCTGTTTGCGATACTGATCGAAGTTAAACTTTTGAGAATAATACGCATATGCTTCAGCAATAATGTGATGAGTAATAGCATGGTATGACTTAAGGCGGAATTCTATGTATCCCTCTGTGTGCAAGTGTAAGGAGGAGGGGAGATTTTAGGTAGGTTCGTATATTTAAAGCAGCTGGCATATTCGACAGGACAAAGTCGCGAATAGTAACGCGTCGGAAAGAGTCTTTTATGTAAAGTGATTGGGTACGTGTAAATAACAAGAACACGGAGACGTTCAAGAACGCGTTTTTGGTACAGTCTCAAATGTCCGGCTTTGAGAACTGCCGCGGAATTTCGCAATTGGATGGACAGGTGCGACGAGAACATACGACACATCGTTGCGTATTAATGAGGCGAACGCATGCCGGTGTGGGATAAGCAGCGGATGGTGTCGTTGCTCGCGCGAATAAAAACATTGCGTGCGATACTGCGGGGACGGTTATCGCGAGTGGGGTGTGGGCACACCGGTCCAGCGACGGCACCGAAGGTCGTGTGGGAGGAACTTGAAACCACGTTTGAGAAGCGTTTGTTGACCGGAGCAATGATAAACATGAGGGTCGTCCATCCACGCCTATTCTTTCAGAATGCCCGCCGAACGGTGATTTCGCGCATTACGAACGCTATTACGGAACATCGCAGTGTATCAGTGAACACTGTTCTAAACGCGGAATTCATGTTGCGAGACGAGACGGACTTAAAGAGTTTCGCACCGCGTAACCAAGTACTCTCTTTGTCGTCGAATGTTCGTGAATGGTACGCGACACAAGTGGTTGTTCAGACGTTGGTCGCGATGCTGGAGTTTCAGGAGCGCGAGAGTGGATGGACATTACGAACAGTGTAGAATCTCCTGATCAACATAAAAAATACAATCCACTGCGTGCCGTTTGCGACGTGCCGCTTCCGCGAGCGGTCGTATCGAAAAAACGATGGCAAATGTGCAGTGTAGAGAGAACACGTGTTTTTTTGTGGTCGGTTGTCGCAAGTCTGTTTCCGGCTACTGCACACGGGGACAGGATTGCGTCGTATCCACATTATTCGACGGTGCTCCGTACGGATGGTGTGAGACTTCCCATGTCCGTGGACCAGGTGCAGAAATTCGTGGTGGCCAACGACGTTTCCGTGAACATGTACCTGTGGTCTGGCGGAAGTTGCGTACCTCTGCACGTAACCAATAACAAGCGAGAAGGGTGACACACGAACGTGCTGCTGGTTCAAGATTCAAAGGATTCGCAGCGGTACCATTTCGCATGCATCCGCAGTCCCTCCCACTTGATTTCCAGACAATTGCGCAACCATAAGAGCAGAATGTTCGTTTGCGATAGTTAAGCAAATAAGAATAATAAATAATAAAAAAGTCGAGCGATACGTGACAGATGATGAAGAAGCGTTTACATTGTATTTTCCGTATACGTTTCAGGTTGCTCAACTTTTTCTCGTCGGCGGAACGATTGCAGCGGCACACTGCAGATTGTCTACAATTGAACGAGTGCGCAGTGCAATTGCTGTCCGAAGAGGAGAAAATTTTGCGATTCCAGCATCACGAACGCAAGGAACGCGTGCCGTTCGTAATCTACGCGGAGTGTTTGCTGGAGGACATCGTGCAGCCATCGATGGATCGTCGTCGTTGTAGTCGCACGTACGCGTATCAACGCCACAGAGCTCATAGTGTAGGATATTACGTACATTGTTCCTACGACCAGGCTCTGTGCAGATATCGAGGGTATCGCAGCGACACCGATTGTGTGCAGTGGTTCGTGCGTGAACTGCGGGAATTTGCGAACGTTGCGTACTCGTGGTTACGCGCCAAGAAACCAATGGCACCGTTAACGCTGCAACAGGGACGGAGATTTCACGCGGCGACTGCGTGCCACGTGTGCGGAGGACCCTTCGACCGAGGTGAGGATGATAGAAAAGTGCGCGATCTTTGCCACTCGACAGGCGTGTACAGGGGTGCGGCGCATAGGTCGTGCAACTTGCGATACCAACGTTCATGCACGATACCTGTGGTGTTCCACAATCTGTCTGGCTACGACGCGCACTTTGTAATCAAGGAATTGGCAGACGCGTTCAATGGAAAGTTCGGCCTCTTACCGATAACGAAAGAACGTTACATATTGTTTACGAAGAACGTGGAGGACCTTAAGCGTAAGCGCAAGGATTGGCGAAGAATTTTGAAGTTTCAATTCGTCGATTCATTCAAGTTATTGGCCACGAGTCTGCAGAAAATCGCGTCGGATCTCAGGAAAGATAGACTGACGATTCTTCGACGCGATTCCAACATCTCCCGGACGAGCAATTCGATCTCCTTACCAGAAAAGGAGTCTTCCCGTACGTGTGGAACAGTTTTCGTGTACAGACATTAAGCGAGTACAGTATTTATACTTGAAGACAGACGTGCTGTTGCTCGCGGACGTGTTCGAGAACTTTCGCAGTGCCTCTATCGCGAGCTACGAACTAGACCACTACTAGTATATGCGTGTAAAGTTCAGCGATGGATGCAAGGTTTTGTATACGGATACCGATAGTTTAATGTATCAGCTGCAGTGCGAGGACGCTTATGAGAAGATAAAAAGTGACGTCAGCGCGATACGAGCGATTATGCGGTGTACAACCCGTACGGTATGCTGCGCGTAAACAAGAAGATGCCTGGACTAATGAAAGGCGAGAACAACGGTTCCTTAATGACAGAGTTCGTGGGACTGCGGTATGTACGCGATATGTAACGCCAATATGTACGCGATTCGAGTATGTAACACGTTGGCGGGAACGGCGGAGACCGAAATGAAAAAAGTGAAGGGTGTGAAGAGGAGTGTGGTCGCGAACGAGATACGTTTCGAAGACTACGTTCGATGTCTTCGCGGAAACGACGGTACGACAGAACCACATCCGTGCGCCATTACACGACGTCCATTCCGTGAACGAACTGAAGACCGCGCTCAGTCCGTACATACTACCGATACATACTACCGGATCAGGTCAAAACCCTTCCGTGGGGCCACTATCGGATTCCCGAGTGCGATGACAATGATGTGTGTGTGTGTCTCGAACGCGGTTTTAAGTTCCTCCCACACAACCTTCGATGCCGTCGCTTGAGCGGTGTGCCCACACGCCACTCGCGATAACCGTCCCCACAGTATCACACGCAATGTTTTTATTCGCGCGAGCAACGACACCATCCGCTGCTTAGCCCACACTGGCACGCGTTCGCCTCGTTGATACGCAACTATGTATCGTTCCTTATCACTGAGCGTGGCGAGCAGCTTAGACTGTAGTAGTAAAGCAAGGCGGTTTCCAACTCATGTCCTCTGAGGGGAGCGCGGGGGCGGGGGGAAGTGAGGGCGCGTGGGGGAGCGCGGCGGAGGGAAACATGGGCGCGGGCCTGTGGGGAGAGGAAGACCGGTTGCGCGCGCAGGAGCCGCGGAGTGGGGGAAGCTGCGATGATGGAGGGGATCACTCCAGGCCGAGCCGCCGCGGAGACCGGACCGACCGCCGAAAACTTTTTAGAGGGAGGGAATGACCCCCGAGAACTTTTTCAGACCTAACCGGAGGGAGTGAATGACCTTGGCCCACCCCCAAATATTTTTCCAAACCATTATGTAGCTGAAATTGTTTTAATAATTTATTTTTATTGGGAATTATTTCGGACGATCTCGGGAAAAATCGGCGTTTTTTTACACACCGCGTCTTCGGAGGGTGGGAAAGAGATAGAACATTACTTTAAAGCTAAAATCTGGGAGAGGGAAAGAGACAGCGCTACATAGTGATACAAACACATTTTATTCTAAAGCTAACAGTATTTCGAAGCGTTCCGATTTACTTTAAAGCTAAATCTGGGAGAGGAAAAGAGACAGCGCTACGTAGTGATACAATTTTCACGGCGCGAAGAACGCTCGAACGAAATAAACACCGAATCTTAGAATTGGTGGCGAAACCCCCGAAAACTTTTTCAGACCCCGATCCACCACCGGAAATTTTTTCCGAGGGAGGGGACAACCTTGACCCACCCCCGCACCGATCTAGCAAACCAATATGCAGCAGAAATTTTTTTCCCCAGCGCAGGGAAATAATAATTTTTTAATCAACGATCCACCGAACCATTATGTAGAAATATTATTTCAAACAGATATGTAGCAAGCATTCTAAAGATTTTAAAGCGAACAGTATTTCAAAGCGTTCCGATTTAACGTCGCGGCGTATCGCGAGATTTCGCGAAATCTGACTCTTCTGGAGCAGCCGCGCTAGATGACGTCATTTGGCAGCGTGAAGAACAAAATACAATACATGTAGAAACGTCGAATCTTAAAATTATGCGGCATCAGCAGAAAAAACCTTTTCCATATCAACAGACATTTTTTCCCAACGCAGAGAAATAATAATTTTAATCCCCTCCCTCACCGATCTACCGAACCAATATGTAGCAAACACACACTCTAAAGCTAACAATTTTTATAAATGTTTTTCAATCTTAACATCGCAGCGTATCGCGCGATCACGTGTAATTTGAATCCCCCGTGATGGGACCGCCGTGCAAGATTACATCATTTGGTGGCGTAACGAACGCACGAATCATAAAAAGAATTATGTGGTGTCAGCAGAAATTGGTGAGGTGAGAAGGAGGAAGACGGATAAGTAAATAGAGAAATAATATGTTTAAGAAATTTAATTACAATTAAAAGAATATAAAAATATAAACAGAAATGGAATATAATTAAACATTTTTTTCCTACGAGCATCCGCTAAAATATCATTGATGACAGATGATACCAGTTTGCAATCTACAAGATAATCCTCGATGTAGTATTCGCTATCACATATTATTTTAGCAGCACGACGCGTATATAATGTTTCGCAGGCAGCGTCGCTCTGTTACAACACAGTAACAAAAGTTTTAAAGTTTGTCCTCACATCTTCTGCAGTTTGATACAGCCGCGGATACACATAGCTTACACATGACTTAAGATTAAATAAAAATGATACTGTATGCAGTTTGAAATACAGCGACTTATTACGTAGTATCGTCTTTAGAATTGGAGGCGAGAATCATAGAAAGAATTATGCAGAGTCGATAGAAATTGATGACAAGTGAAGGAGGGAGACAGACAAGCAAATAGATTACAATATTTGTAAAATGATTACATATTGTTCAATTAATTAAACAATAGAAATATAAAAATAGAATATAAATAGTGTATCAGCAGAACCATCTCTCTCTCTCTCTCTCTCTCTCTCTCTCTCTCTCTCTCTCTCTGTCTCTCAATCTCTCGTTCTTTCTCCTTCACTTTTTCTCTTCTTCACATCTTTCGCAAGACAACATGAACATTCTCGAACAGCTGATGGACTTCCTATTTACTTTTCGCGACATCATACAATACATACTCTTCCACACAACACCTCGTCTACATTCATACGCACTCACGCTCTCGTGACCGACCCGAGTGCTCAGTTACACAGAACAGTAATAACTCAACAACATTCGCCGAAAGTGTTACGTATCTATTGTATCGCCTCAATCTCTAAATAAACCGCACGATTCTCAACATCTTTGAGTTCTCTCCATACAAATAGAATATAAAAAATACAATATAAAAAAGACAAAAATATAATAATAATAATAAAAATAATAATTTAATTTATTGCCCACTTTTGCGTTACAATTTAACGATGAAATAATCTTTCCATTTCATTCCCATGATTGTGTCAGTGTAAGTCCCACCCTTCTAATGTATCCTGCTGTGTCTTAACAATTTTTTCTATTTTACAAGTGTTTCCTAATCTATTCTATGTTGTATAATATTCTTTTATCACTTTCCTGTTCTTCCCATGTTTTCCTTCTCCCTATTATCTCCCATAGAATAGCCAAGTTTTTCCCTTCTCCTCTAATTACCTCTTTCCAATTCCTAAATACAACACAATATAAATATAAAAGAAAATACAATTAAATAAGAAGTATAATAAAAAAGAATATAATAAAATAAAAGTAAATACAATTAAAGAAGAAATATAATAAAAAGAATATAATAATATAATAAAAGAAAATAAAATAATAAAAAAAGAAAATACAATTAAATATCAAATATAATATAAAAAAGAAAAAATATAAAAATAGAATATAAATAGAATATAAATAGAATATAAAAATACGAAATAAAAAAATAATAATATAAAAACTCAATTCAATATAAAAATACAATATAAAAAAAATAATATAATAAAAGAAAATAAAATAATAAAAAAAGAAAATACAATTAAATATTAAATATAATATAAAAAAGAAAAATATAAAAATAGAATATAAATAGAATATAAAAAATAAGAAATAAAAAAAATAAAAAATATAAAAATTCAATATAAAAGTGCATTATAAAAAAAAATATAATAATAATAATAATAATTTAATTTATTGCCCACATTCGCGTAACAATTTAACGATCATATACTCTTTCCATTTCATTCCCGTGATTGTGTCAGTGTAAGTCCTACCCTTCTAATGTATCCTGCTGTGTCTTAACCAATTTTTCTATTTTACAAGTGTTTCCTAATCTATTTTATGTTGCATAATCATCTTTTATCACTTTCCTCTTCCTCCCATCTTTTCCTTCTCCCTATTATCTCCTGTAGAATAGCCAAGTTTATCCTTTCTCATCTAATTACCTCTTTCCAATTGCTGCCATTCTCTCCACTTACTTCACATGCTTCAATCACGTGTTTCACTGTTTCTTCCTCTTTCTTACAAAGCCTACATATCCTTTCATCTTTCGATATCCAATATTTACATGTCCTCGTTTCACTACCTTGTATGAATCTTCCTATCCATTCTAATTCTCCTCTCCTTTTTTTCTTCTTCCCTCATAAGTATTTCGACTTATCTCCTGGTTTGCTTGCCACCTCTCTTAAGGGGGAACACCACTGTGACGGCCGGAAAAATGAGCCCATTTTTAAGATTTTTTTAAGGGACAACTTACAGTTTTATTATAAAATTGTTATTACCTATCTTTAGTACAATGTCTTAAGAGATTATAAAAAAAAAAGTAATAGAAAAACATGCATAGATTTCCATATACAGTTAATCTCCTACATCCCACACAAGAAAACATAGGTCGCTTATCGAAACGTTATCTTTGGAACGGCAACTCTGAAATCAATTTTTTTTTTAATATAATCGGTATGAGTGTAGTTTCCGTTGTACGTACCGATTTTTTAAAAAAATTATTTTTGTAAAAATGGTGCGCTTGGGAAGAAAAAGTTTCGAAAATTCGCAAAAAAATGGATAGTCTTTCGAGCGTATTTAAAAAAATATGTTTTCGATCAAAAAATCGGTACGTACAACTGAAGATACTCTTGTTTTAAAGATCCTATCAAAATTTCAAGTCGATCGGATAAAAATTGACAGAGCTATTGATTCGATCAGTTAGAAAAATGTCGTTTCGAGAAAATCGCGTTTAAAGTTTGCACGGGAAAAATCACACTTCCGTTCGTGACGTTCACTGTCACTCGAATGCCCGATCAACGGTTGCATTTCTTCGATTCTCGAACGAACAGCGTACCGTGCGTAAAAACGGGAAAAACCCAAAATTTATAACCTTTAACAATGTGGGGGAACAGTGGGTAAGAAAAATGTCGGCGCGCTATTTGCCGCTAACATAGCGCGCTCGGAACGGCATCGTGACGCGTTTCACAAAATGCACTGTATCTTCGTCAATTCTTCGAATATCAACTTGAAATTTTCAGAGAGTATTTTTGAAGAGTTAAACATTAAGAAAGTGAAGAAAAAAAAAATCGAAATTTTTTCAACTTTCACAGTGGTGTTCCCCCTTAATTCTCTTAGGAACTTTGACTCTTTTATTTTCATCTCTCTTTCTTGTTCTTGGATGTATATACTTATCTGCTCTACTTTCGATCACACTTCTTCACCAATAAAATATAAAAATACAATTGAAAAATAAAATAAAATAAAATAATAATAAAATAAAATAAAAGAAAATACAATTAAATACGAAAATAAAATACAGTACAATACAATATAAAAAACAATAAAATACAATTAAATAAGAAATATAATGTAAAAGAATAAAATAAAATAATAAATATAATATAAAAAGAAAAAAAAACATAAAAATAGAATATAAAAGAATATAATATAAAAAAGAAAAAATATAAAAATACAATAAAAATATAAGATAAAATACAATACAATATAAAAAAAATATAAATGAATATAAATGAAATTAAAAATATAAAAATATAAAAATACAATTAAAATAGATAATAAAATACAATGCAATATAAAACTCAATAAAAATATAAAAGAAAATAAAAAAAATATATATATATGAATATAAAAATATGAATTAAAAAATAAAAATATAAAAATTCAATATAAAAAATACATTATAAAAAGAAAAAATATAATAATAATAATAATAATAATAATTTAATTTGTTACCCACTTTTGTGTTACAATTTAACGATCATATACCCTTTCCATTTCATTCCCATGATTGTGTCAGTGTAAGTCCCACCCTTCTAATGTATCCTGCTGTGTCTTAACAATTTTTTCTATTTTACAAGTGTTTCCTAATCTATTCTATGTTGTATAATATTCTTTTATCACTTTCCTGTTCTTCCCATCTTTTCCTCCTCCCTATTATCTCCTATAGAATAACCAAGTTTGTCCCATCTCCTCTAATTACCTCTTTCCAATTGCTGCCACTCTCTCCACTTACTTCACATGCTTCAATCACGTGTTTCACTGTTTCTTCCTCTTTCTTACAAACCATACATATCCTTTCTTCTTTCTTCTTTCGATAGCCAGCCACGGAGACCTCTCCAGACCTGACCCACGCCCGAAAATTTTTTATACCTAGCCGAGTGAGGAAATGACCTTGGCCCAACCCCGAAAATTTTTTCCAAACCAATATGTGATCGAATTTTCCCCCCAACACAGAGAAATAATAATTTATTTTTATCGGATGATGTTTCGGATAATGTCGGGAAAGATCGACATTTTACAAACCACGTATTCGGAGGAAGGAAAGAGAGAGCATTACATTAAAATCTAAATTCGTGGAGGGAAAGAGAGAGCAATACTTAGCGTCGCAGCGTCTCGCGCGATCGTGTGTAATTTGACTCCTCTGGAGCAGCCGCGTGCGATGACGTCATTCAACGGCGCGAAGAAGGCTCGAACGAAATAGAATTATGCAGTGTCTGCAAATGTTAGAATTATGTGGCGAAAGGAGAAGGAAGACGGGTAAATAAAATGTAGAAATAATATAAGTTTAAGAAATATATATTGTTATAGAAAAAAAATAAATATACAACTAAATAGAAATATAATAAAAAAGGAATATAATAATAAAATATAATAAAATAACATGGAATAAATATAAGAATATGAATAATATAAGAATATGAAGAAGAATATGAATAAAAGTATGAATAATAATAATATAAAATAGAAAAAATAGTAAAAATAGAAAAAAATAGAAAAAAATAGAAAAAATAGAAAAAATATATACAAATGAAATTAACTAAACAAATTAAAATCTATATAAATTAATCTCTCCGCGCTGCGTTGGCGGTGGCGCGAGCAAGATCCGGGAGCATGTCCCGCAAACGCTCTATCTGGGGCGGTGGTGGCAGCGGTGGCAGGTTCTAAAACATGTGAACGCAAATATAATATTAATACATTCCACACAATATCCTATCACAATATCACTTACCAGCAAGCCATCAATGGCTGCAGCGATGTTGTCGCTGTCATCGCTGTCATCGGTGTCATCGGTGTCGGAGGATGAGGAGTCCTCGATGCTGTCCTCACCACCACCACCACCACCGACTGCTCCCTGCAAATCCTAGAACATAGAAACCTTGATATAATATTCACGTGTTAAACGTAAAAAAAAACGTACAAAACATTGTTATGTACATACCTCCTGATTATTCCCCCACATCTCCTGGTCCTCGTCGGGCGCAATCCTGAATATTCTCATTATTTTTGGTTGGAACTATTGCCTTTAAAGAGACTGTTGCCGTCAAAGAGTTGAAGACAACTGGTCTCGCTGCATCTCCAGGCTCTTGCATTTAAAATCTTATCATGAAATCGAGAAGTGCGTAGCTTTGCAAAAGTAAGATGCTGTTGTTCTCCACATTCATTTTCGCTGACCAGCCTCTCCTTCTAAACACGCATCTTCTTTCCCTTCTTCTTTGGACACACCAAGCGACTAGACCAAATCACTTTGATCATGTATCGAACGGGTATTGAACAGCTTTGAACATGTATCAAACGGGTATCGAACGTGAATCGAACGTGAATCGTACCACTCTGAACGTGAATCGTACCACTCTGAACGTGAATCGTACCACTCTGAACGTGAATCGTACCACTCTGAACGTGAATCGTACCACTCTGAACGTGAATCGTACCACTCTGAACGTGAATCGTACCACTTCGAACATGCATCGAACGTCAATCGTACCACTTCGAACGTGTATAGAACGTGTATTGGACATGTAATGAACCACTTCGAACATGTATCGAACGTCAATCGCGCCACTTCGAACGTGTATAGAACGTATATTGGACATGTAATGAACTACTTCGAACATGTAATGAACCATTTCGAACATGTAATGAACCACTTCGAACATGTAATGAACCACTTCGAACATGTATCGAACGTCAATCGCACCTCATCGAACGTGTATAGAACGTGTATTGGACATGTAATGAACCACTTCGAACATGTAATGAACCACTTCGAACATGTATCGAACGTCAATCGTACCTCTTCGAACGTGTATAGAACGTATATTGGACATGTAATGAACTACTTCGAACATGTAATGAACCACTTCGAACATGTATCGAACGTCAATCGTACCTCTTCGAACGTGTATGGTACCACTTCGAACGTGCATTGGACGACGCGTCACGGTCTTCGTATTACAAAGATACACAGCGTGCTTCAATTCGCCCAATCTCCATGGCTCCGCGATTACATCGAACTCAATACACGGTTTTGAACAAGCGCGACAATTGACTTTGAAAAAATTTGTACAAATTGATGAACAACGCGGTATTCGGTAAAACTATGGAAAATGTATGAAACCATGTGGATGTAAAACTTTTGATACATCGGGAAGGGCGATATGGCGCGTTGTTCATCAATTTGTACAAATTTTTTTCAAAGTCAATTGTCGCGCTTGTTCAAAACCGTGTATTGAGTTCGATGTAATCGCGGAGCCATGGAGATTGAGCGAATTGAAGCACGCTGTGTATCTTTGTAATACGAAGACCGTGACGCGTCGTCCAATGCACGTTCGAAGTGGTACCATACACGTTCGAAGAGGTACGATTGACGTTCGATACATGTTCGAAGTGGTTCATTACATGTTCGAAGTAGTTCATTACATGTCCAATATACGTTCTATACACGTTCGAAGAGGTACGATTGACGTTCGATACATGTTCGAAGTGGTTCATTACATGTTCGAAGTGGTTCATTACATGTCCAATACACGTTCTATACACGTTCGATGAGGTGCGATTGACGTTCGATACATGTTCGAAGTGGTTCATTACATGTCCAATACACGTTCTATACACGTTCGAAGTGGTACGATTGACGTTCGATGCATGTTCGAAGTGGTACGATTCACGTTCAGAGTGGTACGATTCACGTTCAGAGTGGTACGATTCACGTTCAGAGTGGTACGATTCACGTTCAGAGTGGTACGATTCACGTTCAGAGTGGTACGATTCACGTTCGATTCACGTTCGATACCCGTTTGATACATGTTCAAAGCTGTTCAATACCCGTTCGATACATGATCAAAGTGATTTGGTCTAGTCGCTTGGTGTGTCCAAAGAAGAAGGGAAAGAAGATGCGTGTTTAGAAGGAGAGGCTGGTCAGCGAAAATGAATGTGGAGAACAACAGCATCTTACTTTTGCAAAGCTACGCACTTCTCGATTTCATGATAAGATTTTAAATGCAAGAGCCTGGAGATGCAGCGAGACCAGTTGTCTTCAACTCTTTGACGGCAACAGTCTCTTTAAAGGCAATAGTTCCAACCAAAAATAATGAGAATATTCAGGATTGCGCCCGACGAGGACCAGGAGATGTGGGGGAATAATCAGGAGGTATGTACATAACAATGTTTTGTACGTTTTTTTTTACGTTTAACACGTGAATATTATATCAAGGTTTCTATGTTCTAGGATTTGCAGGGAGCAGTCGGTGGTGGTGGTGGTGGTGAGGACAGCATCGAGGACTCCTCATCCTCCGACACCGATGACACCGATGACAGCGATGACAGCGACAACATCGCTGCAGCCATTGATGGCTTGCTGGTAAGTGATATTGTGATAGGATATTGTGTGGAATGTATTAATATTATATTTGCGTTCACATGTTTTAGAACCTGCCACCGCTGCCACCACCGCCCCAGATAGAGCGTTTGCGGGACATGCTCCCGGATCTTGCTCGCGCCACCGCCAACGCAGCGCGGAGAGATTAATTTATATAGATTTTAATTTGTTTAGTTAATTTCATTTGTATATATTTTTTCTATTTTTTCTATTTTTTTCTATTTTTTTCTATTTTTACTATTTTTTCTATTTTATATTATTATTATTCATACTTTTATTCATATTCTTCTTCATATTCTTATATTATTCATATTCTTATATTTATTCCATGTTATTTTATTATATTTTATTATTATATTCCTTTTTTATTATATTTCTATTTAGTTGTATATTTATTTTTTTTCTATAACAATATATATTTCTTAAACTTATATTATTTCTACATTTTATTTACCCGTCTTCCTTCTCCTTTCGCCACATAATTCTAACATTTGCAGACACTGCATAATTCTATTTCGTTCGAGCCTTCTTCGCGCCGTTGAATGACGTCATCGCACGCGGCTGCTCCAGAGGAGTCAAATTACACACGATCGCGCGAGACGCTGCGACGCTAAGTATTGCTCTCTCTTTCCCTCCACGAATTTAGATTTTAATGTAATGCTCTCTCTTTCCTTCCTCCGAATACGTGGTTTGTAAAATGTCGATCTTTCCCGACATTATCCGAAACATCATCCGATAAAAATAAATTATTATTTCTCTGTGTTGGGGGGAAAATTCGATCACATATTGGTGTCACGTCCCGGGTGGAGGTCTTTAGGGGACAATGACATGTGGGGTAAGGAATCAGGCACGAATCTATAATCCAGCACACTGAAGATTTTGAGGGAAAGAGTCAGGCACGAATCTATAATCCAGCACACTGAGGATTTTGAGGGAAAGTCAGGCACGAATCTATAATCCAGCACACTGAGGATTTTGAGGGAAAGTCAGGCACGAATCTATAATCCAGCACACTGAAGATTTTGAGGGAAAGTCAGGCACGAATCTGTAATCCTGCACACTGATCGTTTTGAAAGAAAGAACGGTAGGCGCGAATCTGTAATCCTGCACACTGATCGTTTTGAAGGAAAGAACGGTAGGCGCGAATCTGTAATCCTGCACACTGATCGTTTTGAAGGAAAGAACGGTAGGCGCGAATCTGTAATCCTGCACACTGATCGACCAAGGAAGGTTTAAATAGTGAATACACACCCGGGGGACACCCGTTAGAGCACCTTATGTTTGTTTTGATTTCGGTAACAGGATTTACCGTTGCATTTATGTAAAGAAAGCCACAAGTAATACTTCCGTGAATTGCACGGCTCACGCAAAAGTATGTTTGTAAACAGTGGAACCGTTCTCGCGTTCACGAACAGAAATCAGCTGATACTGCAGCCTGTCTTAGTTTGGAATCTTTATAACCAAAGGATGCGCACAATAATTCGAAGCGTGATTTTAAAATAGAGAGGTTTATTTACTTTAAACACGAGTACGTTATTACTGTTTAATAGTAATTAAACACAATATATGAATGTGAACATGAAACATAATATATGATAATTAAATATTTTGACATAAGCAATAAGCGTTAATATGAAAAGTAATAATATGAATAGTTATACAAACAATAAATGATCGCAATAAGCGTTAATATGAAAACAAAATAAGTGTTCGCAATAAGCGTTAATATGAAAAGTAATAATATGAATAGTTATACAAACAATAAATGATCGCAATAAGCGTTAATATGAAAAGTAATAATATAGAAAGCAATAGAAACGGTAATACAAAATATAAATGATGGTGGTTATATACAATATTGTAAATGGTAATGTAATAGCTTACAATGTTTGATGAACGGTGATTGTTGGTCACTGAATTTAATATGACTTAAACAAGACGAATCTTATAATAAATGAGTTCTCCGCGATACAGTAAAGAGTATACTTTCGATACAGGAGTTTGGTTGATAATGAATCTTCGGCCTCTCGGGACCTCATATTTATGTATCCTTACAGGAATGTTGAGGGGGTACGCGCGGTAGGAACCTTGACATATTTAACAAATAAGTCGCAATAGGACTTCCGGGGTTTTTATGAACGGTACGTCTATTAATAGACATATTTATGTCACGTACGCCAAATATTCGTCGTAATTAGACCTTTGGGGTTTTATGAATGGTAAAAGGAGATACTCAACCCGTCGAATGGATTTTGGGTGTTTAAATAGGAAAGGGGTTATAATTGAGTTTGAGGGACTTTGATGGAGTGATTTTGACATATATGGGAAAGTATTTAGAATAGTACCGCGCGAAAACTAGTGGGATATCACACCTTCCCCCTTATATGAAGAAATGCGTGCATTTCTTAACAATAAGGTGTGGGTGGATTTATTTGAATGTAAGATGGGGTCTATACGGGGCGAAGGGGTAGTGGCATCCTGGAGCTGCTCTCAGGTGGTTGATGTTGGAGGGGAGGGAGTCGTCTATGGTGATGACCGTCAGCAAAGGCGCCTCCCTGATGATGATGGATGAGATGATTTTAGAGAGAAGGGATGCGTTATTCCTTCCTTCCCTCTGGACGGCATAGCCATGTAAATGGTGGTTGCAATAAATGTTGCAGTAGCAACGATCTAGGCGGGAAAATCGATTATAGTATTTTGTGGTGACTTCGGGTCAACCTGGACTCTCGCGCACATGGGTAGGGCAACCGTAATGTCTTTTGTACCGTAGTTCTCTACCCAGTTTTGTAAGGCAACCATATGTTTCATTTTCAATGTTTTTGTGTATTGCTAATTTTGCTAAAAATAATTCATGCCGATTGTATCCAGTACCCTTGTGGTCACTGGTATTATACGAGAACGCGGCCAAGTTGGTCCATTCGTCCCAGTCACTGTATCTACCGATAAACATTTTTAAATATTCGGTCAAAACGATTTGCAATCTCTCTAAAGAGCCGTTAGTATGTGGGTGAAAGGCTGTGGTTCGGAATTGTTGCACTTTACATTCCCGCGCAACTGCTTTTTTGAAATTACCAGTAAAGTTTGCTGCTTGGCAGGTGAGGGTGGCTCTAGGAGCTCCGAAGTGACAATTGAATTTTTTAATGAATGCGTCATTGATCTTAATGTATGTGAATAGGCTGAGAAGCACGCACACAAAATATTTTACGAATAAATCCTGCATGGGTAATATGTAAGTGTTGCCTGCTCTTGTTGTTGGCAGTCGTTCACGTATGTTTTCTGGAGAGAATCGTAGTGGAATTTCTTTAGGTGATATTTTCCGGCGCATCTTTCTGTGCAATTGCATTGTAGGGTCGACGGGGTTACTGCCACTCGTTGGCGCATGGATCGGCGATTTTGAGAACCGAGGCCTCTTGGGACCGCTTGGTCTACGTTTGGGCCAGTCCTCCAAGTCGTAGTCAGATTTTTCGCGTGGTCGTTTGGAGCATGCCTCCACTACAGGGGAAGTATGGGATAAGGCGTCTGTAGTGACGTCGAATTTCAGTTCAAAATTCGGGCAGTGCAGGATGATTTCCTTCTGCAAAACTGATTTGAAGTAGTCGGAACCTGTTTGCTGGGACAGTCCGCAGTCAAATAGTGTGCCCTCCTTCAATAATGAGGTTAATGGGCGAGCAGTTTTAGAGAATTCCGGGATAAACCCACTGTAATATCCGGTCAGGCCAAGGAATTCTTTAATTTGTTTTGGCATGCCAGGTACAGCGTCTGCGAACCTATCGTATTTCCCAGGAATCGAATTCTCTTTGGAGATTGACTGAAGTAAATTTTCCGCCTTTGAAGGAGCTTCCGCAGAAATTTTTATTATTTCCAGTTCCGGCGTAGCCGCAAGAGACTCTTGGGATTTTAGGGGAAGGGTTGATTTTGCGTATAGCGCAGGGGGTAAGAGTGAGTGCACCGTCGCGGATGCCTCGAGGTAAAATTGTGGTTTAATTTTTCTTGGGGCAGGGATAGGAGTGACGTCTTTAGGCGTCGTTGTCTCTTTTGGTCGTACTGGTTCGGGTTTTGGAATTATTCTGTCGAAATTCTCTAGTTCTATGGTGGGCATGGTAATTGGAGTGTCAATCTCGCTGGAGTTTATAATTTTCAGCTGGTCCTTTAGGTCCGGATTAGCTGTATGTACAACGAAGGAGGATTTTGACCTCGCTGGTAACACTACTGGATTCTTGTTTACAAATGGGATGGAAATCTCATTGAGATCCAACTGCTTCGTGGAGTAGTTTATTGTTATCTTCTTCTCCGTTAGGAATTCTGACCCTAGTATTCCTTGGGTTTTGATTGGGAAGTCGTCTTCAACTACGTGGAACGTGACATCATCGCCCAAAAGGTTTACCTTTATTGTTCCAAGGGTGGAGGTAGAGTCCGGAGAGATGCCTCTTAATAGCACCCGCTGCGTCGAATCTATGTCCTGAAATCGTTTTACGGCCTGAAGTTTTAGCACGTTTACCTCAGTACCGGTGTCGACCATTAACTCGGGTATTTTCCCGAAGTCTGATGAATATATTATTACAGACGGGGGTTCGTTAACTGAATTTAGTTCAACGGTACCGATTTTTACGGTATCGCTGGTGTCTTCGGTTAAATCGTAAGTGGGTGCGCTCCTGTTTGGCCCACTCCATGGTTCGCATCCATCGGTGCTCGACGGGGTATTTCCTGACTCTATTTCCCACAATGTTCTAGGGTCCCTGTGGATGGTCAAGATGCGTTTTCTGCATTCCGAAATCACGTGTCCGGGCTTCTTACAATAATCGCAGATTCGCACCTCTGTAGGTCTCGGAGGAGGAAGTCGGTTTTTGTCCCAGTAGGGGAGCAGAGGATTGGGTGTCTGGTTTCCATATCCTGCAACGCGGTTTGGAGGGTATTTCTCGAAGGTTTGTGAAACGATATTTTGATTACTTCGGCAGGACCGTGCGTCGTGTCCTGTCTTATTGCAGAGTTGGCACGTTAATTTCGGGGCCTTTTGTTCGGAAAACCTAAGGCGGTCTCTATCAATCTTTTTATCCACGAGTACAGCCAGATCGAACGCTTCGTCGAGCGTTTCGAAATTGTGTTGTAGTAATCTTGTCCTTATGTGGGGTGGAAGACCGTCGACGAATGAATCTAATGTTAGGCGATCTAGATTTTCGGGGTGATTCCGTGCGAAGTCGCGGTAATATTCTCTATCTTCTTCATAAATGGCGAATCGGAGGTCTTTAACGCGTGAAATATATTCCAACATGTGCTCGTTGGTTCCTTTAATAACGTTGGCGAGTTCTCCACGATAGTGGTCCGACGTTTTTGCAGGGGAGAAGGTACGTTTAAGTCGTTTGATTAAATCGTTTACGGAGTCAAAGACCCGATCTTCTACTGCCAAGTAAGCATGGTCTTGCAGCTTATTTATCAACAACCTCGCTAGTTGGGGTTCGGCTTGCGAGGGAACCAGAGCCTTAGCCCTTTTGCAGGCTCTCGCGAATTGTAAAACGGGTATATTGTAACCGTTAAAATTTGGGACTGTTTCTATAGCGTCCTTTAATTTGATCTGGGGCGATGGACCCTGGTCCGGAACATTGTTATGATTTAATACTGGTTTCCTATTGAAACGGGAGGAACCTGGAGTAGCGAAATTATTTGAAACTGGCGGGAGTGCAAGAAGTTTTTCTATTTTTTCGCGCATGGTTTCCATCTGACTGGAAAGAACTTCCAACGTGGGGCCGCCCGATCCGGTAACTACGCCCGAACGCGTATTAGATTGGGGGCTTACGACATATTTCGCGTGCAAGCTTTCTATTTCAGCTTGTTTTTCGCGCAATAATTGTAACTGTTCCATTATCTCAGCGGTCGCGACTTCTACAATGCTAGTGGAAGGGCCCGCGTCTTGGTCTGTTACGCAAGAATCGTCGGTTTCCCCGTACACAGACATGTTTGATTTCTCCAAATTTTAATTTTTTGAAAAGTTTTGGGTTTTAAGAGGTGTTCTCGCTCGGTGCATTCGGCGCTACTATTTATAGGGTGAATTGTGTATATTTCGTAATTGCACCGAGGGCAAGGGGAAAACGAATAAGGTGCTTGATAATAATGGACGATGTATACAGTCACCGTATTCGCAGGCTCCAACCAGGAGCAGCACAGGCAAATATCGTCGCCCTGGTTCTTTGTTGCTAGACTCCCTTTTACACAAATTAGTGATCGCATATATACATTAATGCCTTCTACCTTGCGGCTCCTGTAAGCTACCGCGATCTGTTGAGGGCGCGTAATATACATGTAAATAGGCAATTGTGGGTACCGTATGTTAGAATTTATTCTATCGACAGTTGACGAATCCCACCGCTGTCACCAAAATTATGTCACGTCCCGGGTGGAGGTCTTTAGGGGACAATGACATGTGGGGTAAGGAATCAGGCACGAATCTATAATCCAGCACACTGAAGATTTTGAGGGAAAGAGTCAGGCACGAATCTATAATCCAGCACACTGAGGATTTTGAGGGAAAGTCAGGCACGAATCTATAATCCAGCACACTGAGGATTTTGAGGGAAAGTCAGGCACGAATCTATAATCCAGCACACTGAAGATTTTGAGGGAAAGTCAGGCACGAATCTGTAATCCTGCACACTGATCGTTTTGAAAGAAAGAACGGTAGGCGCGAATCTGTAATCCTGCACACTGATCGTTTTGAAGGAAAGAACGGTAGGCGCGAATCTGTAATCCTGCACACTGATCGTTTTGAAGGAAAGAACGGTAGGCGCGAATCTGTAATCCTGCACACTGATCGACCAAGGAAGGTTTAAATAGTGAATACACACCCGGGGGACACCCGTTAGAGCACCTTATGTTTGTTTTGATTTCGGTAACAGGATTTACCGTTGCATTTATGTAAAGAAAGCCACAAGTAATACTTCCGTGAATTGCACGGCTCACGCAAAAGTATGTTTGTAAACAGTGGAACCGTTCTCGCGTTCACGAACAGAAATCAGCTGATACTGCAGCCTGTCTTAGTTTGGAATCTTTATAACCAAAGGATGCGCACAATAATTCGAAGCGTGATTTTAAAATAGAGAGGTTTATTTACTTTAAACACGAGTACGTTATTACTGTTTAATAGTAATTAAACACAATATATGAATGTGAACATGAAACATAATATATGATAATTAAATATTTTGACATAAGCAATAAGCGTTAATATGAAAAGTAATAATATGAATAGTTATACAAACAATAAATGATCGCAATAAGCGTTAATATGAAAACAAAATAAGTGTTCGCAATAAGCGTTAATATGAAAAGTAATAATATGAATAGTTATACAAACAATAAATGATCGCAATAAGCGTTAATATGAAAAGTAATAATATAGAAAGCAATAGAAACGGTAATACAAAATATAAATGATGGTGGTTATATACAATATTGTAAATGGTAATGTAATAGCTTACAATGTTTGATGAACGGTGATTGTTGGTCACTGAATTTAATATGACTTAAACAAGACGAATCTTATAATAAATGAGTTCTCCGCGATACAGTAAAGAGTATACTTTCGATACAGGAGTTTGGTTGATAATGAATCTTCGGCCTCTCGGGACCTCATATTTATGTATCCTTACAGGAATGTTGAGGGGGTACGCGCGGTAGGAACCTTGACATATTTAACAAATAAGTCGCAATAAGACTTCCGGGGTTTTTATGAACGGTACGTCTATTAATAGACATATTTATGTCACGTACGCCAAATATTCGTCGTAATTAGACCTTTGGGGTTTTATGAATGGTAAAAGGAGATACTCAACCCGTCGAATGGATTTTGGGTGTTTAAATAGGAAAGGGGTTATAATTGAGTTTGAGGGACTTTGATGGAGTGATTTTGACATATATGGGAAAGTATTTAGAATAGTACCGCGCGAAAACTAGTGGGATATCACAATTGGTTTGGAAAAAATTTTCGGGGTTGGGCCAAGGTCATTTCCTCACTCGGCTAGGTATAAAAAATTTTCGGGCGTGGGTCAGGTCTGGAGAGGTCTCCGTGGCTGGCTATCGAAAGAAGAAAGAAGAAAGGATATGTATGGTTTGTAAGAAAGAGGAAGAAACAGTGAAACACGTGATTGAAGCATGTGAAGTAAGTGGAGAGAGTGGCAGCAATTGGAAAGAGGTAATTAGAGGAGATGGGACAAACTTGGTTATTCTATAGGAGATAATAGGGAGGAGGAAAAGATGGGAAGAACAGGAAAGTGATAAAAGAATATTATACAACATAGAATAGATTAGGAAACACTTGTAAAATAGAAAAAATTGTTAAGACACAGCAGGATACATTAGAAGGGTGGGACTTACACTGACACAATCATGGGAATGAAATGGAAAGAGTATATGATCGTTAAATTGTAACACAAAAGTGGGTAACAAATTAAATTATTATTATTATTATTATTATTATATTTTTTCTTTTTATAATGTATTTTTTATATTGAATTTTTATATTTTTATTTTTTAATTCATATTTTTATATTCATATATATATATTTTTTTTATTTTCTTTTATATTTTTATTGAGTTTTATATTGCATTGTATTTTATTATCTATTTTAATTGTATTTTTATATTTTTATATTTTTAATTTCATTTATATTCATTTATATTTTTTTTATATTGTATTGTATTTTATCTTATATTTTTATTGTATTTTTATATTTTTTCTTTTTTATATTATATTCTTTTATATTCTATTTTTATGTTTTTTTTTCTTTTTATATTATATTTATTATTTTATTTTATTCTTTTACATTATATTTCTTATTTAATTGTATTTTATTGTTTTTTATATTGTATTGTACTGTATTTTATTTTCGTATTTAATTGTATTTTCTTTTATTTTATTTTATTATTATTTTATTTTATTTTATTTTTCAATTGTATTTTTATATTTTATTGGTGAAGAAGTGTGATCGAAAGTAGAGCAGATAAGTATATACATCCAAGAACAAGAAAGAGAGATGAAAATAAAAGAGTCAAAGTTCCTAAGAGAATTAAGGGGGAACACCACTGTGAAAGTTGAAAAAATTTCGATTTTTTTTTTCTTCACTTTCTTAATGTTTAACTCTTCAAAAATACTCTCTGAAAATTTCAAGTTGATATTCGAAGAATTGACGAAGATACAGTGCATTTTGTGAAACGCGTCACGATGCCGTTCCGAGCGCGCTATGTTAGCGGCAAATAGCGCGCCGACATTTTTCTTACCCACTGTTCCCCCACATTGTTAAAGGTTATAAATTTTGGGTTTTTCCCGTTTTTACGCACGGTACGCTGTTCGTTCGAGAATCGAAGAAATGCAACCGTTGATCGGGCATTCGAGTGACAGTGAACGTCACGAACGGAAGTGTGATTTTTCCCGTGCAAACTTTAAACGCGATTTTCTCGAAACGACATTTTTCTAACTGATCGAATCAATAGCTCTGTCAATTTTTATCCGATCGACTTGAAATTTTGATAGGATCTTTAAAACAAGAGTATCTTCAGTTGTACGTACCGATTTTTTGATCGAAAACATATTTTTTTAAATACGCTCGAAAGACTATCCATTTTTTTGCGAATTTTCGAAACTTTTTCTTCCCAAGCGCACCATTTTTACAAAAATAATTTTTTTAAAAAATCGGTACGTACAACGGAAACTACACTCATACCGATTATATTAAAAAAAAAATTGATTTCAGAGTTGCCGTTCCAAAGATAACGTTTCGATAAGCGACCTATGTTTTCTTGTGTGGGATGTAGGAGATTAACTGTATATGGAAATCTATGCATGTTTTTCTATTACTTTTTTTTTATAGTCTCTTAAGACATTGTACTAAAGATAGGTAATAACAATTTTATAATAAAACTGTAAGTTGTCCCTTAAAAAAATCTTAAAAATGGGCTCATTTTTCCGGCCGTCACAGTGGTGTTCCCCCTTAAGAGAGGTGGCAAGCAAACCAGGAGATAAGTCGAAATACTTATGAGGGAAGAAGAAAAAAAGGAGAGGAGAATTAGAATGGATAGGAAGATTCATACAAGGTAGTGAAACGAGGACATGTAAATATTGGATATCGAAAGATGAAAGGATATGTAGGCTTTGTAAGAAAGAGGAAGAAACAGTGAAACACGTGATTGAAGCATGTGAAGTAAGTGGAGAGAATGGCAGCAATTGGAAAGAGGTAATTAGATGAGAAAGGATAAACTTGGCTATTCTACAGGAGATAATAGGGAGAAGGAAAAGATGGGAGGAAGAGGAAAGTGATAAAAGATGATTATGCAACATAAAATAGATTAGGAAACACTTGTAAAATAGAAAAATTGGTTAAGACACAGCAGGATACATTAGAAGGGTAGGACTTACACTGACACAATCACGGGAATGAAATGGAAAGAGTATATGATCGTTAAATTGTTACGCGAATGTGGGCAATAAATTAAATTATTATTATTATTATTATATTTTTTTTTATAATGCACTTTTATATTGAATTTTTATATTTTTTATTTTTTTTATTTCTTATTTTTTATATTCTATTTATATTCTATTTTTATATTTTTCTTTTTTATATTATATTTAATATTTAATTGTATTTTCTTTTTTTATTATTTTATTTTCTTTTATTATATTATTTTTTTAATATTGTATTTTTATATTGAATTGAGTTTTTATATTATTATTTTTTTATTTCGTATTTTTATATTCTATTTATATTCTATTTATATTCTATTTTTATATTTTTTCTTTTTTATATTATATTTGATATTTAATTGTATTTTCTTTTTTTATTATTTTATTTTCTTTTATTATATTATTATATTCTTTTTATTATATTTCTTCTTTAATTGTATTTACTTTTATTTTATTATATTCTTTTTTATTATACTTCTTATTTAATTGTATTTTCTTTTATATTTATATTGTGTTGTATTTAGGAATTGGAAAGAGGTAATTAGAGGAGAAGGGAAAAACTTGGCTATTCTATGGGAGATAATAGGGAGAAGGAAAACATGGGAAGAACAGGAAAGTGATAAAAGAATATTATACAACATAGAATAGATTAGGAAACACTTGTAAAATAGAAAAAATTGTTAAGACACAGCAGGATACATTAGAAGGGTGGGACTTACACTGACACAATCATGGGAATGAAATGGAAAGATTATTTCATCGTTAAATTGTAACGCAAAAGTGGGCAATAAATTAAATTATTATTTTTATTATTATTATTATATTTTTGTCTTTTTTATATTGTATTTTTTATATTCTATTTGTATGGAGAGAACTCAAAGATGTTGAGAACCGTGCGGTTTATTTAGAGATTGAGGCGATACAATAGATACGTAACACTTTCGGCGAATGTTGTTGAGTTATTACTGTTCTGTGTAACTGAGCACTCGGGTCGGTCACGAGAGCGTGAGTGCGTATGAATGTAGACGAGGTGTTGTGTGGAAGAGTATGTATTGTATGATGTCGCGAAAAGTAAATAGGAAGTCCATCAGCTGTTCGAGAATGTTCATGTTGTCTTGCGAAAGATGTGAAGAAGAGAAAAAGTGAAGGAGAAAGAACGAGAGATTGAGAGACAGAGAGAGAGAGAGAGAGAGAGAGAGAGAGAGAGAGAGAGAGAGAGAGAGATGGTTCTGCTGATACACTATTTATATTCTATTTTTATATTTCTATTGTTTAATTAATTGAACAATATGTAATCATTTTACAAATATTGTAATCTATTTGCTTGTCTGTCTCCCTCCTTCACTTGTCATCAATTTCTATCGACTCTGCATAATTCTTTCTATGATTCTCGCCTCCAATTCTGAAGACGATACTACGTAATAAGTCGCTGTATTTCAAACTGCATACAGTATTATTTTTATTTAATCTTAAGTCATGTGTAAGCTATGTGTATCCGCGGCTGTATCAAACTGCAGAAGATGTGAGGACAAACTTTAAAACTTTTGTTACTGTGTTGTAACAGAGCGACGCTGCCTGCGAAACATTATATACGCGTCGTGCTGCTAAAATAATATGTGATAGCGAATACTACATCGAGGATTATCTTGTAGATTGCAAACTGGTATCATCTGTCATCAATGATATTTTAGCGGATGCTCGTAGGAAAAAAATGTTTAATTATATTCCATTTCTGTTTATATTTTTATATTCTTTTAATTGTAATTAAATTTCTTAAACATATTATTTCTCTATTTACTTATCCGTCTTCCTCCTTCTCACCTCACCAATTTCTGCTGACACCACATAATTCTTTTTATGATTCGTGCGTTCGTTACGCCACCAAATGATGTAATCTTGCACGGCGGTCCCATCACGGGGGATTCAAATTACACGTGATCGCGCGATACGCTGCGATGTTAAGATTGAAAAACATTTATAAAAATTGTTAGCTTTAGAGTGTGTGTTTGCTACATATTGGTTCGGTAGATCGGTGAGGGAGGGGATTAAAATTATTATTTCTCTGCGTTGGGAAAAAATGTCTGTTGATATGGAAAAGGTTTTTTCTGCTGATGCCGCATAATTTTAAGATTCGACGTTTCTACATGTATTGTATTTTGTTCTTCACGCTGCCAAATGACGTCATCTAGCGCGGCTGCTCCAGAAGAGTCAGATTTCGCGAAATCTCGCGATACGCCGCGACGTTAAATCGGAACGCTTTGAAATACTGTTAGCTTTAGAATGCTCGCTACATAATGGTTCGAAAAAATATGTCTGTTTGCTACATAACAGTTTGCTATATCGGTGATTAAAAAATTATTATTATTTCTCTGTGTTGGGGAAAACTTTCCATCACATATTGGTATGGAAAAAAGTTTATGCTGACGCCGCATAATTCTTTCTATGATTCGCGCTGCCAAATGTCGCCATCCTGCACGACTGTTCCAGGAGATTCAAATTACATACGATATGCAGCGACGTTAAATCGGAACGCTTTAGAATACTGTTAGCTTTAGAATAAAATGTGTTTGTATCGCTATGTAGCGCTGTCTCTTTCCCTCTCTCGAATTTAGCTATAAAATATTGCTCTCTCTTTCCGACCCTCCGAAGACGTTCTAATCGAGGTTAAAGCGATCACACCCGAGATCGTCCGACATCGTCCGATGAAAAAATAATGTATTATGCTTGGTGACGCTCTGTATATGTACCATTTATTAAAGACTAATGTTAGAGCGTCGGCGTTGGGGGAGTTGGTTAGGCGGCTGACTCGTACCGCGGAGGTCTTGGGTTCGAGCCCCGTCGCCCGAGATTCTGTTTTTTCATTTATATTAATATCTTAAATTAATATTTCCTTCCTTACCGACTGTGACGATACCACGCCCGATAGTAGCAGTAATTCACCCGCGGTTCCTCCTCGATGCGGATTCGGTTATCGATTGATTCGATATCTGGTCTCGCGCTAATACCCCCCACCACTCCGCCCATCTGTATGACGTCATCCGCTGCCCGGTTGCCCGTCGCGTCGTCAGCTGCGATGGATTTCCTGCGACCTTGAAACTCAAATTTGAGTTTCAAGGTCGGGGGAGGGGTGGGGGAAATGGCCTTCAAACTCAAATTTGGGTTAGAACTGTCATAGCTATACTACTTATCGGCGTACCTATTGAAATTTAAATTATTTCCTACGGAGACTGATTCTAATTTTGGAAAATGAAATGTGACTTGGGTCCGTAGGTGGCCCATGAATAAATGCAATTGTGCTTTAAATAATTGAATGCTATCAAAAAGCTCTATAATTGTTCTGTCTCTACCTTGTAACGATACATTGAGTTTACTCAAGTGATCGACAATGTCGGATGAGAAAGCAAGGTCCCTTATCCAGGCATTGTCCACAAGTTGAGGAACTGGACGTTCCGCCCAATTCATAAATATACCAATTTCCTCACGAAGGTGAAAAAATGTATCCAAAACTTTTCCGCGGCTGAGCCAACGAACTTCTGTATGATACGGCAGTTCGCCATACTCAGCGTCCAGTTCCTCCAAAAATGTTTTGAATTGTCTACGTTTATTTCCATTATGTCTAATAAAATTAGTGGTTTGGACAACAACTGTCATTACATCGCTTAATTCGACGCTTTTAGCACATAAATGCTCCTGGTGAATTAAGCAATGTATAGCAATTATTTCCCGAGGAATTACTAAATTTTTTACCTTCGATTGAATGCGACCTACTAATCCGGTGAATCTACCAGCCATAGCGGGGGCTCCGTCAGTTGTTACTGACACAAGCTTATCCCACTGCAAATTACCGCGTTCTAAGACCTCTTCTACGCATGAGAAAATATCTTCGCATGTCGTACTTTCTTTCAATGGAAGGAAATCTAGCAATTCTTCCGAAACTACTAAATTTTCATCTACCCCGCGGATAAAAATGGCAAGTTGTGGCATACCAGAGATGTCCGTGCTCTCATCCAAAGCTAAAGAATACGAAACAAAATTACTTGTGACGTTTCTTAATTGGTCCGCCACATAATTTGCCATTTCTTCTGTCCGGCGCAGTATTGTCGTACGTGAAAGATTAATAGATTTATATTTATTTACCTGTGTTGGGTTTACCTCGTGCACCACCTTCAGTAGCAGTTCCTTGAAAAACAGGCCTGATGTAAATGGTTGACATGCCTTCGCGAGCTCCAATGCGACGATATAACTGGAACGTAAAGCTGCATCGTTGATGGGTCCCTCTTCCTAAGAACAAATTAAACAATGGTTTAGCATGCCACTTCAAGTTCTTCAAAAACTGACAATCATACAGTATTTTTAGAAAAATAACTTACTTCGTCCTGTGATTCTTCGTCTGCTATTATTAATGCTGCCTTCAGCGTTTCAATTTCCTCAATTCTCTCCTCTGGTGACAGATGAACGTAGTCCTTGGAATGAGACCCCGTATAGTGCCGCTGGATATTATATTTTTTCAATTGTTTCATTTCTTTGTGACACACTAAACACACTGCGGCACCTTTATGTTCCACGAAAAAAAGGCTTCTTCCCACAATGGGTTGAAGCTGGCGCTACACCCCGCACTTTTCTTCGCGTTGGAACTTCCGGCCATGATTAATATTCGAAGTGATGTTACTCGCGTCACTAATGAATACGAACTGACGAGCTTGCTCAAATTGTTTCACCTCGAAACTGTTGACCTGCTAATTTTTCCGCTGCGTGGGGGTAGAGTGGGAAAATCCCTAGCCCTGGATCCCTGCAAGCTCATTTAGCAGGTCAAATAAAAGAAATTGGAACGCAGCGAAGTATACTCGACAAGTACACACACCATTCTCGTAATTTTCATTTTGGAATGCGGATTGAGTTACATCCATAGCTTAATTTTATTAAAAACACAAAACTATTTTTTTTTTGGTATCAGGCTACTACAACGGACCCTAAACTGCGCGCAGCTGAACAACTTTCCGCTCCGAAACCCTTGCGCCATTCGCAATTGCTGCGTTTTTATATAAAAAAATGTTTATTCCCTTCTCGAAATACATAATAATATGGCCTGAAGGTTTTAAAAAGACCTCCCCAAAAGATCCTTGATTTTTGCCGATTACGACGCCAATCGATTCCTTATGACCATAATGAAGGGAATTACATGAACAATTGATTTACATAATTTCAAATTAACTTCGTTAAAAATAGTCCGATATACATGCCATAAGCGTCCTCTCTTCGGGTTCAGTCACATATTTCTATTAAAATTACTATCATTCAGAGAAATGTATTTTCTAGGAAGAACATAGAAAAATATGGTAACCTTCTCCTGGATTTTTAAACTTACAACATTTAGCTAAAATATTTCACTGCCACAACAGCTTCTTTTCTTTGGTACCAAATATAATTAAATACGGCGATCTTTCTCAATTATAGGGAAAAAATTCAATACTATTAGTAGGCTAGACGAGGGCGCATCGAATCACTTTGTGTTTGATGGTAAAAAAGCAGTAGTTAAACATTAAAAATCTAATTTTTTATTATAATATATTCGTGACCAGTACACCTTTGGCTTGAACATTAATATATAAAAATTGAAATTAAACAGAAAAATCTTTCATTTATAAACAAGAAACGAGAAAGTGAAAAATATCCGATGCGCCCCGAGACTCAGAAATCTCTGATGAAACTGAAATTTTCAGAACAAAATCTTTAGAATCAACATAAACAAATCTAATTTAATGAAAGTGAAGTCAAGTGACACTATTTAGAACACAGATCGGAAGAATATTGCCGTTTTCTGCTGCCTCTATCAGCAAAATCCACTTCGGAAAGTGGACGAATTAATTTCTCACTACAGAACATACATTTCTTTAGATTTAATTTTTATCACAGCTTTCTTTATTTTTGTTTTGCACACCGTGATCCCTGATTGCTCTTTTTTATGTACCTACGAACCATCTGTATACAAACAATTATGATATTTATAATCATAAAAATACTAAAATGAAAAAAAGAGTGATCCGATTCGCCCCAAATGACGTGATCAGATTCGCCACATATATAAGTATTTCAAAGGTTGTACATTACATAAATATATTATGATATAATAATCTAAAATACATCAAATACTAAACTTGGACACAGTGCAAACTAATAACAATAAACACATTTGAATTTTCAAGCTCACTATTTATTTTAAATACGAAGTTGCAGGTTACGTAGGTTATATTTGGACCAAAATTGTAACGTTCGCGTGCGTCCATCTCACTGAAACCGTACGCCAGCTCTAAACAATGACTTAAATTAATTGACGGACTATTGCGGGTGAGGAGAGACGAGGTACTACGAACGATCGGAATGCTCATTTCTATCGCGATGTGAGAAATATAGACTAAATTCTTATTTTAATTCGATTTGCCCTGTGATCTGATTCGCTCTGGTCTACCCTATAAATTAGTATAAATGGTTTCCCTTATAATAATTCATAAGTACAATCCGTTTACTTAAAAATGGGCAAGCATGGAAAAATTGAAAGCCCTGTATTTGTTAAACAAATTCAAAAGCAGTAGAATAACTTATATCACAATTTATTTCAATCAATATGCCTGACGTAGGCCAGAAAAGTAGTGGATTTGTATTGAAATAATCTACTCTTCTTTCACAGAAATTGTAACTGCCCAAAACTATTTGTTTATGTTCCACAAACATAGTTTTGTATAACATCTATTGGCATTCGGGACCGTACCATTAGGCCACCATACACTGGTATTCATTCTGTACGGAAAGTAGTATACCTTTTCCGTGATCGCTTTAGTGCTTTACAATAGAGTAGGTACTAATTATGTCGTTACCCATAAAAGTCCTAAGCAGAAGAATCCTCTCGAAGCGGACTAATTACCATTCTCTCTGGGCACATGTTGTTTTCTCCAAGGAAAATATGGGATTGTCTCGAGCTTCCCATTGTTGCCCCAACACGATCACAGAAAAGGCCCAGTTTATGCTTTTATGACACCCCCGACAGCTAAATGATCGCTTGGCCGCGACCGACATTCACAGCTCCGTCACTGTGTGCGTTAGCGATCTCAAGGGGTGGGTGACTCAAGCACCTGGATACGGAGAGTTAATTGAGATTTGAAAAATGTTTAAATTTTTGTATGCAATAATAACAATAATTTTGTTCGAAGTTATAATGATAGCAGTAAGAAGGGTTTAAAAAAGTTTGTGGCTGGCGAATATGATTCTGGGTGGTGTAGTCATCGAAAACTGAAACCGCAAAATTTTTCTAAATCTATATGAGTGTGGTCATCGTGTAAACTAGAATGAAGTAAATATTTACGAAAGTCCAATTTTGCAACACAGAAATCTAACAAATGCCTTTCCAAGAAATTAATGTTTCCATTTGAAATTCAACCATTTTTGTGCTTTTCAACATTATTCATTCGACATGAACTAAAGTTCATACGATAACCACACTCATATAGATTAAGATAAATTATAGGTTTTTTGTTTCAGACGATTACGACAGTCAAAATCATGCTCGCCCAGCAACAAACTTTTTTCTCAAACCCCTCTTACTACTACAATTATAAATTTGAATCAAAGTATTATTATTGCATACGAAAATTTGAACTCAATTTTCAAATTTCAATTAATAAAAGTACAGAGATTGGAATTATAATACTCAATACTTTTCTTTTAAAAATGCCCCAAAATGTGCCTTCTTTTCGAAGCGTCAAACTCTGGAAATCCCTGCGGCAGCCTGTAAGGTTCCGCTCCCACTACTCCAGCCGCTCCCCACTCCGTTACCGGACTCGCTCCTACCTGAACGAGCTCGGATCTGAGCTCGCGCCCGGAATTGGGGGTCCTGTGCATGCCTGGACTAGACCAAATCACTTTGATCGGGTATCGAACGTGAATCGAACGTGAATCGTACCCCTCTGAACATGTATCAAACAGGTATCGAATGTGAATCGAACGTGAATCGTACCACTCTGAACGTGAATCATACCCCTCTGAACGTGTATCAAACAGGTATCGAACGTGAATCGTACCACTCTGAACGTGAATCGTACCCCTCTGAACGTGAATCGTACCACTCCGAACGTGAATCGTACCACTCTGAACGTGAATCGTACCACTTCGAACATGCATCGAACGTCAATCGTACCACTTTGAACGTGTATAGAACGTATATTGGACATGTATTGAACCACTTCGAACATGTAATGAACCAATTCGAACATGTATCGAACGTCAATCGTACCTCTTCGAACGTGTATGGTACCACTACGAACGTATATTGGACATGTAATGAACTACTTCGAACATGTAATGAACCACTTCGAACATGTATCGAACGTCAATCGTACCTCTTCGAACGTGTATGGTACCACTTCGAAGGTGTATTGGACGTGTAATGAACGGCTTTGAACGGGTATTGAACGGCTTTGATCGGGTATCGTCGTAATCTAGCGTACATCACATGTAGGAAGTTGGGGAGGGTGAAGAAAAACATTTTCATATACATAAAAATTGATTATATTTTATTTATGCATTTCTCTGGTGATTTCTCGCTCGCTTTTAGGGGCTCTCGCTCGCTCTCGTTCCATCTCGCTCTCGCCTTCGCCGGACAAGAGTGAGACAGAAGTGGTGGGGATAGCGACAGGCCTACATCGTGTACACCAAATCGGGTACATATGGAGACAATACTGTAGTCCGACTTGCATGATATTTGGTATGATTTTCGTCAGAAAAACATAAGGAATCCATTCGCGTCACTTCCCTCTCGATACGACGAAGAAAAGAATTTCTTAATACGCTGTAATGGATATTTCACCCTCGACTGCGGGGGCTCGACCTCAATTCGTTACGTTCGGCCCAGGATTCGTACCTTTTTCCGGTAAAAGTCATAAAAATCGAGCGAGACCCAGCGAAGGGTTGTCCTCGCCACGGGGTACCAGGTCGCATCTCCTTGACGAACGTCGGGCGATTCCTGCCCGAGAGGAATACGATTTACTTTAATTATAGGACATGTGTGTTTAGTAATAAAGTGTTTCTATCGTCTCCTGAATTCAACAACTGGCATCCAGACATCTGCGCTTCTACAATCCATCGGCAAAACTCCTCGTGGAGAGACACGGTAAGAAAAGGGGTAGCCCGCTGTCGATGCATGGTCCTCTCGAGTATAAACATGAGCTTCGATATCAAAACAAAACCATGCGTTGACGTATTCCGTGCGAAAGAAGGTGGGCATTGGGGAGAAGGTATTGCTGTGAAGAGGGCCTCTTCAAGAGTGCAGCCGTTTGTGAGGGATGCAAATCCGATTGGTTCTGATACAATCTGCTCCCTATAGTTGAAATTTAGTCTAGCAACTTTCACTCCTCCGAACCTAACCAATCCAACTTGCATCCCTCCCAGACGAACCGGCTATCCGAGCCTAGAAGCAAGTGCGAAATAAAAGTAACGATGCGCTTCTCGATACCGCAGATGTACCTACCTAAGTAGCATTTCTGGCGGAAAAGAATTGTCCAGCCTTTGGGCCTGGCGTAGACCTTTCGCAGGTAGGTATCTATTTCAACAGGCAGTGCCACCCGTGGCGCCAGTAAGACCGTCCCCGGTCCTTGCTATTCCAGAGGAGTTTCTTGCAGTGAAAATCAGTAAATTTGCAAGCGCAATATCTCAAAAACCAGTGAAAATAAAGTGTATACATTGATGCTTATTGAATTTGCCTTGGAACGCACTATCAACTCAGGACTTCAAAAAAAATAGTTCCATTTGAAAAACCGAACTTGACCATCGTATTTTTTAAAATAATAATCGAAAAAAAAATTCGTTCGGGCTAATTTTGTAGCCCCTTCGAACCATGCAATTCCCTATTTTTGAAAAATTTTTATCTCCAATACTTTAGGAGCTACGGCACTGTCCAGTCTACCGTGGACACCCTGTATATGCGTCGTGCTGCTAAAATAATATGTGATAGCGAATACTACGACGAGGATTATCTTGTAGATTGCGAACTGGTAGCATCTGTCATCAATGATATTTTAGCGGATGCTGGTAGGAAAAAAATGTCAAATTATATTCCATTTCTGTTTATATTTTTATATTCTTTTAATTGTAATTAAATTTCTTAAACATATTATTTCTCTATTTACTTATCTGTCTTCCTCCTTCTCACCTCACCAATTTCTGCTGACACCACATAATTCTTTTTATGATTCCTGCGTTCGTTACGGGGGATTCAAATTACACGTGATCGCGCGATACGCTGCGATGTTAAGATTGAAAAACATTTTTTTAAAATTGTTAGCTTTAGGGTGTGTGTGTGTGCTACATATTGGTTCGATAGATCGGTGAGGGAGGGGATTAAAATTATTATTTCTCTGCTTTGGGAAAAAAATGTCTGTTGATATGGAAAAGATTTTTTCTGCTGATGCCGCATAATTTTAAGATTCGACGTTTCTACATGTATTGTATTTTGTTCTTCACGCTGCCAAATGACGTCATCTAGCGCGGCTGCTCCAGAAGAGTCAGATTTCGCGAAATCTCGCGATACGCCGCGACGTTAAATCGGAACGCGTTGAAATACTGTTCGCTTTAAAATCTTTAGAATGCTTGCTACATATCTGTTTGAAATAATATTTCTACATAATGGTTCGGTGGATCGTTGATTAAAAAATTATTATTTCTCTGCGCTGGGGAAAAAAATTTCTGCTGCATATTGGTTTGCTAGATCGGTGCGGGGGTGGGTCAAGGTCCCCTCCCTCGGAAAAAATTTCCGGTGTTGGATCGGGGTCTGAAAAAGTTTTCGGGGGTTTCGCCACCTAATTCTAAGATTCGGTGTTTATTTCGTTCGAGCGTTCTTCGCGCCGTGAAAATGACATCATCGCATGCAGGTGTCTCAGAGGAGTCAAATTACGCGTAATCGCGCGATACGCCGCGACGTTAAATCGGAACGCTTCGAAATACTGTTAGCTTTAATAAAATGTGTTTGTATCACTATGTAGCGCTGTCTCTTTTGCTCTCCCAGATTTAGCTTTAAAGTAAATCGGAACGCTTCGAAATACTGTTAGCTTTAGAATAAAATGTGTTTGTATCACTATGTAGCGCTGTCTCTTTCCCTCTCCCAGATTTTAGCTTTAAAGTAATGTTCTATCTCTTTCCCACCCTCCGAAGACGCGGTGTGTAAAAAAATGCCGATTTTTCCCGAGATCGTCCGAAATAATTCCCAATAAAAATAAATTATTAAAACAATTTCAGCTACATAATGGTTTGGAAAAATATTTGGGGGTGGGCCAAGGTCATTCACTCCCTCCGGTTAGGTCTGAAAAAGTTCTCGGGGATCATTCCCTCCCTCTAAAAAGTTTTCGGCGGTCGGTCCGGTCTCCGCGGCGGCTCGGCCTGGAGTGATCCCCTCCATCATCGCAGCTTCCCCCACTCCGCGGCTCGTGCGCGCGCAACCGGTCTTCCTCTCCCCGCAGGCCCCGCGCCCATGTTTCCCTCCGCCGCGCTCCCACGCGCGCCCTCACTTCCCCCCGCCCCCGCGCTCCCCTCAGAGGACCTGAGTTGGAAACCGCCTTGCCTTACTACTGACTGTTTACCGGTAATCGCATGCACCCGTACAGGACAGAACGGAAGGTCGGCCTGCGCGTCATGAATTTCCGGAGGATACTTGAGATTCACTTCCAACAGATAACCCTCGCGTCCATTGTCGGGCAAAGCGCATACGTCCAAATCAGCCACCGCATCCTCGTCCATCCAACGAAATCCTCCGTACGGGATTGCCGGCGAAATCGCCCATCCGTACATGCTGTTCACGTTGAAGTACATTAAGTATGTTGATGATTTCGACGCATCGTACATCGATGTCGGTAGGTGCTTATTGTTGGTGCGTGCATATCTGTGCGAACATTGGCTTAGGCCCCCGCGTATGCCACGCTCCACGAATGGCAACATATTCACGTCCGTGAGAAGTTCCAACTTGACGCGCGTGTATTTCAGCATCGCATCCCACGTGAAACCCGCTAGCGTACAGTAATGCACTGGATCCAATTCATAGCTTGCGATACAGTCGATGCGAATGTTCTCCAACACGTCCGTGAGCAACAGCACGTCGGTCTTCCCATACACATCACTGTACTTGCCTAATGTCTGTGTCCGAAAACTGTTCCACACGTTCGTTGCGTGCGCGTAATCAGCCTCCGACGCCACCGCTATCGTTCAGTCAATTACAGAATGCCTCAGGAGGCGGTAGTTGCGTGTCGTTCAACTTGTCGTCCGGCGACACGTAATCGTACGGGAAGACTCCCTTTCTGGTCAGGAGATCGAATTGCTCGTCCGGTAGATGCTGAAATTCGCGTCGTAGAATCGTCAGTCTCTCTTTCCCGACATCCGACGCGAGTTTCTGCAGACTCGTGGCCAAGAACTTGAAGGAATCGATAAATCGAGACTTCAGTATTTTTCGTCGATCCTTGTACTCGCTCTGTATATCGACCACCTCCTTCGTCAACGAGATGTAGCGTTCTTTCGTTATCAGTAGCAGGCTGATCCGCCCATCGAACGCGGCTGCCAACTCATTGATTGCGAAATGCGCGTCGTAGTCGAACAGGTTGTGGAATACTACCGGTATTGCATACGAGCATTGATATCGTAAGTTACACGACCTATGAGCCGCACCACGGTACTCTCCCGTCAAGTAACAATGATCGCGCACTTTCATATCGTTATCGTCGGTATCTTTATCGTCGGTATCGTTAAACGGTCGTCCGCACATGTGACATACGATCGCCTCGCGAAAACTCCGCCATTGTTGATTCGTTAAGAGTTTCATGGGTTTCGGCTTGTGTAACCGCGAGCATGAAATGTCGGCAAATTTACGTAGTTCTCAACACGAACCACTGTACGCAATCGGTATCGTCGCGATACACTCGATATTTGCACAGAGACTCGTCGTAGGAACAATGTACATAATATCCCACGGTGTAATCTCTGTGTCGTTGATATGCATACGTACGACAATGATCCAACGGTGGATGTTGGAGGGTTAGGTTCTTATAATTTATGGTCTGCCTTGTTTAGCTATGGCGAATTGACAATAAACATGCGACAGAAGGGTGATAATATTTACAAAGACATGTTGTCGAGAATTCGCACCGGTGTAGTGACCGATTCGGATACAAAACTTTTAGAATCGAGGAAATTAAATTTCAAAGCGACAAATTGTTGTAATGACCGATTAAACGAATTATGTGATTACATGCTTAATGTGGGATTTAATACGGTGTGTTTACTTCCCACATGTGTTCAGTGCGATTTTTTGAACGCTGCAATGCTGAGTCGATTTCCATCCGAAGAAATCCATTTGATTGCTCATGATACAATGAATTGTGCACCGTACCTGAAAAAAAGGTGTCAAAGGTACTAAACAATAATGACGATGATAGCTCTCGAACGGCGGGACTTGCAAGGGTCGTAATTGTTAAAGTATGAGTGCAAATCATGATTAGAAGAAATATTGATGTTACACTAGGTCTTGTCAACGGTACCATTGCTAAACTTGTTTCAGTTATACGAGGTGTTGATAATGACGTTGAAAAATTGAAAATTATATTACCCACGGGGCAAGAACATATAATAGAACGTGTATGTGTTAAATTTGAAGTAATGGATAGAGCGTTCGTTATTAGAAAACAATTTCCGATTTGCCTCAGCTATGGTAACTATTCACAAAAGTCAGGGACTAAGCTTGCAGAATGCTGTTGTAGAAGCAGGTAATTCAATATTTACTTGCGGACAAATTTACGTTGCTCTTTCATGGGTGACCACATTACAAGGATTGCATCTTATCAATTATGATCCATCTTCCGTATAGGCACAAGAATCGGCTATCATAGAGTACAATAGATTACGAAAAAAATATAGACCTGATCTTATGACTATTTCAATTTCTAAAAAACGCGTCTCCAATGTTCGTGATGCTGTTTGGGCAGTACCTAATTATAATGTATCCGAATGTCAGAATACTAATGATCAGTATCACATCGTCGATACCACTCAATACTACTTAAGAGGTCTTCCCAATTCTGATGGTGTGTCTTGTTATGCGAATGCCACAATCCAATGCATGTTATATTGTTCATCCATAAGAGAAAACTAATTTTCGACTGAAAAAGCTGATCATATTATAAAAATCTTTATGGACCAATATAAATCGGATCAAAATCCAAACATAATATCATTACGGCAATTCGCATGAGAAAAATACGCTTACAATCAGCTGCATGATGCAGCTGAGTTTATTACCTCTCTTTGTGATCATGAGATTCTTATTAAGAATGCAGTACAACACGAAATAACAACAGTATTGAGATGTTTAGCGTGTAATTACACAAGTACCACTATCAGTACAAATTGTGTGGTACATCTTGCACTGCCCAAGATGTTCAAAAAAGAAACATTTAAATTTTAAGATATAATAAAACACAATTTCACAGAATGGAAAAATCAGAAAGATCCTTGCAATAATTGTGATAATTCAAATTCAAATACAATGAAGAAAATCGATATAACTGCTTCCAAACCAATTCTTATTGCAAAATTACATTTGTTCGAACACGATAGTAGTGGAACAACGAAAGTTGAAAATTTCAACATCAAAGCAATACCTACTACTAAAATACAATTGGTAGATCACTGTTATAAACTTAAGGCAGCGATTTTCCACCACGGTAAAAGTATTTCCGATGGTCATTACACGAGTATGGTAAGGGGTAAGGGCACAACGTGGGTATTCGTTGATGATTTACGAGTAGAAAAACAAGCTTGGCCACGAAATGCTAAAAATGCATACATATTTTTCTTCGAAAGATGTTAATTGTGGTTGTTATTACAGTTCAATGATAAATACGTTCAACGCCAAAGGCTGCTTTCAGCGCCAAAAGCTGCTTCGCGCACTATGTACTGCACATAAAGTACTATACATTCATATAATACATATAAATCGGCAATGCGGTGCACATGTTTTTTTGCGTAGATGTTAAACTTACGTAGAATTTATCCTTAATTAAAAAATAATAAAAGTACACTCGCTGAGCTGCTTTGCGCTATTCCGAGTATTGCGAGTATAAGCTTTACTGGACACAAACGCGCTTTATCTTCTAACATCACTCGATAGGCTGCAGTGCGCCAAGAACATGAATTAGCTTTGTAAAAAGAAGTGAGATCCCCAGAAAAAACTTTAAAAAAGTAAAAAATACGCCAAGTACATGAAAATTTCGAGGACAAAAAAGAATATTATCAAAAATCACAAAAAAAGAAAATAGTATGCATGAAAAAGTCGAGGAAGAAAAACAGTATTATCAAAAAATGAATAGAAAAAAATCACAAAAAAAGACAAAGAAACATGAAAATTTCAAGGACGAATAAAGTATTATTATCAAATAAATATAATCACATAAATAAAAAAGAAAATAATATAATTACAATATAAAACAAGATGTGAAATCAAAATGAGCTGCAAGCAGAGTTGGGCATTATTCGGCTAAATTTTTATTCGAATACGTATTCGAATACATTTGTGCGAATAAGTTTTTATTCGAATAATCTTCGAATAAAAAATTCGAATAAAATGAAATTATTCGACAATAACGAATAAGTTTTTATTTGACTGAAAATTTATTCGAATAATTTGTTATTCGAATAAAAATTTAGTCGACTCAACGGACGAATAAAATGATCACGTGGTTTCAGCCATGTATCGTGACACCACTGACTGACACCCGCGAGACCTAATGTTTTAGGTTTAGTAACTCTTGTCATAGCTCGCACTTTACACAAAGATATATGACCGCGGTATTACATAGAGTGGCGTTTTGATTTATTTTAAATAAAATTTGCTCACGGCAATCCATTTAAACTAATGAAAAAATCAATCTTTTCAAATTATAACCGTTCATTGAACGTTTTTAAATACATACAAATACGCACACTTCCAGACTCACACGTCCAAACATATGTTGAACACAGTACAGACTTCCATCGATAGATATCCGACAGGGTATCACATTTATTCGTCGTTCATTCAGGTCGAATAACGAATAAATTCTTATTCGAACGAATCTGGCTAGAATAACGATACAGATTTATTTGCGAATAACGAATAATTTTTCGACGAATAAAATCGTCATTTGTTATTCGCGAATAAATCTTGGGGATTTATACGAATCCGTATCCGAATGAAAATTTAGCCGAATAATGCCCAACTCTGGCTGCAAGTACATAAAGGTGCTTTTCAACTACGCTTAAGATGACACAACTACATATACACAGCTAAAATGCTGTGTTATTCCATTACTCATATCGTGGACATTTTAATTAACCCATCAAATAGAATCCCATTTAAAAACATTGTCGTAAATTAATAGCTTTACAAAATTAATGATACACAATAAAAGACAAAAAAAATGTCCGCGGCTTGGAAGTCAAATACTTGGCGTGGCCAGGCCAAGGTATTCTCAGATCATCAAACAATACCCATACCTCCCCCCTCGCAGGCTTTCGAATAATTTGTCCATTTAAAACTCGGACAATATGAGTACATTTTCATTATATTGCGTTTTAAAAAAATTGTAAGATCACTCATCGACACCGATTCCTTTCCTCTGACAAGCTTTCACATAATTTGTCAATTTAAAACACTAACAATATGAATACACTTTCATTATTTTGCGTTTTTAAATAATTCTTATTCAGCGACACCTTGGCCTGGCCACGCCAAGTATTTGACTTCCAGGCCGCGAACATTTTTTTTGTCTTTTATTGTGTATCATTAATTTTGTAAAGCTATTAATTTACGACAATGTTTTTAAATGGGATTCTATTTGATGGGTTAATTAAAATGTCCACGATATGAGTAATGGAATAACACAGCATTTTAGCTGTGTATATGTAGTTGTGGCATCTTAAGCGTAGTTGAAAAGCACCTTTATGTACTTGCAGCTCATTTTGATTTCACATCTTTTTTTATATTGTAATTATATTATTTTCTTTTTTATTTATGTGATTATATTTATTTGATAATAATACTTTATTCGTCCTTGACATTTTCATGTTTCTTTGTCTTTTTTTTGTGATTTTTTTCTATTTATTTTTTGATAATACTGTTTTTCTTCCTCGACTTTTTCATGTAGGGGAGAGCGGGGACAAACGTAACACTTTTTACATTTGGCCTAGCTGCCAATTACCTCTTACAGATATAGAAACGAAAATTATGCGTTAAGATAGTGTGTTTCTTGGTCTATCATTTGACCACAAATTCAGCCTTCCACAATAAGTGGTCAAAGAGTTATGGCAATTTTCCGCAGTGACTGTCATTGTTACTTTTGTCCTGCTGGGGTAGGACGAAAGTAACATACCATGGGAACGAAAGTAATACTAATTATTTTGAGGAGAATTAAGTAAAAACACTTCTCCCAAAGCAAAATAGGATTTTTTAATATCAGAAACGATAGAATCAAACATTTAAATAAACATATTTTAAGTAGGTAACGATAAAAAAGTATAACCAGCTTCAAACATTTTTTTGATACTGTATATTTGATTTAATATGGAATCTCGTATAACTGCCCCCAAAGTAACTAATATTTACGCATTTTTTTAAAAAATATTATTGTTAATATTGGATTCAACTACTCCCCGTAGTGACGTGTTACTTTTGTCCCCAGCCATATTTTTCAGCATAGAACTGTTATAACGTACACACTCTACAAGACTTATTGAAATCAAATACAGGAACTTATAAAGACATTATCTAAGAACGCTCTAACAAATAATTGGATCAATGTCTATCGTTTAACCATGAATATTAACAAAAAAACCAACAGAGGAGACACTAACCTGAATGACAGAAATAACGAAATCAGCTTGCCCACGATATACGAATCGTTGTATTGCTTAGCGTCACTCCGTGAAAGAAAAGAAACACTAAACACGCGTAACTATGTAAAGCAAACGCTTTGGAACCTTTTCTGGAAAGCGGGAGAAGGCGTGTTACTTTCATGACGCCGTTACGTTTGTCCCCGCTCTCCCCTATACTATTTTCTTTTTTTTTGCGATTTTTGATAATATTCTTTTTTGTCCTCGAAATTTTCATGTACTTGGCGTATTTTTTACTTTTTTAAAGTTTTTTCTGGGGATAAAACATTACTTTAAAGCTAAAATCTGGGAGAGGGAAAGAGACAGCGCTACATAGTGATACAAACACATTTTATTAAAGCTAACAGTATTTCAAAGCGTTCCGATTTAACGTCGCGGCATATCGTGTGTAATTTGAATCTCCTGGAGCAGTCGTGCAGGATAGAAAGAATTATGCGGCGTCAGCAGAAACTTTTTTCCATACCAATATGTGATGGAAAGTTTTCCCCAACACAGAGAAATAATAATAATTTTTTAATCACCGATATAGCAAACTGTTATGTAGCAAACAGACATATTTTTCCGAACCATTATGTAGCAAGCATTCTAAAGCTAACAATATTTCGAAGCGTTCCGATTTAACGTCGCGGCGTATCGCGCGATTACGCGTAATTTGACTCCTCTGAGACACCTGCATGCGATGATGTCATTTTCACGGCGCGAAGAACGCTCGAACGAAATAAGCGCCGAATCTTAGAATTAGGTGGCGAAACCCCCGAAAACTTTTTCAGACCCCGATCCAACACCGGAAATTTTTTCCGAGGGAGGGGACAACCTTGACCCACCCCCGCACCGATCTAGCAAACCAATATGCAGCAGAAATTTTTTTCCCCAGCGCAGAGAAATAATAATTTTTTAATCAACGATCCACCGAACCATTATGTAGAAATATTATTTCAAACAGGTATGTAGCAAGCATTCTAAAGATTTTAAAGCGAACAGTATTTCAAAGCGTTCCGATTTAACGTCGCGGCGTATCGCGAGATTTCACGAAATCTGACTTTTCTGGAGCAGCCGCGCTAGATGACGTCATTTGGCAGCGTGAAGAACAAAATACAATACATGTAGAAACGTCGAATCTTAAAATTATGCGGCATCACCAGAAAAAATCTTTTCCATATCAGCAGACATTTTTTTCCCAACGCAGAGAAATAATAATTTTAATCCCCTCCCTCACCGATCTACCGAACCAGTATATAGCAAACACACACTCTAAAGCTAACAATTTTTAAAAATGTTTTTCAATCTTAACATCGCAGCGTATCGCGCGATTACGCGTAATTTGAATCCCCCGTGATGGGACCGCCGTGCAAGATTACATCATTTGGTGGCGTAACGAACGCACGAATCATAAAAAGAATTATGTGGTGTCAGCAGAAATTGGTGAGGTGAGAAGGAGGAAGACGGATAAGTAAATAGAGAAATAATATGTTTAAGAAATTTAATTACAATTAAAAGAATATAAAAATATAAACAGAAATGGAATATAATTTAACATTTTTTTCCTACGAGCATCCGCTAAAATATCATTGATGACAGATGCTACCAGTTCGCAATCTACAAGATAATCCTCGTCGTAGTATTCGCTATCACATATTATTTTAGCAGCACGACGCGTATATAATGTTTCACAGGCAACATCGCTCTGTTACAACACAGTAACAAAAGTTTTAAAGTTTGTCCTCACATCTTCTGCAGTTTGATACAGCCGCGGATACACATAGCTTACACATGACTTAAGATTAAATAAAAATGATACTGTATTCAGTTTGAAATACAGCGACTTATTACGTAGTATCGTCTTTAGAATTGCAGGCGAGAATCATAGAAAGAATTATGCAGTCTCGATAGAAATTGATGACAAGTGAAGGAGGGAGACAGACAAGCAAATAGATTGCAATATTTGTAAAATAATTACATATTGTTCAATTAATTAAACAATAGAAATATAAAAATAGAATATAAATAGTGTATCGGCAGAACCATCTCTCTCTCTCTCTCTCTCCCTCTCCCTCTCTCTCTCTCTCTCTCTCTCTCTCTCTCTCTCTCTCAATCTCTCTTTCTTTCTCCTTCTCTTTTTCTCTTCTTCGCATCAATCGCAAGACAACTTGAACATTTTCGAACAGCTGATGGACTTCCTATTTACTTTTCACGGCATCATACATACATACTCTTCCACACAACACCTCGTCTACATTCATACGCACTCACGCTCTCGTGACCGACCCGAGTGCTCAGTTACACAGAACAGTAATATCTCAACAACATTCGCCGAAAGTGTTACGTATCTATTGTATCGCCTCAATTCTTTATCTCTAAATAAACCGCACGATTCTCAACATCTTTGAGTTCTCTCCATACAAATAGAATATAAAAATACAATATAAAAAGAAAAAATATAATAATAATAATAAAAATAATAATTTAATTTATTACCCACTTTCGTGTTACAATTTAACGATGAAATAATCTTTCCATTTCATTCTCATGATTGTGTCAGTGTAAGTCCCACCCTTCTAATGTATCTTGCTGTGTCTTAACAATGTTTTCTATTTTACAAGTGTTTCCTAATCTATTATATGTTACATAATTTTCTTTTATCACTTTCCTGTTCTTCCCATCTTTTCCTTCTCCCTATTATCTCCCATAAAATAGCGGAGGACGATGGATAAATAAAATGGAGAAAAAATATACGTTTAAGAAATTTTATTTAAAATTAAAAGAATATAATTTTAACATTTTTTCCCACGAGCATCAGCTAGAATATCATTGATGGCGCATGCTGCCAGTTCGCAATCTACATGATAATCCTCACAGTAATGTTCACTATCACATATGATTTTAGCAGCACGACGCGCATCTAATGTTTCACAGGCAACATCGCTTTGTTGTAGGACGTTAACAAAAGTTTTAAATTTCGCCTCCACATCTCTGCTAATTCGATGCAGCCGTGGATACACATAGTCTATACATGATTCAAGATTTAATAAAAATGATACTGTATCCGGTTTGAAATACAGCGGCTTATTATGTAGCATCATCTTTACAATTGGAGAATTATAGATATCACAAAAATCCATCGTTAATTGATCCATCTGCATCGAAGGTGATCCAGGTAATCGTGAACGTTCTTCGATAGCATCACGATTGTTGCATAGCACATCCCATGTATTATATGGTAACGTGAGATACATCCCACGATTGTCGCCGAGAATAATTTCTACATCGATCGTAGGCCGTACTCTGATTCCAATTTCCAAATATTTACTGCCCATGGATGTTAATGCGTATCTTCTGACCATGATCCGCGATGGTCGGTGCGGACTAAGAGAACAATCAAAGCTATGAAAGTGTCCGCTCGTATTAGGAATAAACATAAAAAAAAAATTTGAGAAGATGTGAAAATTAAGTCTTACCAAGCAACTGTATCCTCCCCGCATTGAGCTATGCCATCATCTTGCACGATCGGAACGTAATAATTCATACGTTCAACGTTTCCTTCGACACTGGTACTGCACATTTTTTTTTTAGAGCACAATTTGTTCCGTCGAAAGTCACTGAGGCTACTGAGCCATTGATTGAATAGCGTTCGGGAGACTGGCTTAAATTGCTTCCCCCACCACAGCATTTTATTTTAAAGCATCCAATTTTTTCCATAATGTGTTTCAGTCGTAACGTCGCAGCATATCGAAAGATCGTATGTAACTTGAGCCCCATCCTCAAGGATAAAAGTCTCGACACGTGTTGAATGTAATATAAAACTTTTGGGAACGTCGATTCTTTGAATTATACATCGTCAGCAGAAACCTTTTTTCCCAACGCTGAGAAATAATAATTTTTGAAGCGTCGAATCTTAAAAATTAGGTGGTGAGAGGAGGAACACGGGTAAATAAAAAATTGTGACACAATATAAGTTTAAGATATATATATTGTTACAAGCCAAAAAAAAAGGAAAAATATATAAAATAAAAGAATATAAATATAAAAATGCAATATAAATATAAAAATATAAAATAAAAAGAAAAAACTAACCAAAAACAAAATAAAAAATAGAACATAATAAAATATGAAAGAAAAAACTAATATAAAACAAAAGAAAAAGCTAATCAAATATGAAAATAGAAAAATAGAAAAAATAGAATATAATAAAATATGAAAGAAAAAACTAATATAAAACAAAAGAAAAAACTAATCAAATATGAAAATAGAAAAATAGAAAAAATAAAAGAAATTAAAATTAAGAGGTCGACGAGGGGGGGGAGGGGGCGATGGCGGTGATGGCGATGCTGCAGGTGATGGGGGTGAAGGGGGCGACGGCGGCGACGGGGGTGATGAGGGCGACGATGGCGACGGCGGTAGGTTTAATGGTGCAAAAATTTGCACCATCGGTCGCTGCACCCGTCACAGGCCCCCCGGCACCTCATATGGCCGCAGCCGCGCAGCTCCATATAACGCCTCCCGCCGTGGCGCTCGCAACAGCGGTGCGGGATGCAACAAGTCCTAGAACACACACACAGACACGTCAATATAATTTTGACACATAATAAACATCAAATGTATAAAACAATGCAAAGTATTACATACCTGTGGAGGCGGCGACGGCGACGGGGACTGCGGCGGCGGCGACGGCGGCGGCGACGGCTGCGGCGACCCCCCAGTCGCTCGACCACGTCGGTGACGGTGGCGAACGCTAGAACATAGAAAACCCACGATTTAATATTGACACGAATGCCTGATTTAATTTCACTCGGTGTCAACGGTTAAACGCGATAAATATAAAAATATTGATAAGTTCATACCTCGGGGTCGCACTCCGGGGGGGTCGCAATCCTGAATATTCCCATATTAAAAAAAAACTTGGCTCACACAAAATCGGACTGCTCACACAAAAAATCAGACTTAGCTGCCACTGTCACGATTTGAATGCGACTGGTCTCGCTACATCTCCTGGCTCTCGCATGCAAACTCCTATCATGAAATCGAGAAGTGCGTAGCTTTGCAAAAGTAAGATGCTGTTGTTCTCTACCTTCATTTTCGCTGACCATCCTCTCCTTATTCACACGCATCTTCTTTCCCTTCTTCTTTGACACATCATTTCACTATACCATACCACTTGATCGCATATCAAACGTCTGTTAAACGGGTATTGAATGGCTTTGATCGTGTATTGAACGGTCTTGATCGGATATCGAACGTGAATCGAACAGGCATTGAACGGCTTTGATCGTGTATTGAACGGGTATCGAACGGCTTTGAACAGATATCGAACGGCTTTGATCACGTATTGAACGGGTATTGAACGGCTTTGAACGTGAATCGAACGGCTTTCAACATGAATCGAACGGCTTTCAACGTGAATCGAACGGCTTTCAACGTCTATTGTACCACTCTGAACATGTATTGGACGTGTAATGAACCACTTCGAACATGTAATGAACGCCAATCGTACCTCTTCGAACGTGAATGGTACCACTTCGAACGTGTATCGAACGTGTATTGGACATGTAATGAACCACTTCGAACATGCATCGAACGTGAATCATACCTCTTGGAGCGTGTATTGGACATGTAATGGACATGAGGAGATTAGGTTGGGGGAGGGTGAAGAAAAAAAACATTTTCATATACATTAAAAAATTGATTATATTTTATGCATTTCTCTGGTGTTTTTTAGACCACCAGTTGAATATTTTAAATACATTTTGCATGGCACAGTGTTTCGCGTGTCTACCACATCGCAGAGTATTAACTACATTTAGTTTATTTAGAGATTTGATATCCTCGTAGTCAATGTCCAGCGTCTCGATGACCACGCCCGCTCTCGTACTTTCATCGAGGAAATCCGCAAGCCAGTCGCGTTTCTGCAGCCCTTTAACGTGTACGACATGGCACGTGTCATCTTCTTCATCGATCGCATCAGCTACAGCTTTCGTAATTAGCCGTTTAGCCATACTGTATGGAACTTCTCCATCGTCCCAGCGTAACCCATGGTGTTTCGCCGTTAACCACCGGATGCTTGATTTGTCAGATTTCGTAAGAAGATATTGTGGCATGGAACTCCGAAAAATATAATGCGAGAGAATTGTTCCCTTTCGCAGGACAGCCACTTCCTTGACGATAAATCTTCCATCGATGATGAACCCTTGCAGGTCAACAAATGTTGGCGCGGACATTATCGATACAATTTAGAGGCCTGCTCGCTTTCAAGACAGATGAGGGAATGCAGTCTTTCTCGTAAAGCATCTCGATTTTCACGATGAAATTTTCTTTTGGTACGAATTTAACACAGGAGAGGGCAGGCAATTTAATTACTTTTGCGCACCACGTTTGTCAACGGATTGTATTCAACCACCCGATCGTGCAGAATCAGACAGTAGGCTGTAGTATTTGCCGGTACGTTCTCTTTACACTCGAATTCTATGCGCACGTCCACGGTACCGTTTTTAACCAACTCATTTTGTTGCGAGCAATCAATCACCACGAAGGGACCAAATTGTAAAAATTCAGCCACGGTGAATAATCCATCGTTGCAGTTGTAATATGATTTACGGAATTGCGTATACATGTGATACAAGATGGCATGTTTATCCATGTCAAAGTCCACCTGCATGTCATCATATGGGTAAAATTCCGAGTTGAGAAAAGCTTTTACATTGGTTAATTTGCATTTGTCGAACATAGTAGCATCTTTGGACATATCATTCTTTCGATCAGTCTGTACCTTCATTTTCGCTGACGATTCTTAGTTCGGCTATCATTTTCTTCGAATTATTCTCTGGCCTACGCTCTCCTTTCCCCTTCTTCACACGCATCTTCTTTCCCTTCTTCTTTGGACACACCAAGCGACTAGACCAAATCACTTTGATCGGGTATCTAACGTGAATCGAACGTGAATCGTACCCCTCTGAACATGTATCAAACGCGTATCGAACGTGAATCGAACGTGAATCGTACCACTCTGAACCTGAATCGTACCACTCTGAACGTGAATCGTACCACTTCGAACGTGTATAGAACGTGTATTGGACATGTAATGAACCACTTCGAACATGTAATGAACCACTTCGAACATGTATCGAACGTCAATCGTACCTCTTCGAACGTGTATGGTACCACTACGAACGTATATTGGACATGTAATGAACTACTTCGAACATGTAATGAACCACTTCGAACATGTATCGAACGTCAATCGTACCTCTACGAACGTGTATGGTACCACTTCGAACGTGTATTGGACGTGTAATGAACGGCTTTGAACGGGTATTGAACGGCTTTGATCGGGTATCGTCGTAATCTAGCGTACATCACATGTAGGAAGTTGGGGAGGGTGAAGAAAAACATTTTCATATACATTAAAAATTGATTATATTTAAATTATTGAATATTTAAAATATTCAAATGGTGGTCCAAACACCAGAGAAATGCATAAATAAAATATAATCAATTTTTAATGTATATGAAAATGTTTTTCTTCACCCTCTCCAACTTCCTACATGTGATGTACGCTAGATTACGACGATACCCGATCAAAGCCGTTCAATACCCGTTCAAAGCCGTTCATTACACGTCCAATACACGTTCGAAGTGGTACCATACACGTTCGAAGAGGTACGATTGACGTTCGATACGTGTTCGAAGTGTTTCATTACATGTTCGAAGTAGTTCATTACATGTCCAATATACGTTCGTAGTGGTATCATACACGTTCGAAGAGGTACGATTGACGTTCGATACATGTTCGAAGTGGTTCATTACATGTTCGAAGTGGTTCATTACATGTCCAATACACGTTCTATACACGTTCGAAGTGGTACGATTCACGTTCAGAGTGGTACGATTAACGTTCGATTCACGTTCGATACGCGTTTGATACATGTTCAGAGGGGTACGATTCACGTTCAGAGTGGTACGATTCACGTTCGATTCACGGACGATACCCGTTTGATACATGTTCAGAGGGGTACGATTCACGTTCGATTCACGTTCGATACCCGATCAAAGTGATTTGGTCTAGTCGCTTGGTGTGTCCAAAGAAGAAGGGAAAGAAGATGCGTGTGAAGAAGGAGAAAGGAGAGCGTAGGCCAGAGAATAATTCGAAGAAAATGATAGCCGAACTAAGAATCGTCAGCGAAAATGAAGGTACAGACTGATCGAAAGAATGATATGTCCAAAGATGCTACTATGTTCGACAAATGCAAATTAACCAATGTAAAAGCTTTTCTCAACTCGGAATTGTACCCATATGATGACATGCAGGTGGACTTTGACATGGATAAACATGCCATCTTGTATCACATGTATACGCAATTCCGTAAATCATATTACAACTGCAACGATGGATTATTCACCGTGGCTGAATTTTTACAATTTGGTCCCTTCGTGGTGATTGATTGCTCGCGACAAAATGAGTTGGTTAAAAACGGTACCGTGGACGTGCGCATAGAATTCGAGTGTAAAGAGAACGTACCGGCAAATACTACAGCCTACTGTCTGATTCTGCACGATCGGGAGGTTGAATACAATCCGTTGACAAACGTGGTGCGCAAAATTAATTAAATTGCCTGCCCTCTCCTGTGTTAAATTCGTACCAAAAAAAAATTCATCGTGAAAATCGAGATGCTTTACGAGAAAGACTGCATTCCCTCATCTGTCTTGAAAGCGAGCCGGCCTCTAAATTGTATCGATAATGTCCGCGCCAACATTTGTTGACCTGCAAGGGTTCATCATCGATGGAAGATTTATCGTCAAGGATGTGGCTGTCCTGCGAAAGGGAACAATTCTCTCGCATTATATTTTTCGGAGTTCGATGCCACAATATCTTCTTACGAAATCTGACAAATCAAGCATCCGGTGGTTAACGGCGAAACATCATGGGTTACGCTGGGACGATGGAGAAGTTCCATACATTATAGATAAACGGCTAATTACGAAAGCTGTAGCTGATGCGATCGATGAAGAAGATGACACGTGCCATGTCGTATACGTTAAAGGACTGCAGAAACGCGACAGGCTTGCGGATTTCCTCGATGAAAGTACGAGAGCGGGCGTGGTCATCGAGACGCTGGACATTGACTACGAGGATATCAAATCTCTAAATAAGCTAAATGTAGTTAATACTCTGCGATGTGGTAGACACGCGAAACACTGTGCCATGCAAAATGTATTTAAAATATTCAACTGGTGGTCTAAAAAACACCAGAGAAATGCATAAAATATAATCAATTTTTTAATGTATATGAAAATGTTTTTTTTCTTCACCCTCCCCCAACCTAATCTCCTCATGTCCATTACATGTCCAATACACGCTCCAAGAGGTATGATTCACGTTCGATGCATGTTCGAAGTGGTTCATTACATGTCCAATACACGTTCGATACACGTTCGAAGTGGTACCATTCACGTTCGAAGAGGTACGATTGGCGTTCATTACATGTTCGAAGTGGTTCATTACACGTCCAATACATGTTCAGAGTGGTACAATAGACGTTGAAAGCCGTTCGATTCACGTTGAAAGCCGTTCGATTCATGTTGAAAGCCGTTCGATTCACGTTCAAAGCCGTTCAATACCCGTTCAATACCTGATCAAAGCCGTTCGATATCTGTTCAAAGCCGTTCGATACCCGTTCAAAGTCGTTCGATACCCGTTCAATACACGATCAAAGCCGTTCAATGCCTGTTCGATTCACGTTCGATATCCGATCAAGACCGTTCAATACACGATCAAAGCCATTCAATACCCGTTTAACAGACGTTTGATATGCGATCAAGTGGTATGGTATAGTGAAATGATGTGTCAAAGAAGAAGGGAAAGAAGATGCGTGTGAATAAGGAGAGGATGGTCAGCGAAAATGAAGGTAGAGAACAACAGCATCTTACTTTTGCAAAGCTACGCACTTCTCGATTTCATGATAGGAGTTTGCATGCGAGAGCCAGGAGATGTAGCGAGACCAGTCGCATTCAAATCGTGACAGTGGCAGCTAAGTCTGATTTTTTGTGTGAGCAGTCCGATTTTGTGTGAGCCAAGTTTTTTTTAATATGGGAATATTCAGGATTGCGACCCCCCCGGAGTGCGACCCCGAGGTATGAACTTATCAATATTTTTATATTTATCGCGTTTAACCGTTGACACCGAGTGAAATTAAATCAGGCATTCGTGTCAATATTAAATCGTGGGTTTTCTATGTTCTAGCGTTCGCCACCGTCACCGACGTGGTCGAGCGACTGGGGGTCGCCGCAGCCGTCGCCGCCGCCGTCGCCGCCGCCGCAGTCCCCGTCGCCGTCGCCGCCTCCACAGGTATGTAATACTTTGTATTGTTTTATACATTTGATGTTTATTATGTGTCAAAATTATATTGACGTGTCTGTGTGTGTGTTCTAGGACTTGTTGCATCCCGCGCCGCTGTTGCGAGCGCCACGGCGGGAGGCGTTATATGGAGCTGCGCGGCTGCGGCCATATGAGGTGCCGGGGGGCCTGTGACGGGTGCAGCGACCGATGGTGCAAATTTTTGCACCATTAAACCTACCGCCGTCGCCATCGTCGCCCTCATCACCCCCGTCGCCGCCGTCGCCCCCTTCACCCCCATCACCTGCAGCATCGCCATCACCACCATCGCCCCCTCCCCCCCCCTCGTCGACCTCTTAATTTTAATTTCTTTTATTTTTTCTATTTTTCTATTTTCATATTTGATTAGTTTTTTCTTTTGTTTTATATTAGTTTTTTCTTTCATATTTTATTATATTCTATTTTTTCTATTTTTCTATTTTCATATTTGATTAGCTTTTTCTTTTGTTTTATATTAGTTTTTTCTTTCATATTTTATTATGTTCTATTTTTTATTTATTTTCTTTTATTTTGTTTTTGGTTAGTTTTTTCTTTTTATTTTATATTTTTATATTTATATTCTTTTATTTTATATATTTTTCCTTTTTTTTTGGCTTGTAACAATATATATATCTTAAACTTATATTGTGTCACAATTTTTTATTTACCCGTGTTCCTCCTCTCACCACCTAATTTTTAAGATTCGACGCTTCAAAAATTATTATTTCTCAGCGTTGGGAAAAAAGGTTTCTGCTGACGATGTATAATTCAAAGAATCGACGTTCCCAAAAGTTTTATATTACATTCAACACGTGTCGAGACTTTTATCCTTGAGGATGGGGCTCAAGTTACATACGATCTTTCGATATGCTGCGACGTTACGACTGAAACACATTATGGAAAAAATTGGATGCTTTAAAATAAAATGCTGTGGTGGGGGAAGCAATTTAAGCCAGTCTCCCGAACGCTATTCAATCAATGGCTCAGTAGCCTCAGTGACTTTCGACGGAACAAATTGTGCTCTAAAAAAAAAATGTGCAGTACCAGTGTCGAAGGAAACGTTGAACGTATGAATTATTACGTTCCGATCGTGCAAGATGATGGCATAGCTCAATGCGGGGAGGATACAGTTGCTTGGTAAGACTTAATTTTCACATCTTCTCAAATTTTTTTTTTATGTTTATTCCTAATACGAGCGGACACTTTCATAGCTTTGATTGTTCTCTTAGTCCGCACCGAACATCGCGGATCATGGTCAGAAGATACGCATTAACATCCATGGGCAGTAAATATTTGGAAATTGGAATCAGAGTACGGCCTACGATCGATGTAGAAATTATTCTCGGCGACAATCGTGGGATGTATCTCACGTTACCATATAATACATGGGATGTGCTATGCAACAATCGTGATGCTATCGAAGAACGTTCACGATTACCTGGATCACCTTCGATGCAGATGGATCAATTAACGATGGATTTTTGTGATATCTATAATTCTCCAATTGTAAAGATGATGCTACATAATAAGCCGCTGTATTTCAAACCGGATACAGTATCATTTTTATTAAATCTTGAATCATGTATAGACTATGTGTATCCACGGCTGCATCGAATTAGCAGAGATGTGGAGGCGAAATTTAAAACTTTTGTTAACGTCCTACAACAAAGCGATGTTGCCTGTGAAACATTAGATGCGCGTCGTGCTGCTAAAATCATATGTGATAGTGAACATTACTGTGAGGATTATCATGTAGATTGCGAACTGGCAGCATGCGCCATCAATGATATTCTAGCTGATGCTCGTGGGAAAAAATGTTAAAATTATATTCTTTTAATTTTAAATAAAATTTCTTAAACGTATATTTTTTCTCCATTTTATTTATCCATCGTCCTCCGCTATTTTATGGGAGATAATAGGGAGAAGGAAAAGATGGGAAGAACAGGAAAGTGATAAAAGAAAATTATGTAACATATAATAGATTAGGAAACACTTGTAAAATAGAAAACATTGTTAAGACACAGCAAGATACATTAGAAGGGTGGGACTTACACTGACACAATCATGAGAATGAAATGGAAAGATTATTTCATCGTTAAATTGTAACACGAAAGTGGGTAATAAATTAAATTATTATTTTTATTATTATTATTATATTTTTTCTTTTTATATTGTATTTTTATATTCTATTTGTATGGAGAGAACTCAAAGATGTTGAGAATCGTGCGGTTTATTTAGAGATAAAGAATTGAGGCGATACAATAGATACGTAACACTTTCGGCGAATGTTGTTGAGATATTACTGTTCTGTGTAACTGAGCACTCGGGTCGGTCACGAGAGCGTGAGTGCGTATGAATGTAGACGAGGTGTTGTGTGGAAGAGTATGTATGTATGATGCCGTGAAAAGTAAATAGGAAGTCCATCAGCTGTTCGAAAATGTTCAAGTTGTCTTGCGATTGATGCGAAGAAGAGAAAAAGAGAAGGAGAAAGAAAGAGAGATTGAGAGAGAGAGAGAGAGAGAGAGAGAGAGAGGGAGAGAGAGAGAGAGAAATGGTTCTGCCGATACACTATTTATATTCTATTTTTATATTTCTATTGTTTAATTAATTGAACAATATGTAATTATTTTACAAATATTGCAATCTATTTGCTTGTCTGTCTCCCTCCTTCACTTGTCATCAATTTCTATCGACACTGCATAATTCTTTCTATGATTCTCGCCTCCAATTCTAAAGACGATACTACGTAATAAGTCGCTGTATTTCAAACTGAATACAGTATCATTTTTATTTAATCTTAAGTCATGTGTAAGCTATGTGTATCCGCGGCTGTATCAAACTGCAGAAGATGTGAGGACAAACTTTAAAACTTTTGTTACTGTGTTGTAACAGAGCGATGTTGCCTGTGAAACATTATATACGCGTCGTGCTGCTAAAATAATATGTGATAGCGAATACTACGACGAGGATTATCTTGTAGATTGCGAACTGGTAGCATCTGTCATCAATGATATTTTAGCGGATGCTCGTAGGAAAAAAATGTTAAATTATATTCCATTTCTGTTTATATTTTTATATTCTTTTAATTGTAATTAAATTTCTTAAACATATTATTTCTCTATTTACTTATCCGTCTTCCTCCTTCTCACCTCACCAATTTCTGCTGGCACCACATAATTCTTTTTATGATTCGTGCGTTCGTTACGCCACCAAATGATGTAATCTTGCACAGCGGTCCCATCACGGGGGATTCAAATTACGCGTAATCGCGCGATACGCTGCGATGTTAAGATTGAAAAACATTTTTAAAAATTGTTAGCTTTAGAGTGTGTGTTTGCTATATATTGGTTCGGTAGATCGGTGAGGGAGGGGATTAAAATTATTATTTCTCTGCGTTGGGAAAAAAATGTCTGCTGATATGGAAAAGATTTTTTCTGCTGATGCCGCATAATTTTAAGATTCGACGTTTCTACATGTATTGTATTTTGTTCTTCGCGCTGTCACTTTGTGGACAGAAAATCTGGTCCTCCAAGAGATAGAAAATCCGCTCCTCCAAGTGACAGAAAACATAACCTATACTAAATACCCGAATTCCTAAAGACACCGTTGCGGCGTAATAATAATGTTTCGGAAGGATGATAAAAAATTCGCAAATGTAAAGCAAAAGAACGAAATAGGTGCTAAACATTTATTTTCATATAGCATATACATAGGTTATATTTTCTGTCACTTTGAGGAGGGGGCCACATAATAATCATGTCCATCCAGGCTGCGCATTTTCTCTAGCCCGCGCGGCGTCATGGAAAGGGTACCTCCTCCAGCCTGCATTTGTGGTAGATGGGTTTCTGGTATACTCCCGATTAAATTGACAGAAAATAATTTAAATCAGACTATTTTTAACGAAACGGGCTTTCAATTCTGCAAACAATCTTTTCACATAATTTCTTTAATTATGGTCCGAATTATATAATTTTTGGGCCAATTTGATCGAGAAAACATAAGGAATCGATTGACGTCACTTTCGCAAAGATCTGATTAAAAATTGCTGAACTGCAGATTTGTCACTGCTTAGTGCGCAACATTGTATAGCCCCGCTGGTTTCGAGCATCGAAGCCCACGAAACTCAGCGAGACACATGTAATCATGTATTCATAAGAAAAAATAAACCGAATCCATCGGTGGTAACACTCTTACCAAGGTGTAATGAGAAATATGAACATTTTCATATTCAGTACTGGATGACTCAAGTCGCTGTCGACCGAGGGTCTCTCGCTGGTGCGCTATTTCGCTCGCACTCGGTTTACGTCGTTCAGTCTTCTTGTCAAGCGGTTCAGGCGAGGGCCCTGATAAATCTGAATCTATTTGGGAAACCAAAGTCGCGCCATTCGTGACACCCACTGGCGAACAGATATATGTATGTACAAGAAGAAGCAATGCAATTTCCCGATGTCTTGAAGCAACATTTCAATAGGTAAATGCATGAAACTCTGGGATCAGGAATTCCCAACCAAGTGACGCATATGTAAGAACTGGCGAAATTCAACAATAGTTCGTCGTCTAAATTTTATAATTAAAGTATTTATTTGAGGTGAATATAAAGTTTGTCAGTAAAGTCGTTCTGGATAGAAGGTTGATTTTCCTTCGCCGTGGTTAGTCCCCTCTTGTCCTTCACGCTTGACAATCATGCGAGTCGCTGAGTTTCGTGAGTTTCGACGCTCGGAACCAGCGGGGCCATACAATGTTGCGCACTAAGCAGTGACAAATCTGCAATTCTGCATTTCTAATCAGATCTTTGCGAAACGTCAATCGATGTCTCATGTTTTCTCGATCAAATTGACCCCAAAAATGATATGATTTGAACCATAATTAAGGAAATTACGTGAAAATTTGTTTGCAGAATTGGAAACCCGCTTTGTTAAAAATAGTCCGATTTAAATTATTGTCTGTCAATTTAATCGGGAGAATGGCAGGAAACCATTTGTGTCATTTTCATATTGATACGATGAAAAATAAACAAATTCTGTTTCTATATAGTCGATGACACATCGCCAAACAGGGGCGAAATCTCGCGCGGCTCGGGCCACAAAGGTTCTCGTCGGTTATTCGAGCTTCTAAGATCGTATTCAGATATATTGGCCGGTGAGTTTCGTAACGCGTATTCTCCCATTATACCGCTTGCCTGCCTCGGCGCTCCTTTTCTCAACGTTTTCTGACTCGTTCTCACCTTCGCAGAACAAGAGTGAGCCAAAAGTGGTGGGGATAGCGCCAAGCTTCTGGCCTGACAGGCCAAACCAATCTGTTAGCGTAGAAATACACACATCAGAATAGGTGTGACTTAGCTCCGAAAAAATTCAGGAGCTTTATTGGCCAGAACATTGATTCCTTCTCCATAGCTTCATCTCGTATTGGTCTATGCATAGCTTCGTAACAAACACAACTACTACGCTAACAATAAGAATAAATAACAGCCACACGACTACGTTCAGACGGAGTCGAGCAGCATTCCCGTTACCCCACCATACCCTTCGATAGCCGAGAAACTCCAACTGACAAATCCACGATCGTCAGATGGTGGTGTCAGATTTCTTCTTGATCGCTGTTCGCGAAAACGAATCGACCGGCCAATATATCTGAATAGGATTTTAGGATAAAGATAGAATGAAAGATGAAAAATTATTCGAAGCCCAAGATGAACGGTCTTCTAATAAACAATGGAAACTAATAAATACCCTAAGCTAAACAGAATTTTAGATTTAGGGTATACACACCCTCCACTAAGCCTCGTGTCGATCGGCCACTGGGGCCATTCGGAAGTATATTCTTTTATTTAAATAATGTCCATCTCTGCATAGAACCGTAAAGAATTATAAAAAAATCGGTGTGTTAACTGTTGACCGATTTGGAGACTTTTCCTTGTTATATGTTATATACAATAGGCGGAAGAATAATAATAAGAGAAATAATTGCAAATAATTGCTGTAACTTCCACATTGTGAAAATATGATCAGTAAATCAATATTTCAAGTTGTTCGCGAGAGAATTCGCGATGAGCGTGAGATGCCGGTGAGGTTATGTGAAGAACGCACAGTATTAATGAGCAATGTACAATTAGTTTATTTCACACTCGCGGAGTGAGTCACAACGTAAAAGCTGAGTGGGTGAGCCTGAGCAGATGCACGTTGTGCAGAGAATGTACAGTTCTTGTCTCGTTGAGACGAATCGCAAAACGACGCACACGTGGCCGCGTAACAGACCACGATCCACAATCGATACACGACGAGTCTGAGCACGAGATATTAAATTGAGCGGTGAGAAATTACGAGGTTGAGCACTAAGGTGAGCAATTTTGCGAGAATTCACGAGTTACAATGAGCTAAACGTTCAGTGAAACCGACGCGTCTGAACTTGTACTCTGCGTGAACAAGAAGAGCAAGAGCAATATGGCCGATCGGTTTCCGTTAGTCGTCTTCTCCAAAAATCTGGAGGATCGAGCGACGTGGGGAAATGCGATTGGCTGAGCGTTCTGTCGCTGACATCTGATTGGTCGATCGATTGTGGATCGGGCTTGTCGATCCGCTGTCCAGGAAGTGCTGCGATGAGTTGGGTGTGGCGGAGATCGGAACTACTGAATCTCAAACACAAGTACTAGTAAAAAAGTTCTCTCCTTTTTATTTTAAATAATGTGGCCATATAATTATAACATAAATTCGAAAGTGATTTCATGTGATGTATGTGTTACAATAAAAGCGTTAATTTAGTAAATGTACACAGTTCCCAGCAGTTTCTATCGTAGTCAATATATGCCTAAAATGCATACAACCTAACCTAGAATCGTCCGAAAATGCATGCATTGACTGCATCACGCTTTTCTTGTAACTCGTATGTCCAGCTAACGCTTCACTTTTGCTATGATTCCACGTTGGCAGTCCTCCCGAGTAGGCGCCATCTCGTATTCACTAGCTCAACTAAATTTGTAACGTGACTTGCTCTGTATTATCGCCGATATGGCGGAACTCGTATTTTGGGAATGCAATCACGCGCTGACGTTTTTTGTCCTTATATGAGCAGATTTTGGACTGGGTGAGGTCTCATTCGAAAGAGGAAGGTTCAACGCAGCCCGCTCTGGTCATCGTTTCAGTCACAAAACTCTTTTAGTGACCTACAAATACTTGGAATCTGCGAATGTATTTTCTCCATTTTTTCTCTACTTTGGACACTCATATTATCACATATCAACACAATCTCTTTGAACCATGACCAGAGCGGGCTGTATTGAACCTTCATCTTTCGAATGAGACCTCGTCCAGCCCAAAATTTGCTCATATAAGGACAAAAAACGTCAGCGCGGAAACCCATGTTTCGGGCCTGATTGTGTCGGTATACAGCGCGCTGCATTACCCGTGTCTACCCCCTTAAGTATCAGTGGACATAGACCGTAACTATATAACACGTAATACAACAAGAACATATTGGATACATAGAAGCATATTTTAACTCAGATGTCTTTCATATTTCTAATCGTTGGCGTAACAAGTTAGTTACAATATGCTTCATCGTGTCTAATATCTTCTAGTTGTTTTGTTATTATACAGTTACGGTGTAGGTCCGCTGATTCCATAGACCAAGTGCAACTTTGTAATGAGTACATGTGTAATAATAGTAGAGTATTTTTTTATTTTTTATTACTTACAGTTTCCTCCTCCGTCTCCATTCGTTGGTCCGCCATAATGATGATAGCTTTTCTCTGAAGCTGGGCTAGATGCTAAGTAAACATTCGACGTTCAATGAGCAATTTTTAGTAAATATCGATCTATCGAAATTCTTCATTACGATTGCTCAAGCCGTGAGTTTCCAATGGCCCAATGCCGTGGCAGTGGCGGCCGTATTTTGTAAAGAAACATTTACATAAATAGTTCCATTAAAATTATAATAATAAATAATCACCTAATTTAAACTCGTTTAATTTATAATAATATAGTACTATGTCCCAATTATTTTTTTTTCTCCTTCAAATTATACATTTTTCCATTGTAATCTTTATTGCTGCTAAAAGTTTGAGAACACCTTCAATGTGTTATTTATTTTATCTATTCGTTTGTAACGACTCCTTTCTCGATATAAATTGTGTTTTTACGGAAATCGTGCTTAGAGCATATACGACTAGCGACCCGAACACAGCGGCTTTTTGTCTTTTTCGTAAAACCGCGAGAGGCTGATTTCAAGGCGTTTGGATTTCTGGTTATGGATTATATTTATCGTTTATTGATGCCTGGATGCTTTTTTCACTCCCTCAGGGTTATTTGGTTTTTAAAATATTGTATGTATTGTCATCCAAACTACGCTCGCCTGCAATATTTCATGACAATTGGATTGCTGGAATTGGTTTAGATTTGAGTTTTCAGATATATGAAGCAAACTTTCAAGAAGCAAACAGAGAATCGAGTCTGAATAAAATCGTTTAAAAAGTATGGTTTATTTTCATTTTTGACGTTGCAAAAAAGAATATACACATTTCTTGCGTTTGTGGGCCATTTCGTTTGATTAATTTTGTCGTTGTCGATACATTTCCATGCTGATCTACCATCACGTATCATGCATGAATATGAACCGCTTTGAGGATGGAGACCGTTATGAAATACGGCACTTAGTAATTTATATTTTTTATTACATATTGATATCGGTTGTGGAGCAGCTGATATTTTGCAATTAATTTCTTTAATAATGTCGCCTTTTTCATCATGAGAGAACAACAATAGTTGCATTATAATAATTTGTAAAAAAACAAAAAATTTGTAATGAACACTACTATCATACGCATTATTATAAATAAATGTAAAGGTCACTTACGAAATATAATATTTGTGCTTTCGTTTCTCCCACTAAGCAGAATGGAATGTCCTTCCAAGGGACTTGATACTAAAAGGATACACATTTCACTAAAGAAACAGGTTAATAAAAATCTGCGCAAACTATTATTTGACTCCGCATAAATCTGTTCTATTCATTGAAAATATATTCGTTTCATTATACATACAGCTTAATTAAGATAATAATGAAGCACACTTACATGTAAGAAAAAAACGAAGAATTTTCGAATGCCAGGAATGTCTCTGCCAATACGAAAATGAAGTGAGCCCCGGTCGCCCGCTTCGTTTTGTGTTTCGCGCGACCCTAGACTCACATGCCCATCGGTCAGAGCGAGCCCCGCTCGTACTCAAACGATTGTGGCCGATCGAGTTTCGATTGCATTCGAGCTTACTAGGACTGACTTTTTTGCATCGCTAACATTCTACAGTATTTCATGAATATGGTGAGAGCACTGCCAAGCTACAGGTTCCCGTCTAGAACACTTCTATTTCATGAGGAAACATCACTGTGACACAAGAAAGGATGACTTTTGGTCTTAGAGCATAAGGATTTAATTTATTTGAGGTGAAGTTTCTAATTGTATGAATATATCATATTTTTTTATTATTTGAATTCGTGGAGTTGTACCTCGTATTCGATATGATGAATTAATATATATATGTTGAAAAAAATTTCTTTCTTGTTCTTTAGTTTATTTAGTATTTATTTTTGGGTTGAAGCTGATTTTTCAGTAATGGTACCCCAAAAAAAACTTTAAAAAAGTAAAAAAATTACGCCAAGTACATGAATTAGCTTTGTAAAAAGAAGTGAGATCCCCAAAAAAAACTTTAAAAAAGTAAAAAATACGCCAAGTACATGAAAATGTCGAGGACAAAAAAGTATTATCAAAAATCCCAAAAAAAAAGAAAATAGTATACATGAAAAAGTCGAGGAAAAAAAGAGTATTATCAACAAATAAATATAAAAAAAAGACAAAGAAACATGAAAAAGTCAAGGACGAATAAAGTATAATTAACAAAAAAATATAATCACATAAATAAAAAATAAAAAATATGATTATAATATAAAAAAGATGTGAAATCAAAATGAGCTGCAAGTACGTCACAAAAAAAAGAAAATAATATAATCACACAAAAACAGAAAATAATATATTCACATAAAAAAGAAAATAATATATTCACATAAAAAAGAAAATAATATAATTACAATATAAAAAAGGATGTGAAATCAAAATGAGCTGCAAGTACATCACAAAAAAAAAGAAAATAATATAATCACACAAAAACAGAAAATAATATAATCACACAAAAAAAGAAAATAATCTAATTACAATATAAAAAAAGATGTGAAATCAAAATGAGCTGCAAGTACATAAAGGTACTTTCCAACTGCGCTTAAGATGACACAACTACATATACACAGCTAAAATGCTGTGTTATTCCATTACTCATATCGCGGACATTTTAATTAACCCATCAAAAAGAATCCCATTTAAAAACATTGTCGTAAATTATTATTAGCTTTACAAAATTAATGATATACAAAAATTGCGCCAATTATCACAATGGCTATTTATACAAAGAAAAAATCACAATGGTACAATGAAAAAATGTATTAAATAATATTAAGCAGATATATTTTTATACAAATAAATATTTTAATACGAATAAATATTTTATTCAAAATACTTGGCGCTGCTCTCCGAATTGGTGTTGCTAAACTGAATAAATATGTATAAATTGCAATAATCTTTTTCTTTCTTTCCTGTGCGTGCGTTCGTGGATGTGTGTATGTGCATATGCTACGTATGATGTATTTTAGATCGCAGCGCCAAGTATTTTGAATAAAATATTTATTCGCATTAAAATATTTATTTGTATAAAAATATATCTGCTTAATATTATTTAATACATTTTTTCATTGTACCATTGTGATTTTTTCTTTGTATAAATAGCCATTGTGATAATTGGCGCAATTTTTGTATATCATTAATTTTGTAGAGCTAATAATAATTTACGACAATGTTTTTAAATGGGATTCTTTTTGATGGGTTAATTAAAATGTCCGCGATATGAGTAATGGAATAACACAGCATTTCAGCTGTGTATATGTAGTTGTGTCATCTTAAGCGCAGTTGGAAAGCACCTTTATGTACTTGCAGCTCATTTTGATTTCACATCTTTTTTTATATTGTAATTAGATTATTTTCTTTTTTTGTGTGATTATATTATTTTCTGTTTTTGTGTGATTATATTATTTTCTTTTTTTTGTGACGTACTTGCAGCTCATTTTGATTTCACATCTTTTTTATATTGTAATCATATTTTTTATTTTTTATTTATGTGATTATATTTTTTTGTTAATTATACTTTATTCGTCCTTGACTTTTTCATGTTTCTTTGTCTTTTTTTTATATTTATTTGTTGATAATACTCTTTTTTTCCTCGACTTTTTCATGTATACTATTTTCTTTTTTTTTGTGATTTTTGATAATACTTTTTTGTCCTCGACATTTTCATGTACTTGGCGTATTTTTTACTTTTTTAAAGTTTTTTTTTGGGATCTCACTTCTTTTTACAAAGCTAATTCATGTACTTGGCGTAATTTTTTTACTTTTTTAAAGTTTTTTATGGGGATCTCACTTCTTTTTACAAAGATAATTCATGTTCTTGGCGTCATATTTTTTTACTTTTTTGAAGTTTTTTTTGGGATTCAGAATTTCAGCTTCTTCTTTTTTACAAATTTTTCCCTGTCACGGGTACTAAAAGTAAGGATAAAGTAAGGAAATCCCAATAAATTATAAATTCTGATCTATCTTCGTTACACGTCCACGCGTTTACGGCGCACTGCAGCCTATCGAGTGATGTTAGAAGATAAAGCTAGTTTGTAGCCAGTAAAGCTTACTCGGAATACTCGGAATAGCGCAAAGCAGTTCAGCGAGTGTACTTTTATTATTTTTTGATTAAGGATAAATTCTACGTAAGTTTAACACCTTCCCCCAAAAAACATGTGCATTGCATTGCCGATCTATATGTATTATATGAATGTATAGTACTTTGTGTGCAGTACATAGTGCGCGAAGCAGCTTGCGGCCGTGGCCGGGGCCGGGGACGTGGCCAGAGCCGGGGTCGTGGATGGGGGCGGGGCCGTGGACGTGGCGGCGGCCAATAACATATAAAAAAATAAATTCGTTATTTTCATACATAAAAATGTGGTTATTTCATTTGCTCATGCAGCAGAGTTACTTTCTCTTTCAGCTGTTAAAATAATTCTCTTCATCTGCATCGTTAACTGAAAAATAGGACAAATTTACTAATTATTTATATAAATTATCACACGTGCTCACATTGAATGAATAATTGCGTATGCAAAACCCTACGTGAAAATTTGTGCGTACATAGTCCAACGTAGATCACACTGCATCATCTTCTGCTTTGATGATTATCTGTAAATATATAATATATTATCACACGTGCTCACATTGAATGAATAATTGCGTATGCAAAACCCTACGTGAAAATTTGTGCGTACATAGTCCAACGTAGATCACACTGCATCATCTTCTGCTTTGATGATTATCTGTAAATATATAATATATTATCACACGTGCTCACATTGAATGAATAATTGCGTATGCAAAACCCTACGTGAAAATTTGTGCGTACATAGTCCAACGTAGATCATACTGCATCATCTTCTGCTTTGATGATTATCTGTAAATTATATATATATATATATATATAAAGCCTCATTTTAATAATTATATACAACTTAACGTAGAACTTATTAATTATTTATAGAAATAGAGTGGCCTTTTGCTGTAGTGAGTGTAGAGACTACATAATGTATCCAAAGCAGGTGAGAGCATATGGCAGAAAGTCTTGTTGCAGGAAATTTAAATGCTAATGGTAATAATTCAGCGAAAATGAATGAGGAGATCCAATATTTTTAACGCACAATTTATTGGTGTTGGAATAAAACTAATAATAATTTAGTATGTTTATTGGTGAATTGAAATAATGGGAATCTAAAAAATTAATGAATAGCGTGACAACTACTGTGGATTTTATTAAAGTATTACGAATGTCTTTCACAAAAGATTGAAAAGCATCAAGGGAGATGTGTTTTCAGGGTACTTTCTTAACTAATGTGACTTGCTTTACATTGCAAGCAGTACACCATAATCTATTTTCTTAATAATTCTTAATGCTATGTCTTTTGATTGACAAATTTTGGCGACTTACCTTATTAATTGAGACAATAATTCAGTCTCCTATGTAGTGTAAAAACTCGTGACATTCCAAATTCGGACAACTTACTTTATTTGACACTTAGCACTTGGTAGGTTATAAAATTCAAAATAGTATATATATATGTATGTACAATGACGGACGACGATCCCCGCCGAATAATCCCGAGAGTCGACGAACGAAGAACGAAACATGTGTTGGCTGAAGGTGTGTGTGTGTAACGCGTATATACGTATATTCTGTTTGACGACGAAAATATATATATGTACTATGGTTGACGAAAAATTCCTTGGAGAATCAGAAGAAGAATCTTACCATTTTCGACAGATTCATGAGACGATATTACGATATCTCTGTCATGCGTGGACCGATTTTATTGAAATTGGTCTTATTCGAAAGCTTATATGCGGTTTACATAAGAAAAATGCCTTTAAATTTAGAAAATATTGCAGGCGTGATGAGATATTAATGAAATAAGTTTCAGGTTAGGTTGGAATAGCTGTGCGTCGAGTAAAGATACACGGCAGCGACAGGCATATACAAGGTGTCTTTTCTTTCATGTACTTGGCGTCGAGACGCTACCGCGTCTCTAGATAGATAGAGGGCAACCTCACGGATTTTGACGACCTTGAAATATGTTGTCATGGTCATCATTCTGAACAACTTTTTCCTCTAAACTTTTTGGCGGTCGACCTTCGTTTTCGAGATATTCGCAAAATTATGTGGTAATTATTCACAAGTTTTCCATCCTCACCGATTTCAATGATTTTTGGATATGTTATCAAGATCTAGATTCTGAACAACTTTCTCCTGTGCATATAACCGCCGCGCGGCTTTAATTTCCGAGATATTCGCGAAAACTTGTTGCTACTACTACAATGTATTCTGCCGTATATTTACCTACATACAGTACGCGTCCGGGAGAGCGTATGCGTCAGCATGGGACAAAACAAATGATGAAGCTGACCCTCGTTTCTGAGATATTTGCGAAAAACTTCTGTTGATTTATTCCGACGCAACGCTTTCCATTTCCAACTTGACGCGGGTATTAGTATTGGTTTGGCTAGAACAGTGTGGGGGCGCGCGCCCGCTTACGGGCGCGTAAAGCATGGTACCGAACCGATGTGCCGGCGCCGCCGAACATAGTCGGGGTGTCCAACAGGTGTTCTTGAAAGCACTCTCTTTCTAGCGAAAAAATTATGTTTTAGTTAAACTCAAATCGGTTCGCTACCATGCTTTACGCGCCCGCCAGCGGGCGCGCGCCCCCCGAACTGATCTAGCCAAACCAATACTAATACCCGGGTCAAGTTGGAAAGTGGAATGCGTTGTGTCGGAATAAGTGAACAGAAATACTGTACAGTGAGGCGATCGTTGTGAGGTGATTAAAACAATTTTCCTTCAAATCCATGAGGAAAAGTTTACCAAGGTTTTTTGCGCATATCTTAAAAAGTTGGCCGACCGAAGGTTACATGTATAGGAAAAAGATGCTCAGAATCATGCCCCCTACAACATATTTCAAGGTCATCGAAATCAGTGATGGTCATGCTAATCGACAAGTTTACCGAAGTTTTTCGCAAATATCTCGGAAACAAAGGTCAGCTTCGTTATTTGTTTTGTCCCATGCTGGCGCAGACGCTGCCACGGATGCGTACTGTAGGTAGATATACGGCAGAATACATTGTGTAGTAGCAGCAGTTTTTCGCGAATATCTCGGAAACGAAGGTCGAGCGGCGGTAACATGTATAGGAAAAAATTGCTCAGAATCGTGTCCCCGACAGCATATACAAAAATCATTGAAATCAGTGAGGATGGAAAACTTCTAAATAATTACCGATTTTTGCAATTATCTCGGAAACTAAGGTCGACCGCCAAAAAGTTTAGAGGAAAAAGTTGTTCAGAATGACGTCCTTGACAACATATTTCAAGGTCGTCAAAATCCGTGAGGTTGCCCTCTATCTATACCATTACCGATTTTTCTTTCCAGCTGCGCCCAGATATATTTTGTTACAAATACATATTTTAATACGAATAAATATTTTATTCAAAATACTTGGCGCCTGCCTCCAGCCGCTCCTCTTATGACGCTTCGACGTGTATCCTCCTGTAATCAGTAATAATAATAATAAACGTCAGCAATTATATTATTATAATAATTTATACATTGTTGGCACGCGCAGATAAAAATGTTATATTGTAAAAAACATAAACAGGTATTTAAATAAAGTATTAAGAAATAATACCATGTGCCGTGGCCGGGCCCTGTGGTGGAGATGGTGGTGGTGGTGGTGGTGGTGGTGGTGGTGGCGGTGGTGGCGGTGGGGGGAGGGGGGGGGTTTCAGCGACGTAGTTGCGACTGCCAGCGACAGCCAACCGGCCTGGGCTCCCCTGATATAAGCTAAAGTCAACAATTTTTATTATATTGTTAAAAGATAAAAAATACTAATTAATAATAATATTAGGAATTAATACCGTTCGTCGCCGGCTGCTGTGGTGGTGGTGGCAACGCCGCCGTTCTATAGGTACCTTATTCGCTGCCGGCATCATTCGAGTATGGAAAAATTAATTTGAATAAATGTATATATAAAATTTTTTATTATTTAATTCTTCTGCAAGCTTATTGTTAATAAAACTCACCATCAAGTAGGGCGGCCTCCCGCATTTTCTACAAAAATTAATAAACAATTAATTAACCAAAAAAATCATCCAGAGTTCATAAAAGTGGCGTAAGATAGAAGAAAGTCATACGTTAAGTATCAGTGGACATATACCGTAACTGTATAACAAAAATAATATAGCGACTTACCTTGTTAATTGATTGAGACAATAATTCAATGTTCTATATGGTGGAAAAACTCGTGACATTTCAAAACTTTTGATAACTGACTCAGGCAAGTTGTGATTGATTGACAGCTAGGTGACATTTACTAGCGAGCCGAAAGCAGCGGCTTTTTGCCTTTTTTGTAAACTGCGCAACCGCATTTTCAGCAAAACCATTCCGGATAACTTCAGCTTACGAAAGGCGACATCTACCTGCGTGAATTGGAGAAGTAAAACGAGAATGGCGACATCTACTGGCATCAAGTACTAGCGCTACGTGCGGACTGACTGACACGTAAAAAAGTGTCCTTTTCCTAAATAAAAATTTTGCATAATTGTTTTATCTTTTAGAAAAACAGCTTGATACATTAAGTAAAACGACAAATGGGTTCGAAAAAAAAATAATTATTCGTTTAATCACGTTAAAACACCGGGACTGGACTATGTCATAAGACAAGAAAAAAAGACCAAAATAGCTACGGAGACCTGTCAATTTCGCTGTCATTCGTGTATAGAGACGTGGTCGCTCGGTGTGCCTGGGGAGAGGGGAAGGGGGAATTAGCTTCCAGACGCGACCGCGTCTGTTGATAGGGCGCTTCGACGTATCAAAATCATTTTTCACAGTTCGCGGACAGGATACGATTCGTGCGACAACCTGTGACGATACGCGTGACAAATTTTGACGATAAATCACGAGTGATGTCTTCGAAAACAAGACGCAGACATGGTAACATACTACCAAACACTATACGCTGCGTCATTTGTGGCCCATCAAATTGTGGAAAGACCAACGTGCTGGTGAGCTTGTTGGAAAGTCCTCACGGCGTCCGCTTCGATAACGTGTACGCGTACTCCAAGTCGTTGCAACAGCCGAAATACCAGTATTTGGAGAATTTATTGACTCCGATAGATGAAATTGGCTACTTTACGTTTTCGAATAACAGTGACGTCATCCCACCGAGCGAATCGCTTCCAAATTCCATTTTTATCTTTGATGACGTGGCATGCGACAAGCAAGATACGATAAGGGAATACTTTGCAATGAGGCGCCACTCGAACGTTGACTGCTTCTATCTCTGTCAGACGTATGCAAAGATTCCCAAACATCTTATACGCGACAATGCCAATCTGTTGATTCTGTTTAAGCAGGATGGTACCAACTTGAAACATGTGTACAACGATCACGTAAACACTGACATGTCTTACGAGGATTTCTGCGCTTTGTGTCGTAATTGTTGGCAACGAGAGTATGGTTTCGTGGTAATAGACAAGGATAGCGCGATGTCCAATGGACGTTATAGAAAGGGATTTAACGAGTTTGCCGTACCGTGAGATGGTCAATTGTCGTCAACACGTCGGTGGGAAAGCAACGTCTGCAACAAAATGATGACTGATATCGATACTCTGGAGATTAAGGATCGCGAGAGAATAGCGAAGGAAATTGCAAAAACCAGCGATTCCATTCGCCGGAAACATCAGGCTTTGAAGACTGGCAAGATGGAGGAAGATGTCGCGTTGGAGAGATACTTCAAACCTATCGTCGAACCCCTAAAACATATTGTGGAAAATACTGCAGCGGCAGAAGCTCATGAGCATCATGACACATCACCGCTGATGTGCACAGACGTTGAAGGGAATGAAACATTAACGCCTAAAACAAAAATCCATCCGAAGGGGAACACATCGCGCAAGACAAAGAGGAAACGATACATGTCACCGGAATATTCACCCATAACCTCAACACCAGTTCAATCGAAGCATAAACGACGGAATGTTACATCAAACGAGTCTACCGTTCCTCCCACACCAATAAGTACATTTCCCAGTGTGCGATCGCTCTCAGCCACTGATGACGACGTTTTCGAAACTAGATCCAATGAGTCGTTTGTAACATCTATTAGACAACAACTTCAAGACATATAAACAGCAAATCATACCATCCGTTCAAGACATATAAACAGCAAATCATACCAGTGCTATATTCAGTACGAACCAAATTCGAACACTTCCACAGGTATACAACCCTATACTTGTGATTGTGCGAATGGCAATAGGACTGTGGGATGCTGTTCCCATGTTGCTGCCATAATATATTATTTATCACATGGGCGTTACAAATCGAAAATTATTATTATTAAACCAGCGGAAATATTAACGGAATTATTGGATATAACGAACGTAACTGCTGTTATTGACGAAGACAGCGACGAAGATTAAAACCAGACGTCTAAAACGTGTAAGTTAAAAAATTACTTTTTTATTAAGGTGTAAACTACACACGAAACTTTAAACGCGTTCTTCTTCTAAAATATTCAACATATTATTTAAAAATGTTCGAATTATTTATTTCACATGATGCATTTTCAAGCAGCGGTAGTCGTCGCGAAGCGCTTAAATAATAATTGCCGAAACTCGTTAAATATGTCATTTTTACAACGTAATGACATTTATGAATATACAGTTTCCTAAGCTTTCCAAAAAAGATCCCAAAACATGCACGATTTTTGCCCTTCCTATTGATCATGCGGCCGGCCCATTTAGTACAATCTGCCAAGAGGTTTTATACACGTTTTATTTTTTTTTAATATGTTCCACCAATCCGACCCCTCTGCAGCTTGTAGAGATAATACCTAAGTAGTGACGCTTTACTCCTGATTTTTTTCGTAGGTGTCACTCAAGGGGTTGCATGCAAAAACAACCCCCCAATAATTAATTCCTTTATTTCCACCCTTAAGAACTGATCTGCAATTTCGAAAAAAATATATGTGGTAGAGCTAAAAAGTACATACTAGGTGCATTTTGGAACATTGAAATATCTTAAGTAGTTGCTGAGAAAAAAAATGGTAAAGTTTAGGGTTGTAACCCCATATCACCCTAACCAGAGGGGGTAGAGATCTGAAATTTTTCTCAGTGTTTTTTTAGGCAAAGAGCATTATTTAGAACCCATAAATACTAAAATTGGTGCTGGGGCCGTTTTCCCTATGCTTACCCGGCTAGACCCTTTCGCGTAATCGCGCGATACGCCGCGACGTTAAATCGGAACGCTTTAGAATGCATGTGATTGTGCCACTATGTAATGATGTCTCTCTCTTTCCCTCCTCCGAAGACGCGGTGTGTAATAACGCCGATCTTTCCCGACGTTGCCCGACATCATCCGATAAAGTATTATGCTTTGGCGTTTGGTATATGTACCATTGGAGAAAGACTAATGTCAGAGAGTGGGCGTTGGGGGAGTTGGTTAGGCGGCTGACTCGTACCGTGGAGGTCTTGGGTTCAAGCCTCGTCGTCCGAGATTCAGTTTTTTTCATTTATATTAATATCTTAAATTAGCGTTTCCTTCCTTACCGACATACCACGTTTCGGAGAGAGTGGTACTTCGGTATGAATTTGGTTATCGATTGATCGATATCTGGTCTCGCGCTATACTCCCCACCACTTCATCATCTGTATGACGTCATCGGCTGCTCGTGGCCTCGCTGCGATGGATTTTCTGCGACCTTAAAACTCAAATTTGAGTTTCAAGGTTGGGAAAGGGGAGGGGGAAATGGCCTTCAAACTCAAATTTGAATTAGAACCGGCATAGCTATACTACTAGCACGTTCGCGTGTCTCTCTTCTCGCTTGTTATTGGTTACGTGCAGAGGTACGCAACTTCCGTCAGACCACGGTTAGACGTTCACCGGTACGTCGTTCATCCCCTCGAACTTCTGTAACTTGTTCAGCGACATTGGAAGTCTAACAGCATCAGCACGAAGCAACGTCGAATAGTGTGGATACGATGCAATCTTATTCACGTTCGTAGTAGCCTGAAACAGACTGGCTACGACAGCCCACAAAAAACATGTGTTCTCTTTACATTGTACATTTATCACTGCATTCTTCTTGACGACTTCATGCGGAAGCGGCACATTCGATGCCATGAATAGTACTTGACTTCGAGTACCGAAACTCTTAACGTTTGTAACGTCTCGTAGTAAAAACTCCACGTTCAAAACGGTATTTACTATCGCGCTTAAATGTTCCGAGACGGCAGCCTTAATGTGCGAAATCACTGTTTGACGAGCGTTCCGAAAGAATCGACGCGGATCTGCGACTCCAACGTTGATCACCGTTCCGGTCAACAGACGTTTCTCAAACGCGGTTTCAATTTCTTCCCACACGACCTCGGGTGACGTTGCTCGCGCGGACAGTCCATGCCCTACGCGCGATAACCGTCCTCGCACGATTGCGTGCAATGTTTTTATTTTAGCATGCAGCGCAACCACCTGTTGTTTCACCCACACCGACATACGTGCGCTTTGCTGATAGTCGTTGTTGAGTTGTATGGTCTCGTCGCATCGTTCCATCCAGTCGCGGAATTCTACGGTGGTGCGTAAAACTTTAGACATCTGAGACAATGTCATGAACGCGTTCTTGAACATCTCCATTTTTTTTCTTTCTCATAATCACCTGATAGACGATACTCTATGATGTACCACAAGACGTTTCCGCCACGTAGTCACATTCGCGTCAGGATATCGGACACGTATCGCTAATATTATCGGTCCGAAGAAAGACCATAAAACTAGTCTCGGACACTCACGAACGTGATATCTACAGATATTACCGCTGTAGGATACAATCCCTTGTACACTTCCGTCGAGTTCTTCTCAATATCGCGTAAAAGCATCAATGGTGTACATGCAATCGCGGTAATGTATACCACTTTACGCCTCGAAATATCCTTATCCCCCACAATGCACGACACCGTACACTCGCGAGCATTGCTGTATCGTGCTATATGTTTCATCACATCGCGCTGATCGCGTGTAAAACGTTAAATTCCATGGTTAAAAATACTGGTCCACGCGGCCTCGCACAATGATTGAACGCCCACGGTATCGCGAATCTCAAGCGTTTCTAGAACAACTGTTTCCCCATCCAGCTCACGGGCCCTAGATGGCGTTGGAGTATCATCAATTCCAAAAACTTTCTCGTCTGACGATGACGATGAGAACAATAACTGTTATTGTATCATCACTCTATCCGTATCTAGCTGTAGCGCTTTCTGTCGCACACCAATCCGTAATACCTTGAGAGGTATGATGATCAATAAACGACGACGTTTGCTATTCCCCAGTAGTGGGTTTTTACGTCGAAACTCTATGGCGGCTTGTATGCATTCGTTGCACCTATCTGTCCAGTCTCGACATTCCGCAATCGTGTGCAGGAGCATGCAGCTTGTTGATAATGATTTAAAAGTCTCAATGTATACTTCCATTTTAAACATGTTTTCACTCACGGTTCCATCTCATCTTTTTCCGCCCGTTGCAATATTTTAAAATAGACGGATACGCGCATTTCTCTCATAATATACATCAATAGCTTTAGACATTCTTTACTATTCCCCCGCACAATGTTTTCGCATCGAAACTCCTCGGCGAGTTGTACAAACGTGTCACACCACTCTATCCACTCATAACATGGAAGCGGCATTATTACATAAAAGCGGCATCGCCTGAGTCAAAACTATAACCGCATCCTCAAACTTTTCCATTATTATGGTGAAACGTATGTAAAAATAACTTGCTACTTTTCGTAAAGAAAAAAAACACAATACTCGCAACGATTATAGAAAAATCTTCCGACGCGTTACCATTCACGATTTGCCCTGTCCAAGATGTGAGCTGAATTAAATATATCAATCTCCTCACCTAAAATCCTTTGCATCCTCGACTCATTATCTAAATATCCTCTTTGTCATCTCGCGTATAGTTTTACAATCGGTCAAGCCTTAAAGGACAGAATAGTGCTCAGCGACGGAGGACCTCTACTCAATAACGGATATGTTTTATTCGTCGCTCGAGAAAGAGATTGCTGTATCGACTTTGCGATAAACATCGAGTTTTGAGCTACATCTCACAGCCCTCTGCGCATAATATTTTTAAGATTGTCGCGGTGGTAGCCTGCATGCGGTACACTCGGAAGTTTATGTGACATTGCTAAGTCAATTCGCGATAGCCATGAAGTATAAGTTATCATTCCTTCAAACGCCCAGCGCATAATACCTATGTGTTTTTTGTCTGAGGAGAGCGAAAGAGAGATGCTAACGTATTTCGTAGTCCTGTCTCGCTCGCGCGCTTTATTCAAACGTCGTAACTCGTTCACGGTCGCGCCTGTTTACACGCATTGCGCGGCTGCGACGCGGTATAGAGTGCATTTTCTTACCGTTAGAATATAGGAGCGCTCCGGTACCGCTTTGAATCTCGCGGCGGCTGCGACGCGCGCTATGGAGAGCGTTATCTTGCCGTTGGGATATAGGAGCGCTCCGGTGCTGGTTTGGATCCCGCGGCGCTGACAACGTGTCCAACAATGCTGCGGCGTATTATACTCGGAAGTGGACCTTCCAGCATTCGCGCTTTGCAGGTTTCGACTCAGATGTGCACCGCACGTCTCTCTCTCTCTCTCTCTCTCTCTCTCTTTGTTCAAACGTTACGAGTTGCGCCTACGCATACGGCCTGCACGACGGCGGCGTTCTATCCCCGTGCGCAAGCGGTTCCCCCTACCCGCATCGTAGCCGCACCGACAAACAGCGGTTCCCCCGTCCCCCGCCACCGTCTCGCCCCTCGCCCATACATGCTCCCGAACTCTCTTATATTGCCTACTCTTTCCAATTTGCCTGACGGTGAAGGATCATGCCCCGCGTTTTCAAACCACTGCGCATTCGAACTCTTACGCGGACCGATGACGCGCCGCTCGGTCATGGTGCAAGTGAAATACAAAATATTGACGGAATGAGAACGGCAGTTTGGGCGCGGTACACCCTTGAGGGTGTCAAATAGAGTTGTTCAAGTACCCGGAGAAAGCAAGCCGAGTCTGACTCGGCTTGACAGACCGAACCGAGCCAGGTACCCGAAAGAACCGAGCGGCTCGGTATAAATAAATAAATGAATAATTTTTAAACAATAAAGAACTTGAATAAACGTACAATTTTTTTTTTTTAATTAATGCAAGAACGCAGTACCAATCCGTTTGAATGAGGATGGGGAATACTTCTGCAAGAGCGTATGAAATTACAAGAAATAAAATAATTTTATTCAAATAACATTTGCACAGTTTAATTATACGTTGTAGCATATTTCGTACTTTGGATTACATACAGACTTCATACATGATCCACGCATACTATCTGCATACTACATACGCACTATATTCATGCTATACATATACGTTACTTATTATATACATGGAACATACAGTATAGGCATACAATGTACTGTTGGCCCTACGCACGTACTAGATGCTACTATATTGCGTACTATATACTATTACATTATATTACATGAGGGGGACATATAGTATTGGTATTTGTTTGACCTTCCGATGACCTTGAAAAGTCCTGTGAAGGTCACGTGCCGCCGGCATTAGCGTTACCCGATGTACACCGCGGGGAGGTTGCTCGGTCGGACTTTGTACATCATTGTGGCTCTAAAAAGAGCCGATTTTGTGCCAGTGTAAATAATATGCCATCACGTAGAGTTGCTGTAACAAAATGAACACAAATGCAGGGACTGTTAGATAGTTAAAACTCAATGGAGATCGTAGATCGCACATTAGTAGTTCTTTGCTCTTACCATTGTTGTTTGGGCCTATTCACTGACAAAAAACACAGCTGCTCCACCCTGTGGCCCAGGAGGCATGTCCGCTTCTCCGTGACTATGTTGCCGGCACGCGAAAATAGCCTTTCGCTATAAGCCTGCGATGCCGGCACGCCCAAAATATTTTGTGCCGCACGGGCCAGTTTGGGAAATCGCGTTCTGTGGTCTCTCCACCACTTCAGAATACAGGATTCCGGCTCTATAATTTTGCCCTTCATATAGGTTTTAATCTCCGCTTGGAGCGTATCATCCGGCGTCCCCAGAACGTGCCTCCCAACATCGGCATAATAGTCTTCTAATGTCCCTAACGCTCATTCTGTCATAGAAACAAAATATATAACATACAATATGGAACATAGTATCACATAATCTTAGCATTGTTTCACACTTACCTGACGACGTTTCGCTCGACGATGCGCGTTCCTCACTCACGACATTCGCGTTGCTTCCCCCCAGGTACTTATCCGCAAACGAATACAGGGTCGTGTGAGCGGAGTCTTTAGCGTCTGCCGACAATAGCCGGTCTTTGACGCGAGATAAAATCGAAAATAAAATCGGTCTTTCAACTCCTCTAATAAATATTGCCGGAATTCAGAACAGTGGTTTGATGTGGTCTCATCCATACGGCATGATAACCACTTCCGTAGATATTTAATTGACGAAATATAACGGCATAGCGTTGGCGAATCTTCCGCGGTCATCATCAGCGTTGCTTCTTTGAATAATTTTAATAAACCACAATATTTTTCGATTCTGGACCACTCGCTACTCGTTATGATGTCCGGCATTCCTCGCTGACACAACACTGCATTAAGTGCGTGTTGTACCTGGAGTAAGCGACACAGCATGTCGTACTGCGAGTTCCATCGCGTCTCCACGTCGCCGATCAGCGTTAGAGGCTTGATGGTTGGATTCTGCTGCTTTTGGACCGCATTCAATTTCTCGTATGCCACCGTAGAGCGATGGAAAAATTTCAGAATAGTCTTTTTCAAGATATCAAGGAGGTTCGCTGACTTTTTAATTGCGTCCTTTACCACTAACTGAAAAAAAACTCGTTGCATTAAGGAGGGAGACCACTGTCTCGGCCCGAAATGTAAGGGTATTTTCGGGAATTTATTTCAACCAAACAACGCAAGTAAATCAATTTATTGCTTAGTATAGTCAATAGTGTATATATCGAAGGGTAAGAAAATTTTTTTTTAATCAAATTCATAAATCCGTTTTCTGTATACACTTCGTCAAAATTTGGGCTCCGGAAAAAACATGCTAGTCGCGTTGACAGTCCCCAGACCATATGGTTCATCGAAATTCAAAAAAACAATAATATTTAGAAACTAGAAGCCTGCCTCTATTACGTGACGATCGCAAAATGTCGAATTTGTAAAAAATAACAAAATGGCGGACCACTGAAAAAAAGTCGTGTTTTCGGGGTACAAAATTGGGGAAATGTTGCTAAAAAAAATAGAAGCAGGTCGAAAATTGAAAATGTCTGATCGTCACGTAATAGCGACGGGTTTTCCGTAGAATAAATGTCCTTGATCAAGCCAATTGGACGTATAGTTTTCTCTGTAGACCGTCAACGTGGTTGAGAAATGTCATTCTGAGAAAAACGCGTTCAAAGTTCCGCGTGGCTCAGTCGTGCGTTCGACACCGCTTCACGAAAAACACCATATCTCCGTCAATTTTGCGAATTTCTTCATAAAATTTGGAGAGAACATTCTTGAAACATACGCCTTTCAGAAAATGTAAAAAAAAATTTCAGACTTGAGACAGTGGTTTCCCCCCTTAAGTATGTTATGTTAATGATTTATTATTCATTTTAGCATTCAAATGTTTATTTACCTGCAGAGTATGGGCGTAACATGGGATACGCTCCCACTCATTGCATAGTTTAGTTGCTTTTGCAATGTTGGCCGCGTTGTCCGTAGTAAAAAAATTGTAAACTTCTCTCTGAGTAGGTCCCAATCAGTTAAGCACTTGCGCAAGTGAGCATTCAGATTTGCGCTCGTGTGCGCCTCTGTGACACACTCTATTTGTAATGTGCAATTATTCAATACAAAATCTGCATTTAAGTAATGCACAGTTAAAGAAATAAAACGCTCCTTCGAGCGTGACGTCCAGCCGTCCGTGGTAAATGCGAATGTCCGTGTCTAATCCAAAACAGTTAAAAGATGTGTAGGTGTATATCTTTAATATAGTTACAAATGTTCTTCGATATGACATAAAAGATGGTGATAAATGACATGAAAGTTTGAGAAGTTATACTTACAGTTTTCGCATCCTCGCTGATCATGTCCTGCAGTTTCTTTCTTTCCGCTTCATACAACTGCGGTACGATTTCGTCGGCGAACGTGTCCCGGCCGGGGATCTCGTATCGGGGCTCCAGAACGTTCATCAATTGTTTGAACCCTTCATCGGACACCATAGAAAATGGTTGGCAATCCAAAATCACCATGCGGGCAATCGCATCGGTGATTTGCTTTGCTCGCGGCGACGATGCTTCAAGCGTGGGCACTTGCGCAATTGCTGTGGGCGAATTTCGCGGTACGAGTCACGTGGGTATTGGGAAATTGTGTAATTGTTCAAAATAAAGTTCCATGTATGAGTAGAAGCATAAATAGTTAATTTCTTACATACCATTTACATTGGTCGTGGCTTGAACCTGACGGTTCTCATCCCTCTCCGTATCTCGGAATGCATCGGTATGTTGCACTTCCATGAGCCGGCGAAGCGATGTAGTGCCTCCTGCTTTCGTTTTATACTTTTTCCCACAAGTCTTGCATAAACTCTCCTCTCGATTTAATTTCGTAAACCACATCCAGACAGAGCTCTGGTTCCTACGCGGTGGTCGGCTATCAACGAGAGCGTTGGGGGAGGACTGATCCTCGCTCGGTCCGCTTTCTGCCACATCCATGGCCTCGGTTCCACGGATAATTTCCATTATAAATGTTGCACTGAATGTAAAGGCACAAGATTCAAGAGAGCTGTGGGTCAGAGATGGGCAAAAAATTATTTCAAATAAAAAATTGATTTCGAATAAAAAACAAAAATTTTATTCGAGACTCCTCCAATAAAAATAACCCAGAGTTATTTTTATTTAAAATACATATAAGTGAGAGTTACTTTCATTTGAAACGTCACAAATAATTTTTTTTGTTCGACGTGAATATATCCGATGGCCACAAATAATTTTCTCGTTTGACGCAAAGTTATCCGAAGGCCACAAATATTTTTCCCGTTTGACGGAATTCATTTTAACCATCAAATAATTTTGTCACCTTTCCATTTATTTGTATTTGAAAAAAATTATTTGAAGCTCAAATAGCTCTGGGAGTAGAGAGCGAGAGCGAGGGGGAGCGTGTGCGAGAAGGATAGAGATAGATGATACTTCTTCGCTTTCTGTAGCGGTATGCAGGAGAGCATAATGCGAAGAGGTAGTTGTTAGAGCGATTTTTTTATTAATAATTGTTTTGTGTTAAGTAAGCTATTCGTGACATTTAGTACGGAATATGAAGAAGGGGCTGTGTTTGTTTAGCAAATACTGTGTAAATGTGTAAATTATCTACAGGTAATGTGTAATTGGTTTGGTTGTTGTAAAAAATTCAACAGCCGGTGGAAGGACTGCTTTCTTGCGCGAGCATTGCCAATTCTCCCAAGTGCAATAGAATTTCCGTCTTTCCGACAGCGTGTTTCAAAACAGATTGGGTTTAAGAGCCGAATTGAAATGTTTGAAAGGATGAATATGAATATTCGTCTGATGCATCACTTCGAGTTAGTATTTTCTCTCATTTAGTACATATATAGTGGAACATACGGATTCTTAATCTTTTGATATTTTCCTTAAAGGCATTGCATCTTTTTCCCAGTGGCGAACACGGACTTCAACATTTTAAAAAAATTATAAATATTATAATTAATTTAATTAATATTATAATTTAATTCTTTGAATATTTTTCTCTTTCGTCATTATTACAGAATGTCTCTTACTTAGCTTTATGCTTTATTGCAACTAAAGGGTGTTTCGCGCTAAATAAATAAATCTATAAATAAACTGTAAGTTTTTCTACTTGATTTCAATACCCAGGGTACTCAGGTGAAAAATATGAGTTGTACCTGCAGTTGTTGAATAAATTATAATTGATAAATTGTTAATATGCCTACAGGGGGATGATTTAATAAATAAAACCGATTGTGTACATATTTAAAATTGTATGAAAATTATTACACCACGCAACAACCAAACCAATTACACATTACCTGTAGATAATTTACACATTTACACAGTATTTGCTAAACAAACACAGCCCCTTCGTCATATTCCGTACTAAATGTCACGAATAGCTTACTTAACACAAAACAATTATTAATAAAAAAATCGCTCTAACAACTACCTCTTCGCATTATGCTCTCCTGCATACCGCTACAGAAAGCGAAGAAGTATGATCTATCTCTATCCTTCTCGCACACGCTCCCCCTCGCTCTCGCTCTCTACTCCCAGAGCTATTTGAGCTTCAAATAATTTTTTTCAAATACAAATAAATGGAAAGGCGACAAAATTATTTGATGGTTAAAATGAATTCCGTCAAACGGGAAAAATATTTGTGGCCTTCGGATAACTTTGCGTCAAACGAGAAAATTATTTGTGGCCATCGGATATATTCACGTCGAACAAAAAAAATTATTTGTGACGTTTCAAATGAAAGTAACTCTCACTTATATGTATTTTAAATAAAAATAACTCTGGGTTATTTTTATTGGAGGAGTCTCGAATAAAATTTTTGTTTTTTATTCGAAATCAATTTTTTATTTGAAATAATTTTTTGCCCATCTCTGACCCACAGCTCTCTTGAATCTTGTGCCTTTACATTCAGTGCAACATTTATAATGGAAATTATCCGTGGAACCGAGGCCATGGATGTGGCAGAAAGCGGACCGAGCGAGGATCAGTCCTCCCCCAACGCTCTCGTTGATAGCCGACCACCGCGTAGGAACCAGAGCTCTGTCTGGATGTGGTTTACGAAATTAAATCGAGAGGAGAGTTTATGCAAGACTTGTGGGAAAAAGTATAAAACGAAAGCAGGAGGCACTACATCGCTTCGCCGGCTCATGGAAGTGCAACATACCGATGCATTCCGAGATACGGAGAGGGATGAGAACCGTCAGGTTCAAGCCACGACCAATGTAAACGGTATGTAAGAAATTAACTATTTATGCTTCTACTCATACATGGAACTTTATTTTGAACAATTACACAATTTCCCAATACCCACGTGACTCGTACCGCGAAATTCGCCCACAGCAATTGCGCAAGTGCCCACGCTTGAAGCATCGTCGCCGCGAGCAAAGCAAATCACCGATGCGATTGCCCGCATGGTGATTTTGGATTGCCAACCATTTTCTATGGTGTCCGATGAAGGGTTCAAACAATTGATGAACGTTCTGGAGCCCCGATACGAGATCCCCGGCCGGGACACGTTCGCCGACGAAATCGTACCGCAGTTGTATGAAGCGGAAAGAAAGAAACTGCAGGACATGATCAGCGAGGATGCGAAAACTGTAAGTATAACTTCTCAAACTTTCATGTCATTTATCACCATCTTTTATGTCATATCGAAGAACATTTGTAACTATATTAAAGATATACACCTACACATCTTTTAACTGTTTTGGATTAGACACGGACATTCGCATTTACCACGGACGGCTGGACGTCACGCTCGAAGGAGCGTTTTATTTCTTTAACTGTGCATTACTTAAATGCAGATTTTGTATTGAATAATTGCACATTACAAATAGAGTGTGTCACAGAGGCGCACACGAGCGCAAATCTGAATGCTCACTTGCGCAAGTGCTTAACTGATTGGGACCTACTCAGAGAGAAGTTTACAATTTTTTTACTACGGACAACGCGGCCAACATTGCAAAAGCAACTAAACTATGCAATGAGTGGGAGCGTATCCCATGTTACGCCCATACTCTGCAGGTAAATAAACATTTGAATGCTAAAATGAATAATAAATCATTAACATAACATACTTAAGGGGGGAAACCACTGTCTCAAGTCTGAAATTTTTTTTTACATTTTCTGAAAGGCGTATGTTTCAAGAATGTTCTCTCCAAATTTTATGAAGAAATTCGCAAAATTGACGGAGATATGGTGTTTTTCGTGAAGCGGTGTCGAACGCACGACTGAGCCACGCGGAACTTTGAACGCGTTTTTCTCAGAATGACATTTCTCAACCACGTTGACGGTCTACAGAGAAAACTATACGTCCAATTGGCTTGATCAAGGACATTTATTCTACGGAAAACCCGTCGCTATTACGTGACGATCAGACATTTTCAATTTTCGACCTGCTTCTATTTTTTTTAGCAACATTTCCCCAATTTTGTACCCCGAAAACACGACTTTTTTTCAGTGGTCCGCCATTTTGTTATTTTTTACAAATTCGACATTTTGCGATCGTCACGTAATAGAGGCAGGCTTCTAGTTTCTAAATATTATTGTTTTTTTGAATTTCGATGAACCATATGGTCTGGGGACTGTCAACGCGACTAGCATGTTTTTTCCGGAGCCCAAATTTTGACGAAGTGTATACAGAAAACGGATTTATGAATTTGATTAAAAAAAAATTTTCTTACCCTTCGATATATACACTATTGACTATACTAAGCAATAAATTGATTTACTTGCGTTGTTTGGTTGAAATAAATTCCCGAAAATACCCTTACATTTCGGGCCGAGACAGTGGTCTCCCTCCTTAATGCAACGAGTTTTTTTTCAGTTAGTGGTAAAGGACGCAATTAAAAAGTCAGCGAACCTCCTTGATATCTTGAAAAAGACTATTCTGAAATTTTTCCATCGCTCTACGGTGGCATACGAGAAATTGAATGCGGTCCAAAAGCAGCAGAATCCAACCATCAAGCCTCTAACGCTGATCGGCGACGTGGAGACGCGATGGAACTCGCAGTACGACATGCTGTGTCGCTTACTCCAGGTACAACACGCACTTAATGCAGTGTTGTGTCAGCGAGGAATGCCGGACATCATAACGAGTAGCGAGTGGTCCAGAATCGAAAAATATTGTGGTTTATTAAAATTATTCAAAGAAGCAACGCTGATGATGACCGCGGAAGATTCGCCAACGCTATGCCGTTATATTTCGTCAATTAAATATCTACGGAAGTGGTTATCATGCCGTATGGATGAGACCACATCAAACCACTGTTCTGAATTCCGGCAATATTTATTAGAGGAGTTGAAAGACCGATTTTATTTTCGATTTTATCTCGCGTCAAAGACCGGCTATTGTCGGCAGACGCTAAAGACTCCGCTCACACGACCCTGTATTCGTTTGCGGATAAGTACCTGGGGGGAAGCAACGCGAATGTCGTGAGTGAGGAACGCGCATCGTCGAGCGAAACGTCGTCAGGTAAGTGTGAAACAATGCTAAGATTATGTGATACTATGTTCCATATTGTATGTTATATATTTTGTTTCTATGACAGAATGAGCGTTAGGGACATTAGAAGACTATTATGCCGATGTTGGGAGGCACGTTCTGGGGACGCCGGATGATACGCTCCAAGCGGAGATTAAAACCTATATGAAGGGCAAAATTATAGAGCCGGAATCCTGTATTCTGAAGTGGTGGAGAGACCACAGAACGCGATTTCCCAAACTGGCCCGTGCGGCACAAAATATTTTGGGCGTGCCGGCATCGCAGGCTTATAGCGAAAGGCTATTTTCGCGTGCCGGCAACATAGTCACGGAGAAGCGGACATGCCTCCTGGGCCACAGGGTGGAGCAGCTGTGTTTTTTGTCAGTGAATAGGCCCAAACAACAATGGTAAGAGCAAAGAACTACTAATGTGCGATCTACGATCTCCATTGAGTTTTAACTATCTAACAGTCCCTGCATTTGTGTTCATTTTGTTACAGCAACTCTACGTGATGGCATATTATTTACACTGGCACAAAATCGGCTCTTTTTAGAGCCACAATGATGTACAAAGTCCGACCGAGCAACCTCCCCGCGGTGTACATCGGGTAACGCTAATGCCGGCGGCACGTGACCTTCACAGGACTTTTCAAGGTCATCGGAAGGTCAAACAAATACCAATACTATATGTCCCCCTCATGTAATATAATGTAATAGTATATAGTACGCAATATAGTAGCATCTAGTACGTGCGTAGGGCCAACAGTACATTGTATGCCTATACTGTATGTTCCATGTATATAATAAGTAACGTATATGTATAGCATGAATATAGTGCGTATGTAGTATGCAGATAGTATGCGTGGATCATGTATGAAGTCTGTATGTAATCCAAAGTACGAAATATGCTACAACGTATAATTAAACTGTGCAAATGTTATTTGAATAAAATTATTTTATTTCTTGTAATTTCATACGCTCTTGCAGAAGTATTCCCCATCCTCATTCAAACGGATTGGTACTGCGTTCTTGCATTAATTAAATAAAAAAAATTGTACGTTTATTCAAGTTCTTTATTGTTTAAAAATTATTCCTTTATTTATTTATACCTAGACTGCGGAAGTTAATGCAAGTCTGATATGCCGCTTTCCAGTGCACAACAATCCCTTCAATACAAGCCAAACAGTTCAGTGAAAATAAAACTTTACTTCGTTTCTTTCTCTGTGTTTCTGGACATATATATATATGCAGAATGAATACAGCAAATATACCGACGCACTTCCGTGGGGATTAGAAAATTCATACAATCTTGTTTCATCAATATATAATCTATCAGTACATTCGCATGATATGTGCATTATACAAACTATTACAAGTATCACTGTACCCGCTATTAAATTACTAAACTTTTGAATATAATGTAACTATTACACTTACATAAACTTTTTAATATAGGTATGAAGCTATTAAATTTTAAAGTCGAGGTTCAGCAACTTCTAACAATTACTAGAGCTAATTTGTAAACAAATTCCGTATATGCAAGAACCATGAAAAATGCCCAAAATATGCAAAATTACAAATATATTTTTTAAATCCTCTTAATGATGAAATCTAGATCGGTCTAAGTTCCACTTGTTTATTTAATCCATTACTACAAAAACATGCATTTGCACTAAATTCCGCAGTCTATATTATACCTATTTCTTTATTTATTCATTTATACTTATTTAGCCATTAACAGGCAACGCCCTTTATTAAGGGGTTAGACGAATTCTTTTTACAGATACTATGAGGTTGGAAATTATTTCGCTAATTCTTATGTACAGATCATGTATTAAGGCATATGTTGCATAAATATTACGCGCGCGAGCGATGTATCAAATTATGATGTCCAGGTTTATCTAACATCAGAAATACCATGATTCTAGTGTTCATTAATCAAATATCTACAAGGTAGCATACGGATTTGAGAAGAAAAAAGTTATTGTACAAATGAGAGCAAGGTAAATATCACTATCATTTTTTACCTAACAAGGCAATCTTAAAACATTTATTATATACGAATGGGTTATTGCATAAAAAATTGATATCCTACAGTTTAGATAATACCATTAAGAATATGTGTACCAAGTTTGAAATAAATCGGACAAATAGTTTTCGATCTGCTCGAACTTCTTTCGGACCGCTCGTTTCTTTCCAAGCCGCCCGGTTTCTTTCGGGCCGCTTGGTTATATCCAATCCACCCGGTTTCTTTCGGGCCTCTTGGAAAAAATTCAATCCGCTTGGTTCTATCCAATCCGCCCGGTTTCTTGCGGGCTGCTTGGAAAAATTCAAGTACTCGGTTCTATCCGAGCCGCTCGGTTCTATCCAATCCGCCCGGTTCTTTCGGGCCGCTTGAAAAAAATTCAAGTACTTGGTTCGATCCGAGCCGCTCGGTTTTTTCGAGTACCTGGCTCGGCTCGGAAACCGAGTCCCGGATTGGTTCGGTTTTCAAGCTACCCGAATATTCAAGTACTCGTACAGCTCTATTGCATACCGCGCACACCCCTCATACCTAAAACTGAAAAGAGTATAAATACGAGGGCCCGCGAGAAAGAGGTTCTCTTCTACGGAAAACCTCCGCGAAGTACACACGTTTCTTTAAAACCTTAAACTATAGTGACACATAATTATTAAATTCAGTGACCAACGATCTCTAATCACCAACCATTGTAAGCTGTTATAATTACCATTACTACGGCATATCACCTTCATCTATATTATTTTGTATTAATAACGCTTATTGCTTTTATCATTTTCTTATGCTAACGCTTAGCGCATTTTATATTACAAACTTTACTAGAGCCTATTGCATTTCATATACTGTTATTAGCTTACTCTCATTTATTGCATGTTCATATTCATCTTACTATTAACCATCGCTTATATAAATGTTATATGCCAGGCATGGAACTAAAGTGAACGCAGCGGCCGATTTTCAGAGGCAACGCCTCCTTTCTCTCGCCGCACGTCTTGGCCCCCGCGGCGGCCATGGAGCTTGGAGCGCCTCAGGCCCGTACCATATGATCCACGCGTGGCGCGTTGACAAAAAAAAACGCATCGACAATCGTGCTCTCTGGGACGATGTGGAAACCTATTGATACAATGTCACCCTAATACGTCACGCGCGGGTCATATGGTACAGGTCTGAGGCGCTCGAAGCTCCTTGGCCCGCCGCGGGGGCCAAGACGCGCGGCGGGAGAAAGGAGGCGTTGCTTCCGAAAAACGGCCGCTGTGTTCACTTTAGTTCCATGCCTGTTATATGCTAATGCTTAACGTCTAACGCATTATCTTGTTAACCACACTATCACATAGACAGTGCATTTACCCATGCTTAAACTAATAAACCGTTTTGTTTAAATCACGCTTCGAGTTACTGTGTCAATCCTTCGGCTACGAAGATCCCTAAATCAAAACAGGTTGCTGGAACAGCTGATCTCGGTTCGCGAACGCAAGTGTTCTTACAGTGTTTACAAACGTTCTTTCGCATAGCCCGCGTATAGCCGTATGTCTAAACGGATTTCGCGGAACTATTACGGGTAACTCTTTATCTTAATGCAACGGTAAATCCAATTACCGAGACAAATCAAAACAAGTGCTCTAACGGGTGCCTCCCCAGTATGTATTCGCTTACTAAACCTCCCCTCGTCGATCAGTGTGCTGGATTTAAGATTAACGCCTATCCTCCTTCCACCCTCAGTGTGCTGGATTTAAGATTCACGCCTGACCCCCCTTTTTCCCTCAGTGTGATGGATTAAAGATTCGCGTCTGACCTCCCTTCAATCCTCAGTGTGCTGGATTCAAGATTTGCGCCTGACCTCCCTTCAATCCTCAGTGTGCTGGATTCAAGATTCGCGCCTGACCTCCCTTCAATCCTCAGTGTGCTGGATTTAAGATTCACGCCTGACCTCCTCCAACCCTCAGTGTGATGGATTAAAGATTCGCGCCTGACTTCCTCCAAAAATCCTCAGAGTGCTGGATTTAAGATTCACGCCTGACCTTCCCCCGAAACACAGTGTGTAGGATTTCAGATTCTCGCCTGGGCTCCATTAACCCCACAGTGTTATTGTCCCCTAAGACCTCCACCCGGGATGTGACAGTGAGTGTGAAAAAGATGTAGCTGCTTCATTTATTTAAACGTTTTTTTAGAAATCAATGGTATGTATAAATGTTTCCCCTGTGACTGTACCTAATATCGTCAGACAAAAGTTTAATTCCTGTCAATTGAATTATAATTTATATTTTTGCATGCAGTTTGTTTCAAAGTAAAGAGAAATTATTCATCTTTCATGTAGCGTAAGTTAGAATCGTTGAAACCTACAAATTTTTAATTTGGACTCAAAAAACGTAAAACATGCAAAAATTGGGTCCTGAAAAAAGTGTACTTAATATCGCCAACTCAAGAAATATTGATTAATTCATTAATATTGTTGCGCCGGGGTGTTTCCACCGTCGGCCACCCCGACGCAAAGGGATATAGAATGATAGACACGCCCGAGGGCACATTGCACGATGTAACTATATTTCCATACATCCGATAATTACAACATAGAGAGAGACCGATCGACACGTCCGGTCGTAATGGCGTATGCTATCAGACTGTCTTCTCGAAGGGGGTGGACCCTCTTCTGTCTTCAACTGCGAGCACCAGTAGGCTATGCACGGGCCTATACCCGGTGCTCGCAACAATATATATTAATATATATATAAAAGTATATGAGTTTTTAAAGTCATTTTCACATGTGGTTTTATTATTTCTCGCTCTATAAATGTATTTTTATCCATCTTTGATTTCATCTATATTCGAATAATGTTGAAATTTAAAAATGTAGATTTTTAAAATGTTTTTTTGTTTTTGTTTTTTTTTATATTCTGTAAAAGCAAGGCGATGTCGTATAAAAGAACGCGGAGGGCTTCTGCAGTAGCGACCAGTGTGTCCCGAAGACCGTACAAGAGTGGCTGCGTCCTGGCGACGCAGGCATAGCGTCCTTCCCGTGACGCTTCCCTTGGGCCTGGGTTTTCCCCAAATTATCCCGCGCAAACGGCCCCAGCCGATGTATTTGGGCTTCCGGATGGTAGGCCGCGGTTCCGGAGCGCCATTTGAATGGGCGTCCATCGAATTTTCTTACATAGGGAAAAATCGATACAAGAATTGATTCTAGAACTGTTTCAGAACCGATATAGAATCGAAATAATAACGGTTATGGAACCGATATGAGGAGGGAATTAGAACTATAACCGAGAACCGATATGGAACCGAAATAATAACGGTTATGAAACCGATATGAGGAGGGAAATAAGAACCGCAACCGAGAACCGATATAGAACCGAAACAATAACAGTTATGGAACCGATATGAGGAGGGAAATAAGAACCGTAACCGAAACAGATAATAGTTGGAAATTTCGGTTCTTTATAACTGTAATTTGGAATAAAGGTTCTCCATAACAGTTTGCAGAACCGAAATCGATATTATAACTGTTTTCAAGCCCTGCCAGTAGCTATTAATTAACTTAACATCGAAATCTCAAGTAGCTTGACACCCACTCATTGAAACATTCATACATTCCAACATTCTACATTCTACAATGTCCAAAGTGTGAATTATAATTTTTGGGACTCGATTGCACAGATACAGTTCATATGGTAACTGTATGACATCCCACTATTTTTTGCGCGGTATTATTTCAAGTCTCCCTCATAAATCACTCCGTTACTCCACCAAAATTTCCTAAACTTCAACTCTTACCCCTTTTTTCCCAACCATCGGGCCATCTAGACGATGTACCTTAGCGGCCCCCATCTGGAGATGGTTAACTACGAAATCCCCTTCCCCTCTTCGCCTTATGAGGCATGATCTCTTCCCTCATATCTACATCTTAAACAAGCCCCTCGTCCTAAAAACCTCTTAAGTTGAGACCACGTCTCATCACCTCTCTACGACCCTCCTAATCAAAGCCACTCTCACCCCTTTCCAATGAAAACACTCGAAATCCATCCAATGGGTTGAGTACCCCCTTTTCGAACGCCCCAAATAAAACACCCGGAAGTCCTATTGTAACACATATTTCGCGCATGAGTCATGGTGCATACCGCGCATATCCCTCATACCTGACATTCCTGTAAATCATATAAATACAAGGGCCCGAGAGACAGGGGTCCTCTTCTACGAAAATACTCCCGCGAAGTGACACGTATTATTGACTACTTTCATTTACAGTGTTATATTAAAAGCATTTAACTCAGTGTCCCACGGATTATAAATCTACAACAACTACTGTAAGCGATTATTAGGTACTATTACTGGCGGCATATCATCTCCATTTATACCATTTAATATTGCTTCGTTTATTGATTTATATTATTATTTTGCTAACGCTCATTGCTTTATTATTATTTTGTTAACGCTCATTGCTTTATATTATTATGTTTGCTAACGCTTATTACTTTATTATTATTTTGCTAACGCTCATTGCTTTATACTATTATCATATGCTTATTGAATTTCCTTGTTATTATTGCTAATTACATATTGCATACATTATAATTACATATATATATATATATATATATATATATATATATATATATATGGATGAGTATGAGACACATGAATATTGACAATGGAGAATTATAATGTATGCAATATGTAATTAGCAATAATAACAAGGAAATTCAATAAGCATATGATAATAGTATAAAGCAATGAGCGCTAGCAAAATAATATATATATATATATATTATTTTAGTAATATATATATATATATATATATATTGCTATTGATAACCATTTATATAAATGTTTATGTGCTAATGCTTAACGTCCAACGCATTATTATAAAATCTGACCGCCATCACATTAACAGTGCATGGCATATTTTCGTGCTTCATATTGAATAAACAGTTTTACTTTAAATCACGCTTCGAATTATTGTGTCTATTCTTCGGTTACGAAGACTCCAAATCAAAACAAGCTGCTGCAACAGCTGATCTCGGTTCGCGAACGCAAGAGTTCTTATAGTGTTTACCAGGCTTACTTTCGCATAGCTCTTGCACGACTATACATCTAGACGAATTTCGCGGAATATTACGGGCGGCTTCTTATGTTAATGCAGTGGTAAATCCAATTACCAAACCTAAATAAAACCACAAGTGCTTTAATGGGTGTCCCCCAGGTGCGCGTTTACCTTTTAAACCTTCCCTGGCCGATCAGTGTTCAGAACAACGCATTCGAGCCTGACTTCCATCAACCCTCAGTGTTCAGAATTTTGCATTCGAGCCTGACTTCCTCCAACCCTACATAGTCATTGTCCTAAAGACCTCCGCCCGGGACGTGATAACTGTTTAAAAATCGGCCGGGTCCATTGGACCCCGTATTACCACCTCGTAACTTAACAAAAATGTGGCCATGAAGGGTTAACGAAATTAGCTTAGGGTTATGGAAATCAATTTTTCATGGAATTTCCTTCATTATGGTCCGAATTACGCCCTTCAAGGTTCATGTCCTGTAAGGAGTTACATCAGGTGGTACTTCAACGGCGTTCGTCTTTCACAAACGTCGCGACGGATCGGACCAATCTCCTGGTTCAGTCCGATTGTTTGTCGGCTTCCCACTCCCGCTGCCACTGCTCTAAGGCAGCTGTACGTGCCACATCCCTATATTCCAAGCTCTTGATCACCTCGGGGGAGCTTGCCAGCTCAGAATTACTTCTATCCTCGGCCCGGGACATAAACGCGGCCCGCCACAATCCCGCCTTCAGATGGACAGGCATCCTGCCTGCGACCATACATGGGGTTTGGTACGAGACCGTCCTATAAGCAGTGCTCGTCCTGATGAGGGCGGTCCTATGAGCTCTTCTAATTATCCTCCTGTTCCCCTCCGGTCATAGCGACGGCGCCCATACTGTTGCATACGGCCGCATAGCGGAGGAATGACTCCCACACACTGTAGTACAGCCGCCTGCAGTAGTGGGAGGTGTCCCTCGTATTAAGGAAGCAGCACTGCGAGTATTCCCGCCACGTTGTCTGTTCTGGCAGCCACTTTCTTTAAATGCGGCCTAAATTTCCTGTAAATTTCTAGGGTTACCCCTAAATAGCAGATCGCCACCGAGATCGTAAACATGTTGCCCATCATCTGGAGGTCGGAGATCTTCTCGTCCCTCATCCCCGTGGGAAGGACCCCTTCCGTCTTCTTCGTTGCTACCTCTAACTTGTTCCTCTGGAACCACATCTTCATCACCTCCATTGTCGAGGCGGGGACTCTAGCTCATGAGTATCCCGCATCGAAAACAATACTGCCAAGTCGTCCGCGTACGCCACAACCCACACGTGCCTATAGGTGTTTAAGGCCTGGAGGACCCCGTCATAGATGAGGTTCCAGAGAAACGGGCACAGTATCTACCCCTCCGGTAACCCCTCGAAGATTTTTGTATCAATTGCTCCCTGCGGTGTGTGGACCGACATTGACCTATTCTCCAGGTATCCTCTTACCGTGTTGACCAGCATCCTGGAGGCACCCCTCATCTCCAGCTCTTGGATAATCAAGGCCCATTTCAGGGTATTAAACGCGTTCTTCACGTCGATCGCGATCAGGGCACAGATCCGCCGAATCTGTCTGCATTCTTCTGCAAACCGGACCACTTCTTGTCTCGCTTCGACTGCGCCGGGTCCTCTCTTGAACCCATACTGACATGCGTGAAAGGGATCCCTGCCTAGCTACAGCTCCAGTGCCTCCTTTACCATATACTCCCACACCTTGCTGAGGGCCGGCAGGATACTGATTGGCATATAGTCTATCGGGGACATAGGGTCCTTGCAGGCTTCGGCATCAGGATCACCCTCGCCCTTTTCCAGGAATCGGGTATCGCGCTTCTCCTCAGGGTGACCTTCACCATTTCCACAACATCCGCCGGACAGTCTCTCACCATGCAGGCTATCACCTCGGTCGGGACAGCGTCCAGTTGAGGGGCCTTGGCGGCTGTAAACTTAGCAATTGCTCTCAAGGCCATCCCCTCGCAGATGCTGTCGAGGATCTTATCGTTCCGACTGCGGTTTCAGTGAGCCAGGGACGCCGGGGGCCCTATTCCATCTCCGGGCTCTCAAATGACGAAAAGATGGCCAATGACCTCCTGCGTCTTTTCACTGGTCATCGCCTTGCCCTATGGATCCAACTCCAGTGTCAGACAGAGCTCCCTCCACGAGCGTTCCTTATTCCTCCAGATAACGATCTGTAGGTGTTTCTTGGCCTCGACGTACAGGGTCATCGTTTAATCCTGCAACCCGCGCGCGCGCGAACTTGTAAAATGTCAACACAGCCTCACGGACGCATTCCACTACAACTATGCACCGTCCCGGCGTTCGGAGAGCTGCTAGCGACCGCTGGACAGCAGTGATGCCCGAGCTTCAAGAATTTTGGGCTGATCTCTTTCAAATTAACGTTGCAAAGAACTATTCAGAATTTCCCGACCCTGATTGAAAAATTTGGGGCCTTTTTCGTATAAGTTTTGAACTGTAAGAGATATCGGAATGCAATTTGCGCCGAAAAATGAGGAAAAATTATTCCCTCTTAATGATGGATAATTTAACATATTTTACGTTTACTTAATTTTTCTTTTAACAATTTTTTAACCATAATTGTTTAAAAAGCTGTTGGAAACTGTTTATTTGATATTGTATTTAACGCTGTTTTTAAAATTCGTGGTGTTGATAAACAACAGGCTAGTTGTTTCTGTATCATTACATTCATAAATTGAGAAATTAAATTTTTATTCAATTATGTGTTAGTTCTGCAGACCTCAGAATCTATTGTTCTGGTTTTCTTTTTTATGATTTTATCCTTAATGAGGTGCATACCTAGATCAGACGTAAACATTTCCGATCTGCTGTCGGTATGTTGTACATATATTTTTATGATATTTCTCCCAGTGAATATCAATTGGACCTAGTTATGCAGAAAGCAACCAACCAACAATGAATATATTGTAACTAGGTCCAATTCTGTATATCTCAGAGGGGTGGGGAAGAAGTATTTCTTTGACGGAGTGCGATGAGGCGTGCAATTGGTTTGGCAGTGTAACTAGGAAAAAATATTTTCACCGTATTCAGGAATAAAAATGATATTACCTAATGGGACATATGGGACCCGAAAACGCATAGGCACTTCCCTTTGCTCACTGAGATAAATACAAACAATAATTTAAAAACTGTTTAAGCAAAACAGTTATATCATAGATACTATAATTTGAGAGGCTACGATAAAAAATATCAGAGAATTGTTCAATTACGCGTGTAAAACACGAAATTTCCATCATTGCGAATAGTGTTCCTGATTTATCGACATTTTTCAAAATTTATATTTTTAGAATAATGTAGATAATATTTATCTAAATTTTTATTCGTGTCCAACTTAGACAAAACTTGTGTAAATGAAAAGAACAGATATTAATTGGTAAATTTATTTATTTAATATAAAATGTGAGCAAGGCGAAACATTACTTTTTTATTTTAAAAAAGTTTTATCAAAAGGACAAACCGTCTAATGTCACGTCAGCCCATCTACTTCTTTTCTTTTTGTGACATAATCTGCGGCTGTAGAAAAATTTCTTCCATTTTGAGTGGATGTTGGTTTAATTGTATATAGAATCGGCGATACGAAGAGAAAATTTGATAAACAATTGCCCAGTTCTTCGTATATATTACTAACATTTATTACTGATTGTAGATGTGTTTATATGTTCATGGTTAACAAACAATTTGAACTAACTGAAAATACACTTCTGAAAACAAATGGGATTTATAATAATTTTCTTACACTGAAGATTCTCGAGAAACACTGTAATTTCTCGAGCAATGAGAAAAATGAGATTATAAAATTTTTCGACAAATTCTCGAGAAGGAACACTAATTGCGACTCTGGAGCCGGACACCCTACCAAAATAAAACTTATCCAGCACGTTACCACGTTGCTTATTCTGATGATTGCCAGTCAAAGATTGTAGTATATAATCAGATTAACTAAAAAAGAATAAAACAACGCACATTTGTGGCACGTATTGTTCCACAGGTGAAAGGGTTAAACATATCGCTGTTGTTATTGGTAACGCTCAGAATTGACGGTTTCCCCGGGTTTGAATAAAGTTACAGCTGATTGATCATGAGGTCCACGCATTATATGTACATCTAATAGTAAAAAATTGACAATTTCTTACCATTCTCTTCTTTTACTTTAGGTGGATGCTATTCAACAACGTTTGTTGGAAAATGTTGATGGCGTATTGGCTGTACACGAATTTCATGTGTGGCAATTGGCTGGCGACCGTATAATTGCTTCAGCACATATAAGATGCAGGAACTTGTCGGAATATATGAAAATTGCCGAGCGAGTGAAAGAATTTTTTCATAATGAAGGCATTCATTCTACTACGATACAACCAGAATTTATTGATGTAAGTAAAGTATATTAAATGATGTACAGAATCAATCATATAATTTTTTTTTAAACTACTGACGAGAAAGAAGGAATTCAGTTTCGTATATTCTCGTTAAGGCTGTTGCCTCATTTTTGTTATGGTCCGAATCGATCGACGCATCCCCAGTAAACAATCGAACCCTAATGAAACTACTGTAGGCGATAAAAAGAAGTTGTACAGGGGTAACATCTCCAGGTACTTTGTGAAGACGATTTTTTTATGCATTTTCTGTTCTCTCTGTCTCTGCCGTGCTGTTGCCAAAGTTTTTTCTATTGAGGAGTTCTTGAAGAAATACGGCACGGGCACGAGAGCTGTGTCTAGCGTCTGACACGTCCAGAATTGCCGGAACGTTCTGAACGAGAAGGGAGTTCTTGCTCCGTCGCTTCCGACGTAACCTAAACCCTAAAGGTCGAGTTTCCTAGCAGCGGCCGGCGGACGCGGCCGGTGGCCCACCTCGGCGGCCAGACACCGGCCACTGGCCCGCCGCGGCGGCTAGGCTCCGGCCGCGCAGTGTTCAGGGTCCCACTTTGGGTCGACGAACGCACTTGAAAAGGTCTACGGTCAAGGATTCATACCTGCTTCGGAAATAAAATAATTTTTTATTCTCTATCGTATCGATATGGAAGTGACACCAATGAATTCCTTATGTTTTTTTCCGGTGAAAATCGTACGAAATTTCATGTAAATCGGACTATTATTAACGAAGACAACTTGAAATCATATAAATGAATTTTTCATGGAATTTCCTTCACATGGTTCGAATTACGTCGTTCGTGGTGTCAGTTTAATCCGCGAAATATAAGGAATCCATTGACGTCGTTTTTGCAAAGATCTGATGGGAAATGCGGAAATCTTGGACATTTCTGACTTTTTCATGATATTCGAACCCTTTCGAGGGTCGAATGCCATAAAATTCGGTGAAGCACTGCGACGGGTTGTCCTCAAAGGACAGGCGCCGCTGGAGAATCACCCTGTATGTAGTAGTAGAGTAAAATACAACCTGCCATAACATCCAACTAAAAAAATTCTACACCAAGAAGGCTCGAAGCTATTATAAAATCAAAAGGCAATCCCACAAATTATTAAAACAGTAAATATTTAGTTTATTTCCATAGTTTATTGATCCTTTATTTAACTGTACGAATACTTACTGCGCGCCTATTTCTGCACGTTTATCTCCTTTTATTCATATTTTTGTTAAAGCTAAGGGGAATAAAAATTTGTTTATACAAGATCTATTGTACAAACATTTAAGAATATTTATTAATCATCTTTTTCTGTTAAAATTTAGTACTGACATGGATATACAAACTTTTACTTTAAATTAGTCGCTGCACGAATATTTTTTACATTGACTGTATACATATATGTAAGTACCGAGGCCTCCAACGAGTTAGATAAATGACAAACAATGGTGGTCGTTTAGTGGTCAACGTAAACTACAGACCAAACTGTGAAATACGGGTACGTAGAATTCTTCAATTTCGTTTTTAGTGAAAACTACAAACGTTATATTGAACTCGCTACGCGTAGGGAACAGGAACCTCAGGTATAAACTTTTAGTATATTTCGGGCTTAAATGAACCAGTTGCTTCCGAAAAACTAGCCAGGTTGATCGGCTAGTGGCTAGGCGCTGAAAAAGGCTCGCTGTGCAGGCCTGGGCTAGAGCGTCTCATCGGAGTCGCGGTTTATGATCGTATATTCGTATTATCCCGCCCTTCGACGGCGGCCACGTACCCTATACGTACCACCCGCTGACACAGCAATATATGGATTAACGAAATTTTGCCTTCATGTTGTGTCCTTAATCATCCTAAACGAAGGGGGCTCTTGGAGGTAACAACTGAGAGCGGTGCGAAAATTCATTTACCTATCGTTAATGGTCGACAATTCCGCATTTTCGAAGACCGCTTCGACAACATCTGGTTGCTAGATTTCCATAGGGCAATCAAGAACGTACCTCACCGTCTTTAAGAATTTAGAGATTATTCGCTGTGAATAAAAGCGCGACTTTTCATTAATCCGCAGGTGTCCGGGGGAACAGTAAACAGCTGGATATTTCCTAACGTATTGGAGATAAAAAAATTGTTTATATGCAATTGCATGGTTCGAGGGGGCAAATTAATTAGTGCAGACCAATTTTTCATCAATTATTATTTTAACAGATACGATGGTCAAGTTCGGTTTTCTGAATGGAACTATCTTCGGGTCAGGCATAATAGGAGCTGCGCTGAGCCTCGCCCTTTCCGTGACCTTCGCTACGGTCTCTTTTTGTAAATACTTTTTTAAACAAAATGGAATAAAGACGTTTATTATTATTATTATTATCTTTTTTTAGAGATCACTTGATAGTACGTTCCAAGACAAATTCAATAACATGTAATGTATACACCTTATTTCAACTGGTTTTCGAGATATTGCGCTTGCAAATTTACTGACTTTTACTGGAAGAAAACCCGCTCGAATAGGAACCACATATGTATGTATGTACATGTACCGATACCAGGAGTTCATACAGAATGTTTAGTCGTACATTAAGCAGACTACCTTGGTCGTGTCATTTTGTGTAAGGAAAATTTCGTTCCCATCCGCACTTCCAAGAGAGATGCGGAAACATAAATCAGTATACTCTAAGGAGTCCTTGACTCGCGCTATCGTCTTCGGAAACGCCGAGTTTGATGCATCCCAGACCACGAGGACCGGGCTCTTGAAGGCTCACCATGGCTCCGACCGTTCAACGGTTTTCGCCAGCTAGTGGGTCGCTGGTGACGTCAGGGCCCGGGGTTTTTCCCACGCATTGCCACGCCGATGTCATCAAGCGGGGGAGTCCAGCGCGTGCACATCCCACTCCAGGAAGACACGCTAAGGGTGAAATGGAAGGGTGTTGCGACGTCGCGGGACGCTGATTGGGCAAGGCCCATTTTCCAGACCGGGAAGGAGAGCGACAAGACTCCGAAGAAACTCGACCACCATTAGATCGCAACAGAACTTGCAACGAGTTAGATCTCATTTTTTGAACTCGGTAAAACTTGTGGCACATAGGCCATTCGGGATAACGAGTACATTTAGATAATTCGGACAATTCCATAATTCCGTCGGAATCTCACTGTGAACTTAGTTAAGTTAAGTTTTTTGTTAAATAAATAGTGTTTAAATCAACAACCTTGTCCCTATTTGAGGGTGGTCTTTCAACTATTTTATATTTTTCATTTTAATATACGTATAAAGAAGAGAATGTAATATGAAGATAATTATTGTTGTAATTTAATTATGATACACACATTGGAAACATCCTTCCTCAAAGAGGAGGGACTAGCCCCCTGTGAATTCGGCAGCGGAGGAGGAACCTTCTTCCTCTTGACGAAATCGAAGGGGAAAACCTCACATCTGGTTGCCAAAACTTATTGTGGCTGATCGGCCAGAGTGCCTCGCCAGGGTCCGGTTTATAACCGTAATGTCCCGCGAGTCGGCGACAAGACAACGGTCTTGATTGCCCTTTAGAAATCTGGCAAATAGATGTTGTCGAAACGTTCTTGGGTAAATATGAAATTATCGGTCGAAAACAACGAATTAATTCTCGCTTGGCTCTGATCCCGGTTTTGTCCAAACGCCCAATGGGCGTCAATCTCAAGAATAGAGAAAAAATTCAACATGCCACTTTTCCCAATCAACATGTCGAATCTTATGAAGCTACTTTACAAAACATCAGTAGTGTATCTGAAGAAATCGATAAGAAGTTTAAAAATTCTTCGTTTGAATCTCAATGAGAATATTTTAAGCGTACAATCTTTTCTTTACTTTTTAAAACCTTTATTTCTAGCATCTTTGATTCCTTCATCCAATTAGCCGATTGGACGGTTGCCCAAATATTGTATAATTTCGTAGGAATGTATTAACCCTTTCTGAACTGTATTTGGTACCTATATATGATAACATGCATACAGGTTTGCAAATATTTCTTCACTTACCACAGTATGCAGTATATTTATCAAATTGTACTAGTTTTATTGGAAGTATTGATATTATTTTTTTAAATAACGCTAATCCACCGTATGAGTGGTATATTAATACCTTTTTTATGAACTTCCTTAATTATATTCGGCAGTTTCAGTGCGAAAAATGTAATGTTATTGAATTTTCCCCCATTTCTTGGCACTCAGCCTCACTGTGCGTCCTAGAATACAGGTGATTACTCCATTATTGGTAAATATTGCCAAATCTTCTTGCAAAGTCAAATATACAGGGTGTCCCACGGTAGACTGGACAGCGCCGTAGCTCCTAAAGTATTGGAGATAAAAATTTAAAAAAAATAGGGAATTGCATGGTTCGAAGGGGCTAATAAATTAGCCCGAACGAATTTTTTTTTCGATTATTATTTTAAAAAATTCTATGGTCAAGTTCGGTTTTTCAAATGGAACTATTTTTTTTGAAGTCCTGAGTTGATAGTGCGTTCCAAGACAAATTCAATAAGCATCAATGTATACACTTTATTTTCACTGGTTTTTGAGATATTGCGCTTGCAAATTTACTGATTTTCACTGCAAGAAACTCCTCTGGAATAGCAAGGACCGGGGTCGGTCTTACTGGCGCCACGGGTGGCACTGCCTGTTGAAATAGATACCTACCTGCGAAAGGTCTACGCCAGGCCCAAAGGCTGGACAATTCTTTTCCGCCAGAAATGCTACTTAGGTAGGTACATCTGCAGTATCGAGAAGCGCATCGTTACTTTTATTTCGCACTTGCTTCTACGCTCGGATGGCCGGTTCTTTTGGGAGGGATGCAAGTTGGATTGGTTAGGTTCGGAGGAGTGAAAGTTGCTAGACCAAATTTCAACTATAGGGAGCAGATTGTATCAGAACCAATCAGATTTGCATCCCTCACAAACGGCTGCTAGAGAGCAAGAGGCCCTCTTCACAGCAATACCTTCTCCCCAATGCCCACCTTCTTTCGCACGGAAACCGTGAACGCATGGTTTTGTTTTGATATCGAAGCTCATGTTTATACTCGAGAGGACCACGCGTCGACAGCGGGCTACCCCTTTTCTTACCGTGTCTCTCCACGAGGAGTATTGCCGATGGATTGTAGAAGCGCAGATGTCTGGATGCCAGTTGTTGAATTCAGGAGACGATAGAAACACTTTGTTACAAAACACACATGTACTATAATTAAAGTAAATCGTATTCCTCTCGGGCAGGAGTCGCCCGACGTTCGTCAAGAAGATGCGGCCTGGTACCCCGTGGCGAGGACAACCCTTCGCAGGGTCTCGCTCAATTTTTATGACTTTTACCGGAAAAAGGTACGAATCCTGGGCCGAACGTAACGAATTGAGGTCGAGCCCCCGCAGTCGAGGGTGAAATATCCATTACAGCGTATTAAGAAATTCTTTTCTTCATCGTATCGAGAGGGAAGTGACGCGAATGGATTCCTTATGTTTTTCTGACGAAAATCATACCAAATATCATGCAAATCGGACTACTTTGATACAAGCTATTTGTATTCCCTATGTAAAAGTTGTCCGATTTACACGATATTTGGCATGATTTTCATCGGAAACCACAAGGAATCCAACGGCGACACGTCCATATCCATACGATAAAGAATAAAGAATTATTTTATTTCTGAAACAGATACAGGGTAATTATGGAGGTACGCCCGTCAAGAAGATGCGGCCTGGTACCCCGTGGCGAGGACAACCCTTCGCTGGGTCTCGCCCGATTTTTATGGCTTTTTCCGGAAAAAGGTACGAATCCTGGGCCGAACGTAACGAATTGAGGTCGAGCCCCCGCAGTCGAGGGTGAAATATCCATTACAACTTATTAAGATATTCTTTTCGTCATCGTATCGAGAGGGAAGTGACGCGAATGGATTCCTTATGTTTTTCTGATGAAAATCATACTAAATATCATGCAAATCGGACTACTTTGACATAAGCTATTTGTATTCCCTATGTAAAAGTTGTCCGATTTACATGAAATTTGTTATGATTTTAATCGACGAAACGCCAGGAATCCATTGGCATCACTTTCTCCTTCGATACGACGAAGAAAAGAAGCAAACATTTGAAATCCTAAACATTTCTCACTTCTTAATGATATTCCAAACCCTTCGAGGGTCGAAAGCCATAAAATTCGATGGGCACTGCGGGGTGTTGTCCTCGCCACGAGGCGACGGGCGTACCTCCAGAATTACCCTGTATTTGTTTAGGAAATAAAATAATACTTTATTCTTTATCGTATGGATATGGAAGTGTCGCCGTTGGATTCCTTGTGGTTTCCCGATGAAAATCATGCCAAATGTCGTGTAAATCGGACAACTTTTGCATAGGGAATACAAATAGCTTGTATCAAAGTAGTCCGATTTGCATGATATTTGGTATGATTTTCGTCAGAAAAACATAAGGAATCCATTCGCGTCACTTCCCTCTCGATACGATGAAGAAAAGAATTTCTTAATACGCTGTAATGGATATTTCACCCTCGACTGCGGGGGCTCGACCTCAATTCGTTACGTTCGGCCCAGGATTCGTACCTTTTTCCGGTAAAAGTCAAAAAAATCGAGCGAGACCCTGCGAAGGGTTGTCCTCGCCACGGGGTACCAGGCCGCATCTTCTTGACGAACGTCGGGCGACTCCTGCCCGAGAGGAATACGATTTACTTTAATTATAGTACATGTGTGTTTTGTAATAAAGTGTTTCTAGCGTCTCCTGAATTCAACAACTGGCATCCAGACATCTGCGCTTCTACAATCCATCGGCAATACTCCTCGTGGAGAGACACGGTAAGAAAAGGGCTAGCCCGCTATCGACGCCTGGTCCTCTCGAGTGTAAACATGAGCTTCGATATCAAAACAGAACCATGCGTTGACGTATTCCGTGCGAAAGAAGGTGGGCATTGGGGAGAAGGTATTGCTGTGAAGAGGGCCTCTTGCTCTCTAGCAGCCGTTTGTGAGGGATGCAAATCCGATTGGTTCTGATACAATCTGCTCCCTATAGTTGAAATTTAGTCTAGCAACTTTCACTCCTCGGAACCTAACCAATCCAACTTGCATCCCTCCCAGACGAACCGGCTATCCGAGCCTAGAAGCAAGTGCGAAATAAAAGTAACGATGCGCTTCTCGATACCGCAGATGTACCTACCTAAGTAGCATTTCTGGCGGAAAAGAATTGTCCAGCCTTTGGGCCTGGCGTAGACCTTTCGCAGGTAGGTATCTATTTCAACAGGCAGTGCCACCCGTGGCGCCAGTAAGACCGTCCCCGGTCCTTGCTATTCCAGAGAAGTTTCTTGCAGTGAAAATCAGTAAATTTGCAAGCGCAATATCTCAAAAACCTGTGAACATAAAGTGTATACATTGATGCTTATTGAATTTGTCTTGGAACGCACTATCAACTCAGGACTTCAAAAAAAATAGTTCCATTTGAAAAACCGAACTTGACCATCGTATTTTTTAAAATAATAATCGAAAAAAAATTCGTTCGGGCTAATTTATTAGCCCCTTCGAACCATGCAATTCCCTATTTTTTAAATATTTTTATCTCCAATACTTTAGGAGCTACGACACTGTCCAGTCTACCGTGGGATACCCTGTATATCGAAGGGTAAGAAAAAATTTTTTTTAATCAAATTCATAAATCCGTTTTCTGTATACACTCCGTCAAAATTTGCGCTCCGGAAAAAACATGCTAGTCGCGTTGACAGTCCCCAGACCATATGGTTCATCGAAATTAAAAAAAACAATAATATTTAGAAACTAGAAGCCTGCCTCTATTACGTGACGATAACAAAATGTCGAATTTGTAAAAAATAACAAAATGGCGGAACACTGAAAAAAAGTCGTATTTTCGGGGTACAAAATTGGGGAAATGTTGCTCAAAAAAATAGAAGCAGGTCGAAAATTGAAAATGTCTGATCGTCACGTAATAGCGACGGGTTTTCCGTACAATAAATGTCCTTGATCATGCCAATTGGACGTATAGTTTTCTCTGTAGACTGTCAACGCGGTTGAAAAATGTAATTCTGAGGATATCGCGTTCAATGTTCTGCGTGGCTCAGTCGCGCGTTTGACACCGCTTCACGAAAAACACCATATCTCCGTCAATTTTGCGAATTCCTTCATAAAATTTGGAGAGAACATTCTTGAAACATACGTCTTTCAGAAAATGTAAAAAAAAAAATTTCAGATTTGAGACAGTGGTCTCCCCCCTTAAGGATGGAGACCGTTATGAAATACGGCACTTAGTAATTTATATTTTTTATTACATATTGATATCGGTTGTGGAGCAGCTGATATTGTGCAATTAATTTCTTTAATAATGTCGCCTTTTTCATCATAAGAGAATAACAATAGTTGCATTATAATAATTTTTGGCGGAGTAGTTATTTCAATTTTAGTAAACATTTGCCCCGAGCATTGTTCGCATGGTTTTTGCGGACTCGGTTGCCAACCAATCGGTAAAGCAATATTAACATAATCTTGTAAAGGTATACCTTTCTTCGACTTTAAACACAATTTTTTAACGGACAGGGGGAGAATATAATGCTTGTTAGTGGTTGTTTCTTTATGAGGACATTTTCTGCACTGTACAGATGTTGTCATTTCCAATTGAATTATTTTTTGGAGCCCTTGTAAATTATTGCATAATGCTAAAAGAAATTCAGATGCGTCTTGTTGAACTTTTTGCAAAAATTTGCCTCGTATGAAACTTCTAATTTTCAAAGTAGTTATATTTTTATGTTGTTCCGAGTAATCATTTATGAAATCTCGAATTTCGTCGAACTCTGTAAACTCTAATAATTTTGTTTTGATTACATTACATTGTATAATACATTGCATGATAGTATTCGCGTAACTTGATATTTGATTAGTGTTAGTTATTCCCCGAATTTCTATACAACCTTCAGCATTATCCTCAATGGGAATTTGATGAGCTAGTACTCCTTTGGGTACGGACCACAAATTGTCTCCAATTTTTTTATGTTTGATGTTTCGAATTTCGTTAGTTGGAAGTGGCGGATCATGAGTGGCCCCTAATTTGTTATATTCAAGAATTGCCGATTCACTAGCTGCCACAGATTGCGGGTCAAAGTTAATCAAGTGCAGTCCTTCCAAAGTAGTGATTCTTGAGAGAGCCACATAAACTTGCCCAGTAGAAAACACACTGTTGCCAGCGTCAATGATAGCATTTGCCAAACTCAAGCCTTGACTTTTATGTATAGTGATACCATAGCTTAGGCAAATGGGAAATTGTTTTCTGACAACGAACACCCTTTCCATAACTTGAAATTTAACGGATACTTTTTCTATAGCGCATTCTCTGCCTCCTGGAAGGATAATGGTTATTTTGTCGATATCATCTTTATTGTCAATAGATCGGGTGACTGAAATGATTGTTCCAATAGTACCGTTAACTATTCCTAAAGTGACGTCGACGTTCCTACGAATCATAATTCTCGCTTCAATTTTTATTGTAATACTTTTGGCCAGACCAGCAGTTCGTGAATGATCTTCTTCGTATTTATTTAATAATTTCATTACTTTATTTTTCAAAAATTTTGAGCAATTCAGCTGGTCCTGAGCAATAAGCTCGATCTTTTCAGATTCAATTTTTTCAAGCATTGCACTGTTTAGAGTATCACACAGGTGGCATGTAGGTAACAGGCAAACAGTGTCAGCAGGTAAACGAATGATGTATTCACATAATTCATCAAGTTTCATTGAATAACTTGACGACTTGAATTTTAGTTGTCTCGTTTGCAACAATTGCATATATGAAGTCAACAGTGTGCCCAAACGAATTCTCGATAATAGTTGACGGTATGTTTCATCACCTTTTTGTCGCATATTTATCGTTAATACTTTGTATTGGAATAAAGACCATAAATTGTGACCTGCTAAGCAACCTAGAAACTTTTGTACCTGTTCGGCAGACATTTGCACGTAACAAGGATCTTCGCGAACTGGAGGGAGTTGTAGTAAATCTCCGATTACCAGTATATGCTTTTTACCGAACCAGCCCTCGTCACATTCATATGTATTGAATATTTCCATGAGACGTAGGTTTATATACATCAATGTAACATTTGATATCATCGATACTTCATCTATTATTATTAATGAAACATTTTTCAATTAATTTCGTAATAATTTGAGCGCGGCGTGAGACAATTGTTTATATTTTGTTGCACCGCCATGTTCGACAGGTAATTGAAACAGTCTGTGTACTGTCAAAACATTAACATTGAAAGCTGCGATTCCGGTAGGCGCCATTACAGCCGGTTCTTTTCCCAAATTTTGTTTAATATAACCCTGTAAAGCTTGAATCAAACGACTCTTACCGGTTCCACCTTCTCCACTGACAAACAGTCTCAAAATTTCATTTTCTGAATTTAAAACCGAAACTACTTTTTCGAAAATACTATTTTGATCAATATTCAAGCCAGCAATCATTTCCAAAAGTTCCTCTCCGTTTACGTTATTATTAGCAGCGTCATGAAAATCTTTCATCGCATCGCCAACTTCGAAAGGATCACATTCTAATGCATTTTCTTCGCAGTCGATAGGATTATTTTGAGATGGTTCTTTTGTTTTTTCATTTACCATTTCCTTAACGGCTTCAATGCATTCTTCTAAATCAGTCAACTTTTTATGATATTTCATTGCTTCTTCTAAAATAGTTTGTACTGTTAAAAATGACTCTGAGTACGTTTCACATCCATTTTTCAATACATCAATATCTCTCCAAGGTTGAAACAACAAGTAGGGCATAGAAATATCTTTCTGGCTGAGTTTTCGAATTATTCATGTAGTGATTTACCAAATAAGGTCTCTTTCTTCTTTTGAAATACTTATTTCATATTTCGAAACATTGGAGTTCGGAATCATCATCATTATTATCTTGATCATCATCTTTATTGCAATCATCATTGTTTTGTGCCTTTTTCGTATCGTACCATCTTGCAAACTCGTACAAACTCATCGATTCGTGTTGGACTGGTCGGTTTGGGCAGTAATCGTCAATTATATTTGGGAAGAATATATCAGTCGATCCGGGATCCAAGTTTTCTATTTCTTCTTTGCGTTTCACTCTCTGATTACTGATTACATTGACGTCTAACCATCTAATAGTTGTTTCGCTATCCGTACCGTATAAAGATATTCCTAATAAAGTATCGGCAGCTTCTAGAGCACCGCATTCTCTATTATTTAAACCTTGCATTCCAATATTCCATAAGCGGGCGCATAATGATTTTGTTGATTCAACGTCTACAAACATTTCAGCTGCAAAACTTTTTTCATGTTTTGTCACGTATTTAGTGCAATACCAACACAGAGTAGTTGAGTTTTCACCTACAAATTCCTTCCCATGCTGTTAAGACAATTGGGTTATAATCGTTAATATTTACTTCTTGTTTGTCACGGGGCAAGTCGTATAATCTACTGCGACTTCTTAATTGCTTCCTACCAGCTATAGATGTAGCTACGTCTCTCATCTTTATGTTTTCTGTAACAAGTCTAGGAAAACCAAAACGACACACTCGCTTTATGCGGTTTTTATTGTTCTTTTTTGTTCTCATGCAATACGAATTGTAATGATGCCTTTGATGGGTATTCACACGTCTATACAAAGTAGGCGAGATTTTTGGATCTGGAAGTCTACATGTGACATATCTTTGTATGAAAGCAGCTACTATTTCATCTGAATCTTTGCCTAGAATAGGAGCATCTTTGATCCATATTAATAGGTGGAAATGTTGCAAACCTCTACCTTGGTATTCTCTCCTCCAGAAATAATGTACCACGTGCCCGATTGGATTATCGATAGAACAAAGAAACTCTAGCATCGCATGAAATTTATTACCGAGAAATCTTGACACGGATAGTGGATGTTTTGTTAGAATCTGATTTGGCGACATTTTATCCATAAGCGGTGTATTAACTTCTTTAACATATTCAATTAAATCTGACCATAACCATTCAGCTGGACTGAGAGTGAGGAACCAGGTAGCTGGCCCATAATATTCCAGCATGCATCTCAAATTACTTCTAGGTATATGCCAGAACGGTTCTGTATTTGGAATTCGAGAGAATATAGTCGTTAAATTACACTCGAGAAGGTCCTTTTGTAATAGATTCAATTACTCGTATGTACTTGCTGTGCATTTTTCTTTTGGATTAATTATGTTCAATTTTTGATAAATACCAGCTTTCAAACGTCTAATATTTGTTTGATTCAATAAGAAAAATAGGTATTGCACGTCCAGTCGAAAATGGGAATGTTTAGATTTAAGCCGTGCTTTAATATATTCATATTCAGACAAATAGACTTCTGTATGCTCGTGATATCCATGCATTCCATAAGGATACAAATGTGGGAAGCATTGGAGATCAACGGTCTTACAATAAATATCAATTGGCGCGTCCTCTACCTTTTTTTGCTGATATAATGTAGTCGCTTTTTCATTAATCCTTTTCTCGTATAATGGATAAATTGTGTATTGTTCGTAAATATCATCGTCTTTATCAGCTTGACTTACCAATGCAGGTAATTTGATTTGCTTATCAGTGTTTTCGGCTGTTTTGTTTTCTTTTTGTGCGTCGGAGTCGTCTATTTTATATTCAATTTCCGGCCAATCATTTTTTAATAATTCATTTGGATTTGGAGGCAAAATGATATTTTCATATAGACGATTTATCTGTTTCAAACGTACCAAAGCATTATACACGTTTTTTACATTTACAAGATGTTCCCAAACCGTTTTCGCTTTTGTTGGTAAACTACGTACCAATATGTAAAATTCTGGATTAATATTGATTGGATCTGTTGGTTTACAAATCTTTTTGAGCGTTTCCTCTATTGGCAATGGCAAATGAAATGTTCTTCCTTTTACTTTCTGGGTCATATTTTGATGAGGTATATTTATTTTGGCTTTCGAGACAGTTTCCATTCTTTGGACAACTTGAAATGCTTTTGCTCTTTGTAAAAACATTCTTTCATACTCGTTTAATGCAGATATTTCTTTTGGCATTTCTTTAACATATAACTTATTTTTAACGCAAGTTGGAGGCATTTGATTCCTTTGAAATTTTTTCTTACAATATTTGCATATGAAATCACTGTACAATCCGTTTTTCTCTGCGAAAACACTAAAATTTTCCCATGATTCTGATGTCAAGGGCTTCCTCATATCTGCAATTTTGATCACTTCTTTACGGTAGCACAGTTTTTCGCATGAAATGCACGAATTTATAGCAGTATCTAATGTTCTTTTGGTCAATTGTTTAAAAGCATTTTTATATTTAGACATTATGTTTTGTTCATTAAGATTTTTTATTTCGTACGATTTCGATATCGTAGTTCTACTCTTCTCTACCGCTTCTTTACTAATTTTTGTGAGATATTCTATATCAGTTTCATCCAATCTCTTGTCAAGATTCTTTATATTATTGCACTGTTCCAAAATTCTACAAATAATTCTCTTTATAACTCTTACATTGACAAAATGGGGGGCTAAAAGTAAAACTGGTAAAAATGTCGAAGAGCATGTTCAGGTTCAACATAACAAAGAAATGAATGTCCTAATTTGTGGGACATGTAACTTCTACTGCAAGATAATAAGTTTTTGGCAAATTTATAAACACTCTTTACTTTGAGGCTGTCAGCAGTCTTCAACAATGCTTGATACCTTTGTATAATGGATACATTATCAATTTTACAAATATCATCACACATCCATATTTTTCTTTCTTTCTTGTTATTGTTGTCTATTACTGATAATGGTAATACGTTCATAACTTGGCCTTTCTCATTGAGAAGAAGAAGTTTATTTTCAATTGGCAGAGGTTCTAAAACTTTGTCAATATTCACATCATTTGCATTTTTAGTCACTGATTGATCATCCAATTGTGTAAATTTATTTTCATGTGCATTTCCCTCTATGTCGTCATCCTTTTCGTTTTTATCTTTCTGATAAGAATCACATTTAGATTTCTTTTTTTTTATCTTTCTGATGAGAATCACATTTAGATTTCTTTATCAGGAATTTGTGTTTGTATGCCGCCTCATAAAAGTACGGTTCAGAAGACGGCAAATGCTTTGAAAATCCACATAATGCTTCAATCCTATCCGAAATATTGTATTCTGGACAATTGTTAGCTCGAGTCAAAGCAACCTCTGCTTTTTCTTTTAAGATTCTTATATTTTTTCTCAAATAGAATAAGTAGCTTTTCCTTTTCTGCATGCACCATTTATAAATTTCCATAGCTTTTAATCGGCTACTCACTACGCATTTCTTTTTCATTTCTGAAAGAAGAGATTTTGAAATATTCTTTATATATCTGTCAGAGGAAAGATGAAATTTTATCCTATAATTGATATTTCGGATCTTTCCAACTTTTGCAATGTGTTGTTTTTTGCATATACTGTAATATTTTTTATCATATATTTTTCTAGATATCCGATATCTAAGATTATTGTATCTACGTTGCTTTTTTTTGGGAAAATTGAAACTGTGTTCTTTGGGTGTAATTTCTGCAATTTTCTATGCTGAAGTATTCGTAGTTTATTTTTCCTATAATAGTTACGATTATAATGTTTTCTTATTTTTGCTAACGTTATCTGTGAATAATCAATTATATTCAGAGCATCATTATTCTCGGCATCGTTTTTTGGTGAATCAGTTTGCAAAATTTGTTTCGCCATATTAGAAGAAGTTTTATTTAGTTCGTTATCAAAGTTTCTATGATCATTATATTGAAGTACAGGAAACATGACTATGACATTATTTTTTAACATTTTGATCAAATCATCACGCATTTTATTACGATCATATTGCACTTCAGTAGGTTTTACTCCTGATGCAAGTGACACGGCATTAGCTATTGCAAACACGCCACAATCATTGAAATTTGTTTGCATCTGTACCGAGTCGAGAAGGATACCTTTTTCCTCGAAAGGATAAAATGGAAATAAACGTTTTAAAACAATTTCATGGTGTCGATGTACAATTCTTTGGTTCAGAGAATCATATATATGAATAAAGTTTGTATCATAATAACAGCAAACCCAATGGCCACCTGTGCTATTAGACCAATCATCGTTCGCTTGGCTGTATAAAATTTGTATATGTTCTTTCGATTTGTCTACTGGGATTATTACATCTGGACGTTGTAGTAAAAGCGTAACTATGGGTTCATAACCATGAGATTGTCGCAGAATATTGTGAAAATGGTTTATATGCGTGTCTTTTAACCACTCCCCTATCTGAATGATCTTCTCATCTTTTTCTGACAATTCTATTTTTCTCAATTTCATCGATCGTGGAATTGTTATAGACTTATTTGCTCTCGAAATCGAATGCTTACGAGAACGTCTCAAATTGTTTACTATTTTATCATTCATAAATTCATTACCATCGACATCAGTCAAATCTATCTTGAAATTGCTTTTTTCTCCTTGTAACTTAGTTTGTTTGTTTATAATATTCCCATCTTTCAGAAATGGTTTATATCGCTTCAATGTGTATAGTTCTGCATTGTCATTTATTTCTGAGTTATATTTTTCACTTTTTTCAGGAGATGTCACATTTATGATCGCTTTATTTATATTATTATTATTGTTTGTAATATTACTCCATGACGAATAATTATGTTCCATAAAAATATTTGTACCAATATTACCGTGAGATAGCTGCCTAACATCTACCTTGATTCCTCGATTTTGAATATTCATTCGTAACCTTTCGTAACATTTTTGCCGTGCAACTTGTAACGGCAAAACTTGTTGTGGAATTGTTACATTAAGATCTTGGGGAAAATGTTCGAACTGTATTTCTTCGGTCAATAATTTCAACAGGTGATTTTGCATAAGTGTTGTATTATAGTAAACATTTTGTGGTTTAATACTAAATGCTAATGAAACGCCAATTGCTATAGCCATGACTCCACAATTCCTTGTATTTTTTTGTTGTTGAACAATCGGAAAACGAACGGTTTTTTTCGTAATTGTAATATGAGGATACAACTTTTCCAAAAAAAGTTTTTGCTCTTTGTGTAACGAATTCTGCAGCGTATCGTATATGTAAATATTTGTCCCGTCATAGTAACTGCATGTCCAATGTTGTGGACGATGCAAAATTTGTATGTGGTCCCTATCTTTCCTAACGGGTTTGATTTCTAGAAGGTTATATCTTAGATACGTAGGTCGAATTTCGTAATTAGCGGCTTTGTTCAATAAGTAAGGAAAAGCCGACATATGAGAATCCTCAACAAGCCAGCCATCGTTTGACTCACATCTTATAATTTTCTTTTCCTCCTCGGTTAAATTTTTATGAGGATTATTAACCCTCCGGCGGGCGCGCTTTGTCGAATCTCACGAACGGGCGCGCTGCGGCCCTTTATGTCGCAAACAGAAAAACACCAATATAGTTGAATAATAGCAAAATTTATTACATAAATGACAAGAACAGTAAAGTTTGAGGTAGTCCGTACGAAATAAACAAAAGAAATACTAGAAAAAACAATAAAAACCAATAGTAAAAATAGTAAATTAGACAATGAGATCAGTCTTCCTCCATTGGGGGATGCAAGCAATTATTGCAATGAACTGTTTTATTACTATGCTTTTTGCATACAAATTGGTGACAGAGATCACAAACAACTGTTGTTCTAGTATTTGTATGCGGAGTGCATGTGTAACACTGTCCAGTACGATGGTGGTCTAATGCCTCTGGTGGTGGTCGATATTGTGACAGAAACTCTGTTACATCTTTCGGAAGTGTCTGTAATTTAGCTCGCTCCCTCAGATGGTCTTCAATCAGATCTAAACCTAATTTGGTAAGGTAGTTCCGTCTTCTGGGCGAATTTTCTGAAGGCTTGGTATTATTGAAAATTATTTCAGAATTGATTCCTGCAATGTCAAGCATCCGAAAGAAAATTGCAAGGGGCCATCTTGTGGTAATTCTTTGCGTGGTATAAGAAGCACATTTTTGGTCGACACTATCGACACCACCTTTTGTTCTATTGTAGTCTAAAATGATGTTTGGTTTATTACTAACGACATCGATTTCGCCTGTATCATCCATTGTTGATAATAAAATCACTGCCTTATTTCTTTTGGTGACATATGACACTAGTGTTATGTCATCCTGAAACCCGAACAAAGAGGATCCAACCACTCGAGATTTACTTGGAAGAAATTCAGGTGGTATTTCTCTTTTATTCTTCTTCATTGTGCCAGTCAATGTAATTCCATTTTGGAGGAGATACACGGCTAAATGATAGCTGGTATAATAATTATCCACGGTCAAGTTTCTGTTCGATTTTTTTATAGGGTCTATCAATTGCTGTACTATATCGAATGGTTTATTAGATGCCTTGTAAGGTCCAGTCGGTTGTGTCCCACAGTATATCTAAAAATTCCATGTATAGTACGTCCTGCTATCACAAAGAGCATATATTTTCAGACCATATTTGGCCGGTTTTTGTGGCATATGTTCCGAACCCTAGATTAAAATTACAAGGACCATGACGTGAAAATATTTATATTGTCAATATCCATATAACCTTCTAGAAATAAGTTTTTGCGCATCCTTCGTTTATAATCCGTACCTAACGGGACTATGCCGTTCGACACTAATTGCAGCCATATACACGTCCATTTTTAACTTTTTATGAAGTATACCTACATTTTGACCCACAAGTTACACACAATAGACAACGGTCCCCACATCTGGTCGACAGCCGATCGCGTCCGTGCGGCACTGCCGAGTCCCCAAATAGCCGGGCCATAAACCCGGACCGTCGGCAGACACCCGCGTCATCGGCGTGGCCAAAACAACCCTTGACCTCGCACCTTTCAAAACACCACGTGCACACCGTCCTGTCAAGGGACCTTCCCTCCACCACGGATCCACCGAAAATGGAAGGGAGAATCCCTTCCCTTGCAAATCCAAGCCCACTGAAAGAACGCAAGTTTCAAAAACAAGTTAGTTCACGACAAAACGCCTAAGAGAATACACTAAGAATCCAAAATATATCTCGATGTGAATTCACAAGTACTTAACACTGCACCAGAACATTTGTATACTACTACAGTCATTTGTTATTAATACAGTTTGTTGTTATTGTTACATCATCACCAGTTTCCACTCAATTTACTATCCTTTACCACGGTAGTTCGTCGTAAGGGTGCATGCTGCAACATAATGTTGATATAAATCAAAACGAAGATTTACGACCTTCGTTGACTTGTTTTTTCTAAAGACGGTCTCATTGTGAAGCACGTGCTCGCACGTTCCGGTCTAATCGGTGCGCGCGAACAGCATATATTGTACAAATCCGCATCGACCGCGAAATGGATGAAGCATTTCATCTATTGTAATATATTGTCCCAAATTATAATTATTGATGCAATTATTTAGAAAACTTGTGTAAAACTCTCTGATAGCAGCTAATTTGTTGCTCTCTTGACGAATTTTCCTAGTTCTAATATCGTCAAAGCGAAGAGCACGAAGAAGGAAGAGGAACCTTTTATAACTAAAAACAGATCTCATTACAAGCATTCCAGTTCCATCCTTTGACCCAGTTCCAGAACGTTTGCATGATTTCCTTTTTTCACTGCAATAAGGAAGAGTACTCCAAACAAGCCTGAATTTCAATGCGGGTAGTTAATTTACAGTCTCTTTCTCTTCGATATAAAACATTTGCTTTTTTATTTTCGATGTATAAATTGGTACAGGTAACGATATTATCAATCATATGTTTGGTTATGAATATAAAAAATGATTCCAATTGAGTTGATACATGTTTTGCTGGATCATTGGGCCCAGGTACTACTCTTATTATATTTTTGGGTTTAGTTTTATTCGAAATTGCTACTGGAGTACTCTTCCAAATTGTTTGTTCGTCTTTGGCAATGTAGAAATGGTAATCTGTCTCTTGTCTTGGTACATGTTCAATATTTTCGACATCTTCGTCTAGAGATTGTTCCGATTCACTGTTATAGTCATTTGCTTCAAAATTTTCACTCTCTCCTTCACTTTGGTCGCTAAAATCAACAACTTCTTCGTCGCAATCTGACGAATTATAAACTTGTTCTAACTCTTCAGAATTCAAGTTTTTTCTTGGCCGTTTTCTATTCCTAACATTACAAATGTAAAATTTTGAAATCCACGCAACTTAGCAATAAAGTACTCTATAAAAACATGGTTGCTATTGATTTTACTTACATGATGCAAGACAGAATGGAAAAATTAGTTTGAATAGTTCTTTTTCTATTTACGCCCGTAAGTAGGATGGTTTTATATTGCCGGGCGGTTCGATACTGACCAAAGTTACCGGGGAATGGGTTCCTGCACACTATTCGTAGTGGATGTTAGTTTCCAGGAATCCATGCCCCGGCGACGCTGATACTGACTTACAGTGCCGGCAGAGAAACAGTGACAAAGTGGTAGAAGATATTATATTTCGTCGCCTTCGTGTCGTTTTGAAGCGCCGAACGTCTTTTATGTTTTGCCGCCATTTCGGTCCCTCTCACTCATTCGCGGACTGTCCCACTCTACGCGATAACAGAATAAAGGGAAGCCGAAAAGGCTCTCCGACTAAGGTGATGCTCGGTCACGAATTCTTACCTTGGATCAAGACAGATCTGTATAGTGCGTTTGTAACCTAAATAATTGATCGGCGCAATCTTTGGGGCACCGGCACCGAGGGGCGGTAAATAAATAGAGGGAATCGAACGAACTAAAGATGATTTGCAATGTAACGGACAATGGAGCACGATAAAAGATTCATCGCTACAAATACAGTTTACTTCTAAGAGTTTTCTACATGAAATGGCCAGACGCGATGCGCAACAGAATATCGCGATTTAGTACCTTCCACTTGAAAAATTCAATTACATCTAATACAGTACTTCAATAGCCACGATTTTGGTGTTATATGTTTCTTATAATAGTCACCCAAGCATATCTCGATGGACACTGGCATACAACAAAGAATATAAATGAAATCTCCAAACACATAAAAATGCGGCATAAAAGGCCGCGACGCGCCCGCCGGAGGGTTAAAATTTAGGTCTTGTGTTATAGATCTTAAATCTTTATTTTGTACATGTACAGACATTTTGGTTTTTTAAATATTAATTAACTTTAAACTTTATTGAAAGTTGGTATACTCGAGAGAGAGAAGGCGCACTGCAGCCTATCGAGTGATGTTATAAGATAAGGCGCGCTGCAGCCTGTAAAACTTACTCGGAATAGCGCACAGCAGCCGACCGAGTGTGTTTTACTTACTTTTGGAATATTCCAATCTGTAAAAAACAAAAAATTTGTAATGAACACTACTATCATACGTATTATTATAAATAAATGTAAAGGTCACTTACGAAATATAATATTTGTGCTTTCGTTTCTCCCACTAAGCAGAATGGAATGTCCTTCCAAGGGACTTGATACTAAAAGGATACACATTTCACTAAAGAAACAGGTTAATAAAAATCTGCGCAAACTATTATTTGACTGCGCATAAATCTGTTCTATTCATTGAAAATATATTCGTTTCATTATACATACAGCTTAATTAAGATAATAATGAAGCACACTTACATGTAAGAAAATAACGAAGAATTTTCGAATGCCAGGAATGTCTCTGCCAGTACGAAAATGAAGTGAGCCCCGGTCGCCCGCTTCGTTTTGTGTTTCGCGCGACCCTAGACTCACATGCCCATCGGTCAGAGCGAGCCCTGCTCGTACACATGGCTCAAACGATTGTGGCCGATCGAGTTTCGATTGCATTCGAGCTTACTAGGACTGACTTTTTTGCATCGCTAACATTCTACAGTATTTCATGAATATGACGAGAGCACTGCGAAGCTACAGGTTCCCGTCTGGAACACTTCTATTTCATGAGGAAACATCACTGTGACACAAGAAAGGATGACTTTTGGCCTTAGAGCATAAGGATTTAATTTATTTGAGGTGAAGTTTCTAATTGTATGAATATATCATATTTTTTTATTATTTGAATTCGTGGAGTTATACCTCGTATTCGATATGATGAATTAATATATATATGTTGAAAAAAATTTCTTTCTTGTTCTTTAGTTTATTTAGTATTTATTTTTGGGTTGAAGCTGATTTTTCTTTCCAGCTGCGCCCAGATATATTTTGATACAAATACATATTTTAATACGAATAAATATTTTATTCAAAATACTTGGCGCCTGCCTCCAGCCGCTCCTCTTATGACGCTTCGACGTGTATCCTCCTGTAATCAGTAATAATAATAATAAACGTCAGCAATTATATTATTATGATAATTTATACATTGTTGGCACGTGCAGATAAAAATGTTATATTGTAAAAAACATAAACAGGTATTTAATTAAAGCATTAAGGCTGCCGTCTCAAGTTTGTTATGGTCCGAATCGATCGAAGCGTCGTCAGTAAACAGACGGACCCTAATGAAACTAGTCCGGTCGATAAAAAGAACATATACAGAGGTGACATCTCCAGGTACTCTGTGTAGACGAATTTTTTACGCATAGTTGCCACATTTTCTGTTCTATCTGTCTCTGCCGCGCTGTTGCCACAGTTCCTTCTATCGAGAAGCTCGAAGGAATACGGCACGAGAAAAGTGTCTAGCGTCAGAGCCTCGCTGAACGTAAAGGAGGATGGCAATAATGAAAGATAGAGAGGTTGGGTAGTGAAGTTAGGAAACATATCAATGAAACAATACTTATTTGCGTATCATTATCTCTTCTACACTTCGCAATTCTTATTATCTTCTCTCATTCTGTGTAATTCCTCTTCTCCATTGACGGTCTTCCTACAATTATATCAAATCGATTGTAATGAAATCGCTCATTTGCTGTAACAACGACACAACTCAAAATTTGCAGTTTTTGAGTTATTAGTATAGAAAAAGTGGTTGTTGTCTAACAAAACTTTTCCCGTTAACAAAACTCGTTTCCCCAAAAATCGTGAATTTTGAGTAATATATGTCGTAGTTGCAGCAAATGAGCGAAATGTAACGTATGTAGTGAGGGCAATATTTATATTTTCTTGTGAAAAAATATAATGATATGATTGTTCAATGATTGTTTATTTTGTTTGTTTTAATAGAATGTAAAACGTTCACATTTTCTATCGTATCGGCTTGAACGTTTCAGTAACATACTGGTGAGATTTTCCAGACGGAAATGAATTTAAACACGATATAAATCGGATTATTTTTAGTATTATTAAATAGATTAGAAATGTTACGCATTTATATTTAATTATCAAGTACAGTTCTAGAAATAATCCGATTTATACCGTATTTGAATTCATTCTTAGGCACGACGCGCCACCGTAGTGGCTTTCGCGGATGTCATATTTCTGAACGACACGCCACTATAGCGGCTCACTGTATCGTTTACACGTAATTCGCGTTGAACTCTGCCGTACAGAGAAACAGCCCCACGTAAAACTCAGCCGTGCCTAAGAGGTTAATGTGGAAAATCTCAGCAGTAAGTATGTTACTGAATACTGAAAACGTCACGTTTTACATTTTATCAACACTGTATGCCTCTCTAACCGAGATTACAAGCCGCCGCCGAACAGCCCAAGTCCTCGCTGGTCGGGACAGGCGTTGAACCCGTATCGTAAACAGAGTCCTAATTCCGAGTGTTCGTTTCTCGCTTCTTTCTGGCCGAAGGGGGGAGCGAGATGGAATGCTTTGTCTGCGCGACGGGCGTCAACGCAAAGGACGGAGTGTCAGGCGTCCGAAAGATGGAGAGAGACAAAACATGATCCCGTCGTCTGTCTCGTACCGCTCTCGCTCGCTTTCAGTGCCTCTCGCTCGCTCTCGTTCCATCTCGCTCTCGCCTTCGCCGGACAGGAGTGAAACAGAAGTGGTGGAAATAGCGATACATCCACATAGTGTACCCCAAACCGAACCCGTAACAATACAATACTGTAGTATCTTTTATTTGAGTTTATCCAGATATTATCTTTGCCCATTTCTGTTCTCTAGCAGCTTCGCCGTGATTCATTCAAGCCTTCCTTACGAGAAAATAGTAATAGAGGAAATGCGGCAACAGCGCGATATACCTCTCGATACGTCTCGGCAACTATGTCTTTCCTATATTTATCGGCTAGCTTGGACTTCTACCGGTTCTGATGGTAAATGGCGCGAAAATACCATCAGCGCTGGGGCGGAGAATCCTTGAAGCTTCATTCTGTCATTTCTCGAGTCTGTCTCAGTACACGATTCATAAATTCATTATTATTTCAACGTACGATGCTTATTAGCGTTCAAACGCAACAGACCACCCTGCACGAATGTCTACCGGAGGCAACTATACCCGCAAAAACCTTCTTCTTGCCGATTTCAGAACGAAAGTCGGTTGAAACGGTTTGTTTACTACATCGTGTATAGGCAGGATCGGCGAAATCATTATGCAAGTCATGTGCCGCATAAGGGCGCCAGCAGAATGGGACGCTAAAAAACTATATCGCACGCTTAATAATAAAGGAATCCAACTCCCACATAAACGAAATGTACACCCCGTAAAGACAAATCATATTAAATAGAAAACAGGTGCAAAAATTTTGGGGCACCAAAAATTTTCTTGCATACGGGCGCCAGCTAACCTCGCGTCGGCCCTGCGTATACGTCAAGCTGGTGCTACGTGCTGCGGTACACCACTAGCGCCACCAACGGAGAAGCCTTGAAGCCTCATTCTGTCAGTTTTCGATTCATAAATTCATTATTATCTCAACGTACGGTGGTTATTAGCGTTCAAACGCACCAGACCACCCTGCACTGATGTCTGCTAGAGGCAACTGTGCCCGCAAAAACTTCCTTCTGGCCGATTCCAGGACGAAAGTCGGTTGAAACGGATTGTTTACTACACGCGTATACGTACACGCTTTTCTTAGCTTGTGTGAGCGTACGCACACATTCAAGGCCCGCTGAGACGGCAGCCTTAAGAAATAATACCATGTGCCGTGGCCGGGCCCTGTGGTGGAGATGGTGGTGGTCGTGGTGGTGGGGGAGGGGGCAGCGACGTAGTTGCGACTGCCAGCGACAGTCAACCGGCCTGGGCTCCCCTGATATAAGCTAAAGTCAACAATTTTTATTATATTGTTAAAAGATAAAAAATACTAATTAATAATAATATTAGGAATTAATACCGTTTGTCGCCGGCTGCTGTGGTGGTGGTGGCAACGCCGCCGTTCTATAGGTACCTTGTTCGCTGCCGGCATCATTCGAGTCTGGAAAAATGAATTTGAATAAATGTATATATAAAATTTTTTATTATTTAATTCTTCTGCAAGCTTATTGTTAATAAAACTCACCATCAAGTAGGGCGGCCTACCGCATTTTCTACAAAAATTAATAAACAATTAATTGACCAAAAAAATCATCCAGAGTTCATAAAAGTGGCGTAAGATAGAAGAAAGTCATACGTTAAGTATCAGTGGACATAGACCGTAACTGTATAACAAAAATAATATAGCGACTTACTATCAAAACCATTCCGGATAACTTCAGCTTACGAAAGGCGACATCTATCCGCGTGAATTGAAGAAGTAAAACGAGAATGGCGACATCTACTGGCGTCAAGTACTAGCGCTACGTGCGGACTGACTGTCTCGTAAAAAAAGTGTCCTTTTCCTAAATAAAAATTTTGCATAATTGTTTTATCTTTTAGAAAAACAGCTTGATACATTAAGTAAAACGACAAATGGGTTCGAAAAAAAATAATTATTCGCTTAATCACGTTAAAACACCGGGACTATGTCATAAGACAAGAAAAAAAGACCAAAATAGCTACAGAGACCTGTCAATTTCGCTGTCATTCGTGTATAGAGACGTGGTCGCTCGGTGTGCCTGGGGAGAGGGGAAGGGGGAATTAGCTTCCAGACGCGACCGCGTCTGTTGATAAACTCACAGAAATTGTTTCCGCGCAATTGTGAGATCCATAAATCAAGTTTCATTCGAAATCCGCGAATAGAATCGTTGAAATCTATCATCATGGATTAAACTATCATAGTTTTACCCTTCCCTTGTAAACCTACATTTAATACATTCAAATGATCTAATAGGTCCGACAAAAATGCTAAATTACATAACCACTTATTGTCATGCAATTGTGGAACGTCGTGGTTCATCGTGCCCAGGAATACAATAAGTTCCTGTCTAAAATTAAAAAATATATCTATCTAGCTAGATCTACATATATTACAGCAGATTTTTCTTTGGGGAAATTACGGCTAAAAGTCTGCCCCTCAAATACTTACGTTTTTCGTAAAAACATTTTTCATATCACCAATATTTTTTATAATATTCCATTGTCATTCAATCGATCCGTGCAATGTGTGGTTGCCTGCACGTACGTCGTACGGTGACCTTCGTATATCGCGAATATGTATGTCGGTATGTATGTATGTATGGATGTATGGATGTGTACTTCGTACACTGCGATTTCAAACCAAAGACTAAAGTACGAAAAGCCAAAGTACCAAAGACCAAAGTTCTTATATTGTATTTTATTTATATTATACTAGCCACAATACCTGGTGTTACACGGGGTAATGCAACTTTTAAAATAAAAGGGGCACTATTATAGATGTATACTTGATGTCATTATTGTACAGTATTAAGTTTCAACTCGTGTAACGGCAAATAAATCGTGATAGCTAACGAGGAGACGCCTCTACACAGCAACAATAGTTATTAAGTAGGTATGTAATCTTAAGTACTTATAAGTATCGATCTATGCACAATGTTTTGTGGAAAAGCAAATATTTTTATTAGAATTGATTATTCAATTGAATGTTTTAAGTGTCATTTGATTCTATTGATTTGTACAAAATGAAATACGCTGATTACCAAGAGATAAGAAACTTTTTGTTAATCAGAGGTGGGACTGTTCAAGTCTATTCCGTCCAAATATATAATATTATTATTTAATCATTAGTCAATTCTTGTTTATTTTCACAGTTCCTAAAATGTAGAAGACTGGGACCCCAGGAGTCCCAGTTATATAAGTCTAAAGGGTACGAGCCTACACGCACACTACTAGAGCTTTCCCTGTCCGTGGCTTGCCCGCCGCTTCATTGGCTTCGAGCACCCCCTTCTATGTAGCACGTCCAAGACGCTATGGAGGCTAGCGTCCTCGGACCGCCCACCTGATCTTTCTTAAATCCACAAATTCTACAGAATGTGGTCTAAACGGTTCCAAAAATTCTAATGTAACATCAGCTTCCATTGAAAATGATGTGTCTTCTTGCGATTTAATAAGCATGTCTTTTATTATGTCGTGTAACTCCATTTCTCTATTATTAATAGGCGTCTCATTATTGTTCTCAAGTAAGAAGGTTGTCATAAGTAAACAAATTACATTTGCAGGATGTATGGGAACCATTTTTAATACTACACGTTTGTTACACAGAATCAACGTACATTTACTGTTAACACCTATACTGAAACTACAATTAACTAGTATATCTTATTCTTAATGAGTCTTTACTCTTGAAATGCCTTCGATACTACTGACAATAATAACGAGTCGAAGCATTTATTACTTTTGTCGTCAGGACACACCTATAGAAATGATAATACCTATCTTATACATACAGGGTGTCCCACGATAGACTGGACAGTGCCGTAGCTCCTAAAGTATTGGAGATAAAAATATTTAAAAAAAATAGGGAATTGCATGGTTCGAGGGGGCTAATAAATTAGCCCGGACGAATTTTTTTTTCGATTATTATTTTAAAAAATACGATGCTCAAGTTCGGTTTTTCAAATGGAACTATTTTTTTTGAAGTCCTGAGTTGATAATGCGTTCCAAGACAAATTCAATACCCATCAATGTATACACTTTATTTCCACTGGTTTTTGAGATATTGCGCTTGCAAATTTACTGATTTTCACTGCAAGAAACTCCTCTGGAATAGCAAGGACCGGGGACGGTCTTACTGGCGCCACGGGTGGCACTGCCTGTTGAAATAGATACATACCTGCGAAAGGTCTACGCCAGGCCCAAAGGCTGGACAATTCTTTTCCGTCAGAAATGCTACTTAGGTAGGTACATCTGCGGTATCGAGAAGCGCATCGTTACTTTTATTTCGCACTTGCTTCTAGGCTCGGATAGCCGGTTCGTCTGGGAGGGATGCAAGTTGGATTGGTTAGGTTCGGAGGAGTGAAAGTTGCTAGACTAAATTTCAACTATAGGGAGCAGATTGTATCAGAACCAATCGGATTTGCATCCCTCACAAACGGCTGCTAGAGAGCAAGAGGCCCTCTTCACAGCAATACCTTCTCCCCAATGCCCACCTTCTCTCGCACGGAATACGTCAACGCATGGTTTTGTTTTGATATCGAAGCTCATGTTAATACTCGAGAGGACCACGCGTCGACAGCGGGCTACCCCTTTTCTTACCGTGTCTCTCCACGAGGAGTATTGCCGGTGGATTGTAGAAGCGCAGATGTCTGGATGCCAGTTGTTGAATTCAGGAGACGATCGAAACACTTTATTACAAAACACAAATGTACTATAATTAAAGTAAATCGTATTCCTCTCGTGCAGGAGTCGCCCGACGTTCGTCAAGAAGATGCGGCCTGGTACCCCGTGGCGAGGACAACCCTTCGCAGGGTCTCGCTCGATTTTTATGGCTTTTTCCGGAAAAAGGTACGAATCCTGGGCCGAACGTAACGAATTGAGGTCGAGCCCCCGCAGTTGAGGGTAAAATATCCATTACAACTTATTAAGAAATTCTTTTCTTCATCGTATCGAAAGGGAAGTGACGCCAATGGATTTCTTATGTATTTCTGATGAAAATCATACTAAATATCATGCAAATCGGACTACTTTGACACAAGCTATTTGTATTCCCTATGTAAAAGTTGTCCGATTTACATGACATTTGTAATAATTTTCATCAGAAAACCACAAGGAATCCATCGGTGACACATCTATATCCATATGATAAAGAATAAAGAATGATTTTATTTCCTAAACAAATACAGGGTAATTCTGGAGGTACGCCCGTCGTCTCGTGGCGAGGACAACACCCCGCAGTGCCCATCGAATTTTATGGCTTTCGACCCTCGAAGGGTTTGGAATATCATTAAGAAGTGAGAAATGTTTAGGATTTCAAATGTTTGCTTCTTTTCATCGTCGTATCGAAAGAGAAAGTGATGCCAATGGATTCCTGGCGTTTCGTCGATTAAAATCATAACAAATTTCATGTAAATCGGACTATTTGTAACCAAGTCAAGTCAGCTTGAAATGATATAAATCGATTTTCCATGGAATTTCGTTCATTATGTTCCGAATTACGTCGTTCTTGGTGTCATTTTCATCGGCGAAACATAAGGAATCGATGGTTGTCGTTTTTGCAAAGATCTGATGAGACATGCGCGAGTCGAAGATTTCTCACTTCTTAATAGGCTGTCGAACCCCTTCGAGGGTCGAAAACCATAAAAATCGGGTGAGGCACTGCGAAGGTCTGTCCTCGCCACGGGGTACCAGACCGCATCTCCTTGACGGGCGTTGCTCCAGAATTACCATGTATCTGTTTAGGAAATAAAATAATTCTTTATTCTTTATCGTATGGATATGGAAGTGTCGCCGATTGATTCCTTGGGGTTTTCTGATGAAAATCATTACAAATGTCGTGTAAATCGCACAACTCTTACATAAGGAATACAAATAGCTTGTGTCCAAGTAGTCCGATTTGCATGATATTTAGTATGATTTTCATCAGAAAAACATAAGAAATCCATTGGCGTCACTTCCCTTTCGATACGATGAAGAAAAGAATTTCGTAATAAGTTGTAATGGATATTTTACCCTCGACTGCGGGGGCTCGACCTCAATTCGTTACATTCGGCCCAGGATTCGTACCTTTTTCCGGTAAAAGTCATAAAAATCGAGCGAGACCCTGCGAAGGGTTGTCCTCGCCACGGGGTACCAGGCCGCATCTTCTTGACGAACGGCGGGCGACTCCTGTCCGAGAGGAATACGATTTACTTGAATTATAGTACATGTGTGTTTTGTAATAAAGTGTTTGTATCGTCTCCTGAATTCAACAACTGGCATCCAGACATCTGCGCTTCTACAAACCACCGGCAATACTCCTCGTGGAGAGACACGGTAAGAAAAGCAGCCCGCTGTCGACGCGTGGTCCTCTCGAGTATAAACATGAGCTTCGATATCAAAACAAAACCATGCGTTGACGTATTCCGTGCGAGAGAAGGTGGGCATTGGGGAGAAGGTATTGCTGTGAAGAGGGCCTCTTGCTCTCTAGCAGCCGTTTGTGAGGGATGCAAATCCGATTGGTTCTGATACAATCTGCTCCCCATAGTTGAAATTTAGTCTAGCAACTTTCACTCCTCCGAACCTAACCAATCCAACTTGCATCCCTCCCAGACGAACCGGCTATCCGAGCCTAGAAGCAAGTGCGAAATAAAAGTAACGATGCGCTTCTCGATACCGCAGATGTACCTACCTAAGTAGCATTTCTGGCGGAAAAGAATTGTCCAGCCTTTGGGCCTGGCGTAGACCTTTCGCAGGTAGGTATCTATTTCAACAGGCAGTGCCACCCGTGGCGCCAGTAAGACCGTCCCCGGTCCTTGCTATTCCAGAGGAGTTTCTTGCAGTGAAAATCAGTAAATTTGCAAGCGCAATATCTCAAAAACCTGTGAACATAAAGTGTATACATTGATGCTTATTGAATTTGTCTTGGAACGCACTATCAACTCAGGACTTAAAAAAAAATAGTTCCATTTGAAAAACCGAACTTGACCATCGTATTTTTTAAAATAATAATCGAAAAAAAAATTCGTCCGGGCTAATTTATTAGCCCCCTCGAACCATGCAATTTATCTCCAATACTTTAGGAGCTACGGCACTGTCCAGTCTACCGTGGGACACCCTGTATACTAACATATGGCATATGTGTATGTATCTTACTTTATCACGTCTAAGGAAAACATGTTTGGACAGTGAAATGTCTTATTAAAATTGATCACCTGTATTTTCTTTGCAAATGAAGTAATAAAATAAGAGAAAAGTTCGATAATTATGTTAAAAATAAAAAGTTCGAATAAGGATAGTTAAGTTATATCTAACAGTTCCATTCTTCTCCTCTATTTCCACCTAATATATTTGCCCCATGTGTAATTAAAGACAAAAGTATATAAATTATCTTACTCTCTTACTACGCGTCGCGTATTATTTCCTAATAAATATTAGAAAAACATTCCTCGTCGTACAGCTTAAGGGGGGAGACCACTGGCTCGATCCAAAATGTAAGGGTGTTTTCGGAAATTTATTTCTACCAAACAACGCAAGTAAATCAATTTATTGCTGAGTATAGTTAACCCTTCATGGTCACACGGGGTGTATTGTACCCCAAGAGTAATTTTCGATTTGAAATTTCGCACCTTTACGTCTTCCAAAAGGGATTTATCGCAAAAAATAATAAAAATTTTTTTTTTAAAAATCGGTTTTTCCCACAACCACGGAAAATCGCTCATTTTCAACTACAAATTTTATCATATCAAAATTTATGATTCTAGAAAAAGACTATTAGACCACGACTGTATAAGTATTACGAATGTACAATTATCACTAAAAAATTAAAAGATTCAAAAATACGAAAATGGTAACTCAAAAAATGACGCTGGGGTACAGTGAACCCCGTGTGACCAATGTGTGATTATAAGATGGTGTGACCACGAAGGGTTAATAATGTACATATCGAAGGGTAAGAAAATTTTTTTCAATCAAATTCATAAATCCGTTTCCTGTAATACTCTTCGTCAAAATTTGCGCTTCGGCAAAAACATGCTAGTCGCGTTGACAGTCTCCAGGCCATATGGTTCATCGAAATTAAAAAAAACAATAATATTTAGAAACTAGAAGCCTGCCTCTATTACGTGACGATCGAAAAATGTCAAAATTGTAAAAAATAACAAAATGGCGGACCACTGAAGAAAAAAGTCATGTTTTCGGGTACAAAAATGCAGGAAATGTTGCTAAAAAAAATAGAAGCAGGTTGAAAATTGAAAATGTCTGATCGTCACGTAATAGCGACGGGTTTTCCGTACAATAAATGTCCTTGATCATGCCAATTGGACGTATAGTTTTCTGTGTAGACTGTCAACGCGGTTGAAAAATGTCATTCTGCGGAAAACGCGTTCAATGTTCTGCGTGGCTCAGTCGCGCATTTGATACCGCTTCACGAAAAACACCATATCTCCGTCAATTTTGCGAATTTCTTCATAAAATTTGGTGAGAACATTCTTGAAACGTACGTCTTTCAGAAAATGTAAAAAATTCAGTTTTGAGACAGTGGTCTCCCCCCTTAAGGCACGTTACAATAGGATCCAAACGTTCTTCGATTGTCGCGGAGCACAGTTCTGCAATACAACAATAGTTGAAATTGTATGGAAAAAATATGGATTATGCTGTTTCATATTTATTTAAACATCGAGTTCAGATTTCACGTGAAAACCCAAATTTTATAAAACATTATTAATATTTTTGTTTATAACTTTTTCTAATTGTTTAAACAATTGATGAAACATTTACGATTTGGTAGATCTAATTGAAAAAAGTATCTTTTGTCTCGAAACTTTTTTCTATTTCTTACAGTTCGCGAGTTATAACAGAAAATAGAAAAATAGCCGAATCTTCAGGGGTTAATTTCACCCCCTTAGAGTGATTTTTGGCAGCAAAAAAATTGCGTTGTAATCAGAAGGAAATCCTCTACATAGCCACAAAGTTTCAGAATTTTTTGAATTTTCGGGTTCGGGATGTTCCCTTGTGAGTGCATCCCCGAGTAACGGCCTTGCAGAGCGATATTGGCGTAGGGGAGTTAACTTTGAAGCCATTTATCTCGAAATTACATTTTTATACACCGTACATCACCGTGTACATCATAACTTATATAACATAATAATAATAATAATAATGATAATGATAATGATAATGATGACGATGACGATGACGATGACGATGACGATAACGATAACGATAACGATAACGATAACTATAACGATAACGATAACGATAACGATAACGATAACGATAACGATAACGATAATGATGATAGTGATGATGATGATAGTGATGATGATGATGGTGATGATGATGATGGTGATGATGATGATGGTGATGATGATGATGGTGATGGTGATAATGATGATGGTGATGATGATGATGGTGATGATGATGATGGTGATGATGATGATGGTGATGATGATGATGGTGATGATGATGATGATAGTGATGGTGATGATGATAGTGATGGTGATGATGATAGTGATGGTGATGATGATAGTGATGGTGATGATGATAGTGATGGTGATGGTGATAGTGATGGTGATGATGATGATGGTGATGATGATGATGGTAATGATGATGATGACGATGATGATGATGACGATGATGATGATGACGATGGTAATGATGACGATGGTAATGATGACGATGGTAATGATGACGATGGTAATGATGACGATGGTAATGATGACGATGGTAATGATGACGATGGTAAAGATGACGATGGTAATGATGACGATGGTAAGGATGACGATGGTAATGATGACGATGGTAATGATGACGATGGTAATGATGACGATGGTAATGATGACGATGGTAATGATGACGTTGGTAATGATGGCGATGGTAATGATGGCGATGGTAATGATGGCGATGGTAATGATGGCGATGGTAATGATGGCGATGGTATTGATGACGATGGTAATGATGACGTTGGTAATTATGACGATGGTAATGATGACGGTGGTAATGATGACGATAGTAATGATGATGATAATAATAATAATGATAATAATAATGACTTTCGAACGAATGAATATTTTCACTCTAAATTTTTACTGGATGTGTAAAATTCCTTTCTTTACAGCAGGGGTGCACACTAAGTTTGCCCTAGGGCAATCGGTGCGCCCCCGAGCTTGACCGTGGTATGCTCACTCCCCTCGGTATAAGGTCTCGTGGTGGGGAACTCTATGACTGCAAAGGCCGTATGCCCGTTACAACTACAAGCATACTGGCGATAGATATACAAGACCAAATGAAAACGTGCAGAATTTTATATTATATTCAGAAAGTTACTTTTAACATATTCCCATACGTAAATTCAAGTACTTTCATTTGAAGATATTTAATAACATATATACATGTACAGTGGGCCACAATAGTATTCGGATACCCTTTAAAACAGAATAACTTTTCTATAATTGGTCCAATATTAGATCCATACGTGAATATACATATATTTCTATGTATAATTGGTTAATATTTATTAATTGTGGATTCATTTTTCTTCAATTTGAAACCTTGACTATTCCGCCATGAATGAGGTATTTCTGAAAATAATTGATTTTTGAACGTTCTTGTTATCTCTCGCTGACAAGATTTGGCAGTTCTGAAAGGAACTGATTTCTGATGTGAACATTCTTGTTATCCCTCGTTGACAAGAGTTGGTAGTTCTAAAAAGAACTGATTTATGAACATGATTATTGTTCCTTGTTAAAAAGATTTGGTAGTTCTGAAAAGACCTGATTGGTTTCACACACCATTCTCTCTCTCTCTCTCTCTCTCTCTCTCTCCCCCTCTCTCTCTCTCTCTCTCTCTCTCTCTCTTATTATTATTAATATGTACAGTACTACTGCTACTTAAACCACCACCAGCACCAGCACCACCACTACTACAACTACTATTATTGTTGTAATAGTACTTATAGTATTTCCAGTATAGCTAATACAAAATATGACAACAAAATAGTAATGGTACAATAATACTATTACTATTCAGTTGTCTCATCAATCGATACCACGGTTGAGGTTTCTCTCAATATCCGCCGCTTTTTGGTTTGTACTAATGTAGGAATGTCAGGAACTATGTTCTGACAAGTGGATAAAACGAGGCAATTTTTCAAATTTAAATCGGTTAATGTACTTCCGTGAGCTGACTTCACTCTTTTCATAGCAGAAAAGAGCTGCTCACACACATACGTTGAGGCAAAAATGGATTTTACTGTCGCGGCAAGCTGGTGGAGTTTAGGAAATCTCGTCCGTGATAGATGTTTGTAGAATTCTAAAACATTTTCGTACTGTCCATATTTCAACCTCAGTAATCTATTATTTTGCAAATCTAATATTTCTAATTGTAAATGCACTGGAACCGAATGCGCGTCACATTGAAATGGAGCTACTATGATACTTACTTCTTTATCTATTTTTATGACGTCTTGAAAACGCGAAGAAAATTCGTCATGCAGAGTTTGTAATATATCGGCGTACCTATTGAAATTTAAATTATTTCCTACGGAGACTGATTCTAATTTTGGAAAATGAAATGTGACTGGAGGCCGTAGGTGGCCCATAAATAAATGCAATTGTGCTTTAAATAATTGAATGCTATCAAAAAGTTCTATAATTGTTCTGTCTCTACTTTGTAACGATACATTGAGTTTACTCAAGTGATCGACAATGTCGGATAAGAAAGCAAGGTCTCTTATCCAGGCATTGTCCACAAGTTGAGGAATTGGACGTCCCGCCCAATTCATAAATATATTAATTTCCTCACGAAGGTGAAAAAATCTATCCAAAACTTTTTCGCGGCTGACAAGGGAAGGACCCCAAGTGGTCGGCTTGGATTTTAACGAAATTTTGTAAGATGCATGTTTCATTACTTTGTGACACACTAAACACACTGCGGCACCTTTATGTTCCACGAAAAAAAGGCTTCTTCCCACAATGGGTTGAAGCTGGCGCTACACCCCGCACTTTTCTTTGCGTTGGAACTTCCGGCCATGATTAATATTTGAAGTGATGTTACTCGGGTCCCTAATGAATACGAACTGACAAGCCTGCTCAAATTGTTTCACCTCGAAACTGTTGACCTGCTAATTTGTCCGCTGCGTGGGGGTAGGGTGGGAAAATCCCAGCCCTGGATCCCTGCAAGCTCATTTAGCAGGTCAAATAAACTTAATTTCGCGGTACCTAAATGAAATTGGAACGCAGCGAAGTATACTCGACAAGTACACACACCATTCTCGTCATTTTCATTTTGGAATGCGGATTGTGTAACATCCATAGCTTAATTTTATTAAAAACACAAAACTATTTATTTTTTTGGTGTCAGGCTACTACAACGGACTCTAAACTGCGCACAGCTGGAACAACTTTGCCGCTCCGAAACCCTTGCGCCATTCGCAATTGCCGCGTTTTTATATAAAAAAATATTTATTCCCTTCTCGAAATACATAATAATATGGCCTGAAGGTTTTGAAAAGACTGCATGTATAGTTTCCTTACAAAAACTTCCCCAAAAGAACCTTGATTTTTGCCGATTACGGCGCCAATCGATTCCTTATGACCATAAGGAAGGGAATTACATGAACAATTGATTTACATAATTTCAAGTTAACTTCGTTGAAAATAGTAGGATATACAGGGTCATCGTCTAATCCTGCAACCCGCGCGCGCGCGAACTTGTAAAATGGCAATACCGCCTCACGGACGCATTCCACTACAACCATGCACCGTCCCCGCGTTCGGAGAGCTGCAAGCGACCGCTGGACAGCAGTGATGGCCGAGCTTCGAGAATTTTGGGCTGGTCCCTGTCAAATTAACGTTGCAAAGAACTATTCAGAATTTCCCGGCCCCGGTTGAAAATTTTGGGGTCTTTTTCGTATAACTTTTGAACTGTAAGACATATCAGAATGCAATTTGCGCCAAAAAAAATGAGGAAAAATTAATCCCTCTTAATGATGGATAATTTAACATATTTTACGTGTACTTAATTTTTCTTTTATCAATTTTTTAACCATAATTGTTTAAAAAGCTGTTGGAAACTGTTTATTTGATAATGTATTTAACGCTGTTTTTAAAATTCGTGGTGTTGATAAACAATAGGCTAGTTGATTCTGTATCATTACATTTATAAATTGAGAAATTAAATTTATATTCAATTATGTGTTAGTTCTGCAGACCTCAGAATCTATTGTTCTGGTTTTCTTTTTTATGATTTTATCCTTAATGCGGTGCATACCTAGATCAGACGTAAGGGGTAACTAATGCGACGTGTCTTTGATTGTAGCGGTTTTTGAATTTTTTTCTAGAATTTTTGTGTTAGAATGTTTTAGCTACTCAACGCCACGCCTATACCGGCTTCCGTTAATGTCATTTTTTGGAACGATGTGCCGTTACTGTGGTTTTTATAAGCAGGTGGCGAAAAATCTCTCCGTACAAGGAACCGTCAACCCTGTCGTGGCTAACATTTTTGAAACTGAGACGGGTACGTGATCTGTTGACATTATTTTCAAACCTCATTACAGTGATCTGGGGTGCGAGTGGTAGACCGATCATAAAAGCGGAGCGCGCGGCTCGATTACCTGGGTCGGGAAATTCCCAGTACCTAGCTCTTTGCGACGCTAAAATTTTCGAAGCTCGGGCATCACTCTTGTCCAACGGTCGCAGGCAGCTCTGCGCTGGGCCGGTGGATGGTTGTAGTGGAATGCGTCCGTGAGGCGGTGTTGCCATTTTCGTCTGTTCGCGCGCGCGCGGGTTGCAGGATTAAACGATGACCCTGTACATGCCATAAGCGTCCTCTCTTCGGGTTCGGTCACATATTTCTATTAAAATTACTATCATTCAGAGAAATGTATTTTGTAGGAAGAACACAGAAAAATACGATAACATGGAAAAATTGAAAGCCCTGTATTTTTTAAACAAAATCGAAAGCAGTAGAATAACTTATATCACATTTTATTTCAATCAATATGCCTGACGTAGGCCAGAAAAGTAGTGGATTTGTAGTGAAATAATCTACTCTTTTTTCGCAGTAATTGTAACTGCCCAAAACTCGCCGAAGCCCGAGTACTCGAATGAAGCGAGCGGCTAAAAACAATCGGGTGGCTCGAACGATCCACATGTTTCATTCGTCAATCGCTACCTTCACTATGCAATCTACTCGCTTTTTAATCGAGCCGCTCGCTTTTTAATTGAGCCGCTCGCTTTAATCGAGCCGCTCGGTTCTTTTGAACGCTCGGCTCGGATCGGTTATTCGAACCGAGTATATCCCGGCTCGCTTGTTCCGAGTACTCGAACAGCTCTACTTGTAAGACTGTTGTACTCAGACGAATGTTTATTTCTGTATTATTTAACTACTTAAAATATACACCTTTATATATGTTCCTTGTACCAGTACGCTATCGATTATTATTAAAGAAGAAACCCAACAGGTTATGGGCCCAGAAGTTGGTATAAGGACTGAAAAGTAATAAGAAGTGTTGTAAGGTTAAGCGACCACGTGTTTGAGAAGTCGATCTGATAGACGTTAAAGATGAAGACAACTGCAGTACAGGTATTTCCACAGTTATTAGCAGAAAATTTTAACAATTGGAAATTTCGTGTAAATTGGAAATTTTCTCCCTTGTTGGGAGAAAAGCAATTAGAGGATACACTGACTATCGAAATGGCGGTGGACGCAGGGAATGAAAGTACAAGAGATTTTACTTTAAAAGATGCAAAAGCGAAGTCTATTATAGTACAGTGTATCACTGACAAGCACTTGGATTTAGTTAAGGATGCATCGACTGCGAAAGAAATGAGGATCCTTGAAAACGTATTTGAGAGGAAAAGTACATTCTCAAAGTTGCATCTTAAAAGGAAACTGTTGTCGTTAAAGTGTGGTCAACATGAAAAATTAGAGGATTACTTTTTGAAATATGATACAATAATCAGAGATTTGGGAAACGTGGACTCGAAAATGGATGAATCTGATAAGATATGTCATTTGTTATTGGCCATGCATGAGAAATACAATGCAGTGATCACAGCAATTGAGACAGTGAACGATAAGCAGATGACTTTAGAGTTTGTCAAGTCGAGATTGTTAGATGAAGAATTAAAAACGATGAGTAGATAAGGGCAATGACGAGGTAACGTTCAAAGCTTTCCCATTCGCTTGTTATAAATGTGGTACAATCGGTCATAAAATAAGTGAATGTCGAATGAAAGGAAAAACAAATAATAATAAAAAGCCAGAGAAGAATACTGGACAGTTGCAAAACAAAGGATTTAAACAAAAGAAAACAGAACCAATTAATTATGCAGATGGGGCAGAAATCTCGTTTATAGCATTAAACAGCAGTGTTAAAAGTGACGAAGATAATGTTATCAAATTCATATTGGACTCAGGGGCCACCGAACATTTGGTAATGTCAAGTGTGGAGAAATATATGTGCAATGTGAAACCATTGGAAAATGAGATAATTGTTCATATTGCAAATGGTGAAAGTATGAGGGCAATAAAAAGAGGGGACATTAAAGGGATTCCGAAGGGCCACAAAATAAAGGTAAACGCATTGATAGTAGAGGGATTGAATCATAATCTGCTTTCAGTAAGAAAATTAGCACTAAAGGACCATAGATTGACATTTAAAAACACAGGTGCAGTGATATCAGGCAGTAACTTTCAGTTTTTCTGTCGGAAAGAAGAAAACTTATATATTTTAAAACTGAAATTGGATGAGGAGAAGACAATAAATGGTTTAGAAGTCAGTCATACACAGCAATCAGAATTGTGGCACAGAAGACTAGGCCATTTGAACAGGAATGGTATGAAGATTCTGGGTTTGCCAATTCATGATAGCAAGTGTCCCATATGTATTGAAGGTAAGGCAGCCAGACCAGGATTTCAAGAATGTAGAAAACAAACGAAGCAGATAGGAGAATTGATTCACTCGGACATAGCTGGACCAATAAATCCAAGTACCATTGAGGGACACAGATATTTCCAAGTGATAGTTGACGACTATTCACACATTACAGTGGTATACCTATTAAAAAACAAAAATGAAGCATGTTGTGCCCGGGCATCGACACCTAAGCGTGTCGACACCACGCACATACCGATTGCCGCAATCGAGCGGCCGAAATCAGGCACAACCACGTAAACGATTTCGGAAGCGCACAAAGACCGTCAGCATATGGCGAAATCACCCCAAACCCAGGCCAAAGGCGAAGACCCCGATGGTCCCCGCTTCGTCCCGACTAAAGTATATAACGATGTACGAGCAATGCGAGCTACGATTGGATAAAGCTTTGTTACGGGAACATCACCCGACTTTATACAAGACTCACGCCAACCTAGGCACAGTGTCACTGTCACCCAGATCGGGACTGAATAAACTTGTTAACCTTACGGTGAGTTCCAACTCTTTAACCTGCAACGATCTGGACATCGGAGATGCGGACATCGAGCGTAATTTAGAATTAGCTGAGCGAAAGGAAATTCTCTCGCCTAGAGCAATTCGCCGAAGTGCCCCCCGTAGATTCTTTAAAGTCCGTACAAAACAACTCCCTTGCGAAGCTATTTTCGACACCACATTCGAAGCCTTTCGTGAAATCGGAGAATGTACGCGGCTTGCTCTAGACGTCGGATCTAGCGAAGACCTCAGCGTCTCGACCAGATTACCGATTACGCCTAGACACCTAACCGCTAGGAGACTATACCCGTTTAACGAGTTAGACTATAGTTTAATTCCGAGCGAAGGAATCACAACCATGTCGTCCCCCCATCCAGCAACCGCGGGCGTAGACGCAGAACCAAGTCTCGCGGACTGACTAGCGAACCTAGACAGATTACTCACGGGAGTAACCACCTCTCTAGCTCAAGTAACAAACGGAATGTTAGGAATAAACGACAGGTTAGGAGCACTAGAGGCAGGGGAAGGTCCGCTACAGGACTCGATAGATAGAGAAATAAGTAGACTAAGGGAAACGATGAACTCGACACACGCAACGCCCGGCCCCTCAGGCAGGACTACGGTCCATTTCGATAATTTTCACAATCCAGAGGAAAACCTGAGGCGCTCTAGTCGATTCGTTCCCGCCAACCTCGAGATGAACGACCTAACTTACGCGCCGAACTACTCCGAACTACGCCGAAATACTCCACACCATAAAAACCCTACCCCTGTTCAACGGGAAGGACCCCAAGGAATTACCTGGGTTCCTGACCGCCTGTAAATATGTATACCACACATATCAAACGGCGGAAGAACAGGCCCAGATCCTACGGGGGATAATCGCGTTACGAGTCGGAGGCGACGCCCTGGACGAAGTACAGACGCGCCGCATCTTATCCATGCAGGACTTAGAGGATGTACTAACTTCAGTTTACAAACCTCCCCGTACAGCTTCAACTGTACAAAGGGAATTGTTATATAGTAGGCAGGGCCCTAATGAAAGCGCGCATCAATACGGAAATCGTGTATCGAAATTATTAAGGGAACTAATAGCGACCGGAATCGACGATAAAGACAGTCCAATAGAGAAGCCCGCAACCGTGAAGGTATTCAAAAAACAGACATTGACTATATTCGAGGACGGACTCCGCGATGACCTAAAGATCTTAGTAAAATCACAAAGACCCGCCGACTTACAGGAGGCAATCACTATAGCCATAGATGAAGAACGGGCAATCACGAAACCACCGGCGACGCGCGGGACAAACCCCTCTACGCAGAATAAAAACAAGACAGCATCGCGTTACTGCAACAACTGTAAACGAGCAGGGCATGACACTAAGGAGTGTTGGAAAAACCAAGACAAGGATAAGCAAAATGGGAAAAAATTTTCTGCAGAAAATAACCGCCGAGTGCAAACGGTAACGGCAAAAGGAAAAAACGAGAAATCGACAAGGCATAAATCAGAGGGTCAGCAACCGACCTCCGAAGAAAAACGCCAGCCGCGACACAGAAGTACTGACAGTGCACATTCCACACAAAGCAGCCGCGATAGTTCCGAATCACCGGATCGCGACTCACCTACTCAAAAAACCTACCGCATGATTAAAATAAGGTCCCTCTCCAAAGGCGGACACACCTCGGATAGGATAGAAGTAGAAATAGAAAATAGTAAAAACAAACAAACCGTAATGCTAATAGATAACGGGGCGGAAGTATCCCTAATCGCTAGGAGAGCCCTTCCGGGCGACATCAAAATAAGAAAGGCCGAAGTTACGCTAGTTTCATTCTCAGGGGAAAAAATAGGGACACTAGGAAAAATAGATGCCACATTTAAAATAAATGGGAAAAGGGTAATACACCCATTATACGTAGTAGAAGGAAACACCTTAACAAACGCAGACGGGATACTAGGAGTAGATTTTTTCAAAGATAACGGAGTAACTATTAGCTACCCCGAACAAAGCCTGCTAGTAAACGGAAAACCCTGGAAAACGTTAAGTAAAAGCATGGAAATAACGATACCCGCACGCACACAACAACTGATAATGGTCCCTACAGATAGCACCCGAGACGGTACAATAGAGAAACAACAGCTAGCCGAAGGCATATACTTAGGAGAAGCGCTAACGAGACCCAAAGAAGGAAAATGCGTGGCCTGTATTATAAACACAACTACAGAAAAGAAAACAGTAATCGTGCCGCGAATTCAATTAAGTGAAATACCGGCTAACGAAATAATTCATTGGAACGATAGCGCCGCAGCTGTTCGAGCATTGACCGCGAGGGAATCGCTGACAACGCGCATCGCCCGGGTGTTAGAACAGGTAGACCGCAAGCATATGAACAAAGAAGAAAAGGCAGCTATGGAGGAAATATGCAAGGAATATCATGACACGTTTCAGTAGTATGGTAAGGCGGTTTCCAACCCAGGTCCTCTGAGGGGAGCGCGGGGGCGGGGGGAAGTGAGGGCGCGCGGGGGAGCGCGGCGGAGGGAAACATGGGCGCGGGGCCTGCGGGGAGAGGAAAACCGATTGCGCGCGCACGAGCCGCGGAGTGGGGGAAGCTGCGATGATGGAGGGGATCACTCCAGGCCGAGCCGCCGCGTAGACCGGACCCACCGCCGAAAACTTTTTAGAGGGAGTGAATGACCCCCGAGAACTTTTTTAAACCCCGATCCACCACCGGAAATTTTTTCCGAGCGAGAGAATGACCTTGGCCCACCCCCAAATATTTTTTTATTAATTTATTTTTATTGAGAATTGTTTCGAGCAATGTCGACGTTTTACGAACCACATCTTCGGAGGAGGGAAAGAGACAGAGTATTACTTTAAAGCTAAAATCTGGGAGAGGGAAAGAGGCGGCATTACATAGTGGTACAATCACATTTTATTCTCAAGCTAACAGTATTCTAAAAGCGTTCCGATTTAACGCCGCTGCATATCGCGCGATTATGCGTAATTTGACTCCTCTGAGATATCTCCATACGATGATGTCATTTTCACGGTGTCAAGAACGCTCGAACGAAATAAACGCCGAATCTTAGAATTAGGAGGCGAGGAGGAAAACGAGTAAATAAAATGGAGACAGAATATGCGTTTAAGATATATATATTGTTATAAAAAAATGAAGAAGAATATATAATATAAATGTATATATAAATAAAAAATATATAAAAGAAAAAAACTATGAGGGTGGTGGTGAGGGGGGAGGTGGGGAGGGGGGTTATAGGGGCGACGGGGGTGATGGTGGCGATGGGGGTGATGGTGGTAACGGCGACCGCGGTACCCAATATGGTGCCCACCTGATCCGGTCGGGGGGAGGGTCGCGCTGCCGCGACCACGCCGCTATGGGGCCGATTACCGGCCCCGACCACCGCATCTGGGCCCCGATGGGCGCAACTTGGTGCGCCCACGTCTCCAATTCCGCCAACCAATCCTGCATGACATGCAGCGGTATGTCCTAGAACATAGACACAAACATCGATATAATATGGATGCATCAAACATAATAAATATCAAACGCACACACCAATACAAAGTATTACATACATGCGGAGGCGGCGGCGGTGACAGCGGTGGGGACTGCGGTGGCGGCGACGGCTGCGGCGACGGCTGCGGCGACGGCTGCGGCGATCCCCAATCCGACGACCAGGTGGGCGACGGCGGTGGCGATTGCTAGAAAAATAGAAATCTAGGATATAATAATGACATTTTAACCCTCGGAAGACGAACCCCCGATTTAAGAGCACTTGGATTCAACGGTTAAACGCGATAAATGTTAAAAAATATTGATATGTACATACCTCGGGGTCGCACTCTGGTGCTATCCGCGTTATTCCCATTATTGTAACAAAAAAAAAAAACTTGTCACAAAAAAAAAATGTTAACTGTTATGATCTGTTGCCTGTCAAGCTTTGAAGACACCTGGTCTCGCTCCATCTCCTGGCTCTCGCATCTAAAATCTTATCATGAAACCGAGAAGTGCGTAGCTTTGCAAAGTAGGATGCCTTTGTTCTTCACCATCTCCATCACAAGCCACCTGCATTTTCGCTGACCATCCTCCTCCATGTACTTATCTTCTTCTTCACTGACCGTCCTCTCCTTATTCACACGCATCTTCTTTCCCTTCTTCTCTGACACATCATTCGACTAGACCATATAACTTAAATGTATCCAACGTCTATCATACCACCTTGATCGGGTATTGAACGGATATTGAACGGATATTGAACGGCTTTGATCGTGCATCGAACGGGTATTGAACGGCTTTGATCGGGTATTGAACGTCTATCATACCACTTTGATCATGCATTGAACGGCTTTGATCGGGTATTGAACGGCTTTGATCGGGTATCGAACGTCTAACGTACCCCTCTGAACGCGAATCGAACGTCTAACGTACCCCTCTGAACGCGAATCGAAAGTGAATCGTACCACTCTGAACGTGAATCGAACGTGAATTGAACGGGTAATGAACGGCTTTGAATGGGTATTGAACGAGTATTGAACCACTTCGAACATGTAATGAACGCCAATCGTACCTCTTCGAACGTGAATGATACCACTTCGGACGTGAATCGAACGTGAATCGAACGTGAATCGAACGTGTATTGAACGACTTTGATCGAGTATTGAACGGGTTTGAACGTATATCGAACGGCTTTAAACGGCTTTGATCAAGTTTTGAACGTGAATCGAACGTGTATCGAACGACTTCTGCATAACTATCGTCTTAATCTAGCGGACATCAAACGCATGAGGTTGGGTTGGATCGTCAAAAGAGTAAGACAGAGATCGCAAATCATGACACCGGTCATAAAAGCGCGCTCCAAACTGCACAAAACTTCAAATCGTTGCAACGTGTTGCGAGGAAAAGACATTACATTTACATTCCATTTACGACCATGGGAGAATTCGTGCAATTATTAGATCAATCCGCACGATTGATTTCGCGGGAAGAATACCTCGCGTGGGAAGAACGGTGCAACGAGTGCATCGATTCTTTAGAAGAACACAGCCGAGTGAAACGACCTCGATTATCGATCGGTGTTCGGCAATCGTTGGTTGCTCGAATCGCGCAGCTCGAAGGACTAAAATATTCGTTGCGCGGCCGTTTTGTGCATGATGGTGCAGGACATTCGAGCACAGGACTTTTGTGGCGCGAAATAGACGCTGCGTTCGATAGTCGCGTATTAACCGGTGCCGTGTTAAATTCGAACTATATCGAACCGCGCAACTTCCTCCAGGATGCAGGAACCATTGTGTTGGAACATGTGCGGGGTGCTTTGAGGAAACAGCGGAACCTCAAAGTGAACACAGTGTTCAACGGCGAATTTGTGGCGGGCGATAAACGTGCAAGTAAGAGCATCAACACCCGGAACTGCGAACTCTTCCGCACATCCGATCTACAGGAGTGGTACCAACGAAGCGTCGTCGAACCCACCCTGACATCGTTGGAAGAGTTCCAGGAACGCGACAGCGGATGGGCATTGATGAGAATCCTCAACCTGACCGTCAATGTCAACAAGTACAATCCGCTGCGCGCGGGGTGCCACTTCAAGTTGCCACAGGATTTATTGTTGAAGAATGCAACGATCAATGTGCAATCCCCAGACAATGCGTGTTTCGCGTGGGCAGTGGTCGCCGCTCTCCATCCTGCGGAACGAGACACCGCGCGTCCAAGTTCATACCCACACTATACGTCTGTGCTAAATCTCCAGGGCATTGAGTTCCCAATGTCCCTGAGGCAAATTGGAAAATTTGAGCGGTTGAATGAAATCTCCATCAACATCTACACCTTCGAGACGAAGAAAGGGTCGACAGTCTTTCCGTTGCGCCTCACTAGTCAAAAGAGGGATCGACACGTCAACCTGCTCTACACACCGAATCAAGAGCACGGCGATGTAGGACACTTTGTGTGGATCAAGAATTTGTCCCGGCTGGTGAGCGCACAGCTGAGCAGGCACCAAAAAAAGAAATTCATCTGCGATCGGTACGTATATAAACTTATGAAATGTCTCGCGAAACAAATTAAATAAAAAAAATTTGGGTTTACAGATGCATGCACTATTTCGGATCTGCCGCGAAGTTGGAGCTTCATTCGCTGGACTGTGGCAAGATGAATGACTGCGCCATCCTGCTGCCCAGCGAAGGCAAAAATCTCCTCAACTTCGACAACCATTGCAGGAAGGAGCGGCTCCCTTTCGTGGTGTACGCAGATCTCGAGTGCATCATCGCAAAAACGGAGGACAGTCACCGAATGGGTGATAAATTATGCGCGTATCAGCACCATAAAGTACACAGTATTGCCTATTATATGCATTGTTCGTACGATACATCGCTGTCGACGTATCGATGTCGCCGCGATGCAGATTGCGTTTCATGGTTCGTAGACGAATTGAAAAATTTCGCGAATTTTGTCAAACCCATTCTGGCCAGTAATGTTCCAATGCTGGATTTAACTCCCGAACAGTTGTCGACATTTCACAATGCAACACACTGTCATATTTGCGAAAAACCATTCGAGGCTAGCGATGTACGAGTCCACGATCATTGCCATCTGTCCGGACGCTTTAGAGGCCCAGCACATACGGAGTGCAATTTAAATTATAAAAACGCGTTTTACATCCCCATAGTTTTCCACAATTTATCCGGCTATGATTCACATTTCATTATCGAGGAAATAGCTATCGCTTTCGAAGGTCACGTTGACGTATTACCCATAACTAAAGAAAAGTATATTTCTTTCACAAAAAATGTCGAAGATACGGCTGATTCAGACTCGCGAAATTGTATTAAATTGCGGTTCATCGATTCGTACAAATTTCTCAACGCCAGTCTCGACAAATTAGCATCCTTTCTTAGCACAGATAAATTAAAAAATTTACAATCACAATTTGAAACATTATCCACCGAGGATTTCAATTTATTGACACGAAAGGGTGTTTTTCCGTACGAATACCTTGATTGCGAGGACAAGCTGCAGGACCCATGCTTACCGCCGCGCGAATCATTCTACAGTTCGTTAACGGGTGAGAATGTATCCGAGAGCGATTACGCGCACGCCGAGACTGTCTGGCAGCGTTTCGAGATTAGAACCTTGGGCGAATACAGCGACTTGTATTTGAAAACAGATGTCTTGTTATTGGCAGATATTTTTGAAAATTTTCGCGAAAGTTGTATCAAGAGTTACGGATTAGATTCAGCACATTATTATACTCTACCTGGTTTCACATGGGATGCAATGCTAAAACATACTAAAATTACATTCGAATTGCTTACAGACATCGATATGGTTATGTTTATCGAACGCGGTATACGTGGGGGTTTAAGCCAATGTTCCGGAAGATACGCACATGCCAATAACAAGTACATGTCATCTTACGACGCATCGGAAAAGTCATCGTACTTGATGTACTTTGACGTGAACAATTTGTATGGATGGGCAATGTGTCAGCCCCTGCCATACGCTAAATTTCAATGGGTCGAAGATGTTGCGAATTTTGACATGTCTTCAATCCCGATCGATTCACCTACGGGATACATTCTTGAGGTAGATCTGGAATATCCGCAACGTCTGCACGACGCTCATGCCGATCTACCGTTCTGCCCGACGCGTGCCAAACCACCTGGTTGCAAGCAGGACAAATTACTCGCGACGGTATACGATAAGCAGCGTTACGTTATTCATTATCGCAACCTGCAACAGTGCACGCGACACGGTCTTCGTATTACAAAGATACACCGCGTGCTTCAATTCGCTCAATCTCCCTGGCTCCGCGATTATATCGAACTCAATACACGGTTTAGAACAAGCGCGACAAACGACTTTGAAAAAAATTTGTACAAATTGATGAACAACGCGGTATTTGGTAAAACTATGGAAAATGTACGAAATCACGTGGATGTAAAACTTTTGACACATTGGGAAGGGCGATATGGTGCGGAGGCAATGATTGCGAAACCGAATTTCCACAGCAGAAGTGTTTTTTCGGAAAATTTAATAGCTGTTGAATTGCGAAAACTAGAGGTGAAATTCAACAAGCCGATATAGTATTATTATTATTATTATTAAATGTCTTTATTGCACCATTACAATTACAATTACAATGGAGAGTAGGCGAGGTTCAGCATTAACCGCTGCTTTACAACCTAACCTAAAAAGTTGTTGATACATAAAAAGATGGAAGAAAGAAAGAGAACAAGTAGACTAACACTAAATAAATAAAACAAAATAGCTAAGAACAGGGAAAGTATAAGAAAAAGCAAGAGAAAAAGCCATTTACATAGGGAACTGCGAGAGGATAAAAGAACGAGCACTCAGCTTAAATGCAGCAAACGATGACAGAGAACGTATATTAGACGGGATGTGGTTATAATAATAAGAAGATATGTAGGAGAAGGACGCAGTGAATTTAGAGGAGCGATGGTGAGGTACAGACAAATCAAGACAGCGTCTCGTTGACATATAGTCACTCGAGCGCATGGACAAATTGGAGCGCAGCAGAACATACAGATAGCTCGGCGTACCTGTTGCAAGTATCTTATAAACAAGACAGCAGAGATGGAAAATCCATCTCTGCTTCATCTTTAGCCAGCCAGAACGTTGGAAAGAAGGTGTTATGTGATCGTACTTACGAACATTATAGGAGAAACGGAGACATGAGTTCTGCACACGTTGGACAACAGACAAAAGTGAAGAGGAAAGACACGGACCATACACTACATCGGCATAATCAAAAATGGAAATAATTAAGGCTTGACATAACAAGAGCTTTGTGTTGGTAGACAATATACGACGTGAAGGGTAAAGGGAACGCATGCGAGAGAAGGCAGATCGACATAACACAGCAACATGACGGTCAAAACACCAATGGGGATCAAAGGTCACACCTAAGTTTTTTAACACAGGTTGTACACCAAGGACAGAGGAGCCAAAGGATATGTTAAAAGAGGACAGATTACTGAGGAAGATAGGAGAACCAGCAACAAGAACAGTGGTTTTGGTAGGATTAAGCTGGAGGCCATGAGAGTCAGACCAGTGAATAAGTCGACGTAAATCAGATTATATGGGCGGTATTCACAGTCGCGTCTTGAGCGAATGCTTGAGATCATCTTCTAGAAGACGATCTTGTTTGCCTGAAGACATCAGGTATTCATAGTCGTTGCTCAAGATGATCTGAAGCATTTGCTTGGAATAAGCGATTGCTTATATGACGTATCCATTTACTTTATAAAGCATTTACTCAAGCATTTGCTCATTCACGTTCGGAAACTTTCGGAATAATTCTGTTAGAACAACCAATGATGAAGGATATTCCGTTCGTTCCTTGGTGGACGACAGAGTAGGATACTCGAACGTGAGTGAGTGATGCGTATGACCGTCGAGGTTATATTATAGCGATGCCGGGGGAACAGTTTAGCAGAGAGTCTCCGGAATGGCGAGGATACCCCCCGTGGTGCCTCACGATGACTTCCAGGACTTCGATACGATAGAATAAAGAATATTGTTTTTATGTAACAGGTATCAAGGGGGGCAATTTTGGGATGGTGGTAAAGAAAAATATATACCCTTCTCGCTTTTTAACGTTTTGTAGTACCAATTTAATTAAAAATTTAAAATCGAAATTGAAAAATATTCCCATTTTTAGCATAAACTTAACAAAGATCAATTTTGAAATTTCGCAATTTTTTCTCAAAAGTCCAGTTGCTCCAGGATCACCCTGTTACATGCGTGATGGCCCATATACCATGCGTAAGCATGCAAGTAGTTGCAATTGCAGGGCAATCGGCAGGCCACGATTATTTATTTTCGCCAGTCCTTCAATAATTCTCGGTAAAGTACCATGTAATACAGAGTCCTTATTAAATCGAAATCGCCTTTTAAATTCATCTTCATCGTAATATTCAAATGGATTTTGCACGTCCCGAATATACCTTCTAACGACTGTATTGTCCGCTATATAATCATCTTCGTCAATATCGTTAATATCAATATTAATGTCGATATAGTCTACAAAATCCATTTTTCGCGTCCTTTATGCAGGTAATGGCGGAAGTATTTGATAGTTTAAACATTCAACGCGTTGCCGGGGAATAGAATCTCTGGAGTGGAGGGGGACTATCACGTGACGGTACATGGGTGATGGAATCATCACGCACACATACGGCCACTGCCGTAGATGTTCCCCCTCTACTCCGGACATTCTTCTGGTGGAATCTCAAGACGGTCTCAAGACATGTAAAACGTCGTCTTGAAAATATAACCTCGTTTTACCGTCTATTTTGACACATGTGACGTCATACAAGGATTTACTTATTTGAAAAAGATTTTCCTCAAGCAAATGCTCAAGACATGACCTCAAGACGCAACTATGAATCTAGGCGGCATCTTAAGCAAATGCTTGAGATGGTCTTGATCTCAAGACGCGACTGTGAATACCGCCCTATATGTGGGTATGTGCATTCTGGACATATCAAAAATTTGTTTGTACGAATTTCACCACGAGTACATGTCGCCCAAGCATGGAAAAAATTGTAAAATTCTATATACCGACACAGATAGTCTCATTTATCACATTCAATGCGATGATATCTACGAGTCCATGAAACATAATATCGATAGATTCGACACGAGCGATTATCCTACCGACAATTCATATAATATGCCGCGCGTAAATAAGAAGGTTCCGGGGCTGATGAAGGATGAAAATAACGGTGCGATAATGACTGAATTCGTAGGTCTTAGAGCGAAAATGTATGCACTTCGCGTAGACGGCAAAAAAGATACGAAAAAGGCGAAAGGCGTCAAGACCAACGTCATAGCCAGAACGATAACTTTCGACGACTACGCGCAATGTTTGCATAGGGAGATCGAAATGATTCGCAGACAATCATGCATACGGTCTAAATTGCATAAAGTGTACACCATTTCGGAATCTAAAATCGCTCTAAGCCCACATGATGACAAGCGGCATATCGTACCCAATTCGATCGACACTCTGCCTTGGGGTCATTATAATATCCCATTGTAAAATAGAAATTGTATTTATTGTATAATATAAAATTATTTGAGAATGTATAAAAAAATTATTATTGTGTTTATTCTATGTATTGTGTAAAAATATAAATGGTGGAATTAATGTATAAAAAATTGTTCACACATATATATATATATATATATCATTGTATTTATTGAACCATCTATTATTATGCTACAATACATTATTTTTATTTATCCAAGAATTGTGTGATTTATCAAATCCCAACCACTTGACGTACACCTTATCCCCCTTCCTACGTAAGACTTTTTCCACTAGATACACATCAGGATCGGTGACGCGTTGCAGCTCGTGTTCATAGAATCCTCCGGCAACAGGTTTTCCACAGGAATCGACCAGCAGATACGTTGCAGGATTAGTTGCTTGTACTTTGGCTATCTTGAACACCTCCGTTGTCCAATTCGACGTAAGCCTTTATCGAATATGGTTTTAAATTTGCTCACGCGCACAAACTCGCCCAACTTGAATCTCGCTGGAGCAGCGATCTTTATGTTGCTGTATACGCTGGCTAGCAACTTATCGGCGATCGCAGGGGTAACATCGCAAGGACGCATTCCGATGGTTCTATGTTTTCGTGCGTTATACTCTGCAAGTAGACTTGGTAGCGCATCGGTCCATCTATAGGTTCCATTGAGCGTAAACAGTTTCCACATATTGTTTTTCAAAGTTCGATTGAAACGTTCTACGACGGAGGCCTTCATCACAGAATACGTCGAATAATGATTAACGTTATGCTTTGCCAAGAGTTTCTGCACATCAGCGTTGTAAAATTCTTTTCCTTGATCGGTTTGCAAATTTTTCGGATATCGATCTCTAAATATCTTTGCAAACGCTTTAGTCACCTCAGCGCCACTTTTAGTCTTGAGCGGCAACGCCCATGCATACTTGCTCAACACATCGATGACGGTGAGTATGTAGTGGTGACCCTGGTTGAATCGTGAGTATGGACGCATTTCTACAATGTCAGCTTGCCACAGATCATCGTATCCATGCACTATGACACGCCTCCGCGGAAAATGTCTTCGAGCTGGAGCATGCAATTCCTCAACGAGTTGTAGCTTCTTGTGGCCGTGGTTTTCTTTACTCTTGGATTTCGATAATGGCTGCATGTTTGATCGCAGAGGTGTCTTTGACACGAATGATGCGATAATTATCGGGCACGTTCATTAAGTGCTCCCAATCGGTCCAGGGGCAAGTTCATCCGCCTCGCATGATTCTCCTTCGCAGCGCTGCTGTGGGATAGAATTCGACGCCTGCGATATCTTTTGAACGCTGTTTTGCAGCGTCAGCATATCTCTTTGAAACGCGATCAGTTTCCTCTCTAATTCCATTCTAGCTGCTCCACTCTTCTCGAGCGATACCCCAAATTTGTTGATCGGCATCTCGATGCATACAGTGCACATCATTGGCGTGCGGCTTAATTTATATAATGAGGCCTACCTCGCGTAGTTCCTCGACAATCGATAGAATTTCGGGATCATGAGAGTTGTTACCCGCCTGACGTGACGCTTCCAACAAACGCAATCGATCCACCAGCTCGTTGGGATCGTCCCAGTGTACGTAATCGATCTTGTTATCGTTTACCACCATGGCTCGTGGTGTCCTAAGACCTTTCCCTGCTTTATTGATTGATGTGCGTGGGATTAGCGGTGCAATTACATGTCTGTACTTGTATCCCTTGTTGCTCAATATGGGATTTTTAGCACCATGACCGCGTCTGTGGGCATTCGTCGCCAGCAGTATACTTTTGTATTTTTGTTTATCAGCATCGGTGTATATAGCATCATTGGGAATTCTCTTGAAAATCAGTTCGTAAAGACCGGATGTTCCTCCGTATCTTACACCATCTATGATTATATTATCATCCTTGTCTATATCGAAAGCCTTATCCCCAAGCATCGTTCCACTATTGCCAAAGTATACACCGTACACATAGTCCATTGATGTATCCTTATCACCACTTAGGATCGCGCTCATGTATTTTTGCCCCAGCGGACCGAAATGACTGCGAAACGTTTCTTGTCCCTCGGATGTTTGAAGTTGCTGTCTGATAGATGTTACAAACGACTCATTGGGACTAGTTTCGAAAACGTCGTCATCAATAGTTGCGAGCGATTGTACACTGGGAAATGTACTTATTGGTGTGTGAGGAACGGGAGACTCGTTTGATGTAGCATTCCGTCGTTTATGCTTCGATTGAACTGGTGTTGAGGTTATGGGTGAATATTCAGACGACATGTGCCGTTTCCTCTTTGTCTTGCGCGATGTGTTCCCTTTCGGATGGATTTTTTTAGGCGTTAATGTTTCATTCCCTTCAACGTCTATGCTCATCAGTGGTGATGTGCTAGCTTCTGCCGCTGAGGTATTTTCAACAATATGTTTTAAGGGTTCGACGATAGGTTTGAAGTATCTCTCCAACGCGACATCTTCCTCCATCTTGCCTGTCTTCAAAGCCTGATGTTTCTTGCGAATGGATTCGCTAGTTTTTGCAATTTCCTTCGCTATTCTCTCGCGATCCTTAATCTCCAGAGTATCGATATCAATCATCGTTGTACCGCTGACGTTGCTTTCCCACCGACGTGTTGATGACAATTGACCGTCTCATGGTATGGCAAACTCGTTAAATCCCTTTCTGTAACGTCCATTGGACATCGCGCTATCCTTGTCTATTACCACGAAACCATACTCCCGTTGCCAACAATTACGACACAAAGCGCAGAAATCCTCGTAAGACATGTCAGTGTTTACGTGATCGTTGTACACATGTTTCAAGTTGGTACCATCCTGCTTAAACAGAATCAACAGATTGGCATTGTCGCGGATAAGATGTTTGGGTATCTTTGCATACGTCTGACAGAGATAGAAGCAGTCAACGTTCGAGTGGCGCCCCATTGCAAAGTATTCCCTTATCGTATCTTGCTTGTCGCATGCCACGTCATCAAAGATGAAAATAGAATTCGGAAGCGATTCGCACGGTGGGATGACGTCACTGTTATTCGAAAACGTAAAGTAGCCAATTTCATCTATCGGAGTCAATAAATTCTCCAAATACTGATATTTCGGCTGTTGCAACGACTTGGAGTACACGTACACGTTCTCGAAGCGGACGCCGTGAGGACTTTCCAACAAGCTCACCAACACGTTTGTCTTTCCGCAATTTGATGGGCCACAAACGAGGCAGCGTATAGTGTTTGGTAGCATGCTACCATGTCTGCGTCTTGTTTTCGAAGACATCACTCGTGATTTATCGTCAAAATTTGTCACGCGTATCGTTACAGGTTGTCGCACGAATCGCATCCTCTCCGCAAACTGTGAAAAATGATTTTGATACATCGAAGCGCCCTATTTATAGGTCCGCATCGACACAAAACAGCTCAGTATTCAAAATGCTTCTGATCCTGTCGGATAATTGCGATATTCGAGACCTAACCTCTGAGCAGTTGAAATATATACCAAAGATTATTCTACACCGAGAGTTTGGGAGACACATTGATCAGTTGTGGGACAGACTCCCCGAGCACATAAAAGCCGATTCTGAGGTTCGGCAGTATCGTCGGTGTCTGGAGCATTATAATCGTCCTTGGCAGCGAACGCATATCGACGGTCCAGCACCATTGATTAAAAACTGTAGCGAATGTCGCCGACGAGAGTAAAGAAAGGCTGTGGTTTGTTAAATCGAGCGATAAACGCGCTACCTATCGAATTACATATTCCGGGATACCAGTTTTGCGGTCCAGGAACACATCTGGCAAAACGATTGGTTAGAGGGGATCAAGGCATCAATCCGTTGGACGCGGCGTGTCGCGAACACGATATTGCGTATTCGCGCAGCAACGACCTCGGCGAAAGGCACGCGGCAGATAAAGTTCTCGCTGACAAAGCGCGAAAACGCATCGTTGCGCGAGACTCGACTCTGGGTGAAAGAGGTGCTGCTACAGCTGTTTGGGCAGCTATGAACGCCAAGACGAAAATCGGAATGGGGATGAAAACAAAACCCCGCAAAAGTACTCCAAAGAGAGCGCCGAAAAAGCGGATTCTTCCGGTGGCAAAACGGGGTGGTATATTACCACTTCTCCCGCTGCTAGGTGTTCTCGGATCATTAGCTGGTGGAGCGGCGGGAATCGCCAAGGCGGTAAACGATAATAAGGCGGCGCAACATCAGCTGCAGGAAATGCAACGTCATAATCGCTCCATGGAAGGCCGCGGACTTTATCTCGCGCCATACAAGCGTGGACAGGGAATATCGAATCGAAAAAAAAAACGTTGAAAAAAAAATAAAAATGCCCGCGGGTGTAACTACTGATGCACAATTGGAGGAGTTGGCAAAACGTATGCGTATTCCATTCTTTAGAGGTGTTTTTATGCGAAACGCGCTACCAGTCGGAGGAGTACGTCGAAACGAGAGCGGTATTGTAAATTTGGACAATGTCGAGGGGTCGGGGACTCATTGGGTGGCATATGCGAAGAGAGGGTGTCGAGCTATATATTTCGACAGCTTTGGAAATCTTCGACCGCCCAAGGAATTGGTAAAATATCTGGATAAGGATGCTGTGAAAATTGAATACAATCGAACGTCTTATCAGAAGTACAATCAGAGCAATTGTGGACAACTATGTCTACGCTTTCTACAAACGATCGGTACCAAATTTAAGGATTGACTTCCCGCCACTCTGATTCAGTACTAATCGAGCCGTACAGTTCGGAATATGTCGTTAACATTCACTCTAACCGGCAAGAGTAGCACCCTCGCGGTGAGCTACTTTCCACCCATAGATTTGAGCGACGATGATTACGAGCTTGGTCTAACAACCTTTGAAACTTATCACACCATACCAAACATCGACTCGAGCAATGATAAATTCTACTTCATCGTAAACTATGACATCAGCAACAGCGTCGACACCACTCCTGAATACATTACGATTCCCCATGGCTCCTACGAACTAGACGCCATTGCCAAGTATTTGAAGCAGCGATTACTCGAACGGTATCCTCAAAATCTCGACGGTACCGATGGTGGTGACAACGATGCGTATCCAATAGTGTTGCGTCCCAACAACCACACCATGAAAAGCGAACTGTACTGTCGGTTCACCGTAGATTTTACAAAGCCTAATAACATTGGATCGCTATTGGGATTCTCGACGAATCGGGTATTAGAACCAGGACGGTGGCACGAATCGGACGATCCAATTAATATCATGAACGTGAACATTGTTCGTATAGAATGTAGCGTGACCGCTGGTGCGTACAACAGTGGGAGGCGTGTCCATACGATACATGAATTTTCTCCGAGAGTTCCACCAGGATATAAGATATCGGAAACGCCCGCGCAGATCATTTACCTTCCAATCACCGCACGGATCATTACAGATTTAACGATACGCGTTGTGGATCGAAACGGACGGTTGCTCGATTTTCGAGGTGAAGAGATTACCATCAGATTGCACGTACGACGGCGACGACGATAATACATGTAGTGCGAACGAAAGAGATGCTTGTATTGAACGACTCTAGAAACCCGTTTCTTCCAAGTGAAATTGTTTACAACTGCAACAACAACTGCAACAGCTCCGATCACGCTAAAAAGAAGAGGCTCAGTGCTGCGTACATTGCATTTTTGAAATCATTGGGATTCATTGTGCGCATTTAGGTTGAAAATGGTTGACATTCTAAGTATTGGAGGGAAGCCGACGTTTGATGATCGCATCGTCAAGCTTCAGACTCACACATACAACCCATACGTCAACACAACGTTTGGATACAGCGATGAGATAAGAATACCGATACAACAGCAGGATTTATACACATTGCCGTGTGAAAGTTTTCTCTATGTGGAGGGGAAATTGAAGATAAATAAGCCAAAAGATGCATTAACGGTGACGTTGGGAAATAATTGCATGGCGTTCTTATTCGATGAGATTCGATACGAGCTGAATGGCGTGGAGATTGATCGCAGCAGAAACGTTGGAATAACTAGCACGCTTAAAAACTATGTATCGCTGACATCTGGCGAAGACAAAAATATGGAGAATGTTGGATGGGGCTTGAAACGGCGGGATGGGCCAATAGTGAAAAGTCATTTCAATTTTTGCATCCCACTCAAATATTTGCTGGGATTTTGTGAGGACTACAAACGCATGATTATTAATGCGCATCACGAATTGATTTTAATACGCTCGCGCAACGACAACAATGCTCTGATAGGATCGCCGATGTTGGAACCAGAAATTGAATTGGTTAAACTACAATGGCGGATGCCCCATGTGACGTTAAATGACGTTAATAAGCTATCGTTGCTACATACTTTGGAACGTGGACAAAACCTGAGCATTTGTTTTCAATCGTGGGATCTGTACGAGTATCCTCTCTTACAGAGCACGACCAAGCATTCGTGGGCCGTGAAGGCATCTGCACAGCTGGAGAAGCCGCGATGCGTGATCCTTGCTCTACAGACTGGTCGAAGAAATGTGATGAGTGAAGACGTTACTATGTTCAACAACTGCAAATTGGCCAATGTAAAACTTTTTCTCAACTCGGAATTTTACCCATATGATGATCTGAACTTGGACTTTGACAAGAATAAGCACGCCATCTTATATCACATTTATACGCAATTCCGTAAATCATATTATGGGTATAGTTGCAACGAGGCATTATTCACCGTGGCTGAATTTTTACAATTTGGCCCCCTCGTGGTAATTGATTGTTCGCGACAAAATGAATCGATCAAGAATGGCACCGTGGACGTGCGCATAGAATTCGAGTGTAAAGAGAATGTGCCTGCAAATACTACAGCCTACTGTCTGATTCTACACGATAGAGTGGTTGAATACAATCCATTGACAAACATGGTGCGCAAAGTAAATTAAATTACCACGCTACTTGCCCGCCCTCTCCTGTACGAAATTCGCAAAAAAATTTCATCGTGAAAATCGAGATGTTTTACGAGAAAGACTGCATTCTCTCGTCTGTCTTGGAAGCGAGTGGACCTCCAAATTGTATCGATAATGGCTGTACCAACGTTCGTTGACATGCAAGGGTTCATCGTTGATGGAAGATTTGTCGTCAAGGAAGTGGCTGTCCTACGAATGGGAACAATTCTCTCGCACTATATTTTTGGGAGTTCGATGCCGCATTATCTTCTTTCGAAATCTGACAAATCAAGCATCCGCTGGTTAACGGCGAAACATCATGGGTTACGCTGGGATGATGGAGAAGTTCCATACAGTATGGCTAAACGGCTAATTTCGAAAGCTGTAGCTGATGCGATCGATGAAGAAGAGGATGACACGTGCAATGTCGTATATGTTAAAGGGCTGCAGAAACGCGACTGGCTTGCGGATTTCCTCGATGAAAGTACGAGAGCAGACGCAGTCATCGAGACGCTGGACATTGACTACGAGGATATCAAATCTCTAAATAAGCTAAATGTAGTTAATACTCTGCGATGTGGCAGACACGCGAAACATTGTGCCATGCAAAATGTATTTAAAATATTCAACTGGTGGTCTAAACACCAGGGAAATTCATAAATAAAATATAATCAATTTTTTAATGCGTATAATTTTCTTCACCCTCACCCAACCCAACCTCATGCGTTTGATGTCCGCTAGATTAAGACGTTACTTATGCAGAAGTCGTTCGATACACGTTCGATACCCGATCAAAGCCATTCGATGCATGATCAAAGTGGTATGATAGACGTTCAATATCCGATCAAAGCCGTTCAATACCCGTTCGATGCACGATCAAAGCCGTTCAATATCCGTTTGATTCAGTCTTCCTCCTCGCCTCCTAATTCTAAGATTTGTAGACACTGCATAAATCTATTTCGTTCTTCGCGCCGCATGTCACATAATGGTTTGGAAAAATATTTGGGGGTGGGCCAAGGTCATTCTCTCGCTCGGAAAAAATTTCCGGTGGTGGATCGGGGTTTAAAAAAGTTCTCGGGGGTCATTCACTCCCTCTAAAAAGTTTTCGGCGGTGGGTCCGGTCTACGCGGCGGCTCGGCCTGGAGTGATCCCCTCCATCATCGCGGCTTCCCCCACTCCGCGGCTCGTGCGCGCGCAATCGGTTTTCCTCTCCCCGCAGGCCCCGCGCCCATGTTTCCCTCCGCCGCGCTCCCCCGCGCGCCCTCACTTCCCCCCGCCCCCGCGCTCCCCTCAGAGGACCTGCGTTGGAATCGGCCTTACTATACTACTGCAGAAAAACTATAGAAGAGTAGACCAAGTGTCGGAAATGCCGACTTATGTACCAAGTAAGGTTAATTAAATCCCCGACGGGGATTAATTAACGGAATAGGGACCTTAGCCAAAACCATATTCGGGACTATGGACGCCGACGACGCCGAACAGATTAACAACCATTTGTCGCGATTAGACGGAACACAAAGTACGCTAATGACTGCTATGAAAAAACAAGTCCAGATAACAAATAACACACTGCATCACTTACATGACGCGGAAAAAACGATACAGCGTAACGAGCAGATACTAGCGAAACAGACGAGACTATTACGCGCGCAAATTGAAACGACCATACTACAACAAACGCGAAGAGCTGACGTAGTAGATCATTTCATTACGTTAAATGCCCTACTGACCGACATGACACAAGACGTAGACGATGTGTTGCAATACTACACAGGCCTCAAAGGAGGCATCATCAGCACAAACGTGCTGTCGAGCGCGCAAATCACTAGGTTACTACAAACCGCCGTACAGCATCTCCCAAACGGACTCACATTCCCGATAGCACCCAACTTAGAAAATACTAACGTGATCGAGAAATTGTCATCGGTCACTGCGTATTTCGATAAGACCACGTTGATAGCAGTAATAACCGTTCCCCTCATCTCCTCATAAACGTTCACAGTGATCGAGGCAACCCCAGCCCCAATCCATGTTCATGGAAATTCATACGCGGTATTAGTCATAAGAACACCGATACTCGTCATTGACGCAAGCAGCAACCAGTATGTGCTCACCAATCAAGACGAGCTAAGGGGATGCAAACGAGTAGCCGCTCAGTATTACTGCGAACAACCCATGCTAGCGCACAACGTAAATAACGATCTCGAGTGCGAAGCAAGCCTATGGCTGCAACCCGCGGATGAGTCCCCCAAAAATTGCGAAATAAAGTACATTGCGGCGAACCACACAATGTGGATAGGGACCTCGTACGCGGACACGTGGATTTTCGCGACGCGCCAGCCCGAAACACTGACCATACAGTGTAACGAACGGCAACCGGAACACGTCAATATAGATAAGACAGGAATTCTCAAGGTCACGGGAAATTGTAATATCCGAAGTAGGGACGTAGTATTAAAAAAGCGACAAACAGCGTATAGTCAAGATCTCGAACTACCAACGGCACCACGTTACGATATAACAGTAGCGTTAAACGCGACACACAGAGGCGAACCAGCGCACCCCCTCTCGCGGTTTCAGCTAGATAAACTCCTGAAAAATCCATCCGAATTTTCAGCACTATACAACCAACTTAACCAGGTAGAAAACAAATTAGAGAATAACAACCCCCAACCGGGACTAGCGACCTGGCAAATTGTACACCCAACAACAACAACTATTGTACTAGTAATACTTAGCCTAATAGTCATATATTTGTTAACACGCGACTATCAACAGCGCCATAAAATACTGATTCCCAAACAACCAAAAGCGACAAAGTCCAGAAGACCAGCCGACGACAGCGAATACACCGAAGCCTTGACGGTGTAGGGTAGCCCGGGAATTTTGTAAGACCGATAGGGAAAAATCCCGCTAAGCACCCTCTCCATAAGGGGAGGGGGTGTTGTGCCCGGGCATCGACACCTAAGCGTGTCGACACCACGCACATACCGATTGCCGCAATCGAGCGGCCGAAATCAGGCACAACCACGTAAACGATTTCGGAAGCGCACAAAGACCGTCAGCATATGGCGAAATCACCCCAAACCCAGGCCAAAGGCGAAGACCCCGATGGTCCCCGCTTCGTCCCGACTAAAGTATATAACGATGTACGAGCAATGCGAGCTACGATTGGATAAAGCTTTGTTACGGGAACATCACCCGACTTTATACAAGACTCACGCCAACCTAGGCACAGTGTCACTGTCACCCAGATCGGGACTGAATAAACTTGTTAACCTTACGGTGAGTTCCAACTCTTTAACCTGCAACGATCTCCTACCTCCGGGTTCTCAACCGAATCCTCCCGTCCCGGCATAATCACCCGAACCTCCGGAGCCCGTGGACGACGATCGCGAAGGACGCCCAGGAGCACCCCGAGATTCGCACCCAGAATCTCGACCCCAGGCGTCTTGGCACAACAAGCAGAAGAAAATCTAAGGGATTACGTAAGAGAAGTGAAAACTCAACATGGTGTAAAAACAAAAAACGTAAGAGTAGATAATGGAGGAGAATTTACATCAGAGTCATTTAAGAATTTTTATAGGTCTAGGGGGATAATAACACATGTACATATACGATTTACCATTCTCCACAGCAGAATGGAAAATCGGAAAGGATGAACCGTACATTGATGGATAAAACAAGAACAAAATTTATTGAAACGAATCTACCCAAATATTTATGGGGAGAAGCAATTAGGTGTTCGGCATTTGAGCTGAATAGATGTCCAACTAAGGCTAATTTAAACGAAATACTAGCTAAAATTTGATACGGTAAGACTGATTTATCAAAGTTAAAAGTATTTGGAAGCTATGCGTGGAGAATCCAGTTACCAAGACAGGGTAAATTGGATCCTCGGACAAGACATGGAATAATGGTAGGATATAGTGGAAATGGCTATAGACTATGGCATCCAGCAGAAAACAAAATTGTAACATCAAGGGACATTATTTTCAACGAAAGCGAGATTAACTTTGAAAAGCTTGAGAATAATAAGAAGATAATAGGAGAAGAAGAAGAAGATACAGATGAAACAGAAAATTCAATACAAGAGGAAATAATGGGAAAGAAAGAAACCAAGGAAGAGTTAAGCGAAGAAACATAAAGACCGAAGAGGATAATTAACGAACCAGGATGGCTATCAGAGTATGAACTATATTCAGCATATTGTTTTTTATCACAAGGTGAAAACCCATTAAACTATGAAGAAGCAAAATCAGATAAAGAATGGAGGCAAGTAATAACTAATGAGATTGAGGCATTGAAGCAACAGGACACATGGGAGAAAACGGAACTACCGAAAGGAAAATTAGCAATAGATACTAGATGGGTATTTACGACAAAGGATGATCGGAAGAAAAAGGCAAGACTAGTAGTCAAAGGTTTCCAAGTACAAGAGAATAGCTATCAGTCAAAGTATGCCCCAGTAGCCAGATTATCAATGATACGGATGATTATGTCAAGAGCTACTCAGGACGGTTCTTCAATCAGACAACTGGACATTCCAACGGCATTCCTAAATGGGAAACTGGAATCTCAAGTTTACATTAAGATACCAGAAGGTATATCGTGCGAGGGAGTCGAAGTGTTAAAACTCAAAAGAGCTTTGTATGGGTTAAAAGAAGCACCAAAATGTTTGAACGACAGGTTCGACGAATTCGCAATAGGAAATGGATTTACACGTTCGCAATACGATTTTTGTATGTATTATAAAGAAAATTGTGTAATGCTAATATACGTGGATGATATGATATTGAATGGCGAATATGAGGAGATAGTAAAAGCATTAGTCATAGAATTTAAAGCACGAGATATGGGTGAGATTAAAAATTTTCTGGGGATGGAAATTACAAGAGGAGAAAGCACATTGTTAATTAAGCAAACAAGACTGATAGATAAAATATTGACAAAGTTTAACATGGATAAATATAAAAAAATCTCAACTCCGGTGGAGAAGAGTTTTCAAATAGATACTAGACTTTAAGAAATAAAAGTACCTTATCGTGAAGCAATAGGGAGCGTCATGTATGTAGCAACAACCTCAAGACCAGATCTTATGTATGCAGTCTCATATTTGAGTAGGGTATTGGACAAACCATCATAACAAACTTGGGACGCTGCCAAGCAAATTTTAAAGTATTTAAAAGGAACTAAAGAAATGGGATTAGAATTCAAGAAATCTGAAGACGTAACAATAAAAGGATACTCGGATGCAGATTGGGCTGGAGATAAATTAGATAGGAAAAGCGTTAGTGGCTCAATTGTATTTTTTGCAGATAATCCAGTATCTTGGAGTTCTAGGAAACAAACTTGCGTGGCATTGTCAACGGCAGAAGCGGAATATATAGCACCCGCTTCAACTGCACAAGACATAATTAATTTAAAGGGAATTATCTCACATTTCAATATGGATAAAACGGCAGTTCTATTCATGGATAATCAAGGTTCTATCAGTATGGCGAAGTCTTATGAAAACTCAAAGCGAGGCAAACATATTGACATTAACACTATTCCTACCACGAACCGGTCAAAAGACCGTTTTTAAAATATCGATTAGAATTTCCTATATACAACGTAATTGAATCGCCTTTAAACTTCACGACTTTGCCTCAAATATACGTATAATACATTTTTTAATATTCACTTCTTGTTTTATTGTTTATTTTCTGAGAAAAATTTGTAGTCTGTCTTACCTAACGCGACCGGTCAAATGACGTGAAATGTGTCGGTAGGACTAGTGTTAAAGAACATTTTATAAAAGACATAGTAAGAAAGAAGATTATAGATGTACAATATGTAAGTTCAACAGAGAATTATGCAGATATTATGACTAAAGCATTAGCTAGAATTAGATTTCTAGAATTACGAAAGAATATATGTTTAAATTAGTGGTTTACACATATATGTTAGTGATATATAAATACGGGTACAGTTCCTAGGAAGGGATACCTTTTTCTTTTTTTTGTTTGGTAATCAAAGAATAATATATGAGATTATATACAGAAAACAATTTAAGCCGATTCCACGAGAACCTGTGATTCAATCGAGGAGGGGTGTTAGAGTTTGTTTAGTTTCTCTGTTCCCCCTCGAGAGGTCGAAAAATAAGAGTTGTACCTGTAAGATTGTTGTACTCAGACGAATGTTTATTTCTGTATTATTTAGCTACTTAAAATATACACCTTTATATATGTTCCTTGTACCAGTACGCTATCGATTATTATTAAAGAAGAAACTCAACGGTCCTAAGCAGAAGAATCCTTTCAAAGCGGGCTAATTACCATTCTTTCTGGACACATTTTGTTTTCTCCAAGGAAAATATGGTATTGTCTCGAGCTTCCCATTGTTGCCCCAACACGATCACCGAAAAGGCCCAGTTTATGCTTTTATGACACCCCGGACAGCTAAATGATCGCTTGGCCGCGACCGCATTAGCGATTTCAAGGGGTGGATGACTCAAGCACGTGGATACGGAGGGTTAATTGAGATTTGGAAAATGTTTAAATTTTTGTATACAATAATAATAATTTTGTTCGAAGTTATAATGATATACCCGTTTCATCCTAAGAAAAATCCTATGCCCCGACCGTTTTGTGGCCGTTCTGCGCAGCCCCTACTACCGCCTACGGGCCCGACGCAGGCGGAACGGTTGACAAAGAGGTAACAGACGATAAGGCGGAGAAAATCGTAGGCGGTTAAGTGGGGAGTCGGACCAACCAGCGCCTCCTCAGAATCATCCCTGCGCGGAACGGGATTTTTCTTAGGATGAAACGGGTATAGCAGTAAGAAGGGTTTAAAAAAGTTTGTGGCTGGCGAACATGATTCTGGCTGGCGTAGTCATCGAAAACAAAAACCGCAAAATTTTTCTAAATCTATATGAGTGTGGTTATCGTGTAAATTAGAATGAAGTAAATATTTACAAAAGCCCAATTTTGCAACACAGAAATCTAACAAATGATTTTCCAAGAAATTAATGTTTCCATTTAAAATACAACCATTATTGTGCTTTTGAACATTATTCATTCGACATGAACTAAAGTTCATATGATAACCACACTCATATAGATTAAGAAAAATTGTTTTTTGTTTCAGACGATTACGACAGGCAAAATCATGCTTGCCAGCAACAAACTTTTTTCTCAAACTCCTCTTAATACTACCATTATAAATTTGAACCAAAGTATTATTATTGCATACGAAAATTTGAACTCATTTTTTATAATTCAATTAATAAAAGTACAGAGATTGGAATTATAATACTCAATAATTTTCTCTTAAAAATTCCCCAAAATGTGCCTTATTTTCGGAGCGTCAAACTCTGGAAACCCCTGCGGCAGCCTGTGAGGCTCCGCTCCCACTACTCCAGCCGCTCCGCACTCCGTTGCCGGACTCGCTTCTACCTGAACGAGCTCGCACCGGGAATTGGGGGTCCTATGCATGCCTGCTCTACAGGGTTAAGTTAAAACTGCAACCTACGCGCGCGCGAACAGACGAAAATGGCAACACCGCCTCACGGACGTATTCCACTACAACCATGCACCGACCCAGCGTTCGGAGGGTTACCAGCGACCGCTGGGTAGCAGTGATGCCCGAGCTTCGAAAATTTTAGGATGGTCTCTTCCAAATTAACGTCACAAGGAGCTATTTGAAATTTCCCGACCGGGGTTGAAGAATTTGGTGCCTTTTTCGTGAAACTTTTGAACTATAAAAGATATCGGAATGCAATTTGCGCCGCAAAATGAGGAAAAATTATTCCCTCTTAATGATGGATAATTTAAAATATTTTACGTCTACTTAATTTTTCTTTTATCAATTTTTTAACCATAATTGTTGTGAAAAGATTTTGCAAACTGTTTATTTAATACTGTTTTTAATGCCCTTTTTAAAATTCATGATGTTGATAAACAATAGGCTAGTTGTTTCTGTGTCATTACTTTCATAAATTGAGAAATTAAATTTTCATTCAATTATGTGTTAGTTCTGCAGACCTCAGAATCTATTGTTCTGGTTTTCTTTTTTATAGTTTTATCCTTAATGCGGTGCATGCATATAAGGACGTAATCGGACGTAAGGAGTAACTAATGGGACGTGTCTTTGATTGTAGCGGTGTTTGAATTTTTTTTCTAGAATTTTTGTGTGTGAATGTTTAGCCTATTAGCTACTCAACGCCACGTCTATACCAGCTTCCGTTAATGTCATTTTTTGGGACGATGCGTCATTATTGTGGTTTTTACACGCAGGTAAACGAACGAAGGTATAGCGCCGCGGTCAACCCTGTCGTAGCTAAAATTTTTGAAATGAAGACTGGTACGCGACCAGTTGACATTGTTTTCAAACCGCATTACAGTAACCCGGGGTGCGAGTGGTAAACCGATCATAAAAGCGGAGCGCGCGGCTCGCTTACCTGGGCCGGGAAATTCCGCACAGCTCTTTGGGGCGTTAATTTGAAAGAGACCATCCTAAAATTTTCGAAGCTTGGGCATCACTGTCACTCAGCGGTCGCTGGTAACCCTCCAAACGCTGGGCCAGTGCATGGTTGTAGTGGAATGCGTCTGTGAGGCGGTGTTGCCATTTTCGTCTGTTCGCGCGCGCGTAGTTTGCAGTTTTAACGGATGGCCCTGTATATCATGGAATTTCTGCATCAACATTGGATGTTTGTAAAAATTTGTATAAAGGATTAAACATGATTTTCTTCCGTAAAAATGTGGGAAAAAATTGATTCCTGTGTAACTTTCACAATTTTTATTTAAATTCGCCACTCAAGTCCCATGCTGTAGATTTAGGTGTAGAAATTACTCAACCCAAAGCATTTTCCTTTCGGCTGATTTCTTCACCTGATACTACGTACACCGACTACAGCTGCGCGCTACGCAGGGCCATCGTCAGCGCTTAAAAATGTCAACAAATTTGAAAATTTCGACAATGTTTTTGGTAATTACTCGGAAAAGTGTCCACAATACCCTGTAAAAAGTACGGGTATAATGATTACTTGGTATCTAAGCAATCCGACACAAAAGGAAGCATCGATTTTACCTGTCCAATAGTCCTGTATTCCCTTAAATAAATTGAGGGATATCTGCAAGAATTGGTGTATATCTGGTGTCCTTTTCTCTTTGATCGTTGTTTAAACATATTTAAATGTTCATAATGCAATAACTTATATCATTTTATTCAGGAGAGTTCATAGAATCATTTAACGTATCAAGCAACTGAATAATTTTTACTGTTTGAATACAAAACGTGTCAAAAGATGAAAATTTCTATTTCTTTTTCAAAATCAATTTTTTCGAAAACTGATAATGATGGCCAAAAACGGGTTGCAGATTCGTATTCAGTGGATTCTGAAGTGGCTAAAAACGCCTCTTGAATGTTACATGTCCAAATGCGTATTGAACAGTGTAATAGTCCGATATTTAGTATTTTTCAATCGGGGGAATGCCAAGAGTCCATTAGTGTCACTTTCACATTGATACTATCAAAAAATCAAGAATTTGATTTTCTTAATTAAATGCCCGAGCGAGCCTAGGCGCAACGCAGCATCTTTTGGTCCCCGCTAAGGGCCGACGCAACATCGAGTTGCATGTGTGCGTGGTGTTGCTCGGGCATTTAATTCTAATGGCAAATTCTTTAGTTATAGGCTAAGTCCGGGAGAGTTCAACCATCGGGAGATTCCGGCCAGTGTTGATATTATAAGACTGACGCAAGATAGGGCATTGTGTGCCATTGATACAAAATAAATGAATGCGCTTGTTGTTGATCTTGCATTGACCATTGTCACAAATCCATGTTTAAATTATAGGAAACACTCTTAAGGGCGGTATTCACAGTTACTACTTATTCTTAAGATCATCTTAAGCATTCGGCGTCCACTACTACTCTAGTAGACTAAGGTCGGTATCAAATATATTGGCCGGTGAATTCGTTTTCACGAACAGCGATCGAGGAGAAATCAGCCACCACCATCTGACGATCGTGGATTCGTCAGTTGGAATTGCGTGGCCCTCGCAGGGTATGGTGAGGTAACGGAAACGCTGCTAGACTCCGCCTAAACCTAGCCGTTTGGCTGTTATTTATTCTTAGCCTAATAGTTGTGTGCGTTACGAAGCTATGCGTAGACCAATACCAGATGAAGCTATCGAGAAAGAATCAATCTGCTGACCAATAAAGCTCCTGGATTTTTTCGTTGCTAACGCATACTTATTCTGATGTGTGTATTTCTACGCTGACAACTCGGTTTGGTCTATACCCCAGATGCTTGGCACCATCCCCACCACTTCAGGCTCTATCTTATTCTGCGAAGGCGAGAGCGAGATGGAACGAGAGTGAGTTAGAAAACGTTGAGAAAAGGAGCACCGATACAGGCAAACTCTGTGGTGGGAGAATGCCCCTCACGAAACTCACCGGCCAATATATTTGATACCGACCTTAGTAAAGGATGCCGAATGCTTAAGGGGGTAGACACGTCACGTGGTCTGGCCGATTCGGCCGGTCGGTATTACAGCAGGTTTTTTCTGCACTGAAATGGTATTACCCATAGATACGCTGCTGCCTGATGCACGCGAGAGGGAGCTGTTTGATATTTCCGTATTCTATTCTGAATAAGGAAAGAAATTCTCAGCTATTGCGTTGTACTTATAAAAATTTAAACGGAAAGTCGGCTGGTACTGCAAACGTAGAAAATTCATTGTACATTTCAATTACTTGAAAGGTGCTTATGTTACAATATTCTACGTTAACAGTAAGGAATTATAAGTGACAAGGAAAAATAGATGAGGAGATGTCCCCAGAAAATGAAGTTTGTTAGGTTAGACATTTTTTCATTAGCAAAACATTGAGACAGAACATGAAATACACTTATAACATTGCAGAAGCAGTTATGAACAAACATTATACATAAAATTGTGTTGGATATTGAATTGGGCTAGTAAAAATGCGCAGGCTGGATGCGCGTGATTATTATGTGGTCCCCTCCTCGAAGTGACAGAAAATATAACCTATGTATATGCTATATGACAACAAATGTTTAGTGGCTATTTCGTTCTTTTACGCTACATTTGTGAACTTTTTATCATCCTTCCAAAACATTATTATTACGTCGCAACAGTATCTTTAGGAAATCGGGTATAGCAATTAGGTTATATTTTCTGTCACTTCGAGGACAGAAAATCCGTTCGTGAAATCCGCTACTGAAAATGCGCAGGCTGGATGCGCGTGAATGTTATGTGTTTCCCTTCTTGAAGTGACAGAAAATATAACCTATATATACAGGGTCATCGTTTAATCCTGCAACCCGCGCGCACGCGAACAGACGAAAATGGCAACACCGCCTCACGGTCGCATTCCACTACAACCATGCACCGGCCCAGCGCAGAGCTGCCTGCGACCGTTGGACAAATGTGATGCCCGAGCTTCGAAAATTTTAGCGTCGCAAAGAGCTAGGTATTGGGAGTTTCCCGACCCAGGTAATCGAGCCGCGCGCTCCGCTTTTATGATCGGTCTACCACTCGCACCCCAGACCACTGTAATGAGGTTTGAAAATAATGTCAACAGATCTCGTACCCGTCTCAATTTCAAAAATTTTAGCCACGACAGGGTTGACGGTTCCTTGTACGGAGAGATTTTTCGCCACCTGCTTGTAAAAACCACAGTAACGGCACATCGTTCCAAAAAATGACATTAACGGAAGCCGGTATAGGCGTGGCGTTGAGTAGCTAAAACATTCTAACACAAAAATTCTAGAAAAAAAATTCTAACACCGCTACAATCAAAGATTGCATTGACGTCGCATTAGTTACCCCTTACGTCTGATCTAGGTATGCACCGCATTAAGGATAAAATCATAAAAAAGAAAACCAGAACAATATATTCTGAGGTCTGCAGAACTAACACATAATTGAAAAAAATTTAATTTCTCAATTTATAAATGTAATGATACAGAATCAACTAGCCTATTGTTTATCAACACCACGAATTTTAAAAACAGCGTTAAATACATTATCAAATAAACAGTTTCCAACAGCTTTTTAAACAATTATGGTTAAAAAATTGATAAAAGAAAAATTAAGTAAACGTAAAATATGTTAAATTATCCATCATTAAGAGGGATTAATTTTTCCTCATTTTTTTGGCGCAAATTGCATTCCGATATGTCTTACAGTTCAAAAGTTATACGAAAAAGACCCCAAAATATTCAACCGGGGCCGGGAAATTCTGAATAGTTCTTTGCAACGTTAATTTGACAAGGACCAGCCAAAAATTCTCGAAGCTCGAGCATCTCTGCTTTCCAGCGGTCGCTAGCAGCTCTCCGAACGCGGTGACGGTGCATGGTTGTAGTGGAATGCGTCCGTGAGGCGGTGTTGCCATTTTACAAGTTCGCGCGCGCGCGGGTTGCAGGATCAAACGATGACCCTGTATGCTATATGGCAATAAATGTTTAGCGCCTATTTCGTTCAATTGCGCTACATTTGTGAACTTTTTATCATCCTTCCAAAACATTATTATTACGCCGCAACAGTATCTTTAGGAAATCGGGTATAGCGCATAGGTTATGTTTTCTGTCACTTTGTGGACAGAAAATCTGGTCCTCCAAGAGACAGAAAATCTGCTCCTCGAAGTGACAGAAAACATAACCTATACTCAATACCCGATTTCCTAAAGACACTGTTGCGGCGTAATAATAATGTTTCGGAAGGATGATAAAAAAATTCACGAATGTAAAGCAAAAGAACGAAATAGACGCTAAATATTTATTTTCATATAGCATATACATAGGTTATATTTTCTATCACTTTGAGGAGGGGGCCACATAATAATCACGTCCATCCAGCCTGCGCATTTTCTCTAGCCCGGTCGGCGTCATGGAAAGGGTACCTCCTCCACCCTGCATTTGTGGTAGATGGGTTTCTGGCATTCTCCCGATTAAATTGACAGAAAATAATTTAAATCAGACTATTTTTAACGAAACGGGCTTTCAATTCTGCAAACAATTTTTTCACGTAATTTCTTTAATTATGGTCCGAATTATATCATTTTTGGGGCCAATTTGATCGAGAAAACATAAGGAATCGATTGGCGTCACTTTCGCAAAGATCTGATTAAAAATTGCAGAACTTCAGATTTGTCACTGCTTAGTGCGCAACATTGTATAGCCCCGCTGGTTTCGAGCATCGAAGCCCACGAAACTCAGCGAGACACAAGTAATCATGTATTCATACGAAAAAATAAACCGAATCCATCGTAAGAGTAACACTCTTATTAAGGTGTAATGAGAAAAGCCGCGTATTCACCTGTACATTCGCCCCGAATGTGCATCAGGCGCGCACCAATTGACGAACCGAACGCGCGCCGAACGGTTCGCCAATTGGTGCGCGTCCAATGCACATTCGGGGCGAATGCACAAGTGAATACGCGGCTAAATATGAACATTTTCATATTCAGTACTGGATGACTCAAGTCGCCGTCGACCGAAGGTTTCTCGCTGGTGCGCTATTTCGCTCGCACTCGGTTTACGGCGTTCAGTCTCCTTGTCAAGCGGTTCAGGCGAGGGCCCTGATAAATCTGAATTTCTTTGTGAAACCAAAGTCGCGCCATTCGTGACACCCACTGGCGAACAGTTATATGTATGTACGAGAAGAAGCAATGCAATTTCCCGATGTCTTGAAGCAACATTTCAATAGGTAAATGCATGAAACTCTGGGATCAGGAATTCCCAACCAAGTGATGCATATGTAAGAACTGGCGAAATTCAACAATAGTTCGTCGTCTAAATTTTATAATTAAAGTATTTATTTGACGTGAATATAAAGTTTGTCAGTAAAGTCGTTCTGGATAGAAGGCTGATTTTCCTTCGCCGTGGTTAGTCCCCTCTTGTCCTTCACGCTGACAATCATGCGATTCGCTGAGTTTCGTGGGTTTGGTGACGCTCGGAACCAGCGGGGCCATACAATGTTGCGCACTAAGCAGTGACAAATCTGCAGTTCTGCATTTCTAATCAGATCTTTGCGAAACGTCAATCGATGCCTCATGTTTTCTCGATCAAATTGACCCCAAAAATGATATTATTTGGACCATAATTAAGGAAATTACGTGAAAATTTGTTTGCAGAATTGGAAGCCCGCTTTGTTAAAAATAGTCCGATTTAAATTATTTTCTGTCAATTTAATCGGGAGAATGCCAGGAAACCATTTGTGTTATTTTCATATTGATACGATGAAAAATAAACAAATTCTGTTTCTATATAATCGATGACACATCGCCGAACAGGGGCAAGATCTCGCGCGGCTCGGGCCACAAAGGTTCTCGTCGGTTATTCGAGCTTCTAAGATCGTATTCAGATATATTGGCCGGTGAGTTTCGTAACGCGTATTCTCCCACTATACCGCTTGCCTGCCTCGGCGCTCCTTTTCTCAACGTTTTCTGACTCGTTCTCACCTTCGCAGAACAAGAGTGAGCCAAAAGTGGTGGGGATAGCGCCAAGCTTCCGGCCTGACAGGCCAAACCAATCTGTCAGCGTAGAAATACACACATCAGAATAGGTGTGACTTAGCTCCGAAAAAATTCAGGAGCTTTATTGGCCAGAACATTGATTCTGTCTCCATAGCTTCATCTCGTATTGGTCTATGCATAGCTTCGTAACAAACACAACTACAACGCTAACAATAAGAATAAATAACAGCCACACGACTACGTTCAAACGGAGTCGAGCAGCATTCCCGTTACCCCACCATACCCTTCGATAGCCGAGGAACTCCAACTGACAAATCCAGGATCGTCAGATGGTGGTGGCTGATTTCTTCTTGATCGCTGTTCGCGAAAACGAATCGACCGACCAATATATCTGAATAGGATTTTAGGATAAAGATAGAATGAAAGATGAAAAATTATTCGAAGCCCAAGATGAACGGCCTTCTAATAAACAATGGAAACTAATAAATACCCGAAGCTAAATAGAATTTTAGATTTAGGGTATACACACCCTCCCCACACAAGTTCACAACGCGTACACCAAATCGGGCACATAGGGAGACAATACTGTATTAGTAAAAAAGTTCCAATCTGTCCTTTTTATTTTAAATAATGTGGCCATATAATTATAACATAAATTCGAAAGTGATTTCATATGATGTATGTGTTACAGTAAAAGCGTTAATTTAGTAAATGTACACAGTTCCCAGTAGTTTCTATCGTAGTCAATACATGCCTAAAATGCATATAGCCTAACCTAAAATCGTCCGAAAATGCATGCATTGACTGCATCACGCTTTTACTGTGTCTCGTGTATCCAGCTAACGCTTTAGTTTTGCTATGATTCCACGTTGGCAGAGTTCCCGAGTAGGCGCCATCTCGTATCCACTAGCTCAACTAAATTTGTCACGTGACTTGCTCTTTATTATCGCCAATATGGCGGAACTTGTATTTGGGAATGCGTTTCACGAGAATACGCTTTTCGTCCTTATATGAGCAGATTTTGAGCTAGGTGAGGTCTCATTCGAAAGAGGAAGGTTCAGTGCAGCGCGCTCTGGTCATCGTTTGTGTCACAAAACTCTTTTAGTGACCTAAAAATACTTGGATTCATGCGAATGTATTTTGTCGATTTTTGCTCTACTTTGCACACTCATATTATTAGATATCAACACAATCTCGTCGAACCACGACCAGAGCGCGCTGCACTGAACCTTCGTCTTTTGAATAAGACCTCGCCCAGCCCAAAATTCGCTCATATAAGGACGAAAAGCGTATTCTACTAAACTCATGTTTCGGGCCAGTTTGTGTCGGTATACAGCGCGCTGCATTACCCGTGTCTACCCCCTTAAGATGATCTTACGAATAAGTAGCGACTGCGAATACCGCCCTAAAGACTTTATGCGAGTCTGAAAGTTTTTAGACCAAGTTACAGTGCTGGTGATATTTGAAAGACAGGTAAGTTTATTTACACTATTCCGATATTGGGGGATATAATATGCATAAAACTACAGTGCCACCCCAACAATATGTATGTATACGTTTTTAATTTATTTTGACAAGGTGGTCGATCACTCCCTTGATTATGGGATAGTCCGACCACATGTGTTTTTCTTACTAAAAACCCATCTTCAGATTCGGGGAGCGAAAATTCCATTCTACAAGATAGTGTCATGTCGTTAAAAGACTGGGATGAAAACGAATGGGTGGGATGCGAAGAAAACTATTTCGAAATCTCGAAACCGCGACGATTGGATTAAATGTGTGCACTGAAGCCGTTGGTATCATGATACTAGATGCTCCAAGAATGTTTGCGATTTACATGGAAAACTGAAGAAGAAATAACATGTGAATTAATTTCTTCGTGTATTATATTTTTTGTAAGCTACACTTTTTCTTATTTTTCAAGGTCTCACCCCGACATGCGGGTGAGACCGACCAGTTGCAGTGCTAATGTTTTTGGTTCAGAATGAAAATAAAAATTTGAAATTATCGCACACTATAATTTATATATACCCCAAATTGTTTGGGCTTTGCTTTAATTTGCACAAAATGACAAAAATGTGAAAAACAACAATGCTGCAATTTCTTTTCCAAAAAGTAGTCGAACTCTCACAGACTTACAATAATCGTATCGATATGAAAGTTACACCAATGAATTCTTGGCATTCGCCCGATTAAAAGACACCGAATACTGTGTAAATCGAACTATTTTTAACGAAGGAAACCAAATTTTTCACTCATACAGGCATTCCTGTATGAGGCTTCCACTGATATTTACTTGAAATTTTCAATTTTTGCAATTGACAAACGAAACTGTGTTCACAGTTTCATTATTACTGAGTTTCGAATTACTTCTTTGTCATGTAGAATTACTCTCTTTGGTCCAAACTGCGGTAGACGACTTTCTATATCTTCTAATATCAACATGCTCCGATGCCAAATGGTTGTTTGGAGATGTTCAGATATACATGTTTGAATTTCTTGAAAATTATTCAAATGTATTTATGTTGCTATTTTCTTAAAATGAGTAATGAAATATTTTTACTATTATTCTAGTACCATTCTAACAGCGAAATTAAGGAACCACCTACTGAGGATTGTGTGTTGGATTGCCCAAAGACTGATAAGCCTTGTAATCATGCAACATGTTGTGGTCCCTCCAAACAGGTATGTATTTTGGCCTTTGATAATTTAGTTCTGCGCGACTTAAATTACGCCCCTCCTCTTCTACAGTATAACTCGAAGAGAGATCCAAATTCCTGCTATACCTGCCCTAAATCAAAATGTCTTGGACGATGCTTAGAAGCTATTAACTCAGGTTCAAATACAGTTATAGGTAACAGTTGCTTATATTTTACTGCATAAATATTACAACACGATTCCCGTTCTGAAATTAAGCTGCAATATTGAAGATACAGTTTTTGTTCGAAGAAAATGTTTTCTATCGAAAAAAATCTATTAGTATCTTGAAACAAGGAGACATATGGCGTAGCACAATTTCGCAGTGCAGTTGACTAATGATCCGAAAAGCGGTTAATAATTTACGAGCGTTGGATGCGTAAAAGGTAAACAAAGAAACCGGTTGCTGTAAATAGATTTCACAGATCCCCTCATTGCTTCCGGAGACCGATATATAGTATTTCCCCTCTATAGGCACACGAACTGATCCAATCGGCGTGAAGGTAACCCATTTTATGCTTGGCCAACTTCTCGATTAAATTGTTCGATGAACAGATTGAACAAAATTAAGCAACATTTGAGGAAACTTCCACCATCTCATTTAATAAAACAGATTTATATTATTCTATTTTTCATTAGATATATTTTATTTTCCGAAGAAAGTGGGGAAAGTGTAATCAAGTACAGTTGTTCTCGGTTAACTTGAAAAATTTGCCTTAGTTGGGCTGATACAAAATCATCCTCACTACCATTTCTTGCCTAGGAACCTTCCCGACCGAGCACTCGGCTCTCGAGCACAGTGGTTGGTAAGAAACAAACATAATCAGTCTGTCTCTGACCTCCGTCGACGCTACACGTCGTATGTTGTGTTTCATTGTACGTTGAAGTCTCTCGGTTTTGTTGTGACTAATGGTCGTGTTGTTTTTTGCTTGATGGTCAATAGTTATCGTGGAACAAGTAAGTGGAGCCTTCGCCCTTAGTACTGTGACATATTCAATCGGTGCTCTCGTTTTTTAGGTTTGACCGGTAGTCGACTGACCTGGCATTTCTGTGCGTTTAATCTCTAAGTACTTCTGAACTAAGTGTCATCTAAGCATGTCATGTCGTTTCCATCTAAAAAGTGCAAGGGCAGTAGGTCCCAGTCCCTAGTGGCCAACCCGGTCATCTGTGCTGATTGTGGCATTGCATCCCACAAGGGTCCCACCTGCCTTAGCCGTTCGGGTTACTTCTGGCATAACGACAAGCTTTTAAAATCTGGGCCGCCTTCCTCCGCGTCAACTGTTGTCGCTAACGTCACGTTGTTTTGCCAGTACTGTCACATACTTCCTTTTTCACGGTGGATGAGCTACGACATTTAATAAAAGATTTAATAGGGGTTAAATTCAACAACATTGGCCGTAATATACTCTCGGGCTTTAAAACGGAGCTTTCTTACATTCGTTCAACTGTCGTTGGTCTAACCGGGCGAGTACGCTTGCTCGAAAACAGTTCATCTAGCATAAGTTAGTCATGCGCATTACGTGACTCTGTGACGCTGAGCGGCCCACGCGCCATTGTTTACCACTGTCGATGCCGAACGTTTTGCCAAACCCTTTAGTTTTTGTATTCTAAACAAAAGGTGTTTTACCACTTCTGCTGATGATTTCCGAAGGAAAAATATCTGCTACATCGCGTGGAGTAGTTAGATTTTCTCCTAGACCCTTAGTTCTTGAAGTATATAGAAAGATATCTGCAAAATTGGTGCATTTCGGGTGTCCTTTTACATTTGATCGTTGTTTGAACACATAAATGTTTATAATTCAATAATAACTTATGTCGTTGTGTTCGCGAGGGTTCATAGAATAATTTGACGGAACAAGCAACCGAATAACTATTACTGTTTGTACACAAAAGATGTTCAATGTTGAAAATTAGCATTTTTTTTCAAAATCGAATTTCTCGAAAGCTGAGGGTGATAGAGCAATTCTGCTTACGGATTCGTATTCAGGGCGAAAAACTCTATATAGAATCACCCAGCAGGTATTGCGGACCAAAAATTGTGTTGGACAGTGTTAGTCATGGTTTGCCGGAATCGAAGAATACCTCGCCTGACCTATTACGGAAAGATGACGTTGATGGTATTAAAACTATTGTAACACAAATTCAGCCTTGTGACTATGCTGATTTTAGACTGCACAGGCTTGGGAAACCGAAAGGTTCATCCTCAAGGCATCTTTGTGTTGGCCTCAATCACCGGAAGCTGTGGAAAATATCAGGCACTGGATCGCTTAGAGCTAAGCTTCGAAAACTCTAGGACCAAGGAGAGACTAGTATGACGAGTCGTTATTAGATCCATGATGTGCCGAACATCGTCTCGAACAAAAGAACTCGTGACCCTGCTTCAAAAAAGCTTTGAGCTGCCCCGCAGTTTATTTCCAGAATGTACGAGGTGTGAGGACCAAGTTACACGATTTGAAATCGGCTATATTAGGCTCTGTCATCCAGTATGATATACAGGTTCATCGTTTAATCCTGCAACCCGCGGGCGCCCGAACTTGTAAAATGGCAACACCGCCTCACGGACGCATTCCACTACAACCATGCACCGGTCCAGCGCAGAGCTGTCTGCGACCGCTGGACACGAGTCCAAAATTTTAGCGTCGCAAAGAGCTAGATATTGGGAATTTCCCGGCCCAGGTAATTGAGCCGCGCGCTCCGCTTTTATGATCGGTTTACCAATCGCACCCCAGATTACTGTAATGAGGTTTGAAAATAATGTCAACTGATCTCGTACCCGTCTCAATTTAAAAAATTTTAGCTACGACAGGGTTGACCGCGGCGCTATAACCTTCTACGAAGAGATTTTTCGACACCTGCTTGTAAAAGCCACAGTAATGGCACATTGTTCCAAAAAATGACATTAACGGGAGCCGGTATAGGCGTGGCGTTGAGGCGAGGCGTAGCTAAAACATTCAAACACAAAAATTCTAGAAAAAAAATTCAAACATCGCTACAATCAAAGACACGTCGCATTAGTTACACCTTACGTCTGATCTAGGTATGCACCGCATTAAGGATAAAATCAAAAAAGAAACCCAGAACAATAGATTCTGAGGTCTGCAGAACTAACACATAATTGAATAAAAATTTAATTTCTCAATTTATGAATGTAATGATACAGAAACAACTAGCCTATTGTTTATCAACACCACGAATTTTAAAAGCAGCATTAAATACATTATCAAATAAACAGTTCCCAACAGCTTTTTAAACAATTACGGTTAAAAAATTGATTAAAGAAAAATTAAGTACACGTAAAATATGTTAAATTATCCATCATTAAGAGGGATTAATTTTTCCTCATTTTTTTGGCGCAAATTGCATTCCGATATGTCTTACAGTTCAAAAGTTATACGAAAAAGACCCCAAAATTTTCAACCGGGGCCGGGAAATTCTGAATAGTTCTTTGCAACGTTAATTTGACAAGGACCAGCCAAAAATTCTCGAAGCTCGAGCATCACTGCTGTCCAGCGGTCGCTAGCAGCTCTCCGAACGCGGTGACGGTGCATGGTTGTAGTGGAATGCGTCCGTGAGGCGGTGTTGCCATTTTACAAGTTCGCGCGCGCGCGGGTTGCAGGATTAAACGATGACCCTGTATAATATGATATATGGAAATATGCCATCCTCATATTGGTGTAACCCCGGCTAAACTCGTCGATCTCGTCGCCTCAACTGGGTTTATTTGATTTTAATGTCTTCCGGAAGGACAGATCCCACAACACCAATAATTTTTCCAGAGGTGGAGTTCTTATTGATATTAGGAATTCATTGCCCTGCTCAGCTATTAACCCTAGTCGCGATGATCTCGAACAGTTCTTTGTGCGGGTGCGCCTCATTGGTAATTATGTAATTCTTGGTGCGTTATATCTCCCACCCGTTTCCAAACCAGTTCTCTATGATTATCACGGCGGTTATTACGGGGATTTTTCACAATTTTAGCTCTTCCTCTCCTTCTGCCTCTCCCTCTTCCTCTTCCTCTCCCTGTTCCTTTCCCTCTTCCTCTCCTCTTCCTCTCCCTCTTCCTCTTCCTCTCCCTCTTCCTCTCCCTCTTCCTCTCCCTCTTCCTCTACCTCTTCCTCACCCTGTTCCGCTCCCTCTCCCTCCCACATTTGCATTAATTCAATTAAAAATTGACTCTTCCCCGTCCTCTCCCCCTCCCTTCCCTCCCTCAATTGCATTAATTCAATTAAAAATTGACTCGGGTTAGTCTTCTTCATGCGTCTCGGACAAAATTTTATTCAAACTCAACTTTTTAGTTGAAATAATTTTTTCTCATCTCTCGAACACATACTGGAAAGGGGCAGTGGAGAGGACGCAGGGGGCGGCGGAAGACAGGAGAAGATAAGGAAGATATTAGGAGAAGGGGGAAGGGGAAGGGTAGATGAAAATGATGGTGGACAGAAGATAAAGGAGAACGGAGGGAAATCGGAGGGGAGAAGCTCGTTATAAAGAGTGCGGGGGGGGGGGGAGAGGAGAGAAGGAGGGAAGGTAGGAAGTAGAGAGTAGTCGGATAGGGAAATGGGATTAGGATAGGATAAGAAGTGAGAGAGTGAAAAAGGCAAGTGCGAAGAAAGGGGGAATAGGTTAAGATAGGTTAAGAGACAATGTAAAAAGAAGCCATTGTAACCCCAATGGGAGCAATTAAGGTAAATGTACCAATGACTGGACACTTAAGGATATCAAAGTTGTATATCTTAAAAATGGAGTAAAAATAAATGTCCTTTTTAAAAAAAGTGCCAATATTCAGATAAATGTTACTTCTTTCTATCAAATGAGCTACTAAACCCTTGTTTTCAGTGCATTTTAATTAAAGTGAGTAAAAACACAAGTAGTTATGTGTACCAGTACCTACATGGACAATAAAATTCTGATTTGTCCCAGCGTCCCATTTTTGGTGTCCCAAAACCTGGTCAATAGGGTCCACAAAGCTCGGCGCAGAGGGCGCCACTAGTGTTTGTGTGAATGGTTTGCGGGCGAATTTTTCATTTTTCAATTTTAGGTTATGTTGAAAATGTACCATGTAATTGACTAAAAAGATGACTTGAAAATAAAAAAACTGTTACTTTATATCTAGAGACGCGGTACCAGACAAAGTAACGTACAATCATGCGTTAATGCGTGAAAATTTGATCCAAATGTTTCGATCTAATCGTCTGGAAGATTTTCCATGCATTCAGGATAAATAAACAATTAACACGTGTGAATGAATATGAATTTGCAAATAATAGTACAATTAATCTTTGAAAAGAGAAGTGATATCCCCATAAAAAAAACTTCAAAAAAGTAAAAAAATTACGCCAACTACATGAAAAATCAAATAAATCCCAAAAAATAGAAGGTAATAATTACAAAATAAATAAGATGTGAAATCAGAATGAGCTGCCAGTACATAAAGATGCTTTCCAACTGCGCTTTGGATGACACCACTACATATGCACAGCTAAGATTCCATTACTCATAATGGCTATTTATACAAAGAAAAAATGTATTAAATAATATTAAGCAGATATATTTTTACGCAAATAAATATTTTAATACGAATAAATATTTTATTCAAAATACTTGGCGCTGCGCCCCAAATTGGTGTTGCTAAACTGAATAAACATGTATAAATTGCATCAATCTTTTTCTTTCTTGTGCGTGCATTCGTAACTGTGTGTGTGTGTGCGTGTGCATATGCTACGTATTATATTAGAATTAAATATATGTAGAATAAATCTGACTGCGTTTCTAATATGTGTATGTATATGTTTATGTGTTTTAGATTGTAAGGGAGTAATTGTAAATTATTAATACTAAGACAATCAACATTTATTCGGTTGCGCAGCGCCAAGTATTTTGAATAAAATATTTATTCGTATTAAAATATTTATTTGCGTAAAAATATATCTGCTTAATATTATTTAATACATTTTGTCTTTGTATAAATAGCCATTATGAGTAATGGAATCTTAGCTGTGCATATGTAGTGGTGTCATCCAAAGCGCAGTTGGAAAGCATCTTTATGTACTGGCAGCTCATTCTGATTTCACATCTTTTTTTATTTCGTAATTATTACCTTCTATTTTTTGTGATTTATTTGATTTTTCATGTACTTGGCGTAATTTTGTTACTTTTTTGAAGTTTTTTTATGGGGTACTGTATACTTGTACTTACACTTTTGATATACACAAATGTGAGAAAACACAGATACTTTACGGATTCGACAATGCGGTCAGGTATTGGGACATCATCTAAGCGTTCAAAATGCTGACAGGCCGACCAACTGGACTGCTGGTCAGTTATTGGGATAGCGTACAGAGAACAAGATTATTATATACCGGTACATGAACACGTATATTTTTAATTAAAATTAACATTAACCGATCAATGTTTTGTTTTGTATGTAACAAAAAACTTCTTAAGATTCTGTACATACGTCTTTTCTACGCAGAATTCAAGTGCATGTACCTCCGATATTTAAAGACTGTTTTATATATTAAGGCCTTACATACGTCTAGCAGCGCCAAAAATGCGCTAAAAGAAATTTTTTTTTAGTAGGGATAACAATAGAAATTAATAAAAATAAATAGTACACATTGTTTATTGGTATTTAAACTTTATAAAAAAATTTATTTCACTTTATTTTTACAAAAATTACTATATAAAAAATCACGCGATTCACAACACTAAGAAAAAAAAGTTGCTCCACGGTCGGCATCATATCTTCAATAAATGTTGATCGATCTGCAAAATTTAAAAAAATTCTTGTAAAATAAAGTTGTAGTTATAGTGTGTCGAGCCGGAATTTTGAATTTCGAAAAATTTAGCAATTTATGGCAGTTTAAAAAAAAGTATGCGTTTTACGTCATAAATTTTCCACTTAATTATTTTTATAAAATTTTTAAATCAAAATATAAAAAATCCGGCTCGACACACTATAGAGAAAACGATTTCGAATATTTTAAAAAAAATCGCATCAAAAAATATTAAAAACTGTATGAGTTATCATGCAGACCGTGGCGGAAAAAGTAGTTTCGAGAAAAACGCGTTTAAAGTTTTAAGTGCGTTTTGCTCGAAGTCGCGCGCAGCTAAAGCAAGAACTTTATGAATTTTTTTATTTGTTTTGTAAACTTACGTTTAATCTCCCATTCCGGCTTCGTATTGTATGCCTTCCTTGTTGGTAATTAATTGTTTTTGTTTATTTTTTTCCAGTCGACGAGCTGTTCTAGCCTCTTTTTTTGCTTTAGTAGCATTGATTCGTGCGTGTTTTAGCCGATTCGCATTTTCTTCGAGACAATAGTGGTACCCCTCATATCCAATTGTTATTCCAAGTAATCTTTCTATTCTTAATATACTCTCTGCCCCGTCATTAAAAGTACATACTGCAACATTGGTAGCTATTTCAACTATTCTCCAACTACCTGGAGTACATTTGGGTGCAATCTTCCAAATTTTCGAATTGAGACATTCATTAACGTTTTGTGTAAATCCACCTAAGCACTTTTCAAGTAATTGTTCGTCACTCAATGATTCATAGATGGGTTTTATTGCCTCCAGTACAATTTCAGGTAAAGCGGCTTTGTGCTTGTATTCATCTAATGTACCTTCGGCTTTTGCTCTCTGCCAGTCACACCAACTTTCTTCTCCAGGCGGACAATAAAAATGTTGAGGTTTTTTGGCCGTTGATGATTTATGGTAGAATGTCGCCCATACGGCATTTTTCATATTTTCCAATGAGTCAAAATTATTTCTTATTGCTAAACCGTAATAAATAGATAGTTCGTCTATTAGTTTGGCAGTTAATTTTCCTTTTCCTCCCAAACTTACTCGTTTGCTCTGATTCGATGTACTTGGTTTATTTTTCTGAGTCGTTGATTCCTCTTTTATGATTGACGTCGATTTTTTATATTCATTGACGACTTGGCGAAGACGCTTACCCATACGTTTTTGGACATGACCCACGCATTCTTTCTTCTTTACCTCGAGGTCTTGATATGGCTGAGAATTCGTGATATTAGAAAAAGTTTTTGTATCACCGTCACCTATGTAATATTCATATTTAACCCCATAGTTTTCTATTGATCTCCGAAACATTTCCACAACACTATCTGCCTCCATTTTTCCAGCACTTCCTTTATGATTTGTTGAACAATGTTCTTGATGATTCTCTAACCACGATTCATACTCAGCCGTACCTTTATTCTTTTCGTGAACTTCGCATTCCTTGCAATAACTGCTTTTTACCACGAAGTCGACAACTTTTCCCGTGAAATAACCAATTAATGTTGTAACTCCGAAAAGCGAAGAAAAGCCTCTCTTCATCCAAGTGCCATCCCCGGATACAATAATTCCATCTTGAGATAATTTTAGTTTATCTTGATTGGCAGATTGTTGAAGTTCTTCTTCAGCAGCAACTTTCATAGAAGCTTTAGCAACGGCTGTTGAAGCTTCTTCAATATTTTTCACAATTGAATCAAAGGTTGTTTGTGCGATACATGATGCTAAATCCATGACACCACAAAAAAGCTGCATTGCCTTCAATCCTTTTCCTAACAGTCGGAAGGCGAATGTGAAGCGTCGATTTATCTCGTATGCAGAGTTTATCAAAGGAGATGAAAAAACACTCTGGATATTATCGTCACACGTTGTACAAAAAACATTTAACTTGAAACCAAGTCCACGGGTACTTGCTTTTAAAAATTTCACATTACCACCACATGTACGACAGACCACACACTCCGAAATAACTGTAAAAACAGCAATAAACTGTAAAATACAGTATGAGAACGTTGGATCGAATGAAACCTCATGTAATTGTCCCGCTAATTTTTTTGCAGCCGAACTAGTGTATTCAGTTTCACTCTCCATCTTGTCTGGCCTTTGAGGAGGCTTCTTCTTTTTAGGGCGTGAAGTTCGTTCCGTCTTACTGCCTTTACGATCTATATAGCAACGTTTCACCATTTTTAAAATCTCAAATAAGACACACAACTGTACGCTTCGAACGATCAAAGACAACTAACGTTCAATTTCAGAAATATATTCTCATAATGCTTTACAATCGTCCCCAGGTATATTTTACAATAATAAAAACTGACAAACTGGAGCCACCCCGCAAGTGAAACAAAGGACAGCTACCTGCGCGCACTAAACTCGTCGGGCAGTCACATTTTCTACCATAACTTTGGATCTATGGGGAATTTTTGCAATCGCCTTTCACAGAAACAAGCCTAAAACTATAGAGAACAACAATCTGTTAAAAAAAAAAATCGATTTTTTGAAAATTCTGGACGTATGTAAGGCCTTAAACTTTACATCTAGGGCTTTCTTAATTTTTTATATAAGTGATCAAGTTGCAAAATAACATATATTCCCTACAATATTGTTCTAAACTTTTTATGATGTTTAGTATAAATATAAATGTCATTGGTGTCAAGATATTGGGATGTGTCCAGTTTTTGGTACTTTTACCTTATAGATACAATACAATATAAATCATTACTTATCATATACATGGATTTTACAGTATAAACAAAATGAAAATACAATGAACTGTCGACCCTACACACATACTAAATACTATATATATACTATTACATTATATTACATGAGGGGGACACATCATGCTGGTATTTGTTTGACCTTGCGATGACTGTGAAAAGTCCTGCAGAGGTCACGTTACGCCGGCATTAGCGTTACCCGATGTACATCGCGGGAAAGTTGCTCGGTCGGACTTCGTACATCATGGCGGCTGTAAAAAGAGCTGATTTTGCGCCACGTAGATCTGCTGCAACAAAATGAACATAATTGCAAGGACTGCTAGATAGTTAAAAATCAATGGAGATCGTAAATTTTACATTAGGGTTTCTTTGCACTTGCCAATGTTATTGGTTCTGATTTGCAGACAGAAGACAAATCTGCTCCACTGTATGGGACATTATATTCCCGGCCCGCGAAAAGAGTCTTTCGCTGTACGTTTGTCATGCCGGCACGCCCCAAAATACTATTTGCTACACGGGTCATTTTGAGGAATGTCATCACATTGTCCCTCCACCACGTTTCTCGGATGCGCGTTTCTCGGAGCACACGTCTTTCCTCCGTGTAGAGATGAATTTCTTTCTCGACAATGACGTTTGGCCTATTCACCTCGCTGCTGCCAAAAAATCTATTAATGTGCGAGATGTTCCTGGCGGTGGTCCTATTATAGGAACAAAATATATAACATAACATTGAAGATAGTATCACATAATCTTATTATTGTTTCACACTCACCTGACGTTTGGTTCGACTATACTTGTCTTTGATGCGAAAGTCCAGAATCATTGCGATTATCAATGGTTTTGATTCCTTAACAAAATTGAACCTGCGATTCAGCTCTTACAATCAATTTTCTTTGAACTGTGAGCTGTCGATAATTTCATTATTATCCACGACTGAGCTGGATAATGTTCTCCGTAAGCCGTGTACCGTTGGTATGTATATCGGCACAGCGTGGGTTCATTTTCCAGCGTCAGCGTGTGGTCGCTTGTTTAAAAATTTTCAATGAATCGCAATATTGTTCGATTCCGGATCACTCGTGACTTGTCAAATGGTCTGGTATTCGTAGCTCACAATTGCGCGTCAAACCTCTAGTAAGAGACTGAGCATGTCGAACTGGGAGTTCCATCGTGTGTCCACGTCGGAATATTTTGGGGGGCTTCGAGTCTGGAAATAGCTTCCTTTGTTCAATTTTTAGTTTTTCGCTTGCCGATGCTAAGCGATGGAAGAACGTTACGATGTTATTGCAATTTTTTAAGATTGCGGTCAAATCATCGGAATTCTTCACGCAGTCCTTTATAACCTACTGAAAAGAATTAGTTGCATTAAATATGAAATGTTAACGATTTATTATTAAATTTTTGCATTTAAATATCTCCTACCGTTTATTTACCTGCAGAGTATGGACGTACCAAGGCATACTTGAGCATATTCGAGGCGTTGCCGGTGGTGAAGTAAATTGTGGATTTTGGGTCGTTTAAGCCCCATTTGCTCGAAAACTTCTTTAGCATCGCATTTAGATTCTCGCTCTTGTGCGATTCGGTTACGCACACGATCTGAAGAGTGTAATTTTTGAATGCAAATTTGTCATTAATATAATGGACCGTCAGCAACGGTCTGTGATATAGTTCTCTATTGGCTGTAGCGTCCAGCCGTCTGTCGTGAATACAAATGTTTGAATCTAATCCAAAACAATTAAAAAATGTGTAAATATCTTAAATCGATTTAGAAATGTTTTTTAAATATCATATCGCATAAAAGATAGGGGAGAGTGGGTTAAAACGGAACGGGTGGGTAAAATGAAACACCAATGTTTCTCTTAGATAAGAGCTGCGAATGAGTTGGTATCGCGTGACATGGGACCAAAGGGTCCTCTCAGCAATTTATGACAGACCATAGACGCGTGCACACGTTATTTTTCCGTTAAGGGGGGAGACCACTGTCTCAAATCTGAAATTTTTTTTTTCATTTTCTGAAAGACGTATGTTTCAAGAATGTTCTCTCCAAATTGTATGAAGAAATTCGCAAAATCGATGGAGATATGGTGTTTTTCGTGAAGAGGTGTCAAACACGCGACTGAGCCACGCGGAACTCTGAACGCGTTTTCCTCAGACTGACATTTTTCAACCGCGTTGACAGTCTACAGAGAAAACTATACGTCCAACTGGCATGATCAAGGACATTTATTGTACGGAAAACTCGTCGCTATTACGTGACGATCAGACATTTTCAATTTTCGACCTGCTTCTATTTTTTTTAGCAACTTTTCCCCAATTTTGTACCCCGAAAAGATGACTTTTTTTCAGTGGTTCGCCATTTTGTTATTGTTTACAATTGTTACATTTTTCGATCGTCACGTAATAGAGAGCTTCTAGTTTCTAAATATTATTGTTTTTTTAATTTCGATGAACCATATGGCCTGGGGACTGTCAACGCGACTAGCATGTTTTTGCCGGATCGCAAATTTTGACGAAGAGTATACAGGAAACGGATTTATGAATTTGATTGAAAAAAAAATTTTCTTATCCTTCGATATGTACACTATTAACTATACTAAGCAATAAATTGATTTACTTGCGTTGTTTGGTTGAAACAAATTCCTGAAAACACCATTACATTTCGGACCGTCACAGTGGTCTCCCCCATTAAGGTCGGTTTATACAGCATCCGATCTGAGCCGTCCGTGCCTTGTCCGAGCCTCTACGTTAAGCTTATGGGCGACGAGGAGCCTCCGAGCTCGGTGGGAACTCGGCGGGTCCTCGTTGCCCGCTGGGCCCAGGCTCGGTGTCCGCTCATTGAGACGAAACACAGTGGTTCCAAAGTGACATTTTGCGGTCAAAATTCCATATCTCCGTCAATTCTCAACCGATTTTTGATTTTTTTGGCTCATTTTGTAGGGGGTTAAATTTGCTATACTATCAAATACCTGATTTGCAACCAAAACGTGTTTTTTTCTATTCTTTTTTCTGACAAAGTTGGATGAAAACTATAGTAGAACAATCTTTGGGGCTAATTTGATAAGATTTCGCTTATCTAAGTAGTTTTTTTTACGTAAAACCTTCAATTGGCACTGGGCAATAGGGGAAACATAAAACAGGCGATCTGTTGACACGTCAGAATGTTTGAAATACAATTTTACAAGGGCTGATAATTTGGAATGTCTACTGAGTTTACTACAACCACAACTAGGGATTGCAAATTTACCGACTTTTTCAATTACCGGTAATTCGGTAGAATTTTCAATCAAAACCGGTTTACCAGTAATTTACCGGTATTTTTTAATGTATTGAAAATAGAAGAAAATATATTACAAAGAAGTCTAATCAATCATTATAAAACATAAATATAAATAAAACTATTCTTTATTTATAATATTTTTTATTTATCAACACTTTTTAATAAATATGCACGCAAAAAACATAACTCATTTAAACTTTCATCGGCTAATCGCGACCTAATCTTCGTACAAAACAAACCCGCCGCGGAAAACGCCCTCTCCGATTCCACACTTCTTGGTCGCGTAGTCATGAGGAAATCATACGCTAATTGGATATATTTTCCTTTTAAATTTTCTTCGTGAAAATATGCTAATTCTTTTTTTATGACTTGATTTATGCTTTTATTTTTTTTGTTAATCAGAGCTGTGCAGGTACTTCGGTTTTTGCCTTTATTAAGAAATTAAGTTTTTCTTTCATTAATATTGTAGATGTCGAAGGCATTATATTTACAGAATTTTCGGAATCAGTATCACTAATTATTTCTGATAATTCTGCTGATGTTTCATTTTTATTATAAATCGTTCAATTAATTCCCCGATTATCTTCCTAATTGTAGGCTTACTGATTTTATTAAAAATTCCGTAATCTTCCTCATTCGACTTTTTGAGATTATAATCAGAAAGATATTGCAGAACATCAGAATAAGAAGTTCGTCTTTCCTTTATTCGCTGTATCAAAACATTCTTAAGGAGGTAGACACGTCACGCGCATAGGTTATGTTTTCTGTCACTTTGTGGACAGAAAATCTGGTCCTCCAAGAGACAGAAAATCTGCTCCTCGAAGTGACAGAAAACATAACCTATACTCAATACCCGATTTCCTAAAGACACTGTTGCGGCGTAATAATAATGTTTCGGAAGGATGATAAAAAAATTCACGAATGTAAAGCAAAAGAACGAAATAGACGCTAAATATTTATTTTCATATAGCATATACATAGGTTATATTTTCTATCACTTTGAGGAGGGGGCCACATAATAATCACGTCCATCCAGCCTGCGCATTTTCTCTAGCCCGGTCGGCGTCATGGAAAGGGTACCTCCTCCACCCTGCATTTGTGGTAGATGGGTTTCTGGCATTCTCCCGATTAAATTGACAGAAAATAATTTAAATCAGACTATTTTTAACGAAACGGGCTTTCAATTCTGCAAACAATTTTTTCACGTAATTTCTTTAATTATGGTCCGAATTATATCATTTTTGGGGCCAATTTGATCGAGAAAACATAAGGAATCGATTGGCGTCACTTTCGCAAAGATCTGATTAAAAATTGCAGAACTTCAGATTTGTCACTGCTTAGTGCGCAACATTGTATAGCCCCGCTGGTTTCGAGCATCGAAGCCCACGAAACTCAGCGAGACACAAGTAATCATGTATTCATACGAAAAAATAAACCGAATCCATCGTAAGAGTAACACTCTTATTAAGGTGTAATGAGAAAAGCCGCGTATTCACCTGTACATTCGCCCCGAATGTGCATCAGGCGCGCACCAATTGACGAACCGAACGCGCGCCGAACGGTTCGCCAATTGGTGCGCGTCCAATGCACATTCGGGGCGAATGCACAAGTGAATACGCGGCTAAATATGAACATTTTCATATTCAGTACTGGATGACTCAAGTCGCCGTCGACCGAAGGTTTCTCGCTGGTGCGCTATTTCGCTCGCACTCGGTTTACGGCGTTCAGTCTCCTTGTCAAGCGGTTCAGGCGAGGGCCCTGATAAATCTGAATTTCTTTGTGAAACCAAAGTCGCGCCATTCGTGACACCCACTGGCGAACAGTTATATGTATGTACGAGAAGAAGCAATGCAATTTCCCGATGTCTTGAAGCAACATTTCAATAGGTAAATGCATGAAACTCTGGGATCAGGAATTCCCAACCAAGTGATGCATATGTAAGAACTGGCGAAATTCAACAATAGTTCGTCGTCTAAATTTTATAATTAAAGTATTTATTTGACGTGAATATAAAGTTTGTCAGTAAAGTCGTTCTGGATAGAAGGCTGATTTTCCTTCGCCGTGGTTAGTCCCCTCTTGTCCTTCACGCTGACAATCATGCGATTCGCTGAGTTTCGTGGGTTTGGTGACGCTCGGAACCAGCGGGGCCATACAATGTTGCGCACTAAGCAGTGACAAATCTGCAGTTCTGCATTTCTAATCAGATCTTTGCGAAACGTCAATCGATGCCTCATGTTTTCTCGATCAAATTGACCCCAAAAATGATATTATTTGGACCATAATTAAGGAAATTACGTGAAAATTTGTTTGCAGAATTGGAAGCCCGCTTTGTTAAAAATAGTCCGATTTAAATTATTTTCTGTCAATTTAATCGGGAGAATGCCAGGAAACCATTTGTGTTATTTTCATATTGATACGATGAAAAATAAACAAATTCTGTTTCTATATAATCGATGACACATCGCCGAACAGGGGCAAGATCTCGCGCGGCTCGGGCCACAAAGGTTCTCGTCGGTTATTCGAGCTTCTAAGATCGTATTCAGATATATTGGCCGGTGAGTTTCGTAACGCGTATTCTCCCACTATACCGCTTGCCTGCCTCGGCGCTCCTTTTCTCAACGTTTTCTGACTCGTTCTCACCTTCGCAGAACAAGAGTGAGCCAAAAGTGGTGGGGATAGCGCCAAGCTTCCGGCCTGACAGGCCAAACCAATCTGTCAGCGTAGAAATACACACATCAGAATAGGTGTGACTTAGCTCCGAAAAAATTCAGGAGCTTTATTGGCCAGAACATTGATTCTGTCTCCATAGCTTCATCTCGTATTGGTCTATGCATAGCTTCGTAACAAACACAACTACAACGCTAACAATAAGAATAAATAACAGCCACACGACTACGTTCAAACGGAGTCGAGCAGCATTCCCGTTACCCCACCATACCCTTCGATAGCCGAGGAACTCCAACTGACAAATCCAGGATCGTCAGATGGTGGTGGCTGATTTCTTCTTGATCGCTGTTCGCGAAAACGAATCGACCGACCAATATATCTGAATAGGATTTTAGGATAAAGATAGAATGAAAGATGAAAAATTATTCGAAGCCCAAGATGAACGGTCTTCTAATAAACAATGGAAACTAATAAATACCCGAAGCTAAATAGTATTTTAGATTTAGGGTATACACACCCTCCCCTAAGCCTCGTGTCGATCGGCCAGCGGGGCCATTCGGAAGTATAATCTTTTATTTAAATAATGTCCATCTCTGCATAGAACCGTAAAGAATTATAAAAAAATCGGTGTGTTAACTGTTGACCGATTTGGAGACTTTTCCTTGTTATATGTTATATACAATAGACGGAAGAATAATAATAAGAGCAATAATTGCAAATAATTGCTGTAACTTCCACATTGTGAAAATATGATCAGTAAATCAATATTTCAAGTATTAGTAGAAAAGTTCCAATCTCTCATTTTTATTTTAAATAATGTGGCCATATAATTATAACATAAATTCGAAAGTGACTTCATGTGATGTATGTGTTACAATAAAAGCGTTACTTTAGTAAATATACACAGTTCCCAGCAGTTTCTATTGTAGTCAATATATGCCTAAAATGCATATAACCTAACCTAGAATCGTCCGAAAATGCATGCATTGACTGCATCACGCTTTTACTGTGGCTCGTGTATCCAGCTAACACTTCAATTTGCTATAATTCCACGTTGGCAGTCCTCCCGAATAGGCGCCATCTCGTGTGCACTAGCTCAACTAAATTTGTCACGTGACTTGCTCTGTATTATCGCCAATATGGCGGAACTCTGATTTGGGAATGCAATCACGCGCTGACGTTTTTTGTCCTTATAGGAGCAGATTTTGGACTGGGTGAGGTCTCATTCGAAAGAGGAAGGTTCAATGCAGCCCGCTCTGGTCATCGTTTGAGTCACAAAAGTCTTTTAGTGACCTACAAGTACTTGGAATCTGCGAGTGTATTTTCTCCATTTTTTCTCTACTTTGGACTCTCATATTATCACATATCAACACAATCTCCTTGAACCATGACCAGAGCGGGCTGTATTGAACCTTCATCTTTCGAATGAGACCTCGCCCAGCCCAAAATTTGCTCATATAAGGACAAAAAACGTCAGCGCGCAAACCCATGTTTCGGGCCTGATTGTGTCGGTATACAGCGCGCTGCATTACCCGTGTCTACCCCCTTAAGTTCGTTACTTAAAAGCGTGTGTTGATTCATTAATTCGTCAAGCTTGAATTTCAATGTAACATCAGCAATATATAAATTAACATTTTCAGAACAAAGTGTTTCAACAGCAAGTTTTATCGGTTGTAATGCTGATATTGTATCGGACAACAATGTAAGTTCACTTTCCGTAAAATTGATTTCTGATTTTAAATCTATGAGGCTCTTTCTAATACAATCTTTAATCATTGAGAATCGCTCCAATATAGCCAGCAAACTATTCCAGCGAGTTTTAGAGTCTAGTATCAACGATAATTCTTTACCAAATTGTTGTTTTACATGTTTCTGAAGTATATCATCGTTTTTTGTTGGGGATTTGCGGAATATTTTAACTACTTTCCGTATCTTTGTTATTAGAGAATTCAGTTGTTCGTTTTGTAAAGGATTTAGGTGAGAATCAATAATCATGTTTTGTATTACTTCTAAACCTTCACCATTATTTTCAATATCTTCGTCGTTGTCATCGTCAGAGTTGTCACAATCATTTGTATCAGGTAATTCAACAGGTTCCTGATCTTCGTCCTCAATTTCGTCGGTATTATTTTTATTATAAAGAACTTTGATTACGGCCAACTGAATTCCATGTACAAGACATAATTGATGATTTGCATCAATCAATTTTATTCTTTTTTCATTACTGAAGCTCCATCTGTAGTCACTGACACAATATTTGCTAACGAAATACCAAATTCTTTTAGTTTACTTTTAATAACAATTACACATCTTTTAGCAGTCATAGATCCACGAATACGACATAATCCAAGGTCCCAAAATTTGTTGTTACATCTATGGACATTAATGTTCATATATCGGCGGTTATTAGTAGATGTCCACTCGTCTAATGTTAGGCTAAATGCTTCGTTATTAAGTTTAAGTTGTGATATTTCGTTGACTACTTCTTGCCTAATTTTATCTGCACATTGCAATATAATATTTTTAATAGCATTTGGAGATCTAGGAATGTCTCTGTAGTCTTTTGCAATTACTAACATTCGTAAATCTTGAGATGTACAAAATTTAATAAATGGTATTCCATCCCGCGCTGTCATTCGCGCTACTACGGCAGGAAAAGATTCATCACTTGTTTTCTTAAAATATGAAGTAATTTTTGATCGAGAATCCACATCAACAGTTTGAATCGAAGTAGATGTATCATCACTTTTTTCTTTTCCTAGTTTTAATAAATTAATGTTGTGTTGGCTTTTGAGGTGGTTATGTAAACCGCTGGTACTTCTACCTACGGCTTTTATTTTTTTTTGTGCACTGTTTACACACAGCTACATCTCTTGCTGCTGTACGATTGAAATAATGCCACGGTGAATTTGTATCCATTGCTACAAAAAATAATAATATTCAAAATAAAATGAAAGAAAAACTTAATTTATTAATATAGAAATAAACTTTGTTTGACGTCGAGTGGTTTTCTGGCGCACGTTCGAACCGCCTAGGACCGTCGTTGGGCGATACTGGGTACATTGTAACGCGCGCGCCAGGCCACAATCGGCGGTACATATTCGCTAGCTCGAACGTGCGCCGGAGAATTATTCGACATCGAATAAATTTAAGCTTAAAGTTAAAGTTGAGGGATCTATTGAGCGATAAAGTTGAGCGGTAAAGACGAGTGAACAGGTTGGCTTCATTCATTGAATAAAGTCAACCGCAGTCAACTTTGTTTGACACACGACGAATAATGTTTTTAACTTTTATTCGTTATTCGAAATTTGTTTAAATAAAAATTTGGGTCATCTCTGCCCATTACTTACCTTTGATTTTTTGTTTTATTCACTTTATATCACAAACTGAGCAATCGACTAACCCACTCACTATGAGTTGAAGACTTTAGTTCGTATAAAATGAATCAATGGTTTGATCGTGGACAGCCCAACTTGTCGTTGTCAACTGTTTCGTTCTCCCACCACCAGTGATGCCAGAATCGTGGGACGCGGGACCAAACGCTTACCCCCACTATGACCTATCGCCGTCTCCCACCATGGCCTACCGTCGTCCCCCACTTTTTTGCCATCGCAGTGCACACAAGCACAAGCTACCCCTGCTGTGTGCCCGGCAGCCCAACAGGCAGCTCACACGGACAGGAGTAAAAATATTCTTGTGTGCAGTGCGGTGGGAAGAAAGTGGGGGGCGCCGGTAGGGCATAGTGGGAGACGACGGTAGGTCATAGTGGGGGTAAGCGTTTGGTCCCGCGTTCCACGATTCTGGCATCACTGCCCACCACTCGCCGGTTGCCGAGCAGCCGTAATTGAGCAGCGCGGCGCAAGTATAAAACGCATATACGCGCTATATTGGTACATATATGTAATTTACCGAATTACCGGTAAAAAAGTGTCGAATTACCGGTAAATATTTGAGGAAATTTTCCGCGATTTACCGGTAAACCGGTTTATATATTGCAATCCCTAACCACAACCGTCTAAAATATCAATTTAATGTATGATTCTGGAACCTAATAACGTTCAGAAATATCGAAGAACGTCAAAACCGCGATTTATTTTTTTACGTTTTTATTATTGTTTATTAGTAAATAAAACTTTATCAACTCTTCTCGAACCACATTTTAGGCATTTGAAATGTGGGTAAGAATGTAATAAACAAATTAAAAAAGAATTAGCTGCCACCATGTGCCACTGCGGTGTCAATCCGATTTTGTTTAATTGGCGATAGTGCTCGAAGTGCCTTTCTGCGGACAAAATTCCGTATCTCCGTCAATTCTCAACCGATTTTTGATTTCTTCGGCTCATTATGTAGGGGATTAAATTTGCTAAAATGTCACACAGTAGTTTTCCAAAATTTTCTTTAGGGATTAAAAAAACAATTCTGAACTCTTGGTTCCGAGAGAACGAGTTTATTAATCAGTTTTTTCATATAATATTAAAACGAGATAAAATAAAAGAAATATAAATTAAACAATTCATATTTAAACAAGTTAGTCTTCTGCCACATCTTCTACATCTTCATAATTAGACAACAGATATTTTGCGTCTTTTTCTGGTTCAACAGCCGCAGTTGGCCATTGGGACCTCAAAATCGAAATTAAAGGATCCGATGTTATTAATAAATTATGCATTATATCTACATTTGTCGAATACCTCGAACTTTATCTGGTATTAAATTGTAGAGCTGTTCAAGTACCCGGAAAAAGCAAGCCGAGCCTAACTCGGCTTGAACGATCGAGCCGAGCCGAGTACCCGAATGAACCGAGCGGCTTGAAAGAACCGAGCGGCTCGAATAGAACCAAGTAGCTTGAATTTTTCAAGCGGCCCGAAGTAAGCGGGCGGCTCGAACAGAACCAAGCGGATTGAATTATTTCAAGCGGGCCGAAAGAACCGAGGCGGCCCGGAAGAACCGAGGCGGCCCGAATGTATGTCTGTACATTGTGAGCAGATAGGTTGGAAATAGGTTATGTAAACCTAACACAATCATAATATAGACTGCGGAAGTATATGTAAATGCATGTTTTTATTGGAATGACTTAAACAAGCGGGATTTTGACAGAAGTATGTTTCATCATTAAGAGGATGTTAAAAATATATTTTCGATTTCACACATTTTGAATATTCTGGATATACGTTGCACATTCTGCATATTTTTCATATTTTTTTCAGATACGGAATTTGTTTACAAATTAGCTTGGTGACCCTCGCCATTAGAATTTAATAGTTTCATATGTTAAAAAGTTTAATAGTGTAATAGTTACATATATATTCAAAAGTTTAGTAATCCAATAGTAGGTACAACAGCTTGATACGTATAATATATAATTATTACAATATAATTATTAGTATACTACAGTTTTATAAAAGAGGTTGAATATAACCCCCCGTTACTTTTTTCAACATATTTGCATATTCGCGGCATATCATACTTGGGTAAACTTCCGCAGTCTACGCATAAATAAATAAATAGACGAATAATTTTTAAACAACAAACACACAATTTAATTTTTTTAAATTAAAAAAGAGCGTATGAAATCACAAGAAATTAAATAAATTTATTTGCATTACACACATATTTCATACATAATGACGCATACTGCATAGTATGTACATACTACACACACACACTATATTCATGCTATACATACACATTACTTGTTATATACGCAGATTATATAGTATAGACAATAATAGACATACAACGAACTGTCGACCCTACACATATACTAGATACTGTCGACGACTCTGCATGCAGTTGTCATCATACTGGTGTTTGACCTTGCGATGACCTTGAAAAGTCCTGCAAAGGTCACGTGCCGCCGACATTAGCTTTACCCGATGTACACCGCGGGGAGGTTGCTCGGTCGGACTTTGTACATCATGGTGGCTCTGAAAAGAGCCGATTTTGTGCCACGTAGACCTGCTGTAACGAGATAAACACAATTGCAGGGACTGCTAGATAGTTAAAAGTCAATGGAGTTCGTAGATCTCACATTAGTAAATTAATAAGGTTTCTTTACACTTACCAGTGTTATTGGCGCATATTCGCCGACAGAAAACATAATTGTTCGACCCTCTGTGACAGAAGGCACGAGCGTTTTTCGGTCACTATGTTGCCGGCACGCGAAAATAGCCTCTCGCTATACGCCTGCGATGCCGGCACGCCCAAAAAATTATTTGCCACGTGGGCCTGTTTCGGATATTTCGCCGCGTTTTCCCTCCACCACTTCAAAATACACGTATTTGTCGGCTTTAGTTTTTCGCCCATATAATTATTAATTTCTTTTTCGACGGTGTCGGTTGGTTCATCCACCTCGTTTTTGCCAATATCGTCGTAAAAATCCATTAAGGAATCTGGCGCTGGTCCTGCCATAGAAACAAAATATATAACGGAAATAAATATATAGCGAGAGGCTATTTTTTGCTACGCAAGGTCAAACACCAGTATGATGACAACTGCATGCAGAGTCGTCGACAGTATCTAGTATGTGTGTAGGGTCGACAGTTCGTTGTATGTCTATTATTGTCTATACTATATAATCTGCGTATATAACAAGTAATGTGTATGTATAGCATGAATATAGTGTGTGTGTGTAGTATGTACATACTATGCAGTATGCGTCATTATGTATGAAATATGTGTGTAATGCAAATAAATTTATTTAATTTCTTGTGATTTCATACGCTCTTTTTTAATTTAAAAAAATTAAATTGTGTGTTTGTTGTTTAAAAATTATTCGTCTATTTATTTATTTATGCGTAGACTGCGGAAGTTTACCCAAGTATGATATGCCGCGAATATGCAAATATGTTGAAAAAAGTAACGGGGGGTTATATTCAACCTCTTTTATAAAACTGTAGTATACTAATAATTATATTGTAATAATTATATATTATACGTATCAAGCTGTTGTACCTACTATTGGATTACTAAACTTTTGAATATATATGTAACTATTACACTATTAAACTTTTTAACATATGAAACTATTAAATTCTAATGGCGAGGGTCACCAAGCTAATTTGTAAACAAATTCCGTATCTGAAAAAAATATGAAAAATATGCAGAATGTGCAACGTATATCCAGAATATTCAAAATGTGTGAAATCGAAAATATATTTTTAACATCCTCTTAATGATGAAACATACTTCTGTCAAAATCCCGCTTGTTTAAGTCATTCCAATAAAAACATGCATTTACATATACTTCCGCAGTCTATATTATGATTGTGTTAGGTTTACATAACCTATTTCCAACCTATCTGCTCACAATGTACAGACATACATTCGGGCCGCCTCGGTTCTTCCGGGCCGCCTCGGTTCTTTCGGCCCGCTTGAAATAATTCAATCCGCTTGGTTCTGTTCGAGCCGCCCGCTTACTTCGGGCCGCTTGAAAAATTCAAGCTACTTGGTTCTATTCGAGCCGCTCGGTTCTTTCAAGCCGCTCGGTTCATTCGGGTACTCGGCTCGGCTCGGAAACCGGGTTTCTGCTTGGTTCGGATTTCAAGCTACCCGAATATTCAAGTACTTGAACAGCACTAATTAAATTGTCGGAATCTTTTAAAATCTTTGTTCCTAGATTCCTGGGCTTCTTCCGACATCTGACCAATCACAGCCCCACTTAGAAATTAAAACTAAGTCTTTTTTGGTGGGAAGATTTCCAGATTTGTCCAATGATGAAAACAACCTTTTAATTTGTTTATTACATTCTTACCCACATTTCAAATGCCCGAAATGTGGTTCGGGAAGAGTCGATGTTTAAAACCTTTATATGACAATAGAAAATAAATCACGAGCCTCGTAGCGACGGCACTGGCGCACCAGTGAACCGTGGCGGCCTCCCCTCGCGTCTCGCGGGATTCAAGGGTGGACCGAGTAGCTCGGGTCCCGCAGGTTGGGAAGGGCGGTGCCGCTCGGTCGCGTTTTGGCTAGTGCCGATCGACCCGAGCTATTTACTGTTCGACAAGTAGACGGTACACCTCGTGTTATCTGTTCGAGTGATCCCTCTCCCTATCGTCGGCGAGTACGCCAGTGCGTGCTCAACATAAATCAGTTAAATATCGATTATCCTTAATCATTTTATTTTCGTTCTCGTTCAGTCAGTTTTAGCAGAAATACAAACAATTTCTTGCTTACAAACTACGCCTTCGGGATTCGATAACTTTTACGCGCAATCGAAAGACTTGCTCGAATGTCGAGGAACTTTCGAGAACAGTCGATAAAGTTTTATTTACTAATAAACAATAATAAAAACGTAAAAAAATAAATCGCGGTTTTGACGTTCTTCGATATTTCTGAACGCTATTAGGTGCCAGAATCATACCTTAAATTGATATTTTAGACGGTTGTGGTTGTAGTAAACTCGGTAGACATTCCAAATTTTCAGCCCTTGTAAAATTGTATTTCAAACATTCTGACGTGTCAACAGATCGCCTGTTTTATGTTTCCGCTATTGCCCAGTGCCAATTGAAGGTTTTAGGTAAAAAAAACTACTTAGATAAGCAAAATCTTATCAAATTAGCCCCAAAGATTGTTCTACTATAGTTTTCATCCAACTTTGTCGGAAAAAGAATAGAAAAAAACACGTTTTGGTTGCAATTCAGGTATTTGATAGTATAGCAAATTTAATCCCCTACAAAATGAGCCAACGAAATCAAAAATCGTTTGAGAATTGACGGAGATATGGAATTTTGACCGCAAAAAGTCACTTTGGAACCACTGTACGCGCCGGCGGGCGCGCCTAAAAGTTTTACACGAGCAGGCGCGTTGTGTAAATTGTGATGTATTGTACCCAGCACCCCTATGTATTCTTCCAGCGGACATTCTTGCATAATGCTACGTACTTATCGGGTTCAAATTCAGTTTGGAAGTGTCTCTGATTGAATGAAAACGAAAGTATGCCGCGTATCCTGCCGGCGAGCGCGCCCGTGCACTCACAAGTTTCCCAGGTGTACGCCTCCAATTGCTTTGGATTTTGGATATGTTTTAGAGGACAGAAAAATAAAATATACGTGTTTTTTTATTTTGACGCGTTTGCATGTTTAGGGGGTGAAACCACCCCTCAATGGTATTCAGGTGTTCGTCTCCGATTGTTCTGGTTTTGGGATATGTTTTAGAGGATCGAAAAATAAGATATACGCGTTTTTTTATTTTCATCCGTTTGCATGTTTAGGGGGTGAAACCACCCCTCCATTTTCATAAGAATATAAAAAATCAAAGCAATCGGAGACGATGTAATTATTCCAAAATAATTTCTAACCGAGTATAGCCATGTAATATTATTCTAGTAATCACAATTTCAAATTTTATTTACCTAACGTCCAACCCTGCTTTGAAAAATAAGTGATCCGAGTAATTGTAAAACAGTGATATTGTGTAATATATCACATATACTTGTGAATAAATATTTTATAATATTTTGGCATAAAAGTTGAAATATCCAAATATTTGTACGCCGTTTACGGTGTACACGACACGGCAGAAATTCTTCTTTGAGGGGCGGTTTCACTCCCTAAACATGCAAACAGGCCAAAATGAAAAAACACGTATAACACCTCTCGGTATTCACTTCTAAGTTGGGCGCGGAATTTGTCCAACTCCTTGCTCATAAGCTGCTGCAACAAGCTCAGTAACGCGTCGTTTGCGGAGGAGTCCGTTGGATCCGTCCCCATTTCCTGAGAGGCCCCGATACTTAAGGGCACCAATGAAGGAGACCGAGCACCAATGCCTTCCTTACAGTCTAACAGCATGCCGGTTTTCCACTGATTACCAGTTCGGCCCAGGTAGCCAGGGTGCGAGAGAACACCACAGTATAGTTTTCTCTGTAGACCGTCAACGCGGTTGAGAAATGTCATTCTGAGAAAAACGCGTTCAAAGTTCCGCGTGGCTCAGTCGCGCGTTTGACACCGCTTCACGAAAAACACCATATCTCCGTCAATTTTGCGAATTTCTTCATCAAATTTGGAGAGAACATTCTTGAAATATACGCCTTTTAGAAAATGTAAAAAAATTTCAGATTTGAGACAGTGGTCTCCCCCATTAAGTGAATCACACAAAATTTGGTATTCAGGGGTTTTTTGAGTCGCTGAATCGATTCCGGGGGTTATTTTTTTCATCTGACACCCCTAATCCCCCAAAATAGGATTTAGGGGTGGGTTTTCTCAATTCTTTACTAAACCTTTTTTTATTTAAAAATTTTTTATTTGTGAAGTTTTCTTGTCTATAATTCGATTGCAGCAGTTATAAAATAAAATACAGTACGAATAATTTATACAAATCCCAACAATTCGCTAGTCATTTTGGTTCGGCCATATTCAGTCTGCCATATTGAAATTTAAAATTCCAATGCCAAATTCAGATTCAGCGACCCTAAAAACCCCTATATACAATTTTTCTAAATCCCGATAATATTTTAATATTTGGCAGCCATTTTGGGTCGGCCATTTTAGGTCTGCCATATTGAATTTTACAATTCCAATGCCAAATTCAGATTCAGCGACCCCAAAAACCATTACATACCAAGTTTCATTCAAATCGTTTGAAAATCAAAAAAGTTATTCCATTTGATCATATGTGATACATAAGCAGAATTGGCCAGATGTTTTTTTATCATATATGATACATTGCCAGTTAAACAGTTAACATAGTTGTGGCACCGGTTATAGCCTTCGAACTCGCTGACTCCTTATCAGACTCGTTGTCTTTATCTTCTATTTGTCTCACACTTTGTTTTGGTTTTGGTGGGAGACTTGCGCGATCTTCTTTGGCTATGTGAGCCGCTCGACCACAGCGGTAGTACTCGATTTTACTTTTATTTCTCTGTCTCCCATACTCGGACCTCTCATTCTTTTCGCTTCGTTTAATGCGCGCAATTAATTTGTTTACGTACATAACCCCATGATTGCTGCCTGTCTCAACGGATCGACGCCCCTCGTGATCATCAATAATTTTTACCTTGAGTACTTCGGTTGTGGGTAACTCGTCGCGTGATTTCATCGCGGTACGAAATGTCGTGAACGAGTCCGGCAAACTATACAATAGCAATATAGCTAACAATTCATCGATCACGGCCAATCCAATTTCTTTCAATTTTCTCACTGCGTCGAAGAACTCCGAAATATGTTTCTTGGGGTCATCTCCTTCTTGCATGCGTGTCAATACGAGTTTTTTCAATAAGGTTGCTTTTAGCGCCGGCCCACTTGATTCGTACATTGTTTTCAATTTATCCCAAATGGCTTTTGATGTCTCCAGCCCATCAAGAGCCACTAATTCACTTGCACTTATCGCCAACAATACATCTGATTCAGCCTTCCCGTCGTTACGTAACCACTGTTCCAGATCCTTCGAATCCTTGATGGCGGTTGGTTTTGGCTTCGTTCCGGAAACATAGTCCCACAAGTCATTCTTTTTCAGAATTGCTCTCATGTGTATTTTCCACGTATCATAGTTGTTTCCGGTCAACGGATCTATTTTTATCGATACTGTTGCCATTTTCGCAAATTAAATTTATTCGCATTCTAATGACCATTCTTGGGTGTAATGGTTTTCCCGTTTCAACGCTCGCTACGTGGTTACTCTCACACGATCCCCTTTTCCTATTAATATCCGCACTTCGCGACTGCTGGGCCCATAATCTATTGTTCTAAGGAACCAATAGTCGAAGACTGGACGTTTTAATAAGACACTTAACGTAATTCTTAATTTATTCGCACGTGTGTGGTTTCTATGGCGATTACACACCGACTGACCTCTTCTTGCTCTATTCGTATTTACAATATACACATCCATAAATATATATACATCCATAAATATATATACATCCATAAATATATATACATCCATACACATATATACTTGTCGGCGCGAGCTCGACTGCTTCGTATCCTCAACATCATTCAATAGCAAAGTATTTTGTTGAGCAGTCAATCGGTCAATATTTCTTCACTAATATCACTTTGAGGAATGAGATTAATATAATCAGCAATGGAGAAAGAATCATCTATTTTTATATCGTTCAAACGATAGAGTGGAATTTTTATTAAATATTGTAACTATATTTTAATATTTCTCTTGCTAACCAGACCCATCACATAGCTTGATTTATGTATTTTTTTCGTTTGATATGAACATTAATACAATCATCATTGTCGATATTTCTTGGCAAAGAACTAAGCATGGTATTTACTGACACAGGGACATTGATGATTTGTCCAAAAATGTCAAATTGACTATGCAGGTGTCGCAAACGTCGTATTTGCATAAATGGTATGCGTGGAGAGATTAGCGGCTCTGAGACTAAATCCAATTTAGACAGATGCGCTGGTATTTCTGGGTATTTACGTCCATTGAACTTTGATAATATTGGCACGTTATTTCGGTTTAATGATTGTTTGCAAATTTTACATGCGTTCATCACATCGAAAATAATTTCCGGAAAGGCGTTATGTAAAATTTGGGTTACCTTCACTTCACCGACAATCATTTCATCGACAATCATTTCACCGACACGATTTCATCGACACCGTATTTCGCCGACAGTATTTTCTCACTGACACGATTAGATCACCGACAATCATTTCACCGACGAGGGCCGTCTCAACAAATTTGAGCGCCCTGGGCTATAAAATTTGGTGCCTCAACACCTCAAGTAAACTGCAGTTTCTTCCCAATCGGTGCAAGGCGATACATCGTATAGATTTAATGTCGTGAAAATAGAATTTCAACATACTCCATTCTTAACCGCCCTTGAATCACCAGCGACCCTGGTTTATAGCCCATTTAGCCCACTGAATAAGGAGGCACTGTCACCGACAATGTTTAGTTACTTATCGATGTCAACTTCTAGTGCGTATAATTATTGTTATTGCAAACCATAAGTTATTGTTACGTATTCACAATTTTTCATAATTAATATTATTAACAACAAATTATAATAACACAAATAAATCCATAACATAAATTATTATATAAATTAAAATTACTTTAGTTGTTACCTTAATTGATTAAATAAATTACTACATAAATTAATACTGATCTTTATTATTGATTAATGTCAGAAATTATAACAATATGGTGTTTTCCTTAATTAATACATCATAATAAATAACATAAATTATTACATAAATTAACTTGATATAACTTCAATGAAAACATAAACATTAATAATTGTATCATTACAGATACAAGTTATGTGTTAATGCGCTCACAAAATCTATTTTTGTGTATGTTTCCCGATTTTTTAAGATCCGTTGCACTCTTTCTTCTCTAAGTTTATCTTTCTTTTTCTCTTTTGCTGGGGGTTCACCACATAATACTCGTTCAAGTGTATTTTCTACTATGACCTGTTCTTTTTGTATTTCAATTATAATTTTAAATAATGAAATCTTATGGCGATCAACTATACATTGCCAACGTCGATTCCATGATTCAATAGAGTTTTGTGTTCGTTGAAAACCATTGATTTCATTATCATGTACCGACTACATATCGGGCGGAAAAAGTGGGAGCTGCATTACTACTCTCCCATTAGGTCTTTGTTTCAAACTACTATTTACATAATATTTATTAAACCAATTAAAGATAATTTCTGCTTTGGTAGGGAATAAAGTTTTTAAATTATTAAATGTATTAGGAATTTCTGCATGTGGTAAGAATGCAAGACATGGAATGCATCGTATGAGTGTACTGAATGATTCTTCTGTTCCGTACTTTGCTACTAACCCGTTCTTCTGTATTTTCTTATATACATTTTGACACAGATGAAAGAAACACCCTTTTATTTTAGTGGATTGAAAAATGGATTCGACTGCGTTTATCACTGCAATTTCGAAATCTATGAGAATAAATTAAGGGCGTCCTTATTCAGTGGGCTAAATGGGCTATAACCCAGGGTCGCTGGTGATTCAAGGGCGGTTAAGAATGGAGTATGTTGAAATTCTATTTTCACGACATTAAATCTATACGATGTATTGCCTTGCACCGATTGGGAAGAAACTGCAGTTTACTTGAGGTGTTGAGGCACCAAATTTTATAGCCCAGGGCGCTCAAATTTGTTGAGACGGCCCTCGTTGGTGAAATGATTGTCGGTGATCTAATCGTGTCAGTGAGAAAATACTGTCGGCGAAATACGGTGTCGGTGAAATCGTGTCGGTGAAAAGATTGTCGGTGAAGTGAAGGTAACCCGTAAAATTTCTTCATGTTCCGGAGTAACCCCCGGTTTACACGGAGGCGTACACGAACAAAAACAAGGTTCGTCTGTTTTCGTCGCGTTTACACCGCCGCGAACACGAAAAGAATACAGCGTACGAACGTTCTCGAAGATGTCCGCGTCGGTAGGAACGCAGTGGACGAACATTTCTGACGATACCTGGCGATCCGCATCCCTTTCCATTGTGGGACTGCTCGTAAACAGGCGACCCTCTAGGACCGTCCGCCTGCAGGTACTACACAGAAATAGTATACGTGGCAAACTCGAATAAAATGTTTATATTTTTTGTTTTCGCATAATGAGAATATTTCCAACGTATGGATGAGATTTTTCTAATAAAAATGAAACCAAACCCGACGCAATTCAGACAAGTTTGAGTTCTGCTTATAATATATAATGTCTTTAAAATATCAATATTTTTTAATACTAGTTAATAACAGATTTTTTTGAAAAAAAAGATAAAATTTTTGCAGCTGACCGTAGCAAAAATGGAAATTTCACATTTTCACCCCTTGACTGCAGGGCGCCGACCTCAATTCGCTACGGTTTGCCGAGGATTCATACCTGTTTGAGAAAAAAATAATTCTTTATTCTTTATCGTATCGAAATGGAAGTGGCCCCGATGTATTCCTTATTATTTTCCGACGAAAATCGTACCAGAGTTCATGTAAATCGGACAATTATTAACGAAAATAGCTTGCGGTTATGGAAATGAATTTTTTATGGAATTTGTTTTATTATTTTCCTAATTGCGTCGTTCTTGGTATCAGTTTCATCGGCGAAACATAACGAATTAATTGGCGTTGTTTTCGCAAAGATCTGATGAGAAATGCGGAAGTCAAAGATTTCTCACTTCTTAATAGGCACTCTAACCCCTTCGAGGGTCGAAAGCCATAAAATTCGGTGAGGTACTGCGAGGGATTGTCCTCGCCACGGGGTACCAGGCCGCATCTCTTTGACGGGCGTAGCTCCAGAATCACCCTGTACTTTCTCCTTATTTCCTAGAAAGTAATATCCTACAGCTTTAAATACGAATCAGCTCCAAACACAGATTTTATCCTCTTTTTCAAGCAAATCTGTCATTGGCTAGTATTCAAAAATATTGATATTTTAAAGCCATTATATATTATAAGCAGAACTCAACCTTATCTGAATTGCGTCGGGTTTGGTTTCATTTTTATTAGGAAAATCTCATCCATACGTTGGAAATATTCTCATTATGCTAAAACGAAAAATATAAACATTTTATTCGAGCTTGCCACGCATTTTATTTCTGTGGAGTACCTGCCGGTGGACGGTCCTAGAGGGTCGGCTGTTTACGAGCAGTCCCACAATGGCAAGGGATAGCAAGACCCAAGTTTCATGCATTTGGGCACCCGGAGGATTTCACGGCTATTAGTGGGGTCAAATGTTAGCGAACACTGCTAATTCGCGTTTACACCGAGGAGAACAGCGTGTTAGCGAACATGTTCGCAACGAAAAGACGAAAACGTTTTTTGTTCGTGTTCACCTTGGTGTAAACCCGGGGTAAGAGTACTTAAGTCAGTTTTATACCATAATCTGTCAGAAATCGAACACACTGAGCTAAACGAGCTATCGATCAATTGGTTTTGAATTGGTTATGAGCACTAGTAGTAAGGCAAAGGGTTCTAACTCAGGTCCTCTGAGGGGAGCGCGGGGGCGGGGGAAGTGAGGGCGCGCGGGGGAGCGCGGCGGAGGGAAACATGGGCGCGGGGCCTGCGGGGAGAGGAAGACCGGTTGCGCGCGCACGAGCCGCGGAGTGGGGGAAGCTGCGATGATGGAGGGGATCACTCCAGGCCGAGCTGCCGCGGAGACCGGACCCACCGCCGAAAACTTTTTAGACCTAACCGGAGGGAGTGAATGACCTTGGCCCACCCCCAAATATTTTTCCAAACCATTATGTAGCTGAAATTGTTTTAATAATTTATTTTTATTGGGAATTATTTCGGACGATCTCGGGAAAAATCGGCGTTTTTTTACACACCGCCTCTTCGGAGGGTGGGAAAGAGATAGAACATTACTTTAAAGCTAAAATCTGGGAGAGGAACAGAGACAGCGTTACATAGTGATACAAACACATTTTATTAAAGCTAACAGTATTTCGAAGCGTTCCGATTTAACGTCGCTGCATATCGTGTGTAATTTGAATCTCCTCTAGCAGTCGTGCAGGATGGCGACATTTGGCAGCGCGAATCATAGAAAGAATTATGCGGCGTCAGCAGAAACTTTTTTCCATACCAATATGTGATGGAAAGTTTTCCCCAACACAGCGAAATAATAATAATTTTTTAATCACCGATATAGCAAACTGTTATGTAGCAAACAGACATATTTTTCCGAACCATTATGTAGCGAGCATTCTAAAGCTAACAGTATTTCAAAGCGTTCCGATTTAACGTCGCGGCGTATCGCGAGATTTCGCGAAATCTGACTCTTCTGGAGCAGCCGCGCTAGATGACGTCATTTGGCAGCGTGAAGAACAAAATACAATACATGTAGAAACGTCGAATCTTAAAATTATGCGGCATCAGCAGAAAAAATCTTTTCCATATCAACAGACATTTTTTTCCCAACGCAGAGAAATAATAATTTTAATCCCCTCCCTCACCGATCTACCGAACCAATAGGTAGCAAACACACACTCTAAAGCTAACAATTTTTAAAAATGTTTTTCAATCTTAACATCGCAGCGTATCGCGCGATCACGTGTAATTTGAATCCGCCGTGATGGGACCGCCGTGCAAGATTACATCATTTGGTGGCGTAACGAACGCACGAATCATAAAAAGAATTATGTGGTGTCAGCAGAAATTGGTGAGGTGATAAGGAGGAAGACGGATAAGTAAATAGAGAAATAATATGTTTAAGAAATTTAATTACAATTAAAAGAATATAAAAATATAAACAGAAATGGAATATAATTTAACATTTTTTTTCCTACGAGCATCCGCTAAAATATCATTGATGACAGATGCTACCAGTTCGCAATCTACAAGATAATCCTCGTCGTAGTATTCGCTATAACATATTATTTTAGCAGCACGACGCGTATGTAATGTTTCGCAGGCAGCGTCGCCCTGTTACAACACAGTAACAAAAGTTTTAAAGTTTGTCCTCACATCTTCTGCAGTTTGATACAGCCGCGGATACACATAGCTTACACATGACTTAAGATTAAATAAAAATGATACTGTATTCAGTTTGAAATGCAGCGACTTATTACGTAGTATCGTCTTTAGAATTGGAGGCGAGAATCATAGAAAGAATTATGCATTATATAGAAATATAAAAATAGAATATAAATAGTGTATCTCCCTCTCTGTGTCTCTCTCTCTCTGTCTCTCTCTCTCTGTCTCTCTCTCTCTGTCTCTCTCTCTCTCTGTCTCTCTCTCTCTGTCTCTCTCTCTCTGTCTCTCTCTCTCTGTCTCTCTCTCTGTCTCTCTCTCTGTCTCTCTCTCTGTCTCTCTCTCTCTGTCTCTCTCTCTCTGTCTCTCTCTCTGTCTCTCTCTCTGTCTCTCTCTCTCTGTCTCTCTCTCTGTCTCTCTCTCTCTGTCTCTCTCTCTCTGTCTCTCTCTCTCTGTCTCTCTCTCTCTGTCTCTCTCTTCTCTGTCTCTCTCTCTGTCTCTCTCTCTCTGTCTCTCTCTCTCTCTCTGTCTCTCTCTCTCTGTCTCTCTCTCTCTGTCTCTCTCTCTGTCTCTCTCTCTCTGTCTCTCTCTCTGTCTCTCTGTCTCTCTCTGTCTCTCTCTCTCTGTCTCTCTCTCTGTCTCTCTCTCTCTCTCTCTCTCTCTCTCTCTCTCTGTCTCTCTCTCTCTGTCTCTCTCTCTCTCTCTCTCTCTCTCTCTCTCTCTCTCTCTCTCTCTCTCTGTCTCTCTCTCTCTGTCTCTCTCTCTGTCTCTCTCTCTCTCTCTCTCTCTGTCTCTCTCTCTGTCTCTCTCTCTCTCTGTCTCTCTCTCTCTGTCTCTCTCTCTCTGTCTCTCTCTCTGTCTCTCTCTCTGTCTCTCTCTCTCTGTCTCTCTCTCTCTGTCTCTCTCTCTCTGTCTCTCTCTCTCTGTCTCTCTCTCTCTGTCTCTCTCTCTCTCTGTCTCTCTCTGTCTCTCTCTCTGTCTCTCTCTCTCTGTCTCTCTCTGTCTCTCTCTCTCTGTCTCTCTCTCTCTGTCTCTCTCTCTCTGTCTCTCTCTCTCTGTCTCTCTCTCTCTGTCTCTCTCTCTCTGTCTCTCTCTCTCTGTCTCTCTCTCTCTCTGTCTCTCTCTCTCTGTCTCTCTCTCTGTCTCTCTCTCTCTGTCTCTCTCTCTCTGTCTCTCTCTCTCTGTCTCTCTCTCTGTCTCTCTCTCTCTCTCTCTCTCTCTCTCTCTCTCTCTCTCTCTCTCTCTCTCTCTCTCTCTCTCTCTCTCTCTCTCTCTCTCCGTCTCTGTCTCGCAAGCTCTCGTTCTTTCTCCTTCTCTTTTTGTCTTCTTCACATCAATCGCAAGACAACATCAACATTCACCAACAGCTGATGCACTTCCTATTTACTTTTCGGGACATCATACATACATACTCTTCCACACAACACCTCGTCTACATTCATACTCACTCAAGCTCTGGTGTCCGAACCGAGTGCTCAGTTACACAGAACAGTAATATCTCAACAACATTCGCCGAAAGTGTTACGCATCTACTATTTCGCCTCAATTCTTTAGCTCTAAATAAACCGCACGATTCTCAACATCTTTCACTTCTCTCCATACAAATAGAATATAAAAATACAATATAAAAAAGGCAAAAATATAGTAATAATAATAAAAATAATAATTTAATTTATTGCCCACTTTTGCGTTACAATTTAACGATGAAATAATCTTTCCATTTCATTCTCATGATTGTGTCAGTGTAAGTCCCACCCTTCTAATGTATCCTGCTGTGTCTTAACAATTTTTTCTCTTTTACAAGTGTTTCCTAATCTATTCTATGTTGTATAATATTCTTTTATCACTTTCCTGTTCTTCCCATGTTTTCCTTCTCCCTATTATCTCCCATAGAATAGCCAAGTTTTTCCCTTCTCCTCTAATTACCTCTTTCCAATTCCTAAATACAACACAATATAAATATAAATATAAAAGAAAATACAATTAAATAAGAAATATAATAAAAAAGAATATAATAAAATAAAAGTAAATACAATTAAAGAAGAAATATAATAAAAAGAATATAATAATATAATAAAAGAAAATAAAATAATAAAAAAAGAAAATACAATTAAATATCAAATATAATATAAAAAAGAAAAATATAAAAATAGAATATAAATAGAATATAAAAAATGAGAAATAAAAAAAAATAAAAAATATAAAAATTCAATATAAAAGTGCATTATAAAAAAAATATAATAATAATATATTATTATATAGTTTCCGCGCGCCCTCACTTCCCCCGGCCCCGCGCTCCCCTCAGAGGACCTGGGTTGGAAACGGCATTGCCTTACTACTGGTGTTTAAGATAGCCAAAGTACAAGCAACTAATCCCGCAACGTATCTGCTCCTCGATTCTCGTGGAAAACCCATTGCCGGAGGATTCTATGAACACGAGCTGCAACGCGTCACCGATCCTGATGTGTATCTAGTGGAAAAAGTGTTGCGTAGAAAGGGGGATAAGGTGTACATCAAGTGGTTGGGGTTTGATAAATCACACAATTCTTGGATAAATAAAAATAATGTATTGTAGCATAATAATACATGGTTCAATAAATACAATGATACATATATATGTGTGAACAATTTTTTATACATTAATTCCACCATTTATATTTTACACAATAAATAGAATAAACACAATAATAATTTTTTTATACATTCTCAAATAATTTTATATTATACAATAAATAAAATTTCTATTTTTACAATGGGATATTATAATGACCCCAGGGCAGAGTGTCGATCGAATTGGGTACGATATGTCGCTTGTCGTCGTATGGGCTTAGAGCGATTTTAGATTCCGAAATGGTGTACACATTATGAAATTTAGACCGTATGCATGATTGTCTGCGAACCATTTCGATTTCCCTATGCAAACATTGCGCGTAGTCATCGAAAGTTATCGTTCTGGCTATGACGTTGGTCTTGACGCCTTTCGCCTTTTTCGTATCTTTTTTGCCGTCTACGCGAAGTGCATACATTTTCGCTCTAAGACCTACGAATTCGGTCATTATTGCACCGTTATTTTCATCCTTCATCAGCCCCGGAACCTTCTTATTTACGCGCGGCATATTATATGGATTGTCGGTAGGATAATCGCTCGTGTCGAATCTATCGATATTGTGTTGCGGACTCGTAGATATCATCGCATTGAATGTGATAAATGAGACTATCTGTGTCGGTATATAGAATTTTACAATTTTTTCCATGCTTGGGCGACATGTACTAATGATGAAATTCGTACAAACAAATTTTTGATATGTCCAGAATGCACAAACCCACATATATCGGCTTGTTGAATTTCACCTCGAGTTTTCGCAATTCAACAGCTATTAAATTTTCCGAAAAAACACTTCTGCTGTGGAAATTCGGTTTCGTGATCATTGCCTCTGCACCATATCGCCCTTCCCAATGTGTCAAAAGTTTTACATCCACGTGATTTCGTACATTTTCCATAGTTTTACCGAATACCGCGTTGTTCATCAATTTGTACAAATTTTTTTCAAAGTCGTTTGTCGCGCTTGTTCTAAACCGTGTATTGAGTTCGATGTAATCGCGGAGCCAGGGAGATTGAGCGAATTGAAGCACGCGGTGTATCTTTGTAATACGAAGACCGTGACGCGTGCACTGCTGCAGGTTGCGGTAATGGATGATGTAACGCTGCTTATCGTATACCGTCGCGAGTAACTTGTCCTGCCTGCTGCCAGGTGGTTTGGCACGCGTCGGGCAGAACGGTAGATCGGTATGAGCGTCGTGCAGACGTTGCGGATATTCCAGATCTACCTCGAGAATGTACCCCGTGGGCGAATCGACACCGATTGAAGACACGTCAAAATTTGCAGCATCTTCGACCCATTGAAATTTAGCGTATGGTAGGGGCTGACACATTGCCCATCCATACAAATTGTTCACGTCAAAGTACATCAAGTACGATGACTTTTCCGATGCGTCGTAAGATGACATGTACTTGTTATTGGCATGTGCGTATCTTCCGGAACATTGGCTTAAACCCCCACGTATACCGCGTTCGATAAACATGACCATATCGATGTCTGTGAGCAATTCGAATGTAATTTTTGTATGTTTTAGCATTGCATCCCATGTGAAACCAGGTAGAGTATAATAATGCGCTGAATCTAATCCGTAACTCTTGATACAACTTTCGCGAAAATTTTCAAAAATATCTGCCAATAACAAGACATCTGTTTTCAAATACAAGTCGCTGTATTCGCCCAAGGTTCCAATCTCGAAACGCTGCCAGACAGTTTCGGCGTGTGCGTATTCGCTCTCGGATACAGTCTCGCCCGTTAACGAACTGTAGAATGACTCGTGCGGCGGTAAGCATGGGTCCTGCAGTTTGTCCTCGCAATCAAGATATTCTTATGGAAAGACACCCTTTCGCGTCAATAAATTGAAATCCTCGGTGGATAATGTTTCAAATTGGGATCGTAAAATTTTTAATTGATCTGTGCTAAGAAAGGATGCTAATTTGTCGAGACTGGTGTTGAGAAATTTGTACGAATCGATGAATCGCAATTTAATACAATTTCGCGAGTCTGAATCAGCCGTATCTTCGACTTTTTTTGTGAAAGAAATATACTTTTCTTTCGTTATGGTTAATACGTCAACGCTGCCTTCGAAAGTGTTAGCTATTTCTTTGATAATGAAATGTGAATCGTAGCCGGATAAATTGTGGAAAACTATGGGGATGTAAAACGCGTTTTTATAATTTAAATTGCACTCCGTATGTGCTGGGCCTCTAAACCGTCCGGACAGATGGTAATGATCGTCGACTCGTATATCGCTAGCCTCGAATGGTTCTTCGCAAATATGACAGTGTGTTGCATTGTGAAATGTCGACAACTGTTCAGGAGTTAAATCTAGCATTGAAACATTACTGGCCAGGATGGGTTTGACAAAATTCGCAAAATTTTTCAATTTGTCTACGAACCATGAAACACAATCCGCGTCGCGGCGACATCGATACACTGATAACGATGTATCGTACGAACAATGCATATAATATGCTATGCTATGCACTTTGTGGTGTTGATACGCGCATAATTTATTACCCACTCGGTTGTCCTCTGTTTTTGCGATGATGCACTCCAGATCTGCGTACACCACGAAGGGGAGCCGCTCCTTCCGGCAGTGGTTGTCGAAGTTGAGCAAATTTTTGCCTTCGCTGGGCAGCAGGATGGCGCAGTCATTCATCTTGCCACAGTCCAGCGAATGAAGCTCCAACTTCGCGGCAGATCCGAAATAGTGCATGCATCTGTAAACCCAAAAATTTTTTTATTTAATTTGTTTCGTGAGATATTTCAGTATTTCATATGTTTTTTATACATACCGATCGCAGATGAATTTCTTTGCCTTGTGTCTGTTCAGCTGCATACCCACGAGCCGGGACAAATTCTTGATCAGCACAATGTGCCCTACATCGCCGTGCTCTTGATTCGGCGTGTAGAGCAGATTTACGTGTTGATCCTTCTTTTGGCTGGTGAGGCGCAGCGGAAAGACCGTCTTCGTCTTCTCCATCTGGAAGGTGTAGATGTTGACGGAGATGTTGTTGAGCCGCTCAAATTTTCCAATTTGCCCCAGGGACATTGGGAACTCAATGCCCTGGAGATTTAATATGGAAGTATAGTGCGGGTACGAACTTGGGCGATCGGCATTTCTTTCCGCAGGATGGAGAGCGGCGACCACTGCCCACGCGAAACACGCATTGTCCGGGGATTGCACATTGATCGTTGCCTTCTTCAATGACAATTCCTGCGGCAACTGGATGTGACACCCCGCGCGCAGCGGATTGTACTTGTTGACATTGACGGTCAGATTCATGATTCTCGTCAATGCCCATCCGCTGTCGCGTTCCTGGAACTCTTCCAGCGATGTCAGGGTGGGTTCGATGACGCATCTCTGGTACCACTCCTGCAGATCGGATGTACGGAAGAGTTCGCAGCTTCGGGTGTTGATGCTTTTACAAGCATGATTGTCACCCGCCACAAATTCACCGTTGAATACAGTGTTCACTTTGAGGTTTCGATGTTTCCTCAAAGTGGCCCGCACATGCTCTAGCACAATGGTCGCCGCATCCTGAAGGAAGTTGCGCGGCTCGATGTTATTCGAATTTAACACGACACCAGTTAACACGCGGCTATCGAAAGCTGTGTCTATTTCGCGCCACAAAAGTCCCGTACTCGAATGTCCGGCACCTTTATGCACAAAACGGCCGCGCAACGAATATTTTAGTCCTTCGAGCTGCGCGATTCGAGCAACCAGCGATTGCCGAACTCCGATCGATAATCGAGGACGTTTTACGCGGCTGTGTTCTTCCAACGATTTGATGCACTCGTTGCACCGTTCTTCCCACGCGAGGTATTCTTCTCGCGAAATCAATCGTGCGGATTGATCCAATAATTGGCGGATTACTTGCGCGAATTCTTCCATGGTTGTAAAAAGGAATGTAAATGTAATGTCTTTTCCTCGCAACACGTTCAACGATTTGAGGCTTTGTGCAGTTTTGGAGCGCGCTTTTATGATCGGTGTCATGATTTGCGATCTCTGTCTTACTCTTTTGACGATCCAACCCAACATGGTTCTATGCAGTTTCTGCTGATACAGCAAAATTCTTTCTATGATTTACGCGTATGACGAATTAGCGCGCAAAAATCATCCGACACAGTTTCTGCTGATTCTGCATAATTCTAAGATTCTACGTTCCCAAAAGTATTATATTACATTCAACACGTGTCGAGACATTTATCCTTGAGGATGGGGCTCAAGTTACATGCAACCGTGCGATATGCTGCGACGTTAAGATTGAAATACATTATGGAAAAATTGGATGCATTAAAATAAAATAAAATAAAATGCTGTGGTGGGGGAAGCAATTTAGGTCATATTTAAGTCAGTCTCCCGAACGCTATTCCATCAATCGCTCAGTATCCACAGTGACTTTCGACGGAACAAATAGTGCTCTGAAAAAATGTGCAGTACCAGTGCCGAAGGAAACGCCGGACATATGAATTATTACGTTCCCATCATGCGAGATGATGGCGTAGCTCAATGCGGGGAGAATACATTTGACAGGTAAGACTTAATTTTCACATCTTCTTGAAATATTTTTATGATTATTCCTAATACGAGTGGACAATTTCATAGCTTTGATTGTTCTCTTAGGCCGCGCCAAGCATCGCGGATCATGGTCAGAAGATACGCATTAACAACCATGGGTAGCAAATATTTGGAAATTAGGATCAGCGTAGGACCTATGGCTGATGTGGAAGTTGTTCTCGGCGACAATCGCGGGAATCATCTCATATTATCATGGTATACGTGGTGTGCACTAGCCGCAACAAGTACAACCATCGAACAACGTGCACAATTACCTGGATCAGAATCGCTACGGATTAATGAATTATCGGTTGATTTTTGTCGGATGTATGATTCTCCGATTGTAAAGATGACACTAGATACTAAGTCGCTGTATTTCAAACCGAATACAGTAACATATTTGTTTAATCTTGAGCCGTGTGTAAACTATGTGTATCTGCGATTATATGAAACTGCAGAAGATGTGAGGATGAAATTTTTAAATTTTGTCAACGTACTACAGCAGAGCGATGTTGCCTGCGAAACCTTAGATGCGCGTCGTGCTGCCAAAATCATACGTGATAGCGAATATTTCGATGCGGCGTATCTTGTAGATTGCGAACTGGTAGCATGTGCAATCAATGATATTCTAGCTGATGCTTGTATGAAAAAATGTTAAATTATATTCTATTAATTTTAAATAAAATTTCTTAAACGTATATTATTTCTCCATTTTATTCCTCCTTCTGTCCTCGCCACTTAATTCTAAGATTTGCTGACGTCGCATAATTCTATTTCATTCTTACTTTTGCAAAGCTATGCACTTCTCAGTTTCATGATGGGTAGGGTTTTTTATACATATGCGAGCCAGGAGATGTAGCGAGACAAGTTGCTCATCAATCTTTAAGGACATTCAGAAGTCTGATTTCTGTGAAAAGTTTTTGTGTAACACTTTTTTTTCATTTTAAGTGAAATTGCTTTGAAGAAGATTGCTTTCCAAGGATATCGTCAGTCGTTCAACGCATAGAAAATACAATCGAATAATACCGTGAGTTTCCATTATCATATTTTTTTTTCTTTTAGCGAATCGCTGTGTTAGTAACTTTGAGAATTATAAGAAAAATCGGTTTCAGATTTTGTCATTGCCCATAAATTTGGAACGTCCAGCTACCGCTACGATCACCGCTGCTGCGACCATTATTCATTCATCCAGTCCGAAAGTGTATGTGGTGTGTTGAAATGTTGCGGTTCAAACCGAAGAAATTCGATGCGCAGAACTTTATGAGGCGGAAGCTAATCAGGATGGTGACATTTATTTAAAAGTATATCGCAACCTAACGAATGGTCATGCGTATGAGTACCTCGATGATGAGCAATATTGGTTGCGCCGATACGCAGACCAAATGTTTATAAACAATTACAACGATGATGATGATGATGATGATGATGATGATGATTATATACGTAGGAATATAGCTCGGCGGAATCGTGAGGGTGTTCCAAAGAGCGTGGTTTGGCGAAACGTGAAAACAGAGATTGATGATGATTCCATTTTCGCGAATAAAATATCGGGGCTTTGGGCTAGCGTTGTTGCAGTTCGAACTGACCCTGCGCAAGTTCCTGTAGATTTATCATTAAATAAGCTATTTGCTGATGATGTTATAGAGTGGGATAATTAAGCCAAAACCACTCGCCACCTGCGTCCTTAGAATAGTTTATATTTTTTTATATTTTTCTATTTTTCTATTTTCTATTCTAGTTTTATATACTATGTAACAATATATATATCTTAAACGTATATTATTTCTCCATTTTATTTACCCATCCTTCTCCTTTCGCCACTTAATTCTAAGATTTGCAGATACTGCATAATTCTATTTCGCTCGAGCGTTCTTCGCGTCGTTGCATGGCGTCATCACATGCAGGTGTCCCGGGGAGGACTCATATTACACACGATCGCGCGATACGCTGCGACGTTAAATTGGAACGCTTTAGAATACTGTTAGCTTTAGAATAAAAATATGTGTTCGTATCGCTATGTAGCGCTGTCTCTTTCCCTCTCTCGAATTTAGCTTTAAAATATTGCTCTCTCTTTCCGACCCTCCGAAGACGTGGTGTGAAAACGTCGATCTTTCCCGACATTGTCCGAAACAATTTCCAATAAAAATAAATTATTATTTCTCTGCGTTGGAAATGTCTGTATGTCGCATATTGGTTTGGAAAAAAATTCTGGGGAGCGGATCGAGTCTGAAAAAGAGGTTTTTCATACAGGATCCGCCCGCCAGAAATTTTTTAGAGGGTCATTCACTCCCTCGGAAAAAGTTTTCGGCGGTGGGCCCGGTCTCAGCGGCGGCTCGGCCTGGAGTGATCCCCTCCACGATTGTGGCTTCCCCCACTCCGCGGCACGTGCGCGCGCAACCGGTCTTCCTCTCCCCGCAGGCCCCGCGCCCATGTTTCCCTCCGCCGCGCTCCCCCGCGCACCCTCACTTCCCCCCGCCCCCGCGCTCCCCTCAGAGGACCTGAGTTAGAATCCCCTTTGCCTTACTACTACTTCTTGTATTTTGCATTGAAACGAGTGTATGGTATATTTGGTATTTTTGGGTTATTAAATTACAGTGAGAATTTACGGATGTGTCAATGCTTGTCGATAGTACAGCAAAGTTCACTATTGTTTGAGTAATTTGTAGCGGTACTTGTGTGGTTGCGCTATTATCTGTAACACTGACTTTTAATGCCTTTTGTTTTACTCTGTACTCTCGACCACCTTGAACGGCACATTTTGGCGGCTGTTTAACACATAGAGGAGGTTGTGCACGTTTTTGCTCACGCCAGGTTCTTGATCGCTCAGTTAATGTTTTCGGCATGATAAGCACTAATTGTATTAAATATCATACACAAACACAATAACATGCACGAAGTATTTTATTTAAACCCAAATGCGAATACATTGCGTATACTATTAATCACTCAGAAATGTAATGAGGAATGCAGCGAATTCACTACATTAACAGAAGAAAACTGTTTTGGAGTTAGAACAAAGGAGTGGGTGCAGCGCAGGACAGCCAGGGAAATTCCTATAGTAGTGGAGGGGGAACACCTACGTTGGCGTAGATGTTTGTGTCTCGGCGTCATCACACACACATACATATACCGCAATGCTATGTACGTATTCCCCTTCCAGTACGCGTCGGTTCCCCCTCCAGTACGGTGGGGACGTTTCGTTCGCCGTTCAGCGGCATGAAGCCAATTCACTCTACCGTGCGTAAGGAAAATTCACTTAAAAAATAACTAAGAAGCAATCCATAATTCATAAAAAATATACTTTCATTACAAGGCGTATAACAGCAAGCACACGACAAATATGGCAATCACTTGTTTAGACGTACAGTTCTGTCTCTCTATCTATAGTCGCGAGCGTTGGGACCGGGCGCACGCAATTTTATAGACGAGTAGCCTATTCGGCTTGCTTTGATTCCTTCTGGAGCGGTCGAGTGGTATGAGACAGCACGTAGTTGTTTTTTCGTTCGGCGTTCGGCGTTCGGCTTCTTCAGACTTTTCTTTGATATGTGATACAGTACGCACTCATTATAAACCCGACAAACGGGACTGGCGGCGGGCGTATGGTGCCTTGTGGACACTATTTCGAGCGGTCAAGAGCGAGTGAGAAGGAACGAAAGTGTCGACATGAAGTTGTACGGGAGAAAGCATGGTACTTTGTCTCACTCTGTGTTGCGGGTCAAGTTCGAGCTGCGAGAAAAACGGAGCGAGACAAAGTATCATTCTTTCTCTCGTGCAACTTCGTATCTCCTCTTTCGCATCCTCCCACTCGTCCTCGGGTTCTCTCACTCTCGACCGAAAGATTCCAAGGAATGGTGGGAATAGTCGACGGGCGTTCAACGCATGGTAGAAATGGGGCTAAGAACGAGTGCGTACTGTACCCAATTCTGCCGCGCAGTCGAAGAAAATTAATTAATTTTCGGTATTTCGATGGCTCAAAGACGAAGGGGAGAACGGGGAGACACAGAAAAGCATAGACAAAGATAACTAAAAGCATGGAAAGTAACATTATTCTGAAACACATAAGGGCCTAGTTGCCGAATGCGACAGCGACAAAAGTAATGAAAAGCAATTGGAGACGAACACCTGAAAAACTTATATCTTTGAGGGGTGGTTCGACCCCTAAATATGAAAACTGGCCGCTGTAAAAAAACACGTATATCATAGTTTTCGGTCTTATAAAACATATCCAAAATTAAAAGCAATCGGAGGTGGACACCTGGAAAACTTGTGAGTACACGGGCGCTCGCCGGCAGGATACGCGGTATACTTTCGTTTTCATTCAATTACAGACACTTCCAAACTGAATTTGAACCTGTCAAGTACGTAGCATGATGCACAAATGTCCGCTAGAAGTATCTTTAACTGGATATAGATTTAGTTTGAACACTACATATGGTACAATACGAAATGTAAAAATTGCGGCTAACTGCCGCGGGCGCGTCTACCGAAGGGTTAAACCAATTCTTTTTGGTTTACAATATTAAATCTTATGATATCGGCGCACTGATTCGGTCACTATTAAAAACGTAAAAGCTATTTCGCTAGTTAAACAATTAAAATTTCCAACGTTTCGGTCGTACTTTCGACCATTATCAAGGAAAGAAAAATAAAAACTGCACTGCTTTTAAATTAATAGCACGCTTTAAAACGTGTGAACGACAAGTCGGTTGGAGAGTGACTGAGGTAAACATGTAACCATAGGTAGGAACAATCAGAGGATAAACTCAATTGCGATCTAAACAAACCTCGGAAGGGGAACCGTCAACCGTTTGTAATATTTGAAGAGTAAGAATAAAAACTGCCCATCAGTAAACTGCCAATACATCACCAGTTCTTGTTAAATGGTACAAAACCAATAAGAGTTCAAAACTATAATTACATACCTAGTTAATATGTAGTAATAGTCACGTAACATAAAAGGGGACATAGAAAATTTAGAAAAAAGAGACAAGATCATAATTCCTTACTTTTTCAATAAGGTTGCGTAGTAATTTTGTATTCTAGGTGTTTCATACCTAAGATTTACGCTCTTTTGCTTAATCATGTGCAATGTCTCTAATAAAATTCTCCGGTTTAAATTGGTCTCCCTATCTACAACTTTAACGTTGTCAAAATCAAATCTATGATCGAACTCTATTGAATGTTTGGTTAAGGCAGTGTGTTGAAGGGGGTGTAAAAAAATGTTCCTTCTATGTTCATATACACGTCTTTCCAACAGTCTAGATGTCTGACCAATATAAGATTGGCTACACCCCATACAAGGAATAGAGTAAACAATATTCGAATTTTTTGACAAAGGTATCTTGTTTTTGATTGGAGGAAATAGCTGTTTGGTATATATTGGCAGCTTAAAGATAGTGTGAATTACCACCTTTTTAAAAATTTTTTTTTATATCATTCGAAATGTTATAAATAAAAGGTATGACCACAATGTTTCTCCAACTAATAGGTCCAATTTTTTTGTTTTTCTCCTCTTTACGTTTCTCTACAAATAACGGATGATAAATCTCAAAGACACGTTCCCGAATAACTGCCGAGATCATCTCACTTGGATAACCGTTGCGTTTTAACGTGTCTTTAATAAGGAGTAAATTAGCTGGTCGATATTCTGGATCAGAAAGTAATATAGCATGATCTATTAACCCTTTTATTGAACCTATTTTGTGTGTTGCATGGGGTGAGCAGAAAAAAGTTTATGTATCTCCCTGACCAACTCGGTTTATGAAACCAGTTTGTACTAAGCTTATCGCTTTTTCTGATAACTATTGTATCTAAAAAACTTAGACCAGAATCCTTTTCGATCTCACATGTGAATTGAAGTCTGGTATACAATATTGAAAGGGAAGCATGACTTCCTTACCAAAAAATTAAAATATAAGTAAGAAGCTCACTTTGAACTGAAAATGAAAAAAAATCGCCCACCTAAAACAAAAACACTATTTAAAGACGTTGGCATCATTTATTTATAATTCGGCCATCTTATTATGAAAATAAATAATAAAATATATATCTTCAGTATGAGAGACATTTTGCCCCAATGGTACCCCTATAGTTTTTGCGATATATACTAGGGTGTTTCAATTTTCTAAAGGTGCTATTTTCATATAACTTTGCTCGCACGCCTCCATATCAAAACTACACAGTACAAAACTACACATGCAATTTAGGACACATCAGAACAGTGCACAGAAAGTAGTTCACATGCAATTTACTACACATTCGTTTTATAGTGCACATACAATTTAGGACACATGCGATTTAGGACACATACAATTTAGGACACATGCGATTTAGGACACATACAATTTAGGACACATACAATTTAGGACACATGCAATTTAGGACACATGCGATTTATCATGGGCATAGCTAGAATTGCATTCGGGGACGGGGGGCCTAAAGCCCCTCTCATTTGGGATGGGGGGGGGGGGGGGAATAAAAGACTCCTTCGGCTTCCAATTCGGCCATTTGTGCACTGAATTTTGAATTTATGTACTTATGTAGGAACCAATATAACCGGGGTCGTGTAATGCGGAATTAGGTCACATTTGAATTTATTTCTACTTTATAATAAACTAATTTAATTTTGGATGAACGTTTAAGTTATTTTTTTTCCGGTCAGGGGGGCAAGTGAAGACTACGCCCATGCGATTTATAGTGCACATACAATTTAGGACACATGCGATTTAGGACTAGGTCCGGCGGAACCCATTATGCAGGTAATGCATTGCATAAGGGCGCCAGTCGAAGGGGGCGCTAAAAACTATATCGCAGACTTAATAATAAAGGAATCCAACTCTCATATAAACAAAATGTAAACGTAATTCTTTTTTTATTGTACCTCGTAAAGGCAAAACATATTAAATAGAAAACAGGAGAAAAAATTTGGGAGCACCAAAAATTTTCTTGCATAAAGGCGCCAACCATCCTCGTGCCGGGCCTGTTTGGGACACATACAATTTATAACACATGCGATTTAGAACACATACAATTTGGAACACATGAAATATTTTAATTAATTGTAGTTATAATATGAATAAGGTTTCGTACAGTAGTGTGGCATGCAAGATGGCGCGTATGCAATTAAACCTACAGTATATTTAAAATTCGGCGCGCGTACACATTGACAGACAGCAAAACAGCATACACACAAAATTCGAAACACATTTAAATGTTACAAACGTTGATCACAGTTTGGTAATAAACAATTCGGAAAGTAGCAACATGGAAAAGGAGCAATATGAATTAAACGCATTTATTTAATAAATTCTGACACGACGAGCGTGTGAACAGTTTCAACTTTCCGCTATAGATTCGCAAGCATAGTCTAGCGCTGTTCCTGACCCTGCTGGCCATAGGGTGGTCATAGATTGGTTAGTCGCATTTTTACATTGATTGGTTTCGCACGCAATACCATGGAATAATCCACCTTAAGCACTAATCATTTATTAACTAATATTCGTCATTTTTGCTTTGAAGCAACAGTTTAATATTAATATTGTTGCTATATATATATAACTAGCGTGAAGCGATGGCTGAGTGGTCACGAATGTACCCTGCTCACGATGACGGAAGACGCTTGAAGTTTTGGGACGTGTAAATAGAAATTATATGGGCAAAAACAAACGAGCAGTGTGTATTACACATGAATAAAATAGATTTCCACATCACCCTAGAGGTACTATCGTCGATGCGTTTTTTTTAAAGTGGTGTCCCCAGTAGGCCTATTCCACTAGAATTCGAAGTCCTGTATATAGTTTGAAAAATTTTCCTGCAACGATATTATACCAGATTATGGTAACTATTCAGTTCTGGACATACGCATAAGAAAGTATTGTAAACGGCAGACCTCAAATTCAGTTGAGATCGTTTTCACGACCTTATCGTAGCGCGCACGACAAACAGGGCACCTTGTGCGCTTTAATTTTGTAAAGCACTCTGCGCATATGCATAAATGCCCGCAAGGAATAAACACGTGTGTCGCCTGTGCACAAAGGCACACGCAACACACACCCCCGCCTTCTGGTCGGTTGCCGTCATCTGCGAAACAAATGGTAAGTATTAAATTTGAATTGAAATCAAAGAAATTAGGGAAGCTAGTAAATATAAAACGAAAGGTACGCCTTCGAAGGAATTTGTCTCTATAAGTACAGTATAAAAAGATGAACAAAATAAGTTTTCTAAAATTGTCGGCAGCTTGTGAGAGAGATGACGCGATGGGCGCAGGGAGCTCATTTTTTACAACGTATTCTCATTTCCACTAATATTTCAGTTAGAAGGTGTAACAAGACATGTATGTTAAACAATTTTGGTGGGAAATACGCCAATTAAATTTTATGACGCACGCGTTTATATTAATGATAAAATGTAATTATTCAAATTCTTCTTATGTTCGTAGCCTTTAAAATTCTATAATTATCATTCTTATTCAGGTAGAGAAGTGAGATTCTGTGCGTGTTTTATGTACTTCTAACTGCATCAGGAATAAGAGGCAATACAATCAACGATAATTGCAATTACATACTTTCCATAACGCCGGTCGAGGTGCTGGGCATCAGAACAGAGCTGGTCCGATGATCGGCAGCAACACCACCGTCGCTATCGCCACTACCGCGATGGACTGTAGTTGTTCCTTGGGACGCATCACCTAATTGTGGTAAGTTTAAAATTTAATAAGAATCTTTTCAATTGTATCGCGATATACATTTTGCACTTGCTGGACTAACGTAAAATATGCTGGCAGGCGAGAAAGACATGTGATACTTTACAATATCTGTAACGTGAGTGGAGTAAGCGCTGGTATTATGACGTTGCGCGAGTAGTTTTAGTATTCGTTTGAATCATTTGCAATTTGCATAAACAATTTACCGCAATCCAATTTGTGTTTATCAATACATCTCAAATAAGCCAGAATCCTCGATCACCTCTTATATTTTGTCGGCGCTCTGGTCCTGCGGGCTCTATCGCACGGGCTGTCGATTGGTCTTGAGCATTGGGCGAAGACCGCGCACGACCGCGACATCTTCGACGACCTCGTCGAAGTGGCTGTGCAGCTCCTTGTTCTTGCCCGCGTACAGGGGAACGTGTCTGCACAGATACTATATCTGCCGGTTCAGGGACTATATCTGCCGGTTCTGGGACTATATCCTCCGGTTCAGGATTTACATCTGCACATAGAATACCGGAATAGAGAAAAACTTATAGTATGCATGAAATACATAAAACGACAATGCCTACATATCTACTGCGCGTTGATGAGACGAAGGCTAACGTGGCGGCACAGGGGTTTTGATGTACTCGGCTCTCTTCTATCTGATTGATGCATCGGATAGAAGCATTCCTTTGCTTAGCCATTTGCTCATGAATGCACGGTACATTGAGAATTTTTTTTTCAGCAGTCGATCCGATCGAATTTTAGTCGTGCAGTTACCGGTAATGTGATATCGTGTATGTCTTTCAAGTAATACGCAGCAGCTGATATATGATCACTAATGTTCCTATTGCCGAATTTTTTTCCCGTCTGAAAAGGGAAAACAAATCGTATATCTCGGTGTCAATTCGTGTTTGTTTTTTTGTAATGCTATTATAACATATCTTATACCGGTACCGCTTTTTACTACATCAAAAACTGAACCATGTGCAAAGTAGTTCCTTTTAAGAGGTAATATATCAGCTGCGATGTAGCAATAGAAACACATATAGGTATTGACTAGGGGAGACCGGGGCTAGTTGATACGTTTTTCAGTTTTCAATTTTTTCATTTTTGTTTGAATTAATTACTTAATTAAAAATATGCCAAAATATTCTTTGGCCCTTCCTCTTTAATATATAGTAAGCGAAAACTTAAGAAAATACAAACAAAATGAATGAAACTATGTTATTTGGACGATCAATTTGGATGTATCAAAGCTATTTACTTTTTCTCTATATAAACGAAAACAGTTAAAAAACGATTGTTAACGTCAAGGTACGCACACGTACGCTGGATCGTAGGAAAGAATTGAATAACAATTTTCACATATCTCGCTCAAATGAAGTTACATATATACGGTGTCGAGATAATTAGTCTGTATCAACCTGCCCCGGTATCAACTAGGCCCGGTCTCCCCTACCCAAAAATTTAAAAAGCAAGAAGGGCACTAACACTGATAATAGTACCTGGATACGTTGCACATACACTTATTCTTAAGATAATGTCCATTATCATTTTTTCAAATTCTGAGCAAAAGAAATACACATCGTTTGCTCTATTTATCCCAGCTAAATACAGGGTATATTAGAACTGGTGTTACAACCGAGAAGGTGGTAAAAAAATAATTTGAAAACATGGAATAAAATTTTTTGAAATTACGCTTTGTTTCTGATAATAAAAAATCCTAGGTTGCTTTGGAAAAAGTGTTTTTAATTAATTCTCCTCAAAATAATTAGTGTTACTTTTATCCCCATGGTATGTTACGTTCGCCCTACCCCTGCAGGACAAAAGTAATAATGACAGTCACTGCGGAAAATTGCCATAACTCTTTGACTACTTATCATGGAAAGCTAAATTTGCGGTCAATTGATAGACCAAGAAACACAGTGTCTTAAGGCATAATTTTCGTTTTTATATCTGTAAGATGTAATTGGCAGCTAGGCCAAATGTAAAAAGTGTTACGTTTGTCCCCGCTCTGCCCTATAGAAAATGTACATTCTAAATAAGAATCAACAGCGTTTAATATTTTATATATTACTAGCTGTAATTAATGATACCGTGATATACATATCGTACCTGACTGATCATCTGACGGATCTTCCAGGTCGGCCGTTCGAGGGTCAGAATCATTATCGTCGACTGAAACATATATGATTGTTGAAATTACACGTAGATAAATTTGATGATACTTGTATTACTAAAGAATGATTCAGCTTCGCGATTTCTGGCCAATTCTTGGAACGTGTACTCCTCTTGGAAGCGGTTAACAGTCTGCAGGAATTCGCGCAGTGATAATCTATAAATTTAAAAAGAAAAATCACACTTCGTTTATATTTAATAGAACAGATAATAGTAGGATAGATTTATATTTAAAGATAATACTGGAAGTAGCAATACGCGGTCTTATAACAAAGATTTCAGTCACCTTCCGGTAGTTAAGGCGTTTTGCGCCTTCAAAATTGCCTTATCTCGGTTTATATATTTCCTTCTCCGACCCTCTTGACCGACGATGCCATTCTGCAGTCGGGAAAAGTTAATTTCTTCGTCTTTTATTAGGTCGTGCAGCTTATCTGCGGTTATAAAGAATTAAAATTCAAGCTTATCCACAAATTTGACGACACATTCAATCTGGTTAATCGTTAATTAATAATACTTACATAAAAAAATCCATACGTTCGGATGCGTGCCGCCTAATTTCTTCCATGCTATGGCATGGAAGGCGTCAGCGAAGTTATTCGTCCGAAGAGGGCACTTATGGACGGTCACTAAAGAAGCCCGCGATATCCAGGTCCGTTGCACATATGATGTAAAGGATAAAATGGCAGGATATGCCTCCACTATATTATTGGCCAGGTCATTTATGATGGCCAGGCCATCATCGAAACGTTCCGCCGGGGCCAATGGCAAACTCATTGTCATTGACAATACATGGGTTAAGCCCAAACTCCGCCAATTTGCGTAACACGGCCTACAAAGACATGTATAACATATATAACATATATTTTCCTTGAAGATGATGTATATTTTGTTAGAATGCATTATACCTGCTTAAAATGAAACCAGCACCCATGAACTTCTCCATTTGGGAAAGTTTCCTGCAGGGTTCTCAGTGTCGCCTGCTCAAAGTCACTCATGGTGTGACGCACTGTTTCCCGCAACCCAGGACAAAGTTCCAATAATTTTTTCCCATAAAGCACGATATTTTGCCCTTGTCCGCGCTTCACACAGAGCAAAGATCGTGGCGATGCCCTGCATTACACAACATTTTCAGTTACTTACTTTTCTTAGTACAAAGTACGTGATAATCAAAGGATTCACGACCGCATTAGGCTTCGGTTACAGTGGATGCGTTTTCATACGAATGATGTTCTGACGAATACGTTTCAACTGTGTTATCGCATACGATGAAACAGTTCAGACGTACAGGTATGTATTCGTCAACACATCATTCGTACGAAAACGTATTCACTGTAACCGTAGCCTAATGTTGCAGTTGGGACGCGTCCGTGTCTTAAATGGATGGTCTGGCGATAATATACCTACTGATTTAATATACATATATAGGTTTTTATATTATCACCGAAAGTGCTATTTGTTAGATACATACTACTAGCAACGGGATATCTATCGAAACTTGCGCGGGGGCGGGGGGGCCTGTCTGTCATTACATTCGTTAATATTTTTATTTTTCGAGTGGGATGTAAAAATTACGAATCTGTTTGAAAATGCTACCATATACATCTTTTCAAAATCACAAGAAATATGAATGACAAAACTTTAGTAAACGTAGCATTATTCATGTGCATCTTACAGTATCCATACGCCGTACATGGACGGTGTACAATTGTGCAATAGCTGGTACTCTCGGAACAACCTAAGAGTAACAAACATCACATTATGCGAGTGCCACAATCGGTATGCTGAGGAACTTAAAATTAGAAGAATTTATATCGGTAAGGGTTAATGTGTAACCTACGACACCTCTCAACCTCGGTCGTATATATGTGGATAGTTTAAAATAGGGCTGTGTGCAACAGGACTTATGTTATAATGTTAATAACATTAACGACTTACGGAAAATGTACCATCCATGTACAATTCTTGCGATTGCTGCAACGCACCCAGCAATGCATCCGACGTAAACAGCAAAATCTTGGTTTCGTCTTCCGCGTCGATCATGCAGCGAAACGTGTCTCGTAGAGGCGCGTACTCGTGTAGCGCGAGACCAAGCTCGTGGAACGATCGTGGAAGAGTTGGCCATTGTTTCGACCTTTCTCTATCAAGAGAGGGCTTCATGCTCCTGTAGGACAGCTTTTGTCCTACAGTAGGATTTCTAAAAAAAAAACAATAATATATGAGTCTCAAATTTAACCATAATCTCTACTAGACTGTCAAGTGTAACATGATTTATTTTTGCTGTTTCTTAGTCTGTACTTACACAAGGTGGCACCCTTAGAGATTTTGGGGCCTGGGACAACTAAATTTCCTATCTCAAACAAACAATCGAGATATAAGTTCTGAACGTATGTTAAAAAATTGAATGCGTCGTTTATTACCATTATATTCATTTAGTTTTCACAAAATGCGGAAGTTACAAGCAATAAGTGCGAAGACCCCTAAGTACGGGGACCGGGGCAAGTGTATCGTTTGGTTGGTGCTAATAGCGGTTCTGAATTTCTACATAAAGAAAGAATACGTCTAAAACATGAAATGAAATTTATTGAAATTATACTTTGTTTTCGAGAAAATTGGCTTTGAACTTTATGGTAGAGATGGATATTATTTAACTAACGAATCGATTCGAATAATTCGGATTATCTTCATGCGACAAGAAACGAAATTTTACTCGACGGATGAAGATCTTTCCTTCACTCACGTCTTTATTCGATAAATTATTTGAGGCTTGAATAACTTTCGTCTACACGACTGCTCAATTGAGCCGATGCGTCCGTGCAGTATTCGTAACGTACAACGACGAAAATTTCAATCTTCATCCTATCTTTTTGAAAACAGTGCCAGAGGCCATTTTAACGCTCGTGTACCCCCGGACTTAAACGTCTAAGGGGCACCCTAGGTAAGCCAAATGCATCGGCGGACTAGTATTGGGTGTATAACTTAATAACCGGAATTTGACACTAGATGTATGCATTTATTAACACTTGTGTATGCGCTGTAGCAAATCATTGACATGCGCGCCATTTTGAAGCTCTATTCATAAGCTATCAAAATTAGCCAACAGTGTTTGATTTGCTTGTGCGCATCATATTGTTTTCAATCATGGAAAATTTTGAAAATTGGCGGAAAAAACAGCATTTGCGGGAAGTTTTGCTAAGTCACTTTTTTGCAAAGAAAACTGCAGCCGAAAGTCATCGTTTGCTCGTGGAATTGTATGGCGAACATGCTTTTGCGAAAACACAGTGTTTCGAGTGGTTTCAACGCTTTAAAAGTGGCAATTTTGACATCAAAGACAAAGAGCGGCCTGGACAGCCGAAAAAGTTTGAAGATGAAGAATTGGAAGCGTTACTCGATCAAGACTCGTGTCGAACACAAGAAGAGCTTGCGGAATCATTGGGCGTGACTCAAGCAGCCATTTCCAAGCGCCTAAAAGCATTGGGATTCATCCAAAAGCAAGGAAATTGGGTGCCATACGAGTTGAAGCTGAGAGACGTGGAAAGGCGATTTTGCATATCTGAAATGCTGCTCGAGCGTCATAAAAAGAAGTCGTTTTTGCATCGAATTGTTACTGGCGACGTAAAATGGATTTATTATGACAACCCGAAGCGCAACAAATCGTATGTGAGGCCCGGCCAACCAGCCAAGTCGACACCGAAGAAGAATATTCACGCTGTGAAGATAATGCTCTGTATTTGGTGGGACCAGAAGGGAGTTGTATATTATGAGCTTCTAAAACCGGGTGAAACCATTACTGGAGAGCTGTACCGAAAACAACTGATTCGTTTAAAGAGAACATTGAAGGAAAAACGGCCACAATGGAAGACCAGACACGAGGCATTGATTTTCCAACATGATAATGATCGGCCACATGTTGCTCAACCCGTTAAAAACGATTTGGAAAATAACGGATGGGAAGTTCTGCCCCACCCGCCATATAGTCCAGACTTGGCGCCTTCTGACTACCATTTGTTTCGGTCGATGCAGAATGCACTTTCCGGAATACGCTTGACTTCAGTCCAAGACATCAAAAATTGGCTCGATTCGTTCTTTGATTCAAAAGATGACCGGTTTTTTTGGAATGGCATCCACAAATTGCCAGAAAGATGGGGAAATGTTGTAACTTCCGATGGCCAATACTTTGAATAACAGGATAGTACAAGATTTTCTTTAATAAACGCTTAAATTTCCTAAAAAATTCCGGTTTTTAAGTTATACACCCAATAGTATATAAAGGGAACGATCAGACAACGTGTGTTCAGATTTGAAGATCGAAATTCAAAGCCAATTTTCCCGAAAATGAAGCGCGATTTTAAATAATGTTATTCTATGTATATTTCCGATTTATTCCTTTATGTAAAGTCATTCCCTTTCCACTTGTACCAGTAATTCTTGTACACCCTGCATATGCAAAATAGAATCCCTTCGACTACAGATTTACCACAAAATGTTCTATTTATGTTTAAATACAGAACAGCGACTTACCGACGGCATACCATGTCGAATATTTCTTTTGGCTGCATCATCGTCTCCCGGCACAAACGCAGCATCTCTTGACGCATCTCTTTCTCCTCGATCACTGTAGTTTTTGGTGGGTGGCAGTGAGTTCCTCTTTCCTCCACAGTTCCATCACTACTTTTCACGATGGTAGCGTTACACGTAAGTGCGCTTCGCGATGTGCACCGGTAAATGCCCTTGCATCGTTTATCCTCGCCATACGAATACCCATTGTACACGTATACGTACACATTTGCTTTGTTTCCCGGCACACGCTGCATGATGTATGCGTACAATTTTTTTTATCAGAATAAAATCTTTGTAAAGATTTTCAGAAAGCTGCGTAAACGCACTTTGTAAAAGATGGTATAACCACGCTTTAAGAAAATTAAGGAATGCAGTCTGGAAAACCGTACGTTCGCTTCACAACAAGTCTGTCTACAGACGAACCGTTTTCGGCTGCCGCGACGCGAACGGCCAACGATGTTCAGATTTTTCATCACGTGACACGCGGCACACAGAAACTGGAGCTGCCCCTTGAGATGCGGGACTCGGACGAATTAATCTATTTAATTCGAACAAAAAGCCGATAATATTGAAAACGTCCAATTAGGACCAGATAATTTGATCTATAGTATTGTCTCCTTATGGGCTCGGTTTGCTGTACAAGATACGGACTTTTCGCTATCCCCACCACTTCTATCTCACTCTTGTCCGGCGAAGGCGAGAGCGAGATGGAACGAGAGCGAGCGAGAGGCACTGAAAGCGAGCGAGGACGGTACGAGACAGACGGCACGTTGATGTATTGTCTCGCTCCGTCTTTCGGACGCCGTGACACTCCGTCCTTTGCGCTCGCGCCCGTCGCGCACCCAAAGCGTTCCATCCCGCTCCCTCCTTGTATATAGCACATGATTTCTCTAGTCAGGCTTATTGTTAGCGGAAATCTATTGCAATAATACTACAAAGTTTTTAGGTGTTGGTAAACATAACGAATTAATGATTGAAAATTAACAAAATAAAGTATTTGTTTGAGATTCCGTTAGTTCACTATTCCGCCGCACCCAAGCTCACCGCAGCACCTACTGGGCAGCGGAATACGCCGCTGATCGATGATCGATCCAGCGATCGATTCTCCGGGTAGCTGCTCAGCCAATCACCGCTCACCAAGTGAAACGAGCGGCCCAATCATAATGCATACTTTCTTGATCGATTCTCGAGGATTGTTCGAGAAGACGGTCAACCGTTTTCGGCGTTCCCTTTTGTTCACTCGCTTTTCATACCGCTTGTCATGATAGACGTGTACCTACTCGATTCATTTCGCAACGTGTGAATTATTTTCTCATCCCTTTCAGTGCTCACGAACAACTTTGTACGCATTTTACCTTGCTCAGTGTAATTCTTATTGTTCACGAGTGAGTTAATTCATTCCTCTGCTCTTCTCTTCTCGTGCACAACACGTGTGCTCATCGCATTTCGTGACCGCGTGTTTGTGCTATCTCTGCTCAGCAGCAGAAACCATTGTGCTCGTTCAAGCTCATCGTGAGCTCTTTAAATAAAGTGACTCGGTCAATTTTTACTCAAAACTCAGTGCACCGCGTGTTACTTTCCCACCGTCGATCCCTAACCTCACTTTCCAGCGTGCTCAACCACTTAATTCGCAAACAGTATTGTATGTTTATTATCTCACAACTTACAGTGAAGTACAATTATCTCACAAAATTTACTTTTCTCATCTTTTGTAGTACACAATTATTAATTATATCATCGCAATTTACAGTTTCACTTGTTTTTTGTTCGTCAGACAGTAATGTCAAACTAGGCAATCTTTCCTACGACATAGAAGCTTTTAGATATGTTTAAAAGTTGGATGCCTCGCTAATGATATGCAATTCATTTAATTTTTATAAAATGTAGATGTATCAACGTGTGGAGTCCTCTAAGCGCGGGGCTCGGAACAACTGGATATCCTGTCCGGTGCCAAGGGCGGTGTTAATGTTAAGGTACCGATGGGCCGTGAGAATTTTTTGAACATGCTACATCCAACTATTCCATCAGGGATACTGATCTCTTTCCTCTGAGAATCCAAAGATCTTTTATGAATCATTTTTTAGTATGGCATAAAATTATAATAATTAATAATCAGTACCGCCCTTGGCACCGGACAGGATATCCACTTGTTCCGAGCCCCGCGCTTAGAGGACTCCACACGTTGATACATCTACATTTTATAAAAATTAAATGAGTTGCATATCATTAGCGAGGCATCCAACTTTTAAACATATCTAAAAGCTTCTATGTCGTAGGAAAGATTGCCTAGTTTGACATTACTGTCTGACGAACAAAAAACAAGTGAAACTGTAAATTGCGATGATATAATTAATAATTGTGTACAACAAAAGATGAGAAAAGTAAATTTTGTGAGATAATTGTACTTCACTGTAAGTTGTGAGATAATAAACATACAATACTTTATTTTGTTAATATTCAATCATTAATTCGTTATGTTTACCAACACCTAAAAACTTTATAGTATTATTGCAATAGATTTCCGCTAACAATAAGCCTGACTAGAGAAATCATGTGCTGTATACAAGGAGGGAGCGGGATGGAACGCTTTGGGTGCGCGACGGGCGCGAGCGCAAAGGACGGAGTGTCACGGCGTCCGAAAGACGGAGCGAGGCAATACATCAACGTGTCGTCTGTCTTGTACCGTCCTCGCTCGCTTTCAGTGCCTCTCGCTCGCTCTCGTTCCATCTCGCTCTCGCCTTCGCCGGACAAGAGTGAGACAGAAGTGGTGGGGATAGCGAAAAGTCCGTATCTTGTACAGCAAACCGAGCCCATAAGGAGACAATACTATAGATCAAATTATCTGGTCCTAATTGGACGTTTTCAATATTATCGGCTTTTTGTTCGAATTAAATAGATTAATTCGTCCGAGTCCCGCATCTCAAGGGGCAGCTCCAGTTTCTGTGTGCCGCGTGTCACGTGATGAAAAATCTGAACATCGTTGGCCGTTCGCGTCGCGGCAGCCGAAAACGGTTCGTCAGTAGACAGACTTGTTGTGAAGCGAACGTACGGTTTTCCAGACTGCATTCCTTAATTTTCTCAAAGCGTGGTTATACCATCTTTTACAAAGTGCGTTTACGCAGCTTTCTGAAAATCTTTACAAAGATTTTATTCTGATAAAAAAAATTGTACGCATACATCATGCAGCGTGTGCCGGGAAACAAAGCAAATGTGTACGTATACGTGTACAATGGGTATTCGTATGGCGAGGATAAACGATGCAAGGGCATTTACCGGTGCACATCGCGAAGCGCACTTACGTGTAACGCTACCATCGTGAAAAGTAGTGATGGAACTGTGGAGGAGAGAGGAACTCACTGCCACCCACCAAAAACTACAGTGATCGAGGAGAAAGAGATGCGTCAAGAGATGCTGCGTTTGTGCCGGGAGACGATGATGCAGCCAAAAGAAATATTCGACATGGTATGCCGTCGGTAAGTCGCTGTTCTGTATTTAAACATAAATAGAACATTTTGTGGTAAATCTGTAGTCGAAGGGATTCTATTTTGCATATGCAGGGTGTACAAGAATTACTGGTACAAGTGGAAAGGGAATGACTTTACATAAAAGAATAAATCGGAAATATACGTAGAATAACATTATTTAAAATCGCTCTTCATTTTCGGGAAAATTGGCTTTGAATTTCGATCTTCAAATCTGAACACACGTTGTCTGATCGTTCCCTTTATATACTATTGGGTGTATAACTTAAAAACCGGAATTTTTTAGGAAATTTAAGCGTTTATTAAAGAAAATCTTGTACAATCCTGTTATTCAAAGTATTGGCCATCGGAAGTTACAACATTTCCCAATCTTTCTGGCAATTTGTGGATGCCATTCCAAAAAAACCGGTCATCTTTTGAATCAAAGAACGAATCGAGCCAATTTTTTATGTCTTGGACTGAAGTCAAGCGTATTCCGGAAAGTGCATTCTGCATCGACCGAAACAAATGGTAGTCAGAAGGCGCCAAGTCTGGACTATATGGCGGGTGGGGCAGAACTTCCCATCCGTTATTTTCCAAATCGTTTTTAACGGGTTGAGCAACATGTGGCCGATCATTGTCATGTTGGAAAATCAATGCCTCGTATCTGGTCTTCCATTGTGGCCGTTTTTCCTTCAATGTTCTCTTTAAACGAATCAGTTGTTTTCGGTACAGCTCTCCAGTAATGGTTTCACCCGGTTTTAGAAGCTCATAATATACAACTCCCTTCTGGTCCCACCAAATACAGAGCATTATCTTGACAGCGTGAATATTCTTCTTCGGTGTCGACTTGGCTGGTTGGCCGGGCCTCACATACGATTTGTTGCGCTTCGGGTTGTCATAATAAATCCATTTTTCGTCGCCAGTAACAATTCGATGCAAAAACGACTTCTTTTTATGACGCTCAAGCAGCATTTCAGATATGCAAAATCGCCTTTCCACGTCTCTCAGCTTCAACTCGTATGGCACCCAATTTCCTTGCTTTTGGATGAATCCCAATGCTTTTAGGCGCTTGGAAATGGCTGCTTGAGTCACGCCCAATGATTCCGCAAGCTCTTCTTGTGTTCGACACGAGTCTTGATCGAGTAACGCTTCCAATTCTTCATCTTCAAACTTTTTCGGCTGTCCAGGCCGCTCTTTGTCTTTGATGTCAAAATTGCCACTTTTAAAGCGTTGAAACCACTCGAAACACTGTGTTTTCGCAAAAGCATGTTCGCCATACAATTCCACGAGCAAATGATGACTTTCGGCTGCAGTTTTCTTTGCAAAAAAGTGACTTAGCAAAACTTCCCGCAAATGCTGTTTTTTCCGCCAATTTTCAAAATTTTCCATGATTGAAAACAATATGATGCGCACAAGCAAATCAAACACTGTTGGCTAATTTTGATAGCTTATGAATAGAGCTTCAAAATGGCGCGCATGTCAATGATTTGCTACAGCGCATACACAAGTGTTAATAAATGCATACATCTAGTGTCAAATTCCGGTTATTAAGTTATACACCCAATACTAGTCCGCCGATGCATTTGGCTTACCTAGGGTGCCCCTTAGACGTTTAAGTCCGGGGGTACACGAGCGTTAAAATGGCCTCTGGCACTGTTTTCAAAAAGATAGGATGAAGATTGAAATTTTCGTCGTTGTACGTTACGAATATTGCACGGACGCATCGGCTCAATTGAGCAGTCGTGTAGACGAAAGTTATTCAAGCCTCAAATAATTTATCGAATAAAGACGTGAGTGAAGGAAAGATCTTCATCCGTCGAGTAAAATTTCGTTTCTTGTCGCATGAAGATAATCCGAATTATTCGAATCGATTCGTTAGTTAAATAATATCCATCTCTACCATAAAGTTCAAAGCCAATTTTCTCGAAAACAAAGTATAATTTCAAAAAATTTCATTTCATGTTTTAGACGTATTCTTTCTTTATGTACAAATTCAGAACCGCTATTAGCACCAACCAAACGATACACTTGCCCCGGTCCCCGTACTTAGGGGTCTTCGCACTTATTGCTTGTAACTTCCGCATTTTGTGAAAACTAAATGAATATAATGGTAATAAACGACGCATTCAATTTTTTAACATACGTTCAGAACTTATATCTCGATTGTTTGTTTGAGATAGGAAATTTAGTTGTCCCAGGCCCCAAAATCTCTAAGGGTGCCACCTTGTGTAAGTACAGACTAAGAAACAGCAAAAATAAATCATGTTACACTTGACAGTCTAGTAGAGATTATGGTTAAATTTGAGACTCATATATTATTGTTTTTTTTTAGAAATCCTACTGTAGGACAAAAGCTGTCCTACAGGAGCATGAAGCCCTCTCTTGATAGAGAAAGGTCGAAACAATGGCCAACTCTTCCACGATCGTTCCACGAGCTTGGTCTCGCGCTACACGAGTACGCGCCTCTACGAGACACGTTTCGCTGCATGATCGACGCGGAAGACGAAACCAAGATTTTGCTGTTTACGTCGGATGCATTGCTGGGTGCGTTGCAGCAATCGCAAGAATTGTACATGGATGGTACATTTTCCGTAAGTCGTTAATGTTATTAACATTATAACATAAGTCCTGTTGCACACAGCCCTATTTTAAACTATCTACATATATACGACCGAGGTTGAGAGGTGTCGTAGGTTACACATTAACCCTTACCGATATAAATTCTTCTAATTTTAAGTTCCTCAGCATACCGATTGTGGCACTCGCATAATGTGATGTTTGTTACTCTTAGGTTGTTCCGAGAGTACCAGCTATTGCACAATTGTACACCGTCCATGTACGGCGTATGGATACTGTAAGATGCACATGAATAATGCTACGTTTACTAAAGTTTTGTCATTCATATTTCTTGTGATTTTGAAAAGATGTATATGGTAGCATTTTCAAACAGATTCGTAATTTTTACATCCCACTCGAAAAATAAAAATATTAACGAATGTAATGACAGACAGCCCCCCCCCCCCGCCCCCGCGCAAGTTTCGATAGATATGCCGTTGCTAGTAGTATGTATCTAACAAATAGCACTTTCGGTGATAATATAAAAATCTATATATGTATATTAAATCAGTAGGTATATTATCGCCAGACCATCCATTTAAGACACGGACGCGTCCCAACTGCAACATTAGGCTACGGTTACAGTGAATACGTTTTCGTACGAATGATGTTTTGACGAATACATACCTGTACGTCTGAACTGTTTCATCGTATGCGATAACACAGTTGAAACGTATTCGTCAGAACATCATTCGTATAAAAACGCATCCACTGTAACCGAAGCCTAATGCGGTCGTGAATCCTTTGATTATCACGTACTTTGTACTAAGAAAAGTAAGTAACTGAAAATGTTGTGTAATGCAGGGCATCGCCACGATCTTTGCTCTGTGTGAAGCGCGGACAAGGGCAAAATATCGTGCTTTATGGGAAAAAATTATTGGAACTTTGTCCTGGGTTGCGGGAAACAGTGCGTCACACCATGAGTGACTTTGAGCAGGCGACACTGAGAATCCTGCAGGAAACTTTCCCAAATGGAGAAGTTCATGGGTGCTGGTTTCATTTTAAGCAGGTATTATGCATTCTAACAAAATATACATCATCTTCAAGGAAAATATATGTTATATATGTTATACATGTCTTTGTAGGCCGTGTTACGCAAATTGGCGGAGTCTGGGCTTAACCCATGACCCCCCCCCCCCCCGAGATGTATTGTCAATGACAATGAGTTTGCCATTGGGCCCGGCGGAACGATTCGATGATGGCCTGGCCATCATAAATGACCTGGCCAACAATATAGCGGAGGCATATCCTGCCGTTTTATCCTTTACATCATATGTGCAACGGACCTGGATATCGCGGGCTACTTTAGTGAGCGTCCATAAGTGCCCTCTTCGGACGAATAACTTCGTTGAGGCCTTCCATGCCATAGCATGGAAGAAATTAGGCGGCACGCATCCGAACGTATGGATTTTTTTATGTAAGTATTATTAATTAACGATTAACCAGATTGAATGTGTCGTCAAATTTGTGGATAAGCTTGAATTTTAATTCTTTATAACCGCAGATAAGCTGCACGACCTAATAAAAGACGAAGAAATTAACTTTTCCCGACTGCAGAATGGCATCGTCGGTCAAGAGGGTCGGAGAAGGAAATATATAAACCGAGATAAGGCAATTTTGAAGGCGCAAAACGCCTTAACTACCGGAAGGTGACTGAAATCTTTGTTATAAGACCGCGTATTGCTACTTCCAGTATTATCTTTAAATATAAATCTATCCTACTATTATCTGTTCTATTAAATATAAACGAAGTGTGATTTTTCTTTTTAAATTTATAGATTATCACTGCGCGAATTCCTGCAGACGGTTAACCGCTTCCAAGAGGAGTACACGTTCCAAGAATTGGCCAGAAATCGCGAAGCTGAATCATTCTTTAGTAATACAAGTATCATCAAATTTATCTACGTGTAATTTCAACAATCATATATGTTTCAGTCGACGATAATGATTCTGACCCTCGAACGGCCGACCTGGAAGATCCGTCAGATGATCAGTCAGGTACGATATGTATATCACGGTATCATTAATTACAGCTAGTAATATATAAAATATTAAACGCTGTTGATTCTTATTTAGAATGTACATTTTCTATAGGGCAGAGCGGGGACAAACGTAACACTTTTTACATTTGGCCTAGCTGCCAATTACATCTTACAGATATAAAAACGAAAATTATGCCTTAAGACACTGTGTTTCTTGGTCTATCAATTGACCGCAAATTTAGCTTTCCATGATAAGTAGTCAAAGAGTTATGGCAATTTTCCGCAGTGACTGTCATTATTACTTTTGTCCTGCAGGGGTAGGGCGAAAGTAACATACCATGGGGATAAAAGTAACACTAATTATTTTGAGGAGAATTAATTAAAAACACTTTTTCCAAAGCAACCTAGGATTTTTTATTATCAGAAACAATAGAAACAAACATTTAAATAAATATATTTTAAGTAGGTAACGATAAAAAAGCAGCTTCAAACATTTCTTTGATACTGTGTATTTGATTTAATATGGACCTTCGTGTAACAGCCCTAAATGTAACTAATATTTATGATTTTTTTTTAAAAACTATTGTTAATATTGGATTCAACTCTTTTGAGATATAGGGAGGCATATTTCAACTTATAGAAACTTTCGTCCCCGTAGTGACGTGCTACTTTTATCCCCAGCCATGTATTTCAGTTTATAACGTACAAACTATACAACACTTATTGAAATCAAATGCAGGAACTTATAAAGACATTATGTAAGAACGCTCTAACAAATAATTGGATCAATGTTTATAGTTTAACTATGAAAATTAACAAAAAAACCAACAGAAGAGACACTTATCTCAATGATCGAAATAACGAAATCAGCTTGCCCACGGTATACGAATTGTTGTATTGCTCAGCATCACTACGTGAAAGAAAAGAAACACTAAACACGCGTAACTATGTAAAGCAAACGTTTTGGAAACTTTTGTGGAAGGCAGGAGAAGGCGTGATACTTTCATGACGCCGTTACATTTGTCCCCGCTCTCCCCTACGTAAATATTCTACAGTTGCTTGTTTTATTTCTACGGAACGCTCTGTAACGTAAAAATTAATTTTTATTGTTTGCATGTGGACTAAAATACCCTGAAAGTTTGGAAAAGATCCGCTTAACAGTTTCTTAGAAAAAAAATCCCAAGAATCACCTTATTCCTAGCGTACTAAATAGGGCTCCCCCTTAAACATTTTACACATGCACTTAACGAACAAGTGATGTGTATGCACGGTGTCTCACAATCAGAAGTGATGGTACAGCTGAAAAGGGAGTGATTCTACATAAAACAATAAATCGATAATACCAAATTTTTTTTCAAATCACGCCTCGGTTCTGAGAGGATTGACTTTGAATTTCGACTCGGTTCGTGGTACTAGTAGAGTACGCGGGGGTACAAAGAACACTCGTTGTCTGAACCTTGTCTCCATCTACTACTAGCCCGACGCATTCCCCTCACATAACTCTCAACCGTATTAAGCCGTATTTCAGTACGAGCACACGACCCTAAAGTTCCAAGTTAATTTTCTTGGAAACAAAGCGTAATTTCAAAAAATTTTATTCCATGTTTTCAAATTATTTTTTTACCACCTTCTCGGTTGTAACACCAGTTCTAATATACCCTGTATTTAGCTGGGATAAATAGAGCAAACGATGTGTATTTCTTTTGCTCAGAATTTGAAAAAATGATAATGGACATTATCTTAAGAATAAGTGTATGTGCAACGTATCCAGGTACTATTATCAGTGTTAGTGCCCTTCTTGCTTTTTAAATTTTTGGGTAGGGGAGACCGGGCCTAGTTGATACCGGGGCAGGTTGATACAGACTAATTATCTCGACACCGTATATATGTAACTTCGTTTGAGCGAGATATGTGAAAATTGTTATTCAATTCTTTCCTACGATCCAGCGTACGTGTGCGTACCTTGACGTTAACAATCGTTTTTTAACTGTTTTCGTTTATATAGAGAAAAAGTAAATAGCTTTGATACATCCAAATTGATCGTCCAAATAACATAGTTTCATTCATTTTGTTTGTATTTTCTTAAGTTTTCGCTTACTATATATTAAAGAGGAAGGGCCAAAGAATATTTTGGCATATTTTTAATTAAGTAATTAATTCAAACAAAAATGAAAAAATTGAAAACTGAAAAACGTATCAACTAGCCCCGGTCTCCCCTAGTCAATACCTATATGTGTTTCTATTGCTACATCGCAGCTGATATATTACCTCTTAAAAGGAACTACTTTGCACATGGTTCAGTTTTTGATGTAGTAAAAAGCGGTACCGGTATAAGATATGTTATAATAGCATTACAAAAAAACAAACACGAATTGACACCGAGATATACGATTTGTTTTCCCTTTTCAGACAGGAAAAAAATTCGGCAATAGGAACATTAGTGATCATATATCAGCTGCTGCGTATTACTTGAAAGACATACACGATATCACATTACCGGTAACTGCACGACTAAAATTCGATCGGATCGACTGCTGAAAAAAAAAATTCTCAATGTACCGTGCATTCATGAGCAAATGGCTAAGCAAAGGAATGCTTCTATCCGATGCATCAATCAGATAGAAGAGAGCCGAGTACATCAAAACCCCTGTGCCGCCACGTTAGCCTTCGTCTCATCAACGCGCAGTAGATATGTAGGCATTGTCGTTTTATGTATTTCATGCATACTATAAGTTTTTCTCTATTCCGGTATTCTATGTGCAGATGTAAATCCTGAACCGGAGGATATAGTCCCAGAACCGGCAGATATAGTCCCTGAACCGGCAGATATAGTATCTGTGCAGACACGCTCCCCTGTACGCGGGCAAGAACAAGGAGCTGCACAGCCACTTCGACGAGGTCGTCGAAGATGTCGCGGTCGTGCGCGGTCTTCGCCCAATGCTCAAGACCAATCGACAGCCCGTGCGATAGAGCCCGCAGGACCAGAGCGCCGACAAAATATAAGAGGTGATCGAGGATTCTGGCTTATTTGAGATGTATTGATAAACACAAATTGGATTGCGGTAAATTGTTTATGCAAATTGCAAATGAGTCAAACGAATACTAAAACTACTCGCGCAACGTCATAATACCAGCGCTTACTCCACTCACGTTACAGATATTGTAAAGTATCACATGTCTTTCTCGCCTGCCAGCATATTTTACGTTAGTCCAGCAAGTGCAAAATGTATATCGCGATACAATTGAAAAGATTCTTATTAAATTTTAAACTTACCACAATTAGGTGATGCGTCCCAAGGAACAACTACAGTCCATCGCGGTAGTGGCGATATCGACGGTGGTGTTGCTGCCGATCATCGGACCAGCTCTGTTCTGATGCCCAGCACCTCGACCGGCGTTATGGAAAGTATGTAATTGCAATTATCGTTGATTGTATTGCCTCTTATTCCTGATGCAGTTAGAAGTACATAAAACACGCACAGAATCTCACTTCTCTACCTGAATAAGAATGATAATTATAGAATTTTAAAGGCTACGAACATAAGAAGAATTTGAATAATTACATTTTATCATTAATATAAACGCGTGCGTCATAAAATTTAATTGGCGTATTTCCCACCAAAATTGTTTAACATACATGTCTTGTTACACCTTCTAACTGAAATATTAGTGGAAATGAGAATACGTTCTAAAAAATGAGCTCCCTGCGCCCATCGCGTCATCTCTCTCACAAGCTGCCGACAATTTTAGAAAACTTATTTTGTTCATCTTTTTATACTGTACTTATAGAGACAAATTCCTTCGAAGGCGTACCTTTCGTTTTATATTTACTAGCTTCCCTAATTTCTTTGATTTCAATTCAAATTTAATACTTACCATTTGTTTCGCAGATGACGGCAACCGACCAGAAGGCGGGGGTGTGTGTTGCGTGTGCCTTTGTGCACAGGCGACACACGTGTTTATTCCTTGCGGGCATTTATGCATATGCGCAGAGTGCTTTACAAAATTAAAGCGCACAAGGTGCCCTGTTTGTCGTGCGCGCTACGATAAGGTCGTGAAAACGATCTCAACTGAATTTGAGGTCTGCCGTTTACAATACTTTCTTATGCGTATGTCCAGAACTGAATAGTTACCATAATCTGGTATAATATCGTTGCAGGAAAATTTTTCAAACTATATACAGGACTTCGAATTCTAGTGGAATAGGCCTACTGGGGACACCACTTTAAAAAAAACGCATCGACGATAGTACCTCTAGGGTGATGTGGAAATCTATTTTATTCATGTGTAATACACACTGCTCGTTTGTTTTTGCCCATATAATTTCTATTTACACGTCCCAAAACTTCAAGCGTCTTCCGTCATCGTGAGCAGGGTACATTCGTGACCACTCAGCCATCGCTTCACGCTAGTTATATATATATAGCAACAATATTAATATTAAACTGTTGCTTCAAAGCAAAAATGACGAATATTAGTTAATAAATGATTAGTGCTTAAGGTGGATTATTCCATGGTATTGCGTGCGAAACCAATCAATGTAAAAATGCGACTAACCAATCTATGACCACCCTATGGCCAGCAGGGTCAGGAACAGCGCTAGACTATGCTTGCGAATCTATAGCGGAAAGTTGAAACTGTTCACACGCTCGTCGTGTCAGAATTTATTAAATAAATGCGTTTAATTCATATTGCTCCTTTTCCATGTTGCTACTTTCCGAATTGTTTATTACCAAACTGTGATCAACGTTTGTAACATTTAAATGTGTTTCGAATTTTGTGTGTATGCTGTTTTGCTGTCTGTCAATGTGTACGCGCGCCGAATTTTAAATATACTGTAGGTTTAATTGCATACGCGCCATCTTGCATGCCACACTACTGTACGAAACCTTATTCATATTATAACTACAATTAATTAAAATATTTCATGTGTTCCAAATTGTATGTGTTCTAAATCGCATGTGTTATAAATTGTATGTGTCCCAAACAGGCCCGGCACGAGAATGGTTGGCGCCTTTATGCAAGAAAATTTTTGGTGCTTCCAAATTTTTGCTCCTGTTTTCTATTTAATATGTTTTGCCTTTACGAGGTACAATAAAAAAAGAATTACGTTTACATTTTGTTTATATGAGAGTTGGATTCCTTTATTATTAAGTCTGCGATATAGTTTTTAGCGCCCCCTTCGACTGGTGCCCTTATGCAATGCATTACCTGCATAATGGGTTCCGCCGGACCTAGTCCTAAATCGCATGTGTCCGAAATTGTATGTGCACTATAAATCGCATGGGCGTAGTCTTCACTTGCTCCCCTGACCGGAAAAAAAAATAACTTATACGTTCATCCAAAATTAAATTAGTTTATTATAAAGTAGAAATAAATTCAAATGTGACCTAATTCCGCATTACACGACCCCGGTTATATTGGTTCCTACATAAGTACATAAATTCAAAATTCAGTGCACAAATGGCCGAATTGGAAGCCGAAGGAGTCTTTTATTCCCCCCCCCCCACACACACACCAAATGAGAGGGGCTTTAGGCCCCCCGTCCCCGAATGCAATCCTAGCTATGCCCATGATAAATCGCATGTGTTCTAAATTGTATGTGTCCTAAATTGTATGTGTCCTAAATCGCATGTGTCCTAAATTGTATGTACACTGCAAATCGCATGTGTTTTAAATCGCATGTGTTCTAAATTGTATGTGTCCTAAATTGTATGTGCTCTATAAATCGTATGTGTTTTAAATCGCATGTGTCCTAAATTGTGTGTGCACTACAAATCGAATGTGTTTTAAATCGCATGTGTTCTAAATTGTATGTGTCCTAAGTTGTATGTGTCCTAAATTGTATGTGCACTGCAAATCGCATGTGTTTTAAATTGCATGTGTCCTAAATTGCATGTGTCCTAAATTGTATGTGTCCTAAATCGCATGTGTCCTAAATTGTATGTGCACTATAAAACGAATGTATAGTAAATTGCATGTGCACTACTTTCTGTGCACTGTTCTGATGTGTCCTAAATTGCATGTGTAGTTTTGTACTGTGTAGTTTTGATATGGAGTCGCTCGCACCCTTGGTTCTATTCATCTAAGTGATCTGTATGCCAAATTTGAGACAAATTTAATAATATTTAGGGGTTGCACAGTTTTATCACTAGGGTAGGCCTGGGGCGGTAGTAACAGTTTGGCTTGGGAATACGATTTCGCAGGAACTATTACATTTACAACAAAAACCCTTATATGGAAATGTTACTTACTTATCTGACATTATTGAGTCACAACAGTTTCACTGTATGTCAAGTAATATCCAAGTTATTAATAAAAATGAGAAGCGGAGTGTTATAGCCCTAAGGATACAGTGTAAAGTGTTGCAACCATAGCTGATCTAGGATCGGTTGTAATACTACATAGATTCTATGCAAACAAGACAATATTATTCGCTTTCTTTCGGTTTTGTTGTGGTACAACCGACCCCGACTGCTGATGTTACAATCACCCCCGACCATGCTTTTGAACTTCAATTATAAATTGTGACTAACGAGACACTTAAAAGTGCTAGGTAACGATCAGTATTACTTTAAAAAAGGTCAAATTACAGATTAAAAACGCACATTCTTGCAAAGGGAGTGTTTACATTAGATTCATAAATCAGTAAGAAAAAGTTACTTTAGGATATCGAAAAGTTATTTTTTTCACTATCCATGTCTATTGCGTATCTATACTGCCAGAACATGGATGTGTGTATTCCAAATGTCATTATTTATCATGTGTATATCTAGAATTGGTGTCAATATTCATTATACGTTTTGAGATTCAACACAATTTATGTGTTACATTCGCCCCCCTGTTACTACCGCCCCCGATCTACCCTACATATTTTCGTTTTTCCAGGTTTTGAAAATGCGGGTAAAATAATAACGTACAGAATTTTTATAGGTATGAACAATAATAGAAAGTAATAAAATATAAATTTATCTAAATGTAAGTCTTCTTTGAAGTTTAATTTCAGTTTTAAGGACTTGAGAGTAAAAATAATTATCATTGGAAATCGTGTTTCCTTAGCCTACTAAACATTATTTAGTGTGCAAAGTCTGCAACCTGTAAATATTACTCAATCTTCCTAAAATATGTCAGATATTTTTTTTATATTAATAGGAATCAGGGCATGCGCAATGTGAAATAAAAGTATAATATTTTAATTTTACCCCTATAATATGAAACACCCTAATTTATGTTATAAAATATTATCATTCAGCAATAAACAATATCATGCACACATTATTGAAGGAACATACAATCTTAACGTACTTGGCTGATACGCTTTTAAACTGTGGTTTACTTAGTACAAAACATCAAAGACGACGTATTTCTTTTACTTTTTGATACATAAAATAATGAAGGCGTCGTGTAATTCGCGCGAACGTTCGGGAGCGACTGGCGACTCTACGGTCCCCTCCGTTTCTTTTCGCCATTTACTTAGTATATTGTGAGACTCAATACATTGTTTACGAATAGTGATTTTGAATTCGGGACTTTTTACCCGCCAGACTTTTAGCCCCACTCCACCATACTGTTGGTAACCGTCGCGCCGACTCGCGGGACAATATGGTGACCGCGACCCTGGCGAGATCAGCCTGATTAATTTTTGGAATCAAATGTGGCATTTTCCTCCACCAATATAAATAAGAAAATTACCGTTCAGAAATGGCAGGTATTTTCCGGACGGACTGGATTAGCGTAACCCTCTGTGGTCTTCGGGGATTCATGAATTACTAATAAAAGATAAATTGTATCGCAAATGGCTGGTCTTTAATTTAAGGGGATCTTCCGGTCTAAAAGTCGATTTTTTTTTATTTCATTTTTCGAATGTTCAACCTTTTAGAAATACGTGTTTAAAAGGATTTGTTAAGATTCATAACATTTCCGATGTTATAGGCATTTGAGTCACGGCAAATGCATGGGCAACAACCGGCCACTCGGTGTCCATGTAAAACTTTAAACGCGTTTTTCTCGAAACAGTGTTCTCAAAACGGTGGGACCTGTATCTCCAAAAGTTATTATCCGATTCAACTCAAACTTTTTTAGTTTGAAGAATATACTTCTGGTTAGGGGAGGTACCAGAAAAAATTACAAAAAATTGAAAATTTATAATTTTCAAAGGCGTTGAAGTCATATAAAATATAGGGAAAAGTGATTTCAAACTTCAAGTGTCGTTATTTTCTAAAAAATGTCAATTTTGTAATTTTTTCTGTTTTCTCCCCTAGCCAGAAATATATTCTTCAAAATAAAAAGAGTTTCAGTCGAATCGGATAATAACTTGTGGAGATACAGGTCCCACCGGTTTGGATCAATTTTTTTACACCTTGATTTTAACGGCTCCCTAGTGCCGTCTGCAATGATTAATTATAAAACAAAAAATATATTTCTATAATTTAAAACATCCTTAATACAATGCAAAAAGTTCCATTAAATTATATATAGTAGTTTTCCTTTAATTAATTCCTAAATATCACCTATTTCTTGGGCTCTAGACCGGAAGGCCCCCTTAAGGGGGGAGACCACTGTCTCAAATCTGAATTTTTTTACATTTTCTGAAAGGCGTATGTTTCAAAAATGTTCCCTCCAAATTTGATGAAGAAATTCGCAAAATTGGCGGAGATATGCTGTTTTTCGTGAAGCGGTGTCGAACGCGCGACTGAGCCACGCGGAACTTTGAACGCGTTTTTTTCAGAATGACATTTCTCAACCGCGTTGACGGTGTACAGAGAAAACTATACGTCCAATTGGCATGATCAAGGACATTTATTGTACGGAAAACCCGTCGCTATTACGTGACGATCAGACATTTTCAATTTTTGACCTGCTTCTATTATTTTTAGCAACATTTCCCCAATTTTGTAACCCGAAAACACGACTTTTTTTCAGTGGTCCGCGATTTTGTTATTTTTTACAAATTCGATATTTTGTGATCGGCACGCAATAGAGGCAGGCTTCTAGTTTCTAAATATTATTGTTTTTTTGAATTTCGATTAACCATATGGTCTGGGGACTGTCCACGCGACTAGCATGTTTTTTTCGGAGCGCAAACTTTGACGAAGTGTATACAGAAAACGGATTTATGAATTTGATTAAAAAAAAATTTTTCTTACCCTTCGATATATACACTATTGACTATACTAAGCAATAAATTGATTTACTTGCGTTGTTTGGTTGAAATAAATTCCCGAAAATACCCTTACATTTCGGGCCGAGACAGTGGTCTCCCCCCTTAAACAAAACGATATTCGGCTACTTCCCTTAGTATTCGACTTAGATATTTCCTTATAACTTGGAAAGGAAAAGTTTCCCCAACACGCGACTTAAATCACTTAAAATGGCACTAAATAAAGTATCAAATAAACAATTTTCAATTTTTTATCGCGATTGAATTAAAGAATAGAAAAAATAAATAAATAGATGTAAAAAATATTAAATTATACATCATTAGAAAGGAATAGTTTTATCCTATTTTTGTCTCAATTTTCATTTCGATATCTTAAAGAAACACCCACATGTCACTGACTTCTTCAATCCGACAGATAAACAGAGCAAGATGTACATATAAAAAAGGCTAGTCTTTCACTGTCTTCGACTGTCCTCGAAACCTCGTACAACAACCCATACAGCACACACTCGTTGCAGCAAAGTTGCAGTATCGTTGCAGTGCAAGATTGAAATGTTGCACGCAACGTTGTAGTAATATTCCTATGTCCACCTCTTGCAACGTTTCGGGCAGCGGGGCCAAAAATATAAATAACGGTAAATATATGTTTCTGTGACGGACGCGACGATATTAAATGTGTGCAGAAACATAGAAGTACAAACCCGTGTTCCTTTTTCTCATAGAAAATTTGTTTCCCCCAAGGGGATTTGAACCGGTACCTGTAACGTCGTAGGCGTACACTTTACCGCCGGAGCTACAACCACTGACTGATAAGACTGCTAACGTATTGGAACTTATACTCTTGCCGTGCAAAACTTTAAACTCAAATTATTAACAAACGGAGGCTCATTTTGACAAACTCCATTAGGGTTTTGTAACACTACACTAGCGGACAAAAAAGTTACCACTTTTTCGATTTCTTCTATTTCTGTTATTTTCTAACCTAAATTTGGGACTGTTGTATGTTTAATATGTACAGTTTGATGGGGAATTTAAAGCTGTATAAAACTCAGTTAAAGTTGAATTTATTTAACTGACAAACAAAAGTGTTATATGGCATTGGACGGGATAACACATTTTTGGGGCCGACAAAAGGTTACCACGTTTAGTAACTTTTTAGGTTGTCTTTAAAACAAAAGGTGCCCGTACAAAATATTAGATTTTTTTTTATTAATATTCAAAAGTGGTAACATTTTTTTGTTGGCTTTAAAAATGTGTTGTCTTGTTTAATATTATATAGGGTTTTTGTTTGTTAGTTAAATAAATTCAACTGTAACTGGATTTTATACAGCTTTTAATTCTCTTTCAGAAAATGTATATTCAGCACATACTGCAGTTATAAGTTGATATTAAAAAATAATACGCGTAGGGTGGTTCGAAAAAGTGGTGACTTTTTTGTTCACTACTATAGGTATGTGCTACAACTTCCTCCCTGTGTCATTCTACACATTAAAACAGGCATGGCATTTAAGTGAACTTGATGGCCGATTTCCAGAGGCAACGCCTCCTTTCCCCCACCGCGCGTCTTGGCCCCCACGGCGGCCCAGGTGCTTCGAGCGCCTCAAACCCGTACCATATGAACCGCGCGTAGCGCATTAGGGCGACATTGTATCAATAGGTTTCCACATCGTCGCAGAGAGCACGATTGTCGATGCGTTTTTGTTTTGTCAACGCGCCACGCACGGTTCACGTGGTATGGGCTTGAGGCGCTCCAAGCACCTTGGCCGCCGCGGGGGCCAAGACGCGCGGCGGGAGAAAGGAGCCGTTGCCTCTGGAAATCGGCCGTCAAGTTCACTTAAATGCCATGTCTGCATTAAAATATACAAGGTGAGTCACCTTTCATTTAAGCTTAAAATATCTCCGTTGTGTTTAATGATACGAGAAAATGTCTCAGGAAAAAAATGATTGTTAGACAAAAAGAACAACTGTTCGCGAAAGAGCTCGCGATGAGCGTGAGATGCCGGTGAGGTTATGTAAAGAACGCACAGTATTTATGAGCAATGTGTAATCAATGTTTATTGTACACTCGCTGAGTGAGTCAGAACATAAAAGAATTATGAGTGAGAATGAGCGGATGCACGTTGTGCAGAGAGTGTACAGTTCCTGTCTCGTTGAGACGAATCGCAAAACGACGCACACGTGGCCGCGTAACTGACCACGATCCACAATCGATACACGACGTGTCTGAGCACGAGATATTGAATTGAGCGGTGAGATACAAAACGGTTGAGCGTTAGCACGAGCAGAACAATGAGCCTTCACGAGTTACTTGAGAAAAACGTTCAGTAAAACCGACGCGTCTACTTTCGTACTCTGCGTGAACAAGAAGAGCAATATGGCCGATCGATCTCCGTTAGTCGTCTTCTCCAAAAGTCTGGAGGATCGAGCGCCGTGGGGAAATGCGATTGGCTGAGCATTCTGTCGCTGACACCTGATTGGTCGATCGATTGTGGATCGGGCTTGTCGATCCGCTGTCCAGGAGGTGCTGCGATGAGTTGGGTGTGGCGGAGATTGGAACTACCGAATCTCAAACAACAACATATTATACATGTTTGAATTTGTATTTTTATTTATATATATAAAAAACCATCGATGAACTTGAAATTTTGGGAAATATAACCTTGAGAAAACAACGTGTACGTCAGAATAATTGTCTCCCTGAAGCAAACAATTTTACCCTTAGATATTTTCTCGTATCATTTAAAACGGCAATATTTTATATTTAAATATTTTAGGTTAAGCAAAGTTGCGGCAACGTTGCTTATAAATACTATTTGCGGCTGGCCGCAGTCGCCGGTCACACATTGGAACGGCCATCTTATGGCCACGTGAACGGTCGTATCAATAAAGTGGATTTATACACTACTAGCAAAATACCCCCGCGCTTCGCGTTGGGCCTAAGAGATATTAAGGACTCCATGAAAACACATTCCACCCCTTTTCACCACCCCTTAGGCCAAGATTCTGAATTTTTTTAGGCATTTATGTGGATAAAATTTCCAAGTAACAACGAAGTTGATATCTAATCGAGCCTAAGAGATTTTGAGGAATCCGTGAAAATACATTTCACTCCTTTTTATCCCTTTGGAGTTGGAATTTCCAAAAATTCTTCTTTAGTGGTACCTACAGATCGAGTCCCCGGCGACTTATCCCCACCGCAGTGTTATATCGCAATCACGAAGCGCTCGCCCGGTCGCCGCCTGGCGATCGCGTCGCAAACTACTATTATTTAAAAATCATTATTTATAAAAAATAACGTTAGAACCTCCCTGTCGCCAAGACGAATAAAGTGATGTAACACACTTGTGGATACAGTTCATATTTACTGAGAAACCGCATTTCAAAGTATGCAACTTCAATTTTATATAATAGTATAGATTAGCTCCTTCCAGGGTCGAAAGCTATAACACTTGGTGAAGCATCGCGGCGTGTTGTTTTCACCACGAGGTACCGGGCGACATCGCTTTGAGTCCGGTCGCGGGACGATCACTCGGTAGAACACCCACTCTGGATGTGCACATATCTACGTGCATCTACGCACCACTACCCGGCAAAAAAGAACTCGTAACCATTTCTGTGATATACAGAGCTATTGCAATTATTCAGGTAAAGCATCTGTACGATAAACTAAACCATTTGAAACACACCCTAACTCAAAATGGTTAGGAAAATCAAGAATAACGACCAGCAATCAATGGGTCTTCCTATCCTACATCCAGTGTATAACGGACCATATTGGGAAAGCCTTGAAAAAACACAAAATCAAGATCATATACAGGATGTTACTCTACCTATAATCAATACTATAAGGGACGATTCTACTGGCGAATATAAGTTGAAAATCAGGAGTGATGAAATTGCGGCAAATGATTCGTTTATTAATTATCGATGGTTAAAGATTTGCGTTGGAAATGCCTGAATCAGCCTGAATGACGGATAGCGGGCCGCGCGAGGCAGGTCAGCCATAGTGCGTGCAGTGGCGGCGGACACGCGACGCATTTATCACGTAGAGCGCATACTTACACACCTCACCGAAACTGTGGCATACGGTACTTGCGATAATTTATGAAAAAATACAATCGATGTACGGCATTAAACCCGCCTACTCGTAAAAATCTACAAGGGCATATCAAAACCCGACCAACGGGATTCTTAAGTAGACAGGGTGAATGCCATTGCCTTTGAAAGTTTTACCCTCAAAAATCACCAACACCCGCGCACACGCATCGCAAAATTCCCGAAAAAAGCGATTGTCGACCTTATTCTGCAATCTTTAAGCGTTTATAGCTCGGAACAGCGTTAACCGATTTTGATGAAATTTTAGACATGTATACAACTTACTTCAATCTACAAACGTTTTTTTTAATTTTCATTACAGGCTCACAAAAAAAGTTTAACAAACGACCTTTATTATTTGTTTTTGCTATTCCGAACAAGTGCATTTTTTCGAAACGATGAAACAAGTCACTTAGCAAACTAATCCATCTAGCTTCTCAAAAGACTTAAGTCGTTTGGATTAATTTTAAAAAAGTTATGCGATTTTAAAAAGTGTCCGAATATTTTTGTTACTTACTGTATGTACATATGTATACCAATCCCGGGCAACGCCGGGGATAGTACCCGCAAAGATATAACGAGGTCGTAAAAGTGGTATCGCGTGTCTGTTTACATGTTTCGGGAGTCGGAACGAGTGAATTGACAGATGTATGGGCAGATAAGGGACTTGGCCTCACTCAGGGTCGGCCTTAGGGTTCAGGGCATGTGGTCTGAGACTCAATTCCTACTGATATTCCTATAAGAGTATACCGCGCACGGCCCTGGGTGCCGAGGCATCAAAAACCGCCGTTGCTCGAGTGTTAAATTTACGACCTCGCTATATCTTTGCGGTATACTATACTTTAAGCTACTAGAATATACTTCCGCAGTTTGTGGGTGAGAAAAACGGAATACCGTCCATAGCTTTAAATTAAAAAATTTTTGTATGTATTTTTACTAAACAAGTTTCACTATAATCAATTTATATTTGTACACAGGGTCGTGAAACTCCTTCACCAGTTGAAACACCATATATGTGTAGACAACGCAACAGTCTCGCACGCTCAACTGGTTCTGTGGGAGGAAATGAACAACAAGAAGTAAATGAAATGGAACGCGGTCATTTGCTGTCACTGCCTACTTCGCTTCACTCCCTCCAACTTCCACATTCTCACGTTAATACACCAGGTGTCTAAGTTAACATTGTATTATCAATAACTACCTCTCTAACAAAATCTGCGGCGCGTTACAATGTTATTATAAAAATTCAATAAACTTATCTAAATATTTGTGGTCTTTATCTTATTACTAACCGTTTTTAAAACTCGATAATTTTCATATTACGATATATACGATTATTCATATTTATTCATAACAATATTTTTTTCTGTCTAAAATTTTCTGAAAAAAATGAGTTCATTTGGTTTGGGAATGCATTAATTCCCACTCGTTCTCGGCGCAGCACCTCACGGAGTCAGCACAGAGACACGGATCGACGATCGATCCACCTATCTGTGCCGCTGATCGACAATCAATCAACCAATCAGATTTCCCCACGTCGATCGATCCTCGTGAATGTTCGAGACGACGCGCAACTCACAAATTCACTCTTGTTCACATTGCGTAAAAGAAAAGATGTGTCTCTCGCGATCCGCAGATCTTTTAACTTTAACACTGTGCACCTATTATCTCAAAGCTCATCCATTGTTCTAAGTGTAGTTCAATTATCACTGTTAATTACTATCACGCGCATCTTCATTTCAATTCGCGTTTATTCATGTAAAACTGCTCGAAGCATATTTATCGCGAGTGCCACGTGTGGCCAGCCGGCGTGGCTGTATTCTCTCACCACGTGCCTCGTGTATAATTCGCAAAATTCAGTGTTCAAGATTGTTGTAGAAGGCTCAAGAGCTCATATCCATTCATTCACGCTCTTCGTGACTGTTTTAAAATAAAGACTACACTCATTTTAATCAAGACTGTATTGTGTGCACCCCTTCACTGTCGTTCCTAACCTCAATTGTATTCAGCGTGCTCACCGCGGAACTATCGATCAATTTCTCAAACAGGTAGGTAATTGCCAAATCTACAAAAATATGAAACAAATATGAAAGTGTACGTAGAAGTTACAAGATATTTATTGCAAATATACACTTCGCAGAGGCCACAAAAGTAATTGAATAATTAATCGTTATTAGGTTAATAAGCACTAATTTAAGATGGTTATTCATACTGTATATTCATTTTTTAGTTATATTTGATGTTTGATGTTACAAAATTCCATATTTCAGTAAATTTTTCTTCTATAATTTTTTGGAAGATATATCAAAGCTATTGCACGACACTAAAGGACTCTTTAGCTCATTAAAAATAAGACTATGTTTACGGCACTATGTTTATTACATGAACACGATTATTTACAAGACAATGCACAGCACTTATAATTACTAATTGTATTAGTCTTAGGGAATAAACGAATCTAAATATAGTTATTAAATTATTATTTACGTCTATGTAACGTTTTTACGCGTGGTGCAACACGCGTCACAGTAATTCGGGACTGGTTCGAGTTGCATGCGATAAAGAATTAGAATTCCAGAACAAGAATTAATCTTAATAGTGTTTATCCAGAAAACCACTTCTAAATCATACATACAAACATAAATTAACGCTTTATAATGCTAAGGAAATTAGAGTAATTAAGTAGGTTGCGACTCTCGGTCGGTACAAAAGAATAAAGTTTGATCGCCTTGGGTGGCGACTCTTGGTCGGTACAAAAGAATGCCTGTTTGACCGATCGATTTGGAGTAATGTAACTTAAATAAATAATAGTGACGTTTTAGTCATTTGAAAGGAATTAGCTTATGGATAGTGACTCTTTTGGTCAATGTACTAGGAGAATAGAATAAAGGAGATTGAATTGAGAATAGTTTAGTTTAAGTTGAGAGTTGTTTGAAGGTGTTTCTTCGTTGCATCAGGGGCAGGATTACCACCTGGAATAATCTCACTCCCTCGTTGCTCAGGACTAATATTAATAACCTGAGAATAATTATTAGTAACTGTTACGTCCGAAATCGGGATGGTGATTTGTGAGTATTGATTCCGGAACGTAAAGAGGGATCTTGCCCCGTCGTCTCCGGCGTAACCATAATCCCTCAGGCCGGTCACATTTTTTGGAGTACTGTGCGGGGCAGGTGGATTGGCAATTTAAAGATGGAGGAGGAAAAGAAGATGTATGTTTCGTCTTGGGACCGTCAGCCAGACTCATCAGTAGGGCTATAGCTGACGGCCCCTGCCCCAGGCACACGGGAACTCAGAGAAAATAACTTGGAACTTGTATATATAAGAACGAGAGTAGTAGAAGGGACTTGCGAGAAGAATAGACCTCTAGCGGCGTCGGCGCAGACTGACCGGCCGAGACATCACTGTTGCAAAGTATCAAGGATCGGCACTCGGAAAGCAATTAGGCGATTAACGAAACCACGGATTTATTGACAAAGCGATTAGAGGAGCACGAAAATGTATATTTAAGCGTTTTAGATTAGTCTAACAGTTGGTTACATAAACACGAAATGAATCACTCGTAATTAACTCAAGTATCGTTTACGAAAGAGTCTTAAGCTTAATGATAACAATTAACAGCAAAGCGCAAGCAAGGTGCGGAATAATTATCAGCGAGCGAAGCAAAGTCGCGAAGCAGTGATATGCAAAGTAGTTTGAACAAAGCGCAAGCAAGGTGCGTAAGCAAATTATATTACCAGGTAGTTTGGTGTCCCAGAACAGAGTGAACGATCCAGGAAATCATAATCGATTTTCTGAAAGCAAGAGCCATCCCCTTCCATAGCTCGCGAGACGATGGAAGGGGACGCGATCTGCGTGATGTAGAGTTCGACGGTGGGCTTCGTCTACCAGTAATTCAGTTAACCGGCTGTCTCGCGGTAGTAGAACCTGGTGTTTAGCATCTTGGGGCAGGGCAGCATGGCGTAGACGGCCCTCGACTCGTAGTAGGCCTTGGTCATCTAGGTAGGGGTTCAGTCGCAGCAGCCTGCTGCGGCTCGGTCGTGGTCGATTCAGCTGCAGATGCTGAATTTCCAGGGCAAATTCCTCTCGCTGTAGTAGAAATTCCTTATAATAACAGTCGGTTGGATGCCCACTTCCTCAGATTAAAACCGCCTGCCCTGCATAGGAGTCGTAGTTCAGTTTGGATCTCGATGACTTCTTGCTCGGAGTCCGCGCCAGTCAAGACGTCGTCCATATAGACGTCGCGCTGCAGAATGGCCGCCGCTAGAGAATATCGTGTTTGCTCGTCCAAGGGTAGCTGACATAACGTGTGGATAGCCAGGTAAGGAGCACAAGCTAACCCATATGTGACTGTGTTCAATTGAAATTCACATATGTCGCTATTCTCAGTTTCTCGCCAGAGTACCCGCTGATAGCGACGGTCATCAGGATGGAGCAGGATCTGACGGTACATTTACTCTATGTCCGCAGTGAGACAGACACGATGGATACGCCACCGCAGGAGTAGCTGCTGTAAATTCGGCAGAAGATTAGGGCCCACCATCAATACATCGTTGAGTGATTGTCCCGATGTCGTGGCGTAGGACCCGTTGAATACCACTCGTAATCGGGTGGTAATACTGCTCTCTTTCATCACTCCGTGGTGAGGCAGGTAGTAACTCGATTCTAGCAAATCATTTGGTATTTTAGACATGTGCGTGAGTTGCATATACTCACGCATAAATGTGCTATAGGCCTGCGAGAATGTCTGATCCCTTCTGAATTTGGCTTCCATCCTCTGCAGCATTCTGCGGACGCCGCACAGTGGGAGAAAATGACACAGTCGGCGTCAAAAATCGATTCCTACGCCAAATCGAAATGAAAATCAACGAAACTTGGTATACTGGGGTATTAGGTTTCGCTGATCAGGATCCCGTTGCGGGTTTTTTGAAAAAGAAGATGGCGGAGCCAATATGGCCGCTCAAAGTCGACAAAAACTGGAAAAACACGAATCCTACGAACGAAACACGTTGTTTATTCAAAACCTACAGCTATAACTATATATTTTATGAGTTTAGAAATGTGCATCACACTCTATAGAATGATATTCTAATGAATAGTTGTTAAAAAATTGTTGTTAACAATAAAAAAAACAACATTATTTACTAATTTTATCATTTCCGCGACAAATACTGCAAATACATGATTAATCTAACCATTGATATCTGTCGTAGACGAAAATAAAGGTTATTGACATAAAAAATGTTAGTAGATTGTTTATTAATAATTTGTTTAAACAATTTTTTAACAAAGTGACAGTGAAATCCATTTCATACAATCAAATTGATCATGCTTTGTTGTAACATTACTATGAACAATTGATTGTTATTAAACAATTTGTTAACATAATAGATTTCAGTAATATTCAATAACGATAAGTGAAATTTGGAAGGTACATTGTTTTTATGACATAGGCACCCACTAAGTAAGGATTCTTGGAAATTTCATCCCCAAGGGGATGAAAAGGGGTAAACTGTATTTTCTCGGACTCCTTAGTATCTCTTAGGCCCGATTAGATATCACCTTGGTTTTCACGTACAATGACTGCCCACATAAATGCCTAAAACTCAATTTCAGGATTTTGCCCTAACCAACCCCTAAGGGGGTGAAACGTGTTTTCACGCATTCTTCAAAATCTCTTGGGCCCGATTAGACATCCAATTGGTTTTTAGACTTCTTTAACAAAAAAAAAAACTAAAATGAAAGCCTTTATAAAGGCTGTTTAAAAAAAAAGAGAAATAGCACTGAAAAGGACAGAAATAGAATTCTGCTAAAAAAACAAGAAACTAAAATAAAAGCCCTTAAAAGGACTATTGAAAAAATAGCTCTTAAAAGAACTGGTTGTTAAAGAAGTACCGAAAAAAAGGTTGTGAAAAAATAACTCTTAAAAGAACTAGTTGCGCATCGCTCAGAGTGTGATCAGCGTGTAGTCCTCTGTTCGGCCTACACGAGTTCGGCGTTCTCCCCACCACTTCTGTCATGCGCAGTATCAACGCTCTGTCTCGTACCTCAGATGGACAAACGATCTGGAGAAATATACGTCCATCTTCCGTGAGACTTTGCAGACCAATTCAATTTGAGTTTACGAAGGAAAGCAATGAAAAAATTCAAGAAGAATATGACCATATAAATGAAAAAATTATGAATTTAAAAACCACAAATGTTAATATTAAAAGAAAAAAATATTATGTATCACATAAATTATATTCTACCATGGTGGATGGAAAAGTTTGTAACGTCTTAACAGGTCAGGCATCTTCGACATCTTGTAACATATGTAGAGCAACTCGAAATCAGATGAACCAATTAGATCTTCTTCAAAAACTGCACGTGAAAGAAAAACATTACTACTACGGACTTTCGACTCTCCAATGTCGTATTAGATTCATGGAATGTATCCTGCACATCGCCTACAATTTAGATTTTGAAAAGTTTTATGCAAAAGGAAATGACAAGCAGTTAAAACAGGAACGAAAAAAACTGGTGCAAGACAAAATAAGATCGGAAATGTCACTGATTGTGGATGTGGTCAAACAGGGTCACGGAACAACCAATGACGGCAACACAGCCAGGCGATTTTTTGATGACCCCGAGAAAGCGGCAAACGCAACAGGAGTTGACAGTCGTTTAATACAACGATTTGCTATTATTTTACAAATTTTGACAAGTGGATACGACATTGATTATGAGAAGTTTGAGAAGTACGCACTTGATACCGCAAAACTCTTCGTTGAGTTATACGATTGGTATAAAATGCCTCCACGTATACATAAAGTTTTGTTACACGGTGCCAATATAATGAAAGTTTTTGGTTTACCAATTGGTTGGATGTCCGAGGAAGCTCAGGAAGCTAATAATAAAATTTTTAAGGAGGCAAGATTACGTTTTAGTAGACTGTTTTCACGTTTTGCTTGTAACGAAGATGTAATTCATTTTATGTTGGTTTCATCAGACCCAATTATAAGTGCCTTAAGAGTCCATAAACCAAAAAAAATTAAACGCTTGTGTGACCAAGCTAAAAACTTATTAATTTCTACAAACGATAACGAACCGGAGTCGGATGATGAAAATAGGGTCATGGACGAGTCCGCCGATGAATTTTAATACCATGAGTCAATATAAATATTATTTTATTCAATAAACTTCAAGTAAACAACAAATTAAGAAAAACACGGAAAAAATAAAAACAAAATTATAAAACTGGAAAAAAATGTAAAAAAAGTTTAAAAAGTTCAAATACTGGGTTTCGAGTTATTTATTTATGTCTAGCAAAATACGCGTGCTACGCTACGGTAGAATAATTAAAAGGAATACTTTTATATCTGTTTTCCGTAGCAATTTTTTATATAATTTCGGTAAAGTAACCTCTGTATGACGAACATTTATATATGCATATATTCGTCCACACCTACTATTCAAAACTTAAGACGCCCCAATTCAATGTACACTTAGTACACCAGATCCAGAGTTAACCCTTTAAGGGTTGATTAGGGTAAAATTTGGAAATTGGTTTTTAGGCATTTGTGTTGCTAGGCTAAAACCCAGTATCGATATCGAATCGGACCGAAAAGCTTTTGAGGGATCCGTGACAACAAATTATACCACCTTTCTCCCCCTTAGGGGTTGATTAGGGCAATATCCTGAAATTTGTTGATAAGCATTTGGGCGGGGAACCTTTGTAACTAAAAACCAATTGGATGTCTAATCGGGCCCAAGAGATTTTGAAGAATGCGTGAAAACACGTTTCACCCCCTTAGGGGTTGGTTAGGGCAAAATCCTGAAATTGAGTTTTAGGCATTTATGTGGGCAGTCATTGTACGTGAAAACCAAGGTGATATCTAATCGGGCCTAAGAGATACTAAGGAGTCCGAGAAAATACAGTTTACCCCTTTTCACCCCCTTGGGGATGAAATTTCCAAGAATCCTTACTTAGTGGGTGCCTATGTCATAAAAACAATATACCTTCCAAATTTCACTTATCGTTATTGAATATTACTGAAATCTATTATGTTAACAAATTGTTTAAGGCTGCCGTCTCAAGTTTGTTATGTCCGAATCGATCGAAGCATCCTCAGTAAACAGACGGACCCTAATGAAACTAGTCCGGTCGATAAAAGGAACATATACAGAGGTGACATCTCCAGGTACTCTGTGTAGACGATTTTTTTACGCATAGTTGCCACATTTTCTGTTCTATCTGTCTCTGCCGCGCTGTTGCCACAGTTCCTTTTATCGAGAAGCTCGAAGGAATACGGCACGAGAGCTGTGTCTAGTGTCAGAGCCTCGCTGAACGTAAAGGAGGGTGGCAATAATGAAAGATAGAGAGGTTGGGTAGTGAAGTTAGGAAACATATCAATGAAACAATACTTATTTGCGTATCATTATCTCTTCTACACTTCGCAATTCTTATTATCTTCTCTCATTCTGTGTAATTCCTCTTCTCCATTGACGGTCTTCCTACAGTTATATCAAATCGATTGTAATGAAATCGCTCATTTGCTGTAACAACGACACAACTCAAAATTTGCAGTTTTTGAGTTATTAGTATAGAAAAAGTGGTTGTTGTCTAACAAAACTTTTCCCGTTAACAAAACTCGTTTCCCCAAAAATCGTGAATTTTGAGTAATATATGTCGTAGTTGCAGCAAATGAGCGAAATGTAACGTATGTAGTGAGGGCAATATTTATATTTTCTTGTGAAAAAATATAATGATATGATTGTTCAATGATTGTTTATTTTGTTTGTTTTAATAGAATGTAAAACGTTCACATTTTCTATCGTATCGGCTTGAACGTTTCAGTAATATACTGGTGAGATTTTCCAGACGAAAATGAATTTAAACACGATATAAATTGGATTATTTTTAGCATTATTAAATAGATTAGAAATGTTACGCATTTATATTTAATTATCTAGTACAGTTCTAGAAATAATCCTATTTATACCGTATTTGAATTCATTCTTAGGCACGACGCGCCACTGTAGTGGCTTTCGCGGATGTCATATTTCTGAACGACACGCCACTATAGCGGCTCACTGTATCGTTTACACGTAATTCGCGTTGAACTCTGCCGTACATAGAAACAGCCCCACGTAAAACTCAGCCGTGCCTAAGAGGTTAATGTGGAAAATCTCAGCAGTAAGTATGTTACTGAATACTGAAAACGTCACGTTTTACATTTTATCAACACTGTATGCCTCTCTAACCGAGATTACAAGCCGCCACCGAACAGCCCAAGTCCTCGCTGGTCGGGACAGGCGTTGAACCCGTATCGTAAACAGAGTCCTAATTCCGAGTGTTCGTTTCTCGCTTCTTTCTGGCCGAAGGGGGGAGCGAGATGGAATGCTTTGTCTGCGCGACGGGCGTCAACGCAAAGGACGGAGTGTCAGGCGTCCGAAAGATGGAGAGAGACAAAACATGATCCCGTCGCCTGTCTCGTACCGCTCTCGCTCGCTTTCAGTGCCTCTCGCTCGCTCTCGTTCCATCTCGCTCTCGCCTTCGCCGGACAGGAGTGAAACAGATGTGGTGGAAATAGCGAAAAATCCACATAGTGTACCCCAAACCGAACCCGTAACAAGACAATACTGTAGTATCTTTTATTTGAGTTTATCCAGATATTATCTTTGCCCATTTCTGTTCTCTAGCAGCTTCGCCGTGATTCATTCAAGCCTTCCTTACGAGAAAATAGTAATAGAGGAAATGCGGCAACAGCGCGATATACCTCTCGATACGTCTCGGCAACTATGTCTTTCCTATATTTATCGGCTAGCTTGGACTTCTACCGGTTCTGATGGTAAATGGCGCGAAAATACCATCAGCGCTGGGGCGGAGAATCCTTGAAGCTTCATTCTGTCATTTCTCGAGTCTGTCTCAGTACACGATTCATAAATTCATTATTATTTCAACGTACGATGCTTATTAGCGTTCAAACGCACCAGACCACCCTGCACGAATGTCTACCGGAGGCAACTGTACCCGCAAAAACCTTCTTCTTGCCGATTTCAGGACGAAAGTCGGTTGAAACGGTTTGTTTACTACATCGCGTATAGGCAGGATCGGCGAAATCATTATGCAAGTCATGTGCCGCATAAGGGCGCCAGCAGAATGGGACGCTAAAAAACTATATCGCACGCTTAATAATAAAGGAATCCAACTCCCACATAAACGAAATGTACACCCCGTAAAGACAAATCATATTAAATAGAAAACAGGTGCAAAAATTTTGCGGCACCAAAAATTTTCTTGCATACGGACGCCAGCTAACCTCGCGTCGGCCCTGCGTATACGTCAAGCTGGTGCTACGTGCTGCGGTACACCACTAGCGCCACCAACGGAGAAGCCTTGAAGCCTCATTCTGTCAGTTTTCGATTCATAAATTCATTATTATCTCAACGTACGGTGGTTATTAGCGTTCAAACGCACCAGACCACCCTGCACTGATGTCTGCTAGAGGCAACTGTACCCGCAAAAACTTCCTTCTGGCCGATTCCAGGACGAAAGTCGGTTGAAACGGATTGTTTACTACACGCGTATACGTACACGCTTTTCTTAGCTTGTGTGAGCGTACGCACACATTCAAGGCCCGCTGAGACGGCAGCCTTAATAACAATCAATTGTTTATAGTAATGTTACAACAAAGCATGATCAATTTGATTGTATGAAATGGATTTCACTGTCACTTTGTTAAAAAATTGTTTAAACAAATTATTAATAAACAATCTACTAACATTTTTTATGTCAATAACCTTTATTTTCGTCTCCGACAGATATCAATGGTTAGATTAATCATGTATTTGCAGTATGTTGTCGCGGAAATGATAAAATTAGTAAATAATGTTGTTTTTTTATTGTTAACAACAATTTTTTAACAACTATTCATTAGAATATCATTCTATAGAGTGTGATGCACATTTCTAAACTCATAAAATATATAGTTATAGCTGTAGGTTTTGAATAAACAACGTGTTTCGTTCGTAGGATTCGTGTTTTTCCAGTTTTTGTCGACTTTGAGCGGTCATATTGGCTCCGCCATCTTCTTTTTCAAAAAACCCGCAACGGGATCGTGATCAGCGATACCTAATACCCCAGTATACCAAGTTTCGTTGATTTTCATTTCGATTTGGCGTGGGAATCGATTTTTGACGCCGACTGTGTCATTTTCTCCCACTGTGCGCCGTGGCGAGACTCGCCGAGTTCCGGGATCTCACAGAATGGCAGGCGAACCATGTAGTGTCCGGATAGCAATCGTTGGTGAGTCGTCTTGAACTGGTCCTCGCAGTTCTGTTCTTCTGTGGTATGGGCAGGTGATACCACAATTTCCTCTTGTTCCCAGAAACGTCGCACCAATGGCAGCAAGTCCACCTCGGTGACGCATGGCAGAGACGTGAGGCCACGCTTGTCATCTGCTTCGTCCTCGGCGTTCAGAGTGGTGGGCCCAGATACAATCCATCCCAGCGTAGTCTTCTGGGCAATGGGTTCGCCGGGTTGACCCCTAGCAATACTGTCGAGCAAAATGAGAGCAAAGGCGTCGGCTCCCAGCAGCAAGTCGATCGGTCCATTGTCGTCGAAGCAGGGATCCGCTAAGGTGAGCTTCTTAAGATGACTCCACGTAGACGCACGGCTATTGATGCGTTGTTGATAGGCAGTGATCCGAGGCAGCACCAGGGCGGCTATCACGTGGCGGTCTGTAGAATTAAAATGCGCAGAAAATTCCAGCTGTACCTTACCACGGATACGTTCTGGAGACTGGCTCCCGACACCGACGAGGCTAATGTTGGCCGGTCTTCTTGGAAGGCGTAGCTGCTGTGCTAAAGCTTCGGTAAGGATTGATACCTCGCTTCCTTGGTCGATGAGAGCACGCACCACTTTATACCGCCATCGGGATGCAAGACTTTCACCCGAGCGGTGGCTAGTAGAACGGCAGGCAACGAGGTTGACACGCAATTGGAAGTGGTAGTGGTAAACTCCGCATCGTAGTTGAAGTCCGCACAGTCTTCGTGTATCGTCGTATGATGTTTCCTGTTGCACTTCTGGCAGCGTGTCTCCGAGGTACAATCTTTTACCTGATGTGTGCCGAGGCAGATGTCTGCAGTTGTAACTGCAGTTGTAACAAAGACTCGCGGCTTGCAACGCCGCCCGGCGCTCGGCAGTTGGCTTCGATTTATATAATCGGCAATATCAGATAAAATGATTGGCCTTGCAGAGGCTGCAGGGTTCTTGTGGGCGCTTCGCTTGACTAACCTGGTGAATTTTGGCCGTTTTCTGATTTGCAGCTGGCTTCGCAGCTCGGCTCTCGGAACCCTTACGTTGTTCTTCCAAGGCCTTCAGGGTGTTGACCCTTCCTTCTAGAAAACCCTGCAGCTCGAGGAAGATAGGTGGAGTCTTCGACTAGCCGATCAGAGTTTCCCACTCGCGTCGGGATTGTGGATCTATTCTCTCCACGAGTAAATGCACAAGCCAGACCCCGCTGGCATCGAACGGACGTTTCATGGCGGCAAGGGCCTTGACGGTATCACACGCGGTGTAGAAGAGTCGTTTTAACTCGGATCTCGATTCGCGCGCGATAGAAGGTAACTTGAAAATTGTGTTCATTTGTGCCCTGACCATTAATCTTTGGTTGTCGTATCGTTCATGCAATAGCTCCCACGCAGCTTCGAAGTTTTCTTTGCTTTCGGGTATATTACGAAGGAGGAGCGCCGCATCGGCAGTAAGGGAGCCCCGCAAGTAATCAAGGCGCTCGGCATCCGTTAACGCTTTGTCCCGGACTACTAGGGAGCGAAAGAGCACTTGATACGACGGCCAGTCTTTATGCTTGCCCGTGAAGGTAGGTAACGGAATCTTCGGAAGCGAGGACGACGGACGAGCGGCCACAGCAGTGGATTGGTCATTCGTTCGCTCTCCGAAAGTCAAACGTTCCATCGTAATTTTCATAAGCTTCTCACGTTTCAGGATTTCTTCTAATTTGTCCATGAGGAGCACCTCCTGCTCGCGGAACGCCTCCTCCGTTTTGGATGGTTCGTTTTCCGTCCAGTAACTATCATCCACTATATCCGGGTCGGACGCCACAGCAAGTAATTGATCGTGTTGCGCTTCAAATTTGGCCCAATTTTTACGAAGGGCCGCTAATCGTGAGGACACGTTCGTTTTCGTGAAGTTATTTGCCCCTAGTTTCTTGAAGTTTCGAAACGCGCGAGAGATTTTACCGTTAAGGTCACGTTGGCTTGTAATAAGGTGACTCATTGTTTTGCAGGTGGAGGTCACGCGCGGCCGTTGGACGAGACACACGAGCGTTCGAAACTGTTTTGCAGATGGAGGTCACACTCGACGGTTAAGAAGGCACTCCCGAAATGTTAAAGAACTGTATTTACAGGCGCCGTTCCGGCTTGAAGGATCAAAAAAATGTTGCAAAGTATCAAAGATATGATGCACTCGGAAAGCAATTAGGGGATTAACGAAATCACGGATTTATTGACAAAGCGATTAGAGGAACACGAAAATGTATATTTAAGCGTTTTAGATTAGTCTAACAGTTATAATTGCGTACTTTACAAGTCAGGCACAATAAATTAAGGGGGTAGTGGACTATAGGAGACGTAAAATGGTTAGTTTCTTTGACGCTAAATTACTTTAATACCAAACAATCGTTATAGTCGTGCTTTTGGCAATCTATTGTGGGCACGATTGCGAGTATTTACACAAAAAAAATCGTTGGAATGTATAAAATTGTCGAAGTTATTAATCGTTGAAGATGGTCCTGTACGGCGCGCCGCGGCAGGTGCTGTACATCAATTCAGGTGAACCAATCATCTGAAACCAAAATGCTTTAAGGTTATTATTCGAGCTCGACTGTTAAGCATCTGTTCGAGGTTTAGGAATCGTAGAGGCCTTCGTTAGGGTTGCAGTAAATAGAATATTTAATCAGTTATACGTTTGGATTAGTTGGATACAAAAAGACGTACGTCTGTCGCGTGACTTGTCGCGTTGCGTTCTAAAAAACGAAGCCGGTAGTTCACACTTGAACTATAATACATAGAACTATATTGCATACATTGTACACCTGTGGTCGACTCGTGTCTGACCGCGTAATTGAAAATAAGGATCCCGCCTTTACAAACGCTTCTTAATATCTAGGCAGTACTAAGAACGAGGACTAAATTTTCTTATCACAACACTCCCTCTAAAATTGAGCCCCTTTAGTGAGTGATTACTTATACGTATATTCTCAAATGGTAGCCACCAAAACAAAAAAAATATCACAGTAACAAAACCAAGGAACTTTCGAACATAAGTCTATGTTTCTCTATTAAACCTAACAACTTAAATGTACGAACTTGCGTTAAGACTAATCTCTATCTACAGATCGTTTGTACAGTCCGATTCTTTTGCACAGTTCAGCGAATCTCACAGGTGCCATAGGTTTCGTGAAAACATCAGCCAGCTGATTCGTAGTATCTACGTACTCGAGTGACATTTTCCCCTCCAGCACTAGCTCGCGGATATGGTGATACCTAACCTCAATGTGCTTCGAACGTTTATGGTGTTCTGGGTTGCTGGCCAGTCATATCGCCGTTTGGTTGTCCACCAGTAGGCGAGCCCTGGCACCAGGTATGAATTCCCTGACCAGGTTCTACAGCCAGACGAGTTCCTTTGCGGCTATGGAGGCGGCTACGTACTCCGCCTCTGTTGTCGAAACAGCCACGCACTGCTGACGCTGACTGCTCTAGGTGATGACCCCATTGCCCATTGTCGACACGTATCCAGTGGTCGACCGTCTTGTTTGCGTGTCCCCAGCATAGTCAGCGTCACTGTACACATTCAGGATCATTGATGGTGGACCATCGTAAACCAGTCCCATAGTGATAGTTACCTGCAAATATCTAAATATACGTTTAATAAATTTCCAAAGTCCGCTTGTGGGTTTCGACTGCCACTGGCACGCTCTTCCCACAACGAATGCCAAATCAGGTCTGGTGGTTACCACCAGATACATCAGTCTGCCCAGCGCGGAGGCTGCGGGATGTTCATTATCTGCGTCCGTTTCATTTGCCAGCAGTTCTAGAGTCGCCCGATGAGTGGGAGTTTTTGAAGGTCGACAGTCACTCATTCCAAACTGTTCCAGGGTCCTCAGTACTATTGCCCGGCCGAAAGAAGATTCCCAACAGGCGGTCTCGGGCGATGCAGTCCGCCGATGTGACGATTGGTCGACTCACCTACTTGGGCACACTTTGAAAAACGGGGCACACGTATTTTGGTTATTGGTTGAAGTAGGCACATACATTGTCGCACCGCGCGACGAAAAGAGCGAACAAAACACATCGAGATCGAGTGGGATAGAGCGATCTGACCGATGAACGCCAAAACAATAGTGTAGGCATCTTTAACGGTTAACCATTAATATATAAAAACATAAAATTATCCGTATTTTTCACAATATATTCAGGAATGTATTGTCATTGGGTTGGTATCAGGATAATACGTTCCTGAATATATTGTGAAAAATAAGGAAATTTTTATGTTATTATATGTTAATTGTTAACCGTTAAAGATGCCTACGCTATCGCTTTGATGTACGTCGGTCAGATCGCTCTATCCCACTCGATCTCGACGTGTTTTGTTCGCTCTCTTCGTCGCGCGGTACGACAATGTATGTGCCTACTTCAGCCAATAACCAAAATACGTGTGTCCCGTCTTTAAAAGTGTGCCCAAATAGGTGAGTCGACCAATCGTCACATCGGCGGACTGCATCGCTCGAGACCGCCTGCTAGGGATCTTCTTTCGGCCGGGCAATAGTACATAGGCTGCTTAGTGGAGCCTGAGCTTCCCCCCCTCAAGACGTTCCACCTGAAAACCCAGAAACTGCACAACCCTAGTACATACTGTGATTTCAAATTTCTGCTCCAAGTTGCGCAGCAACTCCTCAATATCTTCCCTGTGCTGTGCCAGAACTAGTCCATCATCAACATAGATGGCGAGAATAATCAGTCCCTGCTCCTTTCGCCTTATATAGACGCACGGATCAGAAGTGCAACTCCTGAAACCCATGGAGCTTAGATGATTTGTCAGAGTTCTGTTCCAGCACCTAGGCGCCTGCTTGAGTCCATATAAGCTCCGAATCAGTCTGCAGATACGCCCAGATCCGTCGTCGTATCCCTTGGGTTGTTACATGTAGAGAGTTTCGTCCAGTGTCCCGTTCAAAAACGCGGTCTTGCAGTCAAACTGGCACATTTCCAATTTCTCGGCCGTAGCCAGCCAGAACAACAGACGAACCGTCTCGTGTCTGACGACGGGACTGAAAGTCTCGTTATAATCGACGCCGGCCTTCTGTTCGAAACCTCGAACAACCAGTCTTGCTTTGTATTTGTCGACTTCTCCGTTTGACTTGGTTTTGACACGGTAGACCCACCTTGATGTCAGTGGTTGTATTCCCGTCTCAGGCCTCACCAGCTCCCAGGTTTTGTTTTTCTCGTGTGACAGCATTTTCTCGTCCATGGCCTTTTTCCAGTCCATCTTTTCCGGTAGCTCAGTCGCCTCAGCGTAAGTATTTGGCTCAACAACAGATCTCCTACACACGTAGGCTAGTCGGTCCGGCTGTCTGATGGAGGGGCGGTTCCTTAACTGATATCCCGTCCCTTCCTCCATACTGAGGGGTTCCTGTTCAACAGTTTGTTCAACACAGTTTTCATTTTCTTGACTTACCTCTTGTTCATGCAACGTGTCAGATTCTTGCACTTTCTGAGCATCCACCGTCTCCTTCTGATTCAGTTCCACCATCGTTGTTGGAACTGGAATCTCACAGAATTCAACATCATGGCTCACTTCAATTCGTGCATCTTCTGGAATCCGATGCGATAGTTCCCAGAAACTTCCTCGTACCCCACGAAGACTCCGCGTTTACTTGTTGCACCAAACTTTTTATTAGTTCTCTTTTCCTTAGGAATTCTTACAAAGCACTCGCTTCCAAAAATTCTAAGGTGCTTCAGTGGATACTCCCGACCATACCAAACTTCAAAGGGCGTCTGCCCATCTTTGCGACTGTTTCCGGTTCTGTTCAGTACATACGCGGCACACATTATCGCCTCAGCCCAGAATCGCATGGACATCCCATGCGTCAGCAGCATGCTCCTCGACATCTCCAGCAGTGTGCGGTTTTCTCGTTTCGCCCGTCCGTTCTGTTGGGGAGTATGGATGGCAGAGTGCCCTAATTCAATGCCATCTTTTTAGCGATCTCCTGAAAACGCGCACACGTATATTCAGTCCCATTGTCTGACATGACCGCTTTCACTGTATGTCTAGTCTGAGATTTTGCAAGATTCATAAAATCTTCAAAGCAGGCAGCAACTTCATCTTTGCACCGTATTACGTATTCTTTACGATATTGGGCGTAGTCGTCCTTGAATGTCACAAAATATCTAAGGCCACTAAATGATGGTTCCATCGGTCCACATACATCTGTCTCAACCAGTTCCCCAGCATGCGTCGCCTTTGGAATTACTCGGAAGTTTGTTCGTTGGAATTTTCCAAATGCACAGCCATCCCAGTCTTCAACGTCGTCTGATGTAGAAACCACGATGCCCTTAGACTTCAGGAGACGTTTGACATGGGACTTAATCTGGTGTCCCATTCTCTCATGCCAGACTTGCAGAGAGGTTCCCTTCGAGTTTCTTGCAACAAGGCACAGCTCCATATTCTGGATCACATCGGCACTCAGGATGTACAGGTTATCTTCTCTCCTGTGGCCTTCAACAAACAGCACGTTGTGCTTTATGAACGACCATTTCCCTTTCTCGATTATCTGTTTAAAACCTTTCTCTTCTACTGAACGTACTGAAAACAGGTTAAGCTTCATCTCCGGGACATAGAGTACATTCTCCAACCGATGCTCTACCCCGTTTGTGTGAGAAATAATTTTAACGTTTCCTATTCCTTTTGCTTCAACCTCGCGTCCATCGCCTAGCCCAAATGTGACTCTCTCCTCCAGTTGCTCGAAGGTGGAGAAGTATTCCATTTGCCAGCATACATGCTCAGTACCACCAGAGTCAATAACCCACTTTGTCGTGTCCACTGTTCTTAGTAGTTGCCTGCTCACCATTGCGTGACTTTGTGCATCATCCTTCGCCTTAGGTGCGACTTCATTTCCTTTATTTCTTTTTGGACAGTCCTTTTGATAATGTGGGCCTGCACACGTCCAGCATTTCACTCGCGTTTTGACTTTTTGGGGTTCGGTGCTGGCCTTGAGTCCTGCGCCTTTCTTGTTTTTCTTCCGCTTCACTACTAGAGCCGATTCGGCAGCTATACCGGGCTCAGCCATTTTGTGTCGTGTTTCCTCAATCATTAACCTGGATACTAACTTGTCTAGGGTACGGTCCGCAGCGGACGTTGAGTCCCAAGCACTATGAAAATGCTTGAATTCGGACGGTAGAGTGTTAAGCACCGTGGTTATTATTAGCATTGAGTCCGAAACTGGTTCGTTCAGCTCTGCCAGCCGTCTAGCAAGCGATTCCAATTTGCTAACGTGCATCGCAATGTCATCCCCTGGCACGTAGCGAATTTCTCGAAACTGTGTCTGTAATAAATACACTGAATCCGCGGACTTTTGTTCGTAAACGTTTAACAACTTTACCCAAATTTCTCGCGACGTTTCACAATTTATGACCAAGGACATCGGCTTTTGTCCATTGTGGTCACCAAAATTTCTTTCGCCACCTTATTTGCCTTTTTCCAGCGAGTCAAATCAGCCGCATGTGTTGCATCATTTTCCGGTTTGACCCACGTGCCTTCAATTATCTCCAACGCATCACGTGCGTCTAAAATTGTGCGCACCTGGACTTTTCACTGCATCCAGTTGTCCGGGCCCGATAGCTTCTCAATTTTCACCCTATCTCCTTCCATGTTTGTTGCGTGTGAGGAGTCACAGAGTCCAGAAAATTAACACAAAACACGTGCCCGACGACCTAACCTCACTTTTATTCTATTACTTTCCCTCTTCAAAAAGCCTCTCCAATTTACGAATCTGGGCCCATAACCTGTTTGAGGTTTAGGAATCGTAGAGGCCTTCGTTAGGGTTGCAGTAAATAGAATATCTAATCAATTATACGTTTGGATTAGTTGGATACAAAAAGACGTACGTCTGTCGCGTGACTTTCGCGTTGCGTTCTAAAAAACGAAGCCGGTAGTTCACACTTGAACTATAATACATAGAACTATATTGCATACATTGTACACCTGTGGTCGACTCGTGTCTGACCGCGTAATTGAAAATAAGGATCCCGCCTTTACAAACGCTTCTTAATATCTAGGCAGTACTAAGAACGAGGACTAAATTTTCTTATCACAACACATCGGTTATTCTGCGCTCGCATGGTCCACTACAGAGCGATTGGTTAGTGCGCAGGCGTGTGTGGAACGCACGGTTCCCCCACTCATCGCTATGCACACATCGCTGCTCCCTATCCTTGCTCTCGCTGATCCGCCGATCGAATGAGAATCGCGCATGCGTTCAATTCTCCCAATCCTCAGTACTCAATTATCTCTTTCATTGCACTAGCGTCTTGCGGTACTCTGAGCTATTAGTAATATTAATGCTAAGCACCCGTTATAAAAGTAAGAATTATAAGAATAATAAGAATATTAGTATTATAGTAATTATTATTTATGTTTACTAACGAAAAAAGAAAAAGACATGTTTGGGGGTTTGTTACATCTGAGATCAGGCAATCTACGGTCCTGAGTACAGAAAATTTGCGAAATCGCTCTTTAATTTAATGTGCGCGGTACGTGATTCGATGGTTCTCGAAACTCTGTCAGCTAATCGTGGTCTAACAAACTTCGCTTTTTATCATGTCAGTGTTCAATTTTTTCGGTTCGTTGATAGAGATTAAGACTTGCTATTTTACATTACTAGCTCAAAGTACTCGGCGTTGTCCCGGTTTCTTATATGTATCTCTACCAGAGATCGGCTGTCTCCGGCTACCGCTGAACACCTACAGGAGCGGTGGTAATGTGTGCGTGAATTGGCGCCAGCACGAAGCCAGCCAAGTGGCGACAACGCGAATCGTATGTGACGTCACCCGGCTCGCTGCCAACGTCACTTCGGCGGGCTCCAGCTACCGGTAGCCGGAGCTTAGAGCATATATATGCTCTAAGAGCCGGAGTCCACCGAAGCTATTGGAGAGGGAAACACCTAGAGGTAGCGGTGGTAACGTGTGCGTGAGACGCCACGATGGGAGACGAACCGACACTACGGCCAACCAGCGTCACCGGGAAATATGTTGTCGACGCTGGTTGGCCGCGGCGTCACACGCTTGGCGCTGGCGTCTGTTCGTCTCCAATCGTGGTGCGTCACGCACACATTATCGTCACGGTGGGTGGAGGCAGTGACGCTGCAGATGTCACATTCGCTTCGCGTTGTCGCCACTTAGCTGGCTTCGCGCTGGCGTTAATTCACGTATATATTACCACCGCTTCTGTAGGTGTAGCGGTAGCCGGGGACCGCCGATCCCTGATCTCTACATAGTAGGGTAATTCCGTGTAAAACGTTGCAATTTTCATTCGTTTTTAGTGGTATATTGCAGTGGTGTTTGCTTTTAAGTGTGCAAGTAGGTAAGTTATTTGTAATGTAAAAATTGACTATTCTCAAAAATTTACTGATTTTTTTACGGAAAAGTAATGACTTTTTCTGAATGCAGTGCGTTAATATAATGTTTAGATGTTATATTTACGTTCTTGTGATGAGATATTGATCTGTGTGAAGTTAGCCCCCTTTTTGAAAACTTAAATTTTCGATATTGTACCAGTTTGTACTAGGTTTGTACCGCGTTATACCGTAGCGAGTTTTCAAAAATTCGAAATCGTTTTCGAGAAAATCAGAAAAAAAACATTTTTAGGCCAGCCCCCCTTTTTGGGAAATTATCACTTCTCGCGATTGTACTGCATTGTACTAGTTGTACCGAACATTGTACCGTTCCGAGTTTTCAAAAATTCGAAACCGTTTTTGAGAAAATTAGAAAATAAAAAAAGCTAGCCCCCCATTGTTGGAAATTCCAATTTTTAGCGATTGTACTGCATTGTAATAGGTTTGTACCGCGTAGTACGGTTCGTAGAAATTGCTTAACAGTTTTAGTTTCCGAGAAAAATGTAAATAACCAAAATGTCGAGTCGTACTACTGGGAAAAAAAATTTGCGAAAAATTAAAAACCAGTGGTTGTACCAGTTTGTACTAGGTTTGTACCACGTTGTACCGTTCGTAAAAATTGTTTAACTCTTTTGATTTCCGAGAAAAATCGAAATAACCAAAGTGTCGTGTCGTACTACTGGGAAAAAAATTTGCGAAAAATTAAAAACTCGTGGTTGTACCAGTTTGTACTAGGTTTGTATCGCGTTGTACCGTTCGTAGATATTGTTTAACTTTTAATTTTTGTATTTCACTTTTAAATTTGTGTATTTTAAATTATGTGTTTTAATTCTTTCTACACTTATCTTCTTAAAAATTACTAAAACTTACGCAGCTACAGTTTTTTCTGTACACTTGTGACTGAAAATGCGTGGGGTGAATTACACCCCTATACACGGTTAACGTGAAACTAGTAGTAGTACACTCTACTAGTTAAACTACTATTTAAACTAGTAGAGTGAAGGTGAAAATATGGGCCCATAAATAGTGAGGTCCCAGCTTGCGCCTACTGCGCCTTATGGTAAATGCTGTTACGAATATTCGAATAATCTATGTACATTATTGTCTCGTCAGGGGTTCGCTGGTCGGGACCCGTGTTGAACCCGTATCGTGAACACAGCCCTAATTCCCAGTGTTCGTTTCTCGCTTTTTTTCTGGCCGAAGGGGAGAGCGAAATGGAACGCTTTGCTTGCGGGCGGGCGTGCGCGATGGGCGCGTGTGCTCACATAAAATCGCAACTGCTCGACGCATGCGCGCCATGGTCAGATAGTCAGGCACAGCACGAGTGTTTTTTTGCGCCCTAGGCGAGCTTGCCAAATTCCGCCATTTATTATAATACATTTAATTTAGCTTCGTCATGTCCTTACTCTTAATTTTTAATCGTAGTTTAAAACCGTTGCAGTACAGTTTGTAGAATTTCATTTAAAAATTTATTTTTAACAATTCTATCAATGAAAAGACCATTTTGCACCTCTTGTCAACCTTACGCCCTAGCAGTTGCCTCATTTTGCGGAGTAAAGTCATAAATAATCTCAAATAAATGTATTATCATAAAGGGTGCAATTTGACAATTTCGCCTAGGGCGCAAATAAGACTTGAGCTAGTCCTGCGTCAAAATTTTCCGAGGCGGTTCCCGTGTTCACTGTAAGTGCTTGCGATCATCGCGCACGCCCGTCGCGCACGCAAAGGACGGAGTGTCACGGCGTCCGAAAGACGGAGCGAGACAAAACATGAACGCGTCATCTGTCTCGTACCGTCTTTGCTCGCTTTCAGTGCCTCTCGCTCGCTTTTGTCCAATTTCGCTCTCGCCTTAGCCGCACAAGAGTGAGACAGAAGTGGTGAGGGTAGCGAAAAGTCTGTATCGTGTACACCAAATCGAACCCGTAACGAGACAATATTGTATTCGAATAGGGTAACGCATGCAGAGGATGACCCCTATAAAATGATGGACCCTCTTCCCCAAAAAGTAGTAAATACAATATAATGCTTTTTTCATATAATAAAATATATCTATATTTCGGTGGGCCAGATATTTTTGTTCCGAATATAATTATATTTTATTATATAAAAAAAAGCATTATATTATATTTCCTACTTTTTGGGGAAGAGGGTCAATCATTGTATAGGGGTCAACGTCTGCATGCGTTACCCTATTCGAATATTCGATTACCACAGAATTCGAATAATTTCTTCGAATATTCGGATCTATCGAATTTCTGATTGTACCGAATAGGAATCTGAACATGAAATATTTGTTCACAGTTTATCGTGAAATTCTTTTCATATTGGCCTTTACAATTATTTGTTTTCCAAACGATCAATTTGTAACTTTATTAATGTTGGGTTTATGGACGAGAGAAATATGATAGAAATATCGTTTAATGAATTAATATTAAGTAATACAGAAATCAATGCGCAGTTTAACACAGAACGATACCGAACGCGCGTGTTTCATACCACGTCACACCGTATACAACGTACAAGAATCTCCCACTCCAGCCATGCAAGCACGCACAGTTCCTGTGACGCATGCGCAACGTCGCGCGTGCACGCAGGCACGTGGATACACTCATTCGTGCCACTATTTCTAATACTCCCCCTTATCTACGTGCCGAAGTACTTATATTTAGTTTAAATTTATTAATTTCTTACATGTATTTTGCTTGTCTTTGGACAAGGGTTTTGTAAGCATATCCGCTGGCATCATGTTTGTACTTAAATACTTTGGTTCAATATCACCCTTTTCTCGCGCCTCTCTTGAAAAATGATATCTCGTATCTATGTGCTTACTACGCTCATGGTATACACAATTTTTACTTAACTCTAGGGCACATTGATTATCACAATTCATTACGGTCGCGTTCTCTATCAAATCATACATTTTCATATGACCCAGCAGATTTCTTATATAAGTTATTTCTCTAGCTATCTAGGAAAACGCCATATACTCCGCTTCCATGGTTGAAAGTGAGACTGATTTTTGTTTTCTGCTTTTCCAATTGATTGGACCACCCGCTATACATACAATAAAACCGGTACGCGATCGTCTATCAGTAGTGTCGCCGGCCCAATCGGCATCTACATGACCTATCAATGAATTTTGTATTTTGGTATAATTAATGCTATGCTCGATAGTTCCTTTTAAATATCGCACGACGCGTTTCGCCATTTTCCAGCGGATCAACTTTGGGTTGATGCAAAAACGACTCAATACATTAGTTGCAAACGCAATGTCCGGACGAGCGGCATTCGACAAATAATTCAGACACCCCACCAGTTCTCTGTACGGTTTATTTAACGTCGCGCTCTCAACATCTCTAGATAACTTGACGATATCTATATTCCGTTCCATGGGAGTGCTCAACGATTTGTATTCACCCATGCCAAATCTCATTAAAATATCTTGGATGTATTTTTTTACAACTTATTTTGATATTTCCTATTTCACATTCTCTCTCTATGTGCATGCCTAGAATATCTTTGACCCTGTCTAAGTCTTTTACTTTGAATTTCTCTTTCAATTCTTTCTTTACCTGACATATGTTCTCTAAATTTACAGATGCGACTAATATATCATCTACATATACTATAATTACTGTATCGCTATTCCTCTTTTTGTCTACATACACACACGGATTCGCATCTGTTTTTTGAAATCCTAAGCTTATTAAAGATTTGTCTAATTTACAATACCATTCTCGACCCGATTGCTTAAGTCCGTATAGGGGCCTGTTCAATCTGCAAACCTTTTCTTTCTCGCCCTCCTGGATGAACATTGGAGGCTGTTCAATGTAGATTTCATCACTCAGGTCTCCCTGTACATAGGCAGTCACAACGTCTAGCTGATGGACATGCATCCCTCTCACTACGCTGGATGCCAGAAGAGTGTGTATAGTCTCTAACCTCGCCACGGGTGCAAATACCTCGTCAAAGTCTATTCCCTCGTGCTGTTGATCACCACGTGCCACGAGTCTGGCTTTATACTTCTCGATGAATCCATCTTGGCGCTCTTTGACCTTAAACACCCATTTACATTTTAATATTTTCTTACCTATTGGTTTGTTTACGAGTACCCACGTGTGGTTGTCCATCAGTGCGTCGTATTCTTCTCTCATTGCTTCTAGTCAGCATTTTTGGTCTGGACCAGACACGGCTTCTTCAACTGTGGCTCGATCTGGCCGAACGTCATGTTCGACATTTCGTGTGGAGTATATCTTGCGAGGTCTCCCCCTCATTCCAGTTCTTTCCAGTCTAGGACGCCCTGGTCCTCTACTGGTAGTTGGAGTCTCGCCGACACCTGGTGAATCTTCGTGTGCTTCTTCTTCCTCTGTGGTGCCTTCATCTGTCTCTTGAGATGCATCTTCTTGCCCTCTTGTTTCTTCAGGTTCGCTGATGATTGGTTCCAGTGGAGCTTCGAACATCTGTATTTCACTTTGGTTCGGTGCAGCCCCCCATTCCTCAATGAATCGGACATCCCTTCTTTTTATTACATTACGGGTTCCCTTTTCCCATAGTCTGTAGGCTTTGGCTTCATTCGAGTAGCCCACCAGGATGTATTCTCTTCCTTTCGCTGCGAATTTGTTTCTAGTTCTTCTTTTTTCAAGTGCTATCACTCGACTTCCAAACCCTCTCATAAAACCTATATATGGTTTTTGTCCTGTCCATATTTCATGGGGTATGGATTCTTCGTTTGCTTTAGTTGGGCACCTGTTCCTTATGTATGTTGCAGCGTTTATAGCTTCAGCCCACAATGACGTGGGCAATCCAGTCTGAATAAGCATACAACATGCCATTTCAACAAGGATACGGTTGGCTCTCTCCGATACTCCATTCTGTTGCGGAGAATATTCTACCGCCAATTGTCTTGATATCCCTTCCTCCTTTAGGAAATCATTAAATTCTCCTGAGAGATATTCTTTTCCGTTGTCCGTTCTTAGTGTATTTATTTGCTTTCCTGTGAACTTCTCTGCATATGCCTTGTATTCTTTAAATGCTTTAAATGCTTATAATGTCTTGATTTGGATGTAGCGACTCTTATCATCTATAAATGTAATAGAATATCGCGCTCCCCCTATAGATACAACGCTGAACGGGCCACAAATGTCACTGTGTACCAAGCCTAACACTTCATTTTCTCTTGATATCGACGGTTTGTTCGGCAGCTGACGTATCTTAGCCTTGCTGCACACCTCACACACTGGATCTGAATTTTCTATGGCATCGTTTATACCAGCAGCCATATTTTTTAGTTTCAGTTTACACACGTCACTATAATTAAGGTGTCCTAGTCGGTTATGTCATTTCATTAACCCACTACTTTGTCCTGTACGCAGCATGGCACTGTGGTTGTGTTTCTTACTCTCCTCCACTATGTACAAACCATTTTGTTCTTTTGCACTGATGGCAACACTACCATCAGGTCGTCTGACTTTGGCACCGTCTTTATAGAAGATTACTTTATATCCATTCTTAGTAATTTGTGACACAGATAACAGGTTGTTTTTAAAACTAGGTATTAGCACCGCTTCTTTTAATTTGACACTGTTTTTATGGTTATTTGTCATGTCCACTTCAATGTTTATTTCTCCTGTTCCTGTTGAAATTACCTTTTCTTCTGTCGCTGTGAAGATGTCCATTTGATTAACCTGTATGCTGTCAAACTTCTGCTTTTCATTACTCATGTGCCCCAGACAGCACACAGACATCTTAAAGACATCTTAAAGACGTCTGGAGTCAGACGTTCCAGACGTCTTTAAGACGTCCGTGAACGTCGTTTTCACGTCTTATACAAGTCTTCGGCACGGCTTATGTCACGAATCAAGACGTCTTAAAGATGTTTTTAAGACGTCTTACAGACATCTTTAAGATGTCTTTTCTCAGACGTCTTAAAGACGTCTTTATAAGGTCCAGGTTCGGAAAAAAAATGTCGGTGACGAGAGGAATCGAACCTAAGACTTTCCGTTTACGAAGCAATCGTTATTCGCACCTACCCAACATACTTCCTTATAAACACTTCCAAATTTTAGCTACATATATATTGTACTAATTGTTTATAAAAACACGCATTACAGCGAAATATTTTACAGAATATTATTATTAAATGTCTTTATTGGACCATGACAATTACGATATAACAATAATTGTGAATAGGCGAGGTTCAGCATAAGTGCTGCTCTACAACCTAACCTAATCATCATTCGGCCTCTAGACTCATTTCACACATTGTCATATAATTGTATTATAGAAAAATTGACAAAACAAATGTACGATAATTGCGTTACTATATGTTTAATATTCCATACAAATGGTGCAAAAATTTGCAAATCCTTGCGCCGGTCCTGCCTTAAGATTTTTACGGAGGTCATTCGGATGGCTTTTTACCGACGTCTTTAAGATGTCTTTTGACAGACATCTTTAAGATGTCTTTTGACAGACATCTTTAAGATGTCTTTTGACAGATATATTTAGGATGTCTTTTGACAGACATCTTTAAGATGTCTCTTGACAAACATCTTTAAGACGTCTTATGACGTATGTTAAAAACGTAGTAGTATGGTAATGCCGTTTCCAACCCAGGTCCTCCGAGGGGAGCGCGGGGGCGGGGGGAAGTGAGGGCGCACGGGGGAGCGCGGCGGAGGGAAACATGGGCGCGGGGCCTGCGGGGAGAGGAAAACCGATTGCGCGCGCACGAGCCGCGGAGTGGGGGAAGCTGCGATGATGGAGGGGATCACTCCAGGCCGAGCCGCCGCGTAGACCGGACCCATCGCCGAAATCTTTTTAGAGGGAGTGAATGACCCCCGAGAACTTTTTTAAACCCCGATCCACCACCGGAAATTTTTTCCGAGCGAGAGAATGACCTTGGCCCACCCCCAAATATTTTTCCAAACCATTATGTGACATGCGGCGCGAAGAATGAAATAGATTTATGCAGTGTCTACAAATCTTAGAATTAGGAGGCGAGGAGGAAGACGAGTAAATAAAATGGAGACAGAATATACGTTTAAGAAATTTATTTAAAAAGAATATAATTTAACATTTTTTCTTCCTACGAGCTTCAACTAGAATATCACTGATGGCGCATGCTACCAGTTCGCAATCTACAAGATACTCTTCGTCGTAGTATTTGCTATCACGTATTATTTTAGCAGCACGACGAGCATCTAATATTTCGCAGGCAACATCGCTCTGCCGTAGCACGTTAACAAAAGTTTCAAATTTTTCACTCGCATCTTCTGCAGTTTGATACAGCCGCGGATACAAATACTCTATACATGGCTGAAGACTAAATAAAAATATTGCTGTATACAGTGTGAAATACACTGTATCATCACCATGTGTCATCTTTATAATTGGCGAATCAGAGATCCGAAAAAAGTCCAACGATAAATCATCAAACTGCATCGAAGATAACCCAGGTAATCGTGCACATTCTTCGATGTTATCACGGTTGTCGAATAGTAGACCCCATGTATGCCATGATAATATGAGTTGATTTCCATGATTGTCGCCGAGAAGAACTTCTACATCGGCCGTACAGCCTACGTCGATTCCAATTTCCAAATATTTGGTACCCATGGTTGTTAATGCGTATCTTCTGACCATGATACGTGACGTTTGGCGCGGGCTAAGAGAACAATCAAAGCTATGAAAGTACTCGCTCGTATTAGGAACAAACATAAATATTTTGAGAAGATGTGAAAATTACACCGTACCGGTCACGATATATATTCTCCCCACATGGAGCTACGCCGTCATCTCGCACGATCGGAACGAAACAATCCTCACACCCAGCGAGTATTTCATCAATGGTATACATTTTTTCAGAGCACTATTTGTTCCGTCGAAAGTCACTGATGCTACTGAGCGATTGATTGAATAGCGTCCGGGAACTGGTTTAAATAGAGGTGCAATTGCTTCCCCACCACCACCACCACCACCGCATCTTATTCTAAAGCTACCAATTTTTTAAAATGATTTTCAATCTTAACACCGCAATGTATCGCGCGATCGTGTGTAATATGAGTCCTCCCCGAGCATCTCCATACGATGATGTCATTTTCACGGTGTGAAGAACGAAATAAACGCTGAATCTTAGAATTAGGTGTGGAAGAGGAAGACGGATAAGTAAATGGAGAAAAAATATACGTTTAAGAAATTTTATTTAAAATTAAAAGAATATAATTTTAACATTTTTTCCCACGAGCATCAGCTAGAATATCATTGATGGCGCATGCTGCCAGTTCGCAATCTACATGATAATCCTCACAGTAATGTTCGCTATCACATATGATTTTAGCAGCACGACGCGCATCTAATGTTTCACAAGCAACATCGCTTTGTTGTAGGACGTTAACAAAAGTTTTAAATTTCGCCTCCACATCTCTGCTAATTCGATGCAGCCGTGGATACACATAGTCTATACATGATTCAAGATTTAATAAAAATGATACTGTATCCGGTTTGAAATACAGCGGCTTATTATGCAGCATCATCCTTACAATTGGAGAATTATAGATATCACAAAAATCTATCGTTAATTGATCCATCTGCATCGAAGGTGATCCAGGTAATCGTGAACGTTCTTCGATAGCATCACGATTGTTGCATAGTAGACCCCATGTATTATATGGTAACGTGAGATACATCCCACGATTGTCGCCGAGAATAATTTCTACATCGATCGTAGGTCGTACTCTGATTCCAATTTCCAAATATTTGCTGCCCATAGATGTTAATGCGTATCTTCTGACCATGATCCGCGATGTTCGGCGCGGGCTAAGAGAACAATCAAAGCTATGAAAGTGCTGGAATAAACATAAAAAATTTTGAGAAGATGTGAAAATTAAGCCTTACCAAGCAACTGTATGCTCCCCGCATTGAGCTATGCCATCATCTTGCATGATCGGAACGTAATAATTCATTTGTCCGGCGTTTCCTTCGGCACTGGTACTACACATTTTTTCACAGCACAATTTGTTTCGTCGAAAGTCACTGAGGCTACTGAGCGATTGATTGAATGGCGTTCGGGAGACTGGCTTAAATAGAGGTGCAATTGCTTCCCCCACCACAGCATTTTATTTTAAAGCATCCGATTTTTCCATAATGCATTTCAATCTTAACGTCGCAGCATATCTAAAGATTGTATGTAACTTGAGCCCCAATCCTTAAGGATAAAAGTCTCAACACGTGCTGAATGTAATATAATACTTTTGCGCGCCAATTCGCCATACGCGTGAATCATAGAAAGAATTTGGCTGTATCAGCAGAAACTGCATAGAATGTTGGGTTGGATCGTCAAAAGAGTAAGACAGAGATCGCAAATCATGACACCGGTCATAAAAGCGTGCTCCAAACTGTACAAAACCTCAAATCGTTGCAACGTGTTGCGAGGAAAAGACATTACATTTACATTCCATTTACGATCATGGAAGAATTCGCGCAAGTAATCCGCCAATTATTGGATCAATCCGCACGATTGATTTCGCGGGAAGAATACCTCGCGTGGGAAGAACGGTGCAACGAGTGCATCGATTCTTTAGAAGAACACAGCCGAGTGAAACGTCCTCGATTATCGATCGGTGTTCGGCAATCATTGGTTGCTCGAATCGCGCAGCTCGAAGGGCTGAAACATTCATTGCGCGGACGTTTTGTGCATGATGGTGCAGGACATTCGAGCACAGGACTTTTGTGGCGCGAAATAGACGCTGCGTTCGATAGTCGCGTATTAACCGGTGCCGTGCTAAATTCGAACTATATCGAGCCGCGCAACTTCCTCCAGGATGCAGGAACCATTGTGTTGGAACATATGCGGGGTGCTTTGAGGAAACAGCGGAACCTCAAAGTGAACACAGTGTTCAACGGCGAATTTGTGGCGGGCGATAAACGTGCAAGTAAGAGCATCAACACCCGGAACTGCGAACTCTTCCGCACATCCGATCTACAGGAGTGGTACCAACGATGCGTCGTCGAACCCACCCTGGCATCGTTGGAAGAGTTCCAGGAACGCGACAGCGGATGGGCATTGACGAGAATCCTCAACCTGACCGTCAATATCAACAAGTACAATCCGCTGCGCGCGGGGTGCCACTTCAAGTTGCCACAGGATTTATTGTTGAAGAATGCAACGATCAATGTGCAATCCCCAGACAATGCGTGTTTCGCGTGGGCAGTGGTCGCCGCTCTCCATCCTGCGGAAAGACATCCCGATCGCCCAAGTTCATACCCGCACTATACTTCCATATTAAATCTCCAGGGCATTGAGTTCCCAATGTCCCTGAGACAAATTGGAAAATTTGAGCGGTTGAACGAAATCTCTATCAACGTCTACACCTTCGAGACGAAGAAAGGGTCGACAGTCTTTCCGTTGCGCCTCAACAACCAAAAAAGGGATCGACACGTCAATCTGCTCTACACACCGAATCAAGAGCACGGCGATGTAGGACACTTTGTATGGATCAAGAACTTGTCCCGGCTGGTGAGCGCACAGCTGAGCAAGAATAAAGCCAAAAATTCATCTGTGATCGGTATGTATATAAAATGATGAAATGTCTCGCGAAACAAATTAAATAAAAAAATTTTGGGTTTACAGATGCATGCACTATTTCGGATCTGCCGCGAAGTTGGAGCTTCATTCGCTGGACTGTGGCAAGATGAATGACTGCGCCATCCTGCTGCCCAGCGAAGGCAAAAATCTCCTCAACTTCGACAACCATTGCAGGAAGGAGCGGCTCCCTTTCGTGGTGTACGCAGATCTGGAATGCATCATCGAAAAAACGGAGGACAGTCACCGAATGGGTGATAAATTATGCGCGTATCAGTACCATAAAGTACACAGTATTGCATATTATATGCATTGTTCGTACGATTCATCGCTGTCGACATATCGATGTCGCCGCGACACAGATTGCGTTTCATGGTTCGTAGACGAATTGAAAAATTTCGCGAATTTTGTCAAACCCATTCTGGCCAGTAATGTTCCAATGCTGGATTTAACTCCCGAACAGTTGTCGACATTTCACAATGCAACACACTGTCATATTTGCGAAAAACCATTTGAGGCTAGCGATGTACGAGTCCACGATCATTGCCATCTGTCCGGACGGTTTAGAGGCCCAGCACATACGGAGTGCAATTTAAATTATAAAAACGCGTTTTACATCCCCATAGTTTTCCACAATTTATCCGGCTATGATTCACATTTCATTATCGAGGAAATAGCTATCGCTTTCGAAGGTCACGTTGACGTATTACCCATAACTAAGGAAAAGTATATTTCTTTCACAAAAAATGTCGAAGATACGGCTGATTCAGACTCGTGAAATTGTATTAAATTGCGGTTCATCGATTCGTACATATTTCTCAACACCAGTCTCGACAAATTAGCATCCTTTCTTAGCACAGATCAATTAAAAATTTTACAATCACAATTTGAAACATTATCCACCGAGGATTTCAATTTATTGACACGAAAGGGTGTTTTTCCGTACGAATACCTTGATTGCGAGGACAAACTGCAGGACCCATGCTTACCGCCGCGCGAGTCATTCTACAGTTCGTTAACGGGTGAGACTGTATCCGAGAGCGATTACGCGCACGCCGAGACTGTCTGGCAGCGTTTCGAGATTAGAACCTTGGGCGAATACAGCGACTTGTATTTGAAAACAGGTGTCTTGTTATTGGCAGATATTTTTGAATATTTTCGCGGAAGTTGTATCAAGAGTTACGGATTAGATTCAGCACATTATTATACTCTACCTGGTTTCACATGGGATGCAATGCTAAAACATACTAAAATTACATTCGAATTGCTCACAGACATCGATATGGTCATGTTTATCGAACGCGGTATACGTGGGGGTTTAAGTCAATGTTCCGGAAGATACGCACATGCCAATAACAAGTACATGTCATCTTACGACGCATCGGAAAAGTCATCATACTTGATGTACTTTGACGTGAACAATTTGTATGGATGGGCAATGTGTCAGCCCCTACCATACGCTAAATTTCAATGGGTCGAAGATGTTGCGAATTTTGACGTGTCTTCAATCCCGATCGATTCGCCCACGGGATACATTCTTGAGGTAGATCTGGAATATCCGCAACGTCTGCACGACGCTCATGCCGATCTACCGTTCTGCCCGACGCGTGCCAAACCACCTGGTAGCAGGCAGGACAAATTACTCGCGACGGTATACGATAAGCAGCGTTACGTTATATCCATTATCGCAACCTTCAACTGTGCACGCGACACGGTCTTCGTATTACAAAGATACACCGCGTACTTCAATTCGCTCAATCTCCCTGGCTCCGCGATTACATCGAACTCAATACACGATTTAGAACAAGCGCGACAAACGACTTTGAAAAAAATTTGTACAAATTGATGAACAACGCGGTATTTGGTAAAACTATGGAAAATGTACGAAGTCACGTGGATGTAAAACTTTTGACACATTGGGAAGGGCGATATGGTGCGGAGGCAATGATCGCGAAACCGAATTTCCACAGCAGAAGTGTTTTTTCGGAAAATTTAATAGCTGTTGAATTGCGAAAACTCGAGGTGAAATTCAACAAGCCGATATATGTGGGTATGTGCATTCTGGACATATCAAAAAATTGTTTCTACGAATTTCACCACGAGTACATGTCGCCCAAGCATGGAAAAAATTGTAAAATTCTATATACCGACACAGATAGTCTCATTTATCACATTCAATGCGATGATATCTACGAGTCCATGAAACACAATATCGATAGATTCGACACGAGCGATTATCCTACAGACAATCCATATAATATGCCGCGCGTAAATAAGAAGGTTCCGGGGCTGATGAAGGATGAAAATAACGGTGCGATAATGACCGAATTCGTAGGTCTTAGAGCGAAAATGTATGCACTTCGCGTAGACGGCAAAAAAGATACGAAAAAGGCGAAAGGCGTCAAGACCAACGTCATAGCCAGAACGATAACTTTCGACGACTACGCGCAATGTTTGCATAGGGAGATCGAAATGGTTCGCAGACAATCATGCATACGGTCTAAATTTCATAAAGTGTACACCATTTCGGAATCTAAAATCGTTCTAAGCCCACACGATGACAAGCGGCATATCGTACCCAATTCGATCGACACTCTGCCCTGGGGTCATTATAATATCCCATTGTAAAATAGAAATTGTATTTATTGTATAATATAAAATTATTTGAGAATGTATAAAAAATTATTATTGTGTTTATTCTATTTATTGTGTAAAATATAAATGGTGGAATTAATGTATAAAAAATTGTTCACACATATATATGTATCATTGTATTTATTGAACCATCGATTATTATGCTACAATACATTATTTTTATTTATCCAAGAATTGTGTGATTTATCAAATCCCAACCACTTGACGTACACCTTATCCCCCTTCCTACGTAAGACTTTTTCCACTAGATACACATCAGGATCGGTGACGTGTTGCAGCTCGTGTTCATAGAATCCTCCGGCAACAGGTTTTCCACAGGAATCGACCAGCAGATACGTTGCAGGATTAGTTGCTTGTACTTTGGCTATCTTGAACACCTCCGTTGTCCAATTCGACGTAAGCCTTTATCGAATATGGTTTTAAATTTGCTCACGCGCACAAACTCGCCCAACTTGAATCTCGCTGGAGCAGCGATCTTTATGTTGCTGTATACGCTGGCTAGCAGCTTATCGGCGATCGCAGGGGTAACATCGCAAGTACGCATTCTGATGGTTCTATGTTTTCGTGCGTTATACTCTGCAAGTAGACTTGGTAGCGCATCGGTCCATCTATAGGTTCCATTGAGCGTAAACAGTTTCCACATATTGTTTTTCAAAGTTCGATTGAAACGTTCTACGACGGAGGCCTTCATCACAGAATACGTCGAATAATGATTAATGTTATGCTTTGCCAAGAGTTTCTGCACATCAGCGTTGTAAAATTCTTTTCCTTGATCGGTTTGCAAATTTTTCGGATATCGATCTCTAAATATCTTTGCAAACGCTTTAGTCAACTCAGCGCCACTTTTAGTCTTGAGCGGCAACGCCCATGCATACTTGCTCAACACATCGATGACGGTGAGTATGTAGTGGTGACCCTGGTTGAATCGTGAGTATGGACGCATTTCTACAATGTCAGCTTGCCACAGATCATCGTATCCATGCACTATGACACGCCTCCGCGGAAAATGTCTTCGAGCTGGAGCATGCAATTCCTCAACGAGTTGCAGCTTCTTGCGGCCTTGGTTTTCTTTACTCTTGGATTTCGATAATGGCTGCATGTTTGATCGCAGAGGTGTCTTTGACACGAATGATGCGATAATTATCGGGCACGTTCATTAAGTGCTCCCAATCGGCCCAGGGGCAAGTTCATCCGCCTCGCATGATTCTCCTTCGCAGCGCTGCTGCGGGATAGAATTCGACGCCTGCGATATCTTTTGAACGCTGTTTTGCAGCGTCAGCATATCTCTTTGAAACGCGATCAGTTTCCTCTCTAATTCTTCCTGCCGCTATCTCAAAAGTTTAATGTTCTTTTCCATGTACAGTTTATTGACGGCATCGGTGTCGGCCACCGGTTGAGCTACGCGTCGTATCTTGCATGATTTTGCATCAAAGTCGGCACCAACCACGCAAAGAGCGTTATCTCGCATGTAATTTCGAAGCAAACCACTCCATTTGTAATAGTCCATTCTAGCTGCTCCACTCTTCTCGAGCGATACCCCAAATTTGTTGATCGGCATCTCGATGCATACAGTGCACATCATTGGCGTGCGGCTTAATTTATATAATGAGGCCTACTTCGCGTAGTTCCTCGACAATCGATAGAATTTCGGGATCATGAGAGTTGTTACCCGCCTGACGTGACGCTTCCAGCAAACGCAATCGATCCACCAGCTCGTTGGGATCGTCCCAGTGTAGGTAATCGATCTTGTTATCGTTTACCACCATGGCTCGTGGTGTCCTAAGACCTTTCCCTGCTTTATTGACTGATGTGCGTGGGATTAGCGGTGCAATTACATGTCTGTACTTGTATCCCTTGTTGCTCAATATGGGATTTTTAGCACCATGACCGCGTCTGTGGGCATTCGTCGCCAGCAGTATACTTTTGTATTTTTGTTTATCAGCATCGGTGTATATAGCATCATTGGGAATTCTCTTGAAAATCAGTTCGTAAAGACCGGATGTTCCTCCGTATCTTACACCATCTATGATTATATTATCATCCTTGTCTATATCGAAAGCCTTATCCCCAAGCATCGTTCCACTATTGCCAAAGTATACACCATACACATAGTCCATTGTTGTATCCTTATCACCACTTAGGATTGCGCTCATGTATTTTTGCCCCAGCGGACCGAAATGACTGCGAAACGTTTCTTGTCCCTCGGATGTTTGAAGTTGCTGTCTGATAGATGTTACAAACGACTCATTGGGACTAGTTTCGAAAACGTCGTCATCAATAGTTGCGAGCGATTGTACACTGGGAAATGTACTTATTGGTGTGTGAGGAACGGGAGACTCGTTTGATGTAGCATTCCGTCGTTTATGCTTCGATTGAACTGGTGTTGAGGTTATGGGTGAATATTCAGACGACATGTGCCGTTTCCTCTTTGTCTTGCGCGATGTGTTCCCTTTCGGATGGATTTTTTAGGCGTTAATGTTTCATTCCCTTCAACGTCTATGCTCATCGGTGGTGATGTGCTAGCTTCTGTCGCTGAGGTATTTTCCACAATATGTTTTAAGGGTTCGACGATAGGTTTGAAGTATCTCTCCAACGCGACATCTTCCTCCATCTTGCCTGTCTTCAAAGCCTGATGTTTCTTGCGAATGGATTCGCTAGTTTTTGCAATTTCCTTCGCTATTCTCTCGCGATCCTTAATCTCCAGAGTATCGATATCAATCATCGTTGTACCGCTGACGTTGCTTTCCCACCGACGTGTTGATGACAATTGACCGTCTCACGGTACGGCAAACTCGTTAAATCCCTTTCTGTAACGTCCATTGGACATCGCGCTATCCTTGTCTATTACCACGAAACCATACTCCCGTTGCCAACAATTACGACACAAAGCGCAGAAATCCTCGTAAGACATGTCAGTGTTTACGTGATCGTTGTACACATGTTTCAAGTTGGTACCATCCTGCTTAATAATGGATAAGATGTCGCGGATAAGATGTTTGGGTATCTTTGCATACGTCTGACAGAGATAGAAGCAGTCAACGTTCGAGTGGCGCCCCATTGCAAAGTATTCCCTTATCGTATCTTGCTTGTCGCATGCCACGTCATCAAAGATGAAAATAGAATTCGGAAGCGATTCACACGGTGGGATGACGTCACTGTTATTCGAAAACGTAAAGTAGCCAATTTCATCTATCGGAGTCAATAAATTCTCCAAATACTGATATTTCGGCTGTTGCAACGACTTGGAGTACACGTACACGTTCTCGAAGCGGACGCCGTGAGGACTTTCCAACAAGCTCACCAACACGTTTGTCTTTCCGCAATTTGATGGGCCACAAACGAGGCAGCGTATAGTGTTTGGTAGCATGCTACCATGTCTGCGTCTTGTTTTCGAAGACATCACTCGTGATTTATCGTCAAAATTTGTCACGCGTATCGTTACAGGTTGTCGCACGAATCGCATCCTCTCCGCAAACTGTGAAAAATGATTTTGATACGTCGAAGCGCCCTATTTATAGGTCCGCATCGACTCAAAACAGCTCAGTATTCAAAATGCTTCTGATCCTGTCGGATAATTGCGATATTCGAGACCTAACCTCTGAGCAGTTGAAATATATACCAAAGATTATTCTACTCCGAGAGTTTGGGAGACACATTGATCAGTTGTGGGACAGACTCCCCAGAGCACATAAAAGCCGATTCTGAGGTTCGGCAGTATCGTCGGTGTCTGGAGCATTATAATCGTCCTTGGCAGCGAACGCATATCGACGGTCCAGCACCATTGATTAAAAACTGTAGCGAATGTCGCCGACGAGAGTAAAGAAAGGCTGTGGTTTGTTAAATCGAGCGATAAACGCGCTACCTATCGAATTACATATTCCGGGATACCAGTTTTGCGGTCCAGGAACACATCTGGCAAAACGATTGGCTAGAAGGGATCAAGGCATCAATCCGTTGGACGCGGCGTGTCGCGAACACGATATTGCATATTCGCGCAGCAACGACCTCGGCGAAAGGCACGCGGCAGATAAAGTTCTCGCTGACAAAGCGCGAAAACGCATCGTTGCGCGAGACTCGACTCTGGGTGAAAGAGGTGCTGCTACAGCTGTTTGGGCAGCTATGAAAGCCAAGGCGAAAATCGGAATGGGGATGAAAACAAAACCCCGCAAAAGTACTCCAAAGAGAGCGCCGAAAAAGCGGATTCTACCGGTGGCAAAACGGGGTGGTATATTACCACTTCTCCCGCTGCTAGGTGTTCTCGGATCTTTAGCTGGTGAGCGGCGGGGATCGCCAAGGCGGTAAACGATAATAAGGCGGCGCAACATCAGCTGCAGGAAATGCAACGTCATAATCGCTCCATGGAAGGCCGCGGACTTTATCTCGCACCATACAAGCGTGGACAGGGAATATCGAAACGAAAAAAAAACGCCGAAAAGAAAATAAAAATGCCCACGGGTGTAACTACCGATGCACAATTGGAGGAGTTGGCAAAACGTATGCGTATTCCATTCTTTAGAGGTGTTTTTATGCGAAACGCGCTACCAGTCGGAGGAGTACGTCGAAACGAGAGCGGTATTGTAAATTTGGACAATGTCGAGGGGTCGGGGACTCATTGGGTGGCATATGCGAAGAGAGGGTGTCGAGCTATATATTTCGACAGCTTTGGAAATCTTCGACCGCCCAAGGAATTGGTAAAATATCTGGATAAGGATGCTGTGAAAATTGAATACAATCGAACGTCTTATCAGAAGTACAATCAGAGCAATTGTGGACAACTTTGTCTACGCTTTCTACAAACGATCGGTACCAAATTTAAGGATTGACTTCCCGCCACTCTGATTCAGTACTAATCGAGCCGTACAGTTCGGAATATGTCGTTAACATTCACTCTAACCGGCAAGAGTAGCACCCTCGCGGTGAGCTACTTTCCACCCATAGATTTGAGCGACGATGATTACGAGCTTGGTCTAACAACCTTTGAAACTTATCACACCATACCAAACATCGACTCGAACAATGATAAATTCTACTTCACCGTAAACTATGACATCAGCAACAGCGTCGACACCACTCCTGAATACATTACGATTCCCCATGGCTCCTACGAACTAGACGCCATTGCCAAGTATTTGAAGCAGCGATTACTCGAGCGGTATCCTCAAAATCTCGACGGTACCGATGACAGTGACAACGATGCGTATTCAATAGTGTTGCGTCCCAACAACAACACCATGAAAAGCGAACTGTACTGTCGGTTCACCGTAGATTTTACAAAGCCTAATAACATTGGATCGCTATTGGGATTCTCGACGAATCGGGTATTAGAACCAGGACGGTGGCACGAATCGGACGATCCAATTAATATCATGAACGTGAACATTGTTCGTATAGAATGTAGCGTGACCGCTGGCGCGTACAACAGTGGGAGGCGTGTCCATACGATACATGAATTTTCTCCGAGAGTTCCACCAGGATATAAGATATCGGAAACGCCCGCGCAGATCATTTACCTTCCAATCACCGCACGGATCATTACGGATCTAACGATACGCGTTGTGGATCAAAACGGACGGTTGCTCGATTTTCGAGGTGAAGAGATTACCATCAGATTGCACGTACGACGGCGACGACGATAATACATGTGGTGCGAACGAAAGAGATGCTTGTATTGAACGACTCTAGAAACCCGTTTCTTCCAAGTGAAATTGTTTACAACAACTGCAACAACAACTGCAACAGCTCCGATCACGCTAAAAAGAAGAGGCTCAGTGCTGCGAACATTGCATTTTTGAAATCATTGGGATTCATTGTGCGCATTTAGGTTGAAAAATGGTTGACATTCTAAGTATTGGAGGGAAGCCGACGTTTGATGACCGCATCGTCAAGCTTCAGACTCACACATACAACCCATACGTCAACACAACGTTTGGATACAGCGATGAGATAAGAATACCGATACAACAGCAGGATTTATACACATTGCCGTGTGAAAGTTTTCTCTATGTGGAGGGGAAATTGAAGATAAATAAGCCAAAACATGCATTAACGGTGACGTTGGGAAATAATTGCATGGCGTTCTTAATCGATGAGATTCGATACGAGCTGAATGGCGTGGAGATTGATCGCAGCAGAAACGTTGGAATAACTAGCACGCTTAAAAACTATGTATCGCTGACATCTGGCGAAGACAAAAATATGGAGAATGTTGGATGGGGGTTGAAACGGCGGGATGGGCCAATAGTGAAAAGTCATTTCAATTTTTGCATCCCACTCAAATATTTGCTGGGATTTTGTGAGGACTACAAACGCATGATTATTAATGCGCGTCACGAATTGATTTTAATACGATCGCGCAACGACAACAATGCTCTGATAGGATCGCCGATGTTGGAACCAGAAATTGAATTGGTTAAACTACAATGGCGGATGCCCCATGTGACGTTAAATGACGTTAATAAGCTATCGTTGCTACATACTTTGGAACGTGGACAAAACCTGAGCATTTGTTTTCAATCGTGGGATCTGTACGAGTATCCTCTCTTACAGAGCACGACCAAGCATTCGTGGGCCGTGAAGGCATCTGCACAGCTGGAGAAGCCGCGATGCGTGATCCTTGCTCCACAGACTGGTCGAAGAAATGTGATGAGTGAAGACGTTACTATGTTCAACAACTGCAAATTGGCCAATGTAAAACTTTTTCTCAACTCGGAATTTTACCCATATGATGATCTGAACTTGGACTTTGACAAGAATAAGCATGCCATCTTATATCACATGTATACGCAATTCCGTAAATCATATTATGGGTATAGTTGCAACGAGGCATTATTCACCGTGGCTGAATTTTTACAATTTGGCCCCCTCGTGGTAATTGATTGCTCGCGACAAAATGAGTCGATCAAGAATGGCACCGTGGACGTGCGCATAGAATTCGAGTGTAAAGAGAATGTGCCTGCAAATACTACAGCCTACTGTCTGATTCTACACGATAGAGTGGTTGAATACAATCCATTGACAAACATGGTGCGCAAAATAAATTAAATTACCACGCTACTTGCCCGCCCTCTCCTGTTCGAAATTCGCAAAAAAATTTCATCGTGAAAATCGAGATGTTTTACGAGAAAGACTGCATTCTCTCGTCTGTCTTGGAAGCGAGTGGACCTCCAAATTGTATCGATAATGGCTGTACCAACGTTCGTTGACATGCAAGGGTTCATCGTTGATGGAAGATTTGTCGTCAAGGAAGTGGCTGTCCTACGAATGGGAACAATTCTCTCGCACTATATTTTTGGGAGTTCGATGCCGCATTATCTTCTTTCGAAATCTGACAAATCAAGCATCCGCTGGTTAACGGCGAAACATCATGGGTTACGCTGGGACGATGGAGAAGTTCCATACAGTATGGCTAAACGGCTAATTTCGAAAGCTGTAGCTGATGCGATCGATGAAGAAGAGGATGACACGTGCCATGTCGTATATGTTAAAGGGCTGCAGAAACGCGAATGGCTTGCGGATTTCCTCGATGAAAGTACGAGAGCAGACGCGGTCATCGAGACGCTGGACATTGACTACGAGGATATCAAATCTCTAAATAAGCTAAATGTAGTTAATACTCTGCGATGTGGTAGACACGCGAAACACTGTGCCATGCAAAATGTATTTAAAATATTCAACTGGTGGTCTAAACACCAGGGAAATTCATAAATAAAATATAATCAATTTTTTAATGCGCATAATTTTCTTCACCCTCACCCAACCCAACCTCATGCGTTTGATGTCCGCTAGATTAAGACGATACTTATGCAGATGTCGTTCGATACACGTTCGATACCCGATCAAAGCCATTCGATGCATGATCAAAGTGTCTAAAGAAGAAGGGAAAAAGATGCGTGGGAATAAGGAGAGGATGGTCTACGAAGAAGAAATGTGCAGTTTGTGAAAATGAATGCGGAGAACAACAGCATCGTACTTTTGCACAGCTACGCACTTCTCGATTTCATGATAGGAGGGGGTTTTTACATGTGAGAGCTAGGAGATGCAGCGAGACCAGTCGTCTGTTAATTGTGGAAGGCGAACAGTCTGATTTCTGTGAAAAGTTTTTGTGTAACACTTTTTTCATCTTAAGTGAAATTGCTTTGAAGACGATTGCTTTCCAAGGATATCGTCAGTCGTTCAACGCATAGAAAATACAATCGAATAATACCGTGAGTTTCCATTATCATATTTTTTCTTTTAGCGAATCGCTATGTTAGTAACTTTGAGAATTATAAGAAAAAAAAATCGGTTTCAGATTATGTCATTGCCTATAAATTTGGAACGTCCAGCTACCGCTACGATCACCGCTGCTGCGAACATTATTCATTCATCCAGTCCGAAAGTGTATGTGGCGTGTCGAAATGTTGCGGTTCAAACCGAAGAAATTCGATGCGCAGAACTTTATGAGGCGGAAGCTAATCAGGATGGTGACATTTATTTAAAAGTATTTCGCAACCTAACGAATGGTTATGCGTATGAGTACCTCGATGATGAGCAATATTGGTTGCGCCGATACGCAGACCAATTGTTTATAAACAATTACAACGATGATGATGATGATGATGATGATTATTATATACGTAGGAATATAGCTCGGCGGAATCGTGAGGGTGTTCCAAAGAGCGTGGTTTGGCGAAACGTGAAAACAGAGATTGATGATGATTCCATTTTCGCGAATAAAATATCGGGGCTTTGGGCTAGCGTTGTTGCAGTTCAAACTGACCCTGCGCAAGTTCCTGTAGATTTATCATTAAATATGCTATTTGCTGATGATGTTATCGAGTGGGATAATTAAGCCAAAACCACTCGCCACCTGCGTCCTTAGAATAGTTTATATTTTTTATATTTTCTATTCTAGTTTTATATTCTATGTAACAATATATATATCTTAAACGCATATTCTGTCTCCATTTTATTTACCCGTCTTCCTCCTCGCCTTCTAATTCTAAGATTTATAGACACTGCATAAATCTATTTCGTTCTTCGCGCCGCATGTCACATAATGGTTTGGAAAAATATTTGGGGGTGGGCCAAGGTCATTCTCTCGCTCGGAAAAAATTTCTGGTGGTGGATCGGAGTTTGAAAAAGTTCTCGGGGGTCATTCCTTCCCTCTAAAAAGTTTTCGGCGGTGGGTCCGGTCTACGCGGCGGCTCGGCCTGGAGTGATCCCCTCCATCATCGCGGCTTCCCCCACTCCGCGGCTCGGGCGCGCGCAATCGGTTTTCCTCTCCCCGCAGGCCCCGCGCCCATGTTTCCCTCCGCCGCGCTCCCCCGCGCGCCCTCACTTCCCCCCGCCCCCGCGCTCCCCTCGGAGGACCTGGGTTGGAAACGGCATTACCATACTACTGATGTCCATTTGATTAACCTGTATGCTGTCAAACTTCTGCTTTTCATTACTCATGTGCCCCAGACAGCACACAGACATCTTAAAGACATCTTAAAGACGTCTGGAGTCAGACGTTCCAGACGTCTTTAAGACGTCCGTGAACGTCGTTTTCACGTCTTATACAAGTCTTCGGCACGGCTTATGTCACGAATCAAGACGTCTTAAAGATGTTTTTAAGACGTCTTACAGACATCTTTAAGATGTCTTTTCTCAGACGTCTTAAAGACGTCTTTATAAGGTCCGGGTTCGGAAAAAAAATGTCGGTGACGAGAGGAATCGAACCTAAGACTTTCCGTTTACGAAGCAATCGTTATTCGCACCTACCCAACATACTTCCTTATAAACACTTCCAAATTTTAGCTACATATATATTGTACTAATTGTTTATAAAAACACGCATTACAGCGAAATATTTTACAGAATATTATTATTAAGTGTCTTTATTGGACCATGACAATTACGATATAACAATAATTGTGAATAGGCGAGGTTCAGCATAAGTGCTGCTCTACAACCTAACCTAATCATCATTCGGCCTCTAGACTCATTTCACACATTGTCATATAATTGTATTATAGAAAAATTGACAAAACAAATGTACGATAATTGCGTTACTATATGTTTAATATTCCATACAAATGGTGCAAAAATTTGCAAATCCTTGCGCCGGTCCTGCCTTAAGATTTTTACGGAGGTCATTCGGATGGCTTTTTACCGACGTCTTTAAGATGTCTTTTGACAGACATCTTTAAGATGTCTTTTGACAGACATCTTTAAGATGTCTTTTGACAGATATATTTAGGATGTCTTTTGACAGACATCTTTAAGATGTCTCTTGACAAACATCTTTAAGACGTCTTATGAGCATGTTAAAAACGTCTTGAAGACGTCTTGTGGATGTCTTAAAGAGCACGTCCGTACGACGTCTTAAAGATGTCTTTGTCACGAATCAGGACGTTCAGACGTTCAGACGTAAAACAGACTTAAAATGGACGTCTATAAGATGTCGTGTGCTGTCTGGGTGCGCTGTCGCACCACTATCCAGGTACCATGTGTTCGATTCTTTTCCTCGGTTGTAGAATGCTGTACATTACATCGCATCTTTTCCTTCTTTTCTTGCCGTATTGTCACTCTTGGAATAGCAGTCCTTTGCACGATACCCAAATTTGCTGCACTTGTGGCAGTTTCCATTAAATTTTGGCTTCTTTTCATAATTTTTGTGAGTCCCTTCTTTTGATTTAGTGTTATTCTTCTTCTTCATCACCATTGCACTATTACGATCTGTGTCTTCTTTTTCTGTACGATTGTTAGTTTCTTCTCTTCTTGCTTCTTCCTCTATTAGTTTTATCTTGAGACTTTCGAGGTTAGGTAGTTCGTCACGTGTTTCCATTGCGTTGGCAAAATTTTCGTATTCTGCCGGTAATGATCCTAGCAGCATTATCGACGTTAACTCGTCGGGGATCTTTGCCCCAACTTCCTCCAACTGTTCGAGTTTGTTCTGGAAGGAATTTACGTATTGCGTCATCGTTTGATGCGCGTCCTTTTTCATCCTATTTTGTTCTTTATATAATGCAGCTTTTCTCACCGGACCTTTAGATTCGTGTAATGTCTGCAGCTTTTGCCATGCTTCTCGCGATGTGGTGGCTTTCTTTATGTGACTAATTTGATTTTCCTCCACGCCAGTAAAACCAGCGCCAATGCCTTCTCATCCTTTTTCGTCCATTCGTTTCGATTTTCTTCGGTTCTTACCTCGGTGTCATTGGTAGGGGAAATATGGACAAAACCGGGTACCTGGGTAAAACTGGGACGGACTATTATTTTTAAAAAGGCCTTAAATTTTCCCGCGTCGTTGCAGCCACATATTGTCACGATGTGCGTCGTTCCATCAACAAAAGATGATTGTGTTACAAGCGTCCTTACTAAAGTTATACCGACTTGTGTGTTTTTAAAGGCTCTGATCTAATTTTCGATAGTTAAGAAACTTCGATAATTTTGACAGTATTCAGGTAAGTACTTTTTTGTGCGAATTATGTTAATTGTTGCATATAAAAGTGTAAATAACTAAGACAGTTTGTTTGTACTTCGCCCTGGCATTGTTGATAATTCGTAATATTTACAAAATTGTATGTTTGGGCAAAACCGCACGGGGTAAAACCGGGTACCCGAAAAGGATGAAGTTATTAACATTAAACTAAATCTTAAGGAAGGGCTACAACTAAAGAGAAAGAACACCACAAAATTAAACAAAATACGGAAGGATAATGATAACAGTGGTGATGAAGACGGTGAAGATATGTGCATTTATGTCCAACAATCCTATGCTTCATCCAAATTGAATGAGGTTTGGGTGCAGTGTACAGTTTGTTATAAGTGAGCCACGAAGGCTGCACTGGTTGGGAGACTGAAGAATTGGACGAATTCCGTTGTTATAGGTGCTAGAGTCAGTTTTTACTATGGTACCCGGTTTTACCCAGGCTATGGGGTAAAACCGTAAAAACGAACCATATTTTAAATCGTAATTTTTTTGTATCTGTTATTGTATTTAAAAAAATGGGTATATACTATTATTTAATAAAGAGTTTATTCTAATGAATCCTAATTTCAATTTCATTTTTTCGTTAATAATGTCAAAGTTATAAGCTTTTATCCTTAGCGTCCCGGTTTTACCCATATTTCCCCTATATGCCCATAGTTCATTATAGACGAGGAGGCTCTTCAGTTGGATCTTCCAGGCTTCGTAATTCTTTTCTCCCAGTTTCTGTATGTGGTTGAGATTCATCATGGCCATTTCTCTCACTTTCAATAATCGTTGTTTATACACTTCGCGCAGAGTTAGCGTTCTGTGCCCATAACCTGTCGGGTTTATGGACGAGAGAAATATGATAGAAATATCGTTTAATGAATTAATATTAAGTAATACAGAAATCAATGCGCAGTTTAACACAGGGCGATACCCAACGCGCGTGTTTCATACCACGCCACACCGTATACAACGTACAAGACTCTCCCACTCCAGCCATGCATTCTTATTTAATAAATAAATTAAAGAAACTTGCCAAATTTAATATTCACCTGTTTATCAAAAACATGTCCATTTATTTATACTTTAAGGTCTGCCCTGCCCAATGAATTATTTTTTAAATGGCTGCAGTACATAGACTGTACAAAGGTAGCATAAGCATTAGTCTTTTTATTGGGGGCTTCTATGAATGAGTTGATGAAATATTTACTCTCTTTGGTATAAATTATTAATTTCTGCAAATATGTGCCGAAACATAAGCTGAACGATGACTTTAATAAGAGCCCTCGCTAACTTTCCGGCGTTCGGATGGTAGACGCGTCGTCCAGAATTTTGGGAGGTGACAAATTCCAATTGTTTACACTTTTGAAGAAGAGGAGGGACCTCCCCTCTGTTAATTCGTCGGTGGAGGGGGTATCTTGGCCGTCTTGACGAGATGGAGGAAATGTATTTACAACCAGCTGGTATCAAAAACTAGCCAGGATGATCGGACAGAGCATCTCGCCAGGGTCGCGGTTTATGACGAAATTGCCCCTAGAGTCGGCGGTGGACAACGGTATATATGGTCTGTGAAGTTGGCGCTCCCAAATACGAATTTTTAAAAAAACTCGACGGCATTCCTTTGTCCACCGTTTGTCCACGTCTGTCCAACAAAAATTTTCGTTTGTCCACCCATCAAAAAAAAATTATGAAAAAAAAAATTATTTTCCAGCACCCCCATGAAATTTTTTTAATAATTTGATGAGGGGAAATGATTGTCCATCGTTTGTCCACGTTTGTCCAACAAAAATTTTCGTTTGTCCACCCTTAAAAAAAAAGTTATGAACATATTATCAGTCTGACTTTGTCACCCGTCAACGCCGCACGTGTTTTGTTTTGACTCTGCGTGGCCGTTATTCTTTCCATTATTCCAAGTTTCTCTCGTCTTATTGTGCGATTCTCGAAATTACTATTTATCGTGAGTGTGCGATCTGAGTTTGAGGTTCCTGATCGGTTACTAGCCCTTTCTCAGATTCTCCGAAGTTATATGTAAAAGGCGGCTGAATCATTTTTAATTTACTCTTCAGTGGGCTCTGTGGACTCTTTCTGTTCTGGTGTCTGTTCTTGTTTTTTGAGTAATCTCGTCGTTGTGGACCTGTTTTAAAGAGTAGAGGTGCTTAATTGTGTCTGATGGCTCCACCAGTTAAAAAATGTAAAGGATGTGGAACGACTGTGGTTAATCCAGTCACCTGTGCCAGCTGTGATATCGTGTCTCATCCTGGTTGTCTTAAAAGGACGGGTCACCCCTCGCATGACGGCCTGTTTTTAAATTGCGGCTCGTCGTATTTATCTGGATCAGCTGATGTTGATGTTAACGTCATCAGCTCCCAGTCGGTTATGCCGCATCCTACTTATCCAACTGTCGATGAACTTAAGGCAATGATGAGAGACATGATGAGAGACGTGGTGAGGGAGATAATGAGAGACGAACTTAATAAATTTCGAGAAGAAATGGTCTCAAGCATCAGGTCCGAACTTGCCGACCTTAAATCCAAAACGTCTGACCTAGATGGTCGTGTATGCCAGCTGGAACAGGATTTCACGAGCTTGTCCGGTCAGCAGTCAACGGGTCCCCTGGAAATGGATAAGTTCATGGCTGAGATGAACGATAGGCAGGCGAGGGCGAAGAACATCATCGTCCATGGGTTGCCAGAGTCGCCCAATTCCCTGACGGATCTCTCTCGCTCCCATGACCTTGAAGGGGTTAGATCCATCCTTGGTCAGATCCAGTCCTCCGAGTACTCTAATCTAACGTTACGTAGACTTGGGAAACGTAATGACTCTGCTCCTAGGCCCCTGTGTGTGACCTTGAATTCATCTGAGGCTGTTATCAATATCCTACGAGGCAAGTCCCGCTATTCAGGGCCGTGTAAACTAACCGATGACAAGACCAGGTCACAGCGTCAAGCGTTGGAGCTGCTCAGGATGAAACTGAGGGAATTTCACCAGCAAGGGGTCACGAATAAGACCATCAGATATATTCATGGAGTGCCGACCATCGTGGAAAGAAGACCAACACGCGATCCTGCCTCAAAAAACCAATAAGTCGTCCCATGGTGTACTTTCAGAATGTTCGAGGGCTGAGAACCAAACTTGAAGAGTTGAAAAATGCTATAATTTGTTCTGCTGTCCATTACGACATTATTATTTTTGTAGAAACTTGGCTCAATGAATCTATCTCCTCGTCTGAGCTAGGCCTGAATAATTTTAACATTTTTCGAGTAGATAGATCCTCTCGCACTAGTAGCTTCTCAAGAGGTGGAGGGGTCCTTATTGCAGTTAAAAGCTCGGTGTCTAGCTTTAGGATTCATCCCTTATGGGACGATCTGGAACAGATCTTTGTACGTGTACGCCTTCTGGATAAGTACATTATTTTTGGTGCTTTATATCTCCCACCAGCCTCCCATCCAGATCTCTTTGAGAAACACGTTGGCTGTGTTTCGCAGATTTTTCAAGACTTTTCCGAAGATGTTTTCTGCCTTTTTGGAGATTATAATCTCCCTCATGCAGTCTGGCCTACTGGTGTGGGCTTAAGTTGTTCCAAAAAACCGGGTATTCCAACTTCTGAGTCAACTGCCATTGATCTTCTTCTTGAGGGGTATAGCTACTGCGGCCTAGCTCAGGCGAATACTATCTCTAACTCTTTCAATAGTCTCTTAGATTTAATTTTTGTTAAAGATACATTAGTTTTAGTAGATAATGCCGTTGATGTCCTAATCTCTCCTGATCGGTATCATCCACCGTTAATTGTGTATTTAACTGATTTAGTTGTGTCAACTGATATGAGCCGTGATTGTGTCACTTATTTCGATTTCAAGCGAGGCGATTATCCCAGCATTATTAATCACTTAAATGCAATAGACTGGGATTCCGAGTCCAGGGGTATTAACCCTGATCATGCGGTGAACAGTCTATATTCTCACCTTAATCATGTTATTGAGGCTTTTGTCCCTGTGAAGACTTTTAGACCATCGCTTTATCCTCGGTGGTTTTCGTCTCGATTGAAATCGCTCATTCGCGACAAGAAGCGTGCGCACAAGATATATAAAACCTCTAATTCTAGTAGTGACTACTTGCTATTTTCAAGCCTTCGATCGCAGTGTAAATTACTAGCTAAATCGGATTACCGGGCGTATGTCGAAACCACGGAAATTTCGCTACAAGATAATGTAAGGTGCTTCTGGAGCTTTGTGAATGCCAAACGGGGTAACCAGGGATTACCTGCTTCCATGTGTAATGATAGTTCAACCGCTTCGTCGAGTTTGGCAATCGCAGATCTCTTTGCAACTTACTTTGGATCTGTTTATACTACTCCCAGTATGCAGTCATCGGCCTTGGACACTAACCATATCTCCGAAAAGAATCTTATTCTAAATGATCTCTCTGTTTCTATTGGTGATATTTTCACTAAGCTCAGTGGTCTCGATATGAAAAAGGGCCCAGGTGCAGATGGCATTCCCCCTCTGTTCCTAAAACAGTGCAGTTTTATCCTGGCGAGACCTCTTTGGAATATTTTTAATGCTTCCCTTACTACCGGAGCTTTTCCCAAGATATGGAAGTCCAGTCTCGTTACTCCAGTTTTTAAGGCCGGTGACCGAGCTGATGTACGTAATTATCGTCCTATATGCAAACTATCTTTGATGCCTAAGGTATTTGAGGAGTTTTGTATCTAGAGCCCTTGACGAGGGCCATCAGGTAGACACTGTATACACGGATTTCCGGAAGGCTTTCGATACCGTTGACCACTCGGTATTGCTTCGTAAACTCTCATTATGGGGGTTTGGGGGGTCCCTTTTAACCTGGATAAAAAGCTATCTAACAGGGCGTGAGCAGTTTGTCAGGGTATCGAATTGTCTTTCATCTCCGATTGGTGTTTCCTCTGGCGTTCCTCAGGGATCGCATCTGGGGCCCTTATTGTTTAATATATTTATAAATGATATCGCTGATATTCTTTCAAACACCAATTTTCTTTTGTATGCTGATGACTTGAAACTGTTTAGAATAATTCAGGGTGTCGAAGATGCTCGCAGTATGCAGGAGGACTTGGTAGGGCTAGAGCGATGGTGTGTGATTAATGGGATGCAGCTGCACACGGATAAGTGTGTTGTTCTTAGTGCCTCTCGCTCTAGGTCACCTGTCAATTACTCTTACTATTTACAGGGTGTTGTGCTAAGGGAAGTTCATGAGGTCATTGACCTGGGGGTCTGCATAACACCCTGTTTCGATTTCAGGCCTCATTATAATCGCTGTATTAATAAGGCCATGAGAGCAGTGGGTTTTATCTCCAGGTTTGCGAGGCATTTTATGAAAATAGAAACCCTGAGGTTGTTATACGTGGCCTTAGTTAGGCCTCACGTAGAATATGCTTCGATCATTTGGAGCCCTAGGCATGCGAAATATATAAAAGCAGTTGAAAGTGTGCAGCATAAATTCCTTAGATTTGCCTTACGCACTCAGGGTAACCCTATGGACAGAACTGACCATGATTATCGCCAGGCACTTTCATCTCTTAAGTTAGCCACACTGGAAGATCGTAGGCATATTGCAGATGCGATGTTTCTGTATAAGATTATTAATGGCCTCATAAGCAGTCCTTATTTGTTGTCCTTAGTTAAGTTTAATGCGCCAGTGAGAGGCTTGCGGTCAAGGCCTACATTCGTCTCTAGTTTGCCGAATTATCGGTTTTATGCGTGTGACCCTATTAATAGGGCAATGAGTACTATGAACCAACGTTTTAGCAGTGCAGACCCCTTCCTGTGCTCTCTTTATTCGTTTAGGATGTTACTTCAAAGGATTGTTTTCAACCAGAGTGGTGTAACGTAATGTATCTGTTTTGTAATGTTATGACGGTTATTATGCTATATACTAAGTATTAATTGTTGCGAATTTTGTGCACAGACTCTCTGTAAATTTCCCTAGTTTTTTTTCCTTATTCTTTTTATATACCATGGGATTTCCCGTATGATAAATAAATAAATAAATATTAAGAAAATTTGTAGTCGGCACCCTCCATTATCACTTTTCAACTTTTAAAAAAAGGGATATGATTGTCCACGATCTAGCATCGTTTGTCCACCAAAAATTTTCGTTTGTCCACCCTCTCGAATTGAATTATAAATAATAATGGCCAAGATGTACGCTACGGTTGAAGCGATCGCGTATAAGTTCAATTTTTAATTAATTAAACGATGAAATCGTTTGTCCAACGATTTATTTTGTTAGTGTAGATGTAGAAGACGTTTGTCCACCCCCTGATTTCGTTTGTCCACCCTCTAGAATTAACTTAAAAATAAAAATCGCGAAAAAGACGTGTACTGGTGAAGCGATCGCGTATAAGTTTGATTTTTAATTAAATAAACGATGAAATCGTTTGTCCAACGATTCATTTTGTTAGTGTAGATGTAGAAGACGTTTGTCCACCCCCTGATTTCGTTTGTCCACCCTCTCGAATTGAATTACTAATATTAATGTCCAAGATGTACGATACGGTTCAAGCGATCGCGTATAAGTTCGATTTTTAATTAAATAAACGATGAAATTGTTAAGATTATAACACTGAATGCGATGGATGGGTCACACAAAACGGCGTATATGACGATTCAATTTATTTAATAGAAACTTTGATCGCAGCTATACACGAGTAGTACATCGAGCAATAATGCAATGAAGGGGGGAACAGAACAATGTAGGAGATATCGATTCATGGATCGATATCTGACAGGTGACTGCAACCGTATGTAGATGTCGCGACCTAACGGGTTCCCGATGCATTTCTCAACACTCCCTCTCATTGGGAACTTTCACCTCTTTCAAACCCATGCTTGAAATGTGTTTGACATGACTGGGTTTACATAGGCTCTTCGTCAACACGTCAGCTGTCATCTCGCTAGTGGGCAGGTAGTTTAGAGAAATGGAGCCCTCCTGAAAAACCTGACGTACGTAATGATGGCGGATGTCTATGTGTTTGGTGCGCGCATGAAAGTCTGGATTTTGAATCAGCTTAGAAGCGCTCTGGTTGTCACAAAAGATTACGGTCGCTTCCTTCAATTTGGGCAGTCCCAACTCCATCAATAGCTGGCGCAAATATACGGCTTCTCGAGCGGCCTCAGTTAGGGCCATATACTCGGCCTCGGTACTCGAGATCGCCACGCTCCGCTGTCTCCTTGACTCCCATGATATGGCGGCGTCGGCCAACTTGAACACGAAGCCGGTACGGGACACTCGAGTATCAATGTCCCCGCCTCAATCAGAGTCCGAGTATCCCAGTAATGGCTTATTCGTACTTCTGAAACATAAACTAAGATTAGCGGTTCCCTTGAGATAACGCAATACCCTTTTTGCGGACAGAAAGTGACTCTTCCTCGGGGAACTATGGAAACGGCTCAAGGCGCTGACTGCGTGCATTACGTCAGATCTGGTGGCGATGGCAGCGTACATCAAGGATCCAAACAGTGATTGGTATTCGACTGGGTTGACTTCGGGAGACTCGTCTTGCTCGCTCATTTTTATCTCTGATTCCAGCGGCGTAGTAGCAGTTTTGGCCTCCTCGAGACCGAATTTCCTCACCATGTCTTGTATGTATTTTTGTTAACTCAGGGTGACTTCCTTGGAATCACCGTCTTGGGAGAATTGTATACCCAAACAGTATTTGAGTTCGCCAAGGTCCCTCATCTTGAACTGCCTTTTTAGTTTCTCTTTCACTCTGCACAAAAATTGGTCATTGTTAGTGGCGATGATTAAATCATTCACGTAGACAGCCATGATGAGTATCTTAAGTGCATCTCGCATGTAATATACACAATGATCCGCTTCAGCTTGTTTCAGGCCGAACTCTTTTAGATAATGGTCAAGTTTTTGAAACCACTGCCTCCCAGACTGCTTCAGACCATATAAAGATTTCTTTAGGCGATAGACATGATCTTCTTTTCCGGGTACAACAAACTGGTCGGCTTGCTCCATATAAATCTCCTCGTTTAAGTCACCGTAGGTGTACGCCATGGTTATGTCTAGTTGATACAAGCTCAGTTTTAGTTCTGCGGCCAAGGCTATTACAGCTCTGATTGACGTCAGACGTGCGACTGGTGCGAACGTTTCATTGAACTCTATTCCTGGTCTTGCGCTACTGGTCTGAATCCTCGAGCTACTAACCTGGCCTTTCGACGCTCTATCGTGCCGTTAGCGTTGTATTTGGTTTTGAGTACCCATCGCGATCCGATGGGCGTTCTGTGATTCGGGCGCTCGACCAGTTCCCATACTCCATTTTCGACCAAGGCCTCGTATTCCTTTTTCATGGCCAACTTCCATGCTTCCGCATGAGGGCCGGCTAGAGCTTCATTCGTCGATTCGCTGGGACACTCGACTAGCTGGGCGGAACCTAGATTTGTCAGCATCACTGCGTACCTTTTCTTTGGTCTCCCTCTTTTTCCCGTTCGTATGAGGGTAGGTCTGCCAGGCCCCCTTTTGGGCGTCTGCTGTTCGTTATTCGTCTGCTCCTCTGGGTGAGATTCTTGATCCCGTTGCTTGTCAATTTCTTCAAGGGCGCTCCCATCACCCTGGTCTTCGACAATCTCCTCATCGAGTTCCTCGTTTCTTACGTCATCCTCACTCTGTCTTTCGGTTTCATCATCGCCCTGTAAGTTGTACTCGAATCTTTCCTTGTATTGTTCATCGATGTTCTTTACTTGAAGGTCCTCGTTCTTCTTTCGGTTTAGAAATGTCACGTCTCTACTCGTTATCACCCTTTTTCTTTGTGGGTCCCACAATCTATATCCTTTGGATTGATCAGAGTAGCCCAGGAAGGTACACCTTGTCGATCTGGAGTCGAATTTGTCTTTTCCTGGTTGCTTTCTTAATACGTAAGCCTCGTCTCCAAAAACCTTGAAATGATCCACACTCGGTTTCCTCTGATGCCATATTTCATATGGCGTTTTGCCGTGGACTGTTGGGCATCTGTTCCTGACATAGGCGGCTGTGTTTATGGCTTCCGCCCAAAAATGGGTTGGTAATCTTGATTGAATCAACATGCAGCGCGACATTTCGACTAGGGTCCGATTCATCCTTTCGGCGACCCCATTCTGTTGGAGTGTGTGAGGTACGGTGAATTCCCTGCGAATGCCGCATTTCTCTAATTCGTCCGTAAAATCTTTACCTAAGTACTCCAGCCCATTATCTCTTCTAAGGGTTTTTATTCTTTTAGTTCTATGGTTTTCCACTACAGCTTTGAAATTCAGGAATGCCTTCTTCACTTCATCTTTTGATTTAAGGAAATAGACGTGCACCCACCTGGATTTCTCGTCGATGAAAGTAGCAAAATACCTTGATCCACCCATCGATTTGTGGCACATGGGTCCACACACGTCGGAGTGTATTAAATCCAATACCTCTACGTTTTTCGGATCAGAGTTCTTCGGCATTGGACGTCTGCTTTCCTCTCAGGCATATCTCGCAGGTGTCCATCTTCTCAATTTTCATATTTTGCAAGCCATCCACCATATTTTTTGTAGCTAGCATCCGAAGATCAGTCTGGTTCAAATGTCCGTACCGGTCGTGCCATTCTTCGATTGAAACTTTGTTCTCGCTGGCCACGGCGGTTGAATCTGTTTTAATATTCAAAAAATATAAATCTGCCTCACGGTTAGCAATTAAGAACGGTTTACCATCTTGTCCCAAGATGGTAGCTGCCTCTTTATCGAAAGAGATCCTGTTCCCTCTGGATACGGCCTTTGAAACGGAAACTAAGTTTGTCTTTAAATCTGGTATGAACAGCGTGTCCTTGAGATTCAATTTCCTAACTCTATTTTTTATGTACCTATTCAAAACTACCGTGCCCTTCCCTTTTATGGTGGCCGACTTACCATCGGACAATCTCACCGTCTGGTCAGCCACTGGTATGATGAATAGGAAACTGTTCCTGTCGCAACACATGTGCGACGTGGCACCGCTGTCCAGGCACCACTTCATTCGAAGGTCAATTTCTGTGTTGAGTGCACAATCTTTAATTAACTTGCTCACCTGAACACCCTCTTGGTTTGGTATGTATACGAGAGAGAGGGAGGTCTTTCCATCACTAGAAGTTTCTTCGTGCTGTTGTGTCAACTGCGCCCTTTGTTCGTCTGCTTTCTTCTTCAAGCATTGGGAGGCCTTGTGTCCTCGTTTGTGGCAATAAAAACACTCTATTGCCTTATCGCTTTCGACTTTACTGCTCGGGCCTTTGCTCCATTTTTCCCTACTTGAGGTCGGTTTCATACGAGTTCGGTCCAGTTTATCGGTTGCTCGGTGATTCTTCTTCCCATTTTGGGCCTCACTTCCATCCCGTGCCTGCAGTGCTTCTTGATGTCCCTGAATACCCATGGGATTTTTTCTGGCTGTGGCCTCTTCTAGTAGTTTGATTTTTAATGCGTCTGGATTGGGCAAATTGTCCCGAGCCTCAATAGCGCATCGAAAATTTTCGTACGTGCTTGGAATACTGTACAAGAGCAATATTGACAGTAAGTCATCGGCAGCTTGTATTTCCAACTCTTTTATCTTGTCCACGCAACTAAAAAATTCGTTTAGATGCTCAGTCATGTTTCCCGTATCTGATAATTTAGTGAACAACATTTGTTTAAGTAATGTGGCCTTTCTAGCAGGCCTTTAGAGTGGTAGATTTCTTCTAGTTTTGTCCAAACTTCTCTGGACGTTTTGCAGTGTTTCACATAGCATAGTTCACTCGAACCCATGGCTAGTATAATATCAGCGCGAGCTTTACTGTCCTTTTTATCCCATGCAGACATATCAGCTGCAGCCTCCGGTCTGACTAGCGTGCCGTTCGCGTAGTCCCAGAGATCATTTTTAATTAGTATTGCCTCCATCTGCAATTTCCAAGTGTCGTAATTTTCTTTATTCAATTTTTCAATGTTTATGTTGGTTCCACTCGACAGATTACTTCCTTCAATGTCCAGACCTTTGTGTGAACAATCTTCAACTGAATTGTCCCGCGACACGTGTTCTGTTTTCACCTCTTTTAGCTTAGATTCTTGACCCTCCAGCTTTATTCGTATTTGTCGATTCACAATCGCACAACAGAAATTATTTATGCGCAGTGGAAGCGTGCTGGGCCCATAACCTGTTAAGATTATAACACTGAATGCGATGGATGGGTCACACAAAACGGCGTATATGACGATTCAATTCATTTAATAGAAACTTTGATCGCAGCTATACACGAGTAGTACATCGAGTAATAATGCAATGAAGGGGGGAACAGAACAATGTAGGATATATCGATTCATGGATCGATATCTGACAGGTGACTGCAACCGTATGTAGATGTCGCGACCTGACGGGTGCCCGATGCATTTCTCAACAGAAATCGTTTGTCCTTCGATTCATTTTGTTAGTGTAGATGTAGAATACATTTGTCCACCCCCTGATTTCGATTGTCCACCCTCTCGAATTGAATTAAAAATAAAAATCGCGAAAAAGACGTGTACTGGTGAAGCGATCGCGTATAAGTTCGATTTTTAATTAATTAAACGATGAAATCGTTTGTCCAACGATTCATTTTGTTAGTGTAGATGTAGAAGACGTTTGTCCACCCCCTGATTGCGTTTGTCCATCCTGCAGAATGGAATTATTAATAATAATCGCGATATTTTTTTAAATTAAACATTGAAATCGTTTGTCCAAGGATGCAGTTCTGTAGTGTACATGTAGCAGACATTTGTCCACCCCATGATTTCGTTTGGCCAGCTTTCAGAATCGACTTAATTGCGTGCATTGAATTTATTATTTCCTTCTTCACTATCTTGGCAAAATTACGTCGGCGTCGTTTGACTCGCGTGATCGTATGATCCGCGAGTACAAATGCCATGGCTGGCACTTGTGACCACTGTTAGAACCTATGGTACCGCACTTTACAGAGCGGTGCGACACCGTACCGGTCAAATTTATTATTGCTTTCGTCAATTCTCGGCAAAATTATGCCGGCGTCGTTTGACTCGCGTGATCGTACGATCCGCGAGTACAAGTTCCATGGCTGGCACTTGTAACCACTGACAGAGCCAGTAGTATCACACTTTACAGCGCGGTGCGACACCAGACCGATTCAATAGTTTTACTATTGTAAAATATCATTATCATATATTCTGTTGAATTAAAGTTTCAACAGAATTTTTATATTTTTATGAATATCATGCTTGTCGGAATTACTTTTACGGTTTTTGTATTTGAAATTTTTCGCAATTTTTGACTATTGTCATTGTGTACTGTCCATATTCCTGTTGTATTACGGCAATATGCTGTATAATATCCTGGGCTATGACATACGATGCCACTTAAAACGTATAGTGCATCTTCAATATGAATCTTTTCCGGTATGCTATTTAAAAGTATTTCATTTATTTTATTTAATTGGAAAAAGATTTCGGTGTCTATGAACACATATGATTTTGGTTCTCTTTTTAATTGCACTGCTGATTGACATGTCTTACACATGCGTGTTTGTACACTGAAGAATTGCGCAACAAAATTATCAAAAGTTTGTTTAAAATCTTCGGTTTTTAGTGTATTAATTAAATCTACGAGGGAAACATGGGCGCGGGGCCTACGGGGAGAGGAAGACCGGTTGCGCGCGCACGTGCCGCGGAATGGGGGAAGCCACAATCGTGGAGGGGATCACTCCAGGCCGAGCCGCCGCGGAGATCGGGCCCACCGCCGAAAACTTTTTCCGAGGGAGTGAATGACCCTCTAAAAAATTTGTGGGGGCGGATCCTGTATGAAAAACCTCTTTTTCAGACTCGATCCGCTCCCCAGAAATTTTTTCCCCCAAATATTTTTCCAAATTAAAATTATGTGGCGAAAGGAGAAGGACGGGTAAATAAATTGATAAATAATATACGTTTAAAAGTGATTATATATTGTTACAAAAGAACAAAAGAACAAAAGAACAAAAGAACAAAAGAACAAAAGAACAAAAGAACAAAAGAACAAAAGAACAAAAGAACAAAGGAACAAAGGAACAAAGGAACAAAGGAACAAAGGAACAAAGGAACAAAGGAACAAAGGAACAAAGGAACAAAGGAACAAAGGAACAAAGGAACAAAGGAACAAAGGAACAAAGGAACAAAGGAACAAAGGAACAAAGGAACAAAGGAACAAAGGAACAAAGGAACAAAGGAACAAAGGAACAAAGGAACAAAGGAACAAAGGAACAAAGGAACAAAGGAACAAAGGAACAAAGGAACAAAGGAACAAAGGAACAAAGGAACAAAGGAACAAAGGAACAAAGGAACAAAGGAACAAAGGAACAAAGGAACAAAGGAACAAAGGAACAAAGGAACAAAGGAACAAAGGAACAAAGGAACAAAGGAACAAAGGAACAAAGGAACAAAGGAACGGAGGAACAAGGGAACAAGGGAACAAGGGAACAAGAGAATAAGAGAATAAAAGAATAATAAAAAAGAATATAAATATAAAAAAATAGAATAATAAAAAAGAATATAAATATAAAAATAGAATAATAGAAATGAATATAAATATAAAAGAAGACATAATAAAAAAAAATTAAAGTAACGATGAAGATGAAGATGTTGGTGACGGCGACAGCGTCGCCGGTGGCCACCAGGGTGGCGTGTCAGACGATGACGATGACGTTGACGACGCCGGTGACGCCGCACGCATTTCAAGTGCCATCACCCACCCTGGATGTGGTGGCGGCGGCAGTGGACCGCGAACGTCGATCCAGGGTGGTGATGGGCGCCGTGGCCGCGGCAGGGCCCCCCCAAGTATTACATACCTGCAGAGGCGGCGACGGAGGTGATGGGGGGGGGAGCAGAGGTGATGAAACTGATGGTGACGACGGCAGCGGGGACTGCGGCGGCGGCGACGGCTGCGGCGACGGCTGCGGCGACGGCTGCAGCGACGGCAACGGAGAACCCCAGTCGCTTGACCACGTCGGTGACAGCGGTTGCGAATTAGAATTCTAGAACATAGAACACCACGATATTGACACTAATGCCTGATTTAATTTCACTCGGTGTCAACGGTTAAACGCGATAAATATAAAAATATTGATAAGTACATACCTCGGGGTCGCACTCCGGGGCAATCTTGATTAATCGCATTATTAAAAAAAACTTGGCTCACAAAAAATCAGACTTAGCTGCCACTGTCATGATTTGAATGCGACTGGTCTCGCTACATCTCCTGGCTCTCGCATGCAAACTCCTATCATGAAACTGAATGTTGCTTACATTGCAGAAAAGTAAGATGCTACCGTTCTCTACCTTCATTTTCGCTGACCATCCTCTCCTTATTCACACGCATCTTCTTTCCCTTCTTCTTTGACACATCATTTCACTATACCATACCACTTGATCGCATATCAAACGTCTGTTAAACGGGTATTGAACGGCTTTGATCGTGTATTGAACGGCCTTGATCGGATATCGAACGTGAATCGAACAGGCATTGAACGGCTTTGATCGTGTATTGAACGGGTATCGAACGGCTTTGAACAGATATCGAACGGCTTTGATCAGGTATTGAACAGGCATTGAACGGATTTGATCGTGTATTGAACGGGTATCGAACGGCTTTGAACAGATATCGAACGGCTTTGATCAGGTATTGAACGGGTATTGAACGGCTTTGAACGTGAATCGAACGGCTTTGAACGTGAATCGAACGGCTTTGAACGTGAATCGAACGGCTTTCAACGTCTATTGTACCACTCTGAACATGTATTGGACGTGTAATGAACCACTGCGAACATGTAATGAACGCCAATCGTACCTCTTCGAACGTGAATCGAACGGCTTCGAACGTGTATCGAACGTGTATTGGACATGTAATGAACCACTTCGAACATGTAATGAACGTCAATCGTACCTCTTCGAACGTGTATTGGACATGTAATGAACCACTTCGAACATGTATTGGACGTGTAATGAACCACTTCTAAATAATTACAACTATTGTTTTTAATCTAGCGCACATCAAACGCATGAGGTTGGGTTGGGGGAGGGTGAAGAAAATTATACGCATTAAAAATTGATTATATTTATTTATGAATTTCTCTCTGGCGTTTAGTCCACCAGTTGAATATTTTAAATACATTTTGCATGGCACAGTGTTTCGCGTGTCTACCACATCGCAGAGTATTAACTACATTTAGCTTATTTAGAGATTTGATATCCTCGTAGTCAATGTACAGCGTCTCGATGACCACGCCCGCTCTCGTACTTTCATCGAGGAAATCCGCAAGCCAGTCGCGTTTCTGCAGCCCTTTAACGTATACGACATGGCACGTGTCATCTTCTTCATCGATCGCATCAGCTACAGCTTTCGTAATTAGCCGTTTAGCCATACTGTATGGAACTTCTCCATCGTCCCAGCGTAACCCATGATGTTTCGCCGTTAACCACCGGATGCTTGATTTGTCAGATTTCGTAAGAAGATATTGTGGCATCGAACTCCGAAAAATATAATGCGAGAGAATTGTTCCCTTTCGCAGGACAGCCACTTCCTTGACGATAAATCTTCCATCGATGATGAACCCTTGCAGGTCAACAAATGTTGGCGCGAACATTATCGATACAATTTAGAGGTCCGTTCGCTTTCAAGACAGACGGGAGAATGCAGTTTTTCTCGTAAAGCATCTCGATTTTCACGATGAAATTTTTTTTGCGAATTTGACACATGAGAAGGCGGGCAAGTAGCGTGGCAATTTAATTTATTTTGCGCACCACGTTTGTCAACGGATTGTATTCAACCACTCGATCGTGCAGAATCAGACAGTAGGCCGTAGTATTTACCGGCACATTCTCTTTACACTCTAATTCTATGCGCACATCCACTGTGCCATTCTTGATCGACTCATTTTGTCGCGAGCAATCAATTACCACGAGGGGGCCAAATTGTAAAAATTCAGCCACGGTGAATAATGCCTCGTTGCAACTATGTCCATAATACGTTTTACCGAATTGCGTATACATATGATACAAGATGGCATGCTTATTCTTGTCAAAGTCCAAGTTCATGTCATCGTATGGGTAAAATTCTGAGTTGAGAAAAAGTTTTACATTGGTAAATTTACAGTTGTTGAACTTAGTAACGTCTTCGCTCATCACATTCCTTCAACCAGTCTGTAGAGCAAGGATCACGCAGCGCGGCTTCTCCAGCTGTGCAGATGCCTTCACGGCCCACGAATGCTTGATCGTGCTCTGTAAGAGAGGATACTCGTACAGATCCCACGATTGAAAACAAATGCTCAGGTTTTGTCCACTTTCCAAAGTACGTAGCAACGATAGCTTGTTAACGTCGTTCAGCGTCACATGAGGCATCCGCCATTGTAGTTTAAGTAATTCAATTTCTGGTTCCATCATCGGTGATCCTATCAGAGCATTGTTGTCGCGAGCGTATTAAAATCAATTCATGGCGCGAATTAATAATCATGCGTTTGTAGTTCTCGCAAAATACCAACAAATATTTGAGCGGGACGCAAAAATTGAAATGATTTTTCACTATTAGCCCATCGCGTCGTTTCAAACCCCATCCAGCATTCTCCATATTTTTGTCTTCGTCAGATGTCATCGATACATAGTTTTTAAGCGATCTAGTTATTCCAACGTTTCTGTTGCGATCAATCTCCACGCCATTCAGCTCGTATCGAATCTCATCGAATAAGAACGCCCCACAAGTACTACCGTTAACGTATCATTTGGCTTGTTTATATTCAATTTCCCCTCCACATAGAGGAAACTTTCACACGGCAATGTGTATAAATCCTGCTGCTGTATCGGTATTCTTATCTCATCGCTGTGTTCAAACGTCGTGTTGACGTATGGGTTGTATGTGTGAGTCTCGAGCTTGACGATGCGATCATCAAACGTCGGCTTCCCTCCAAGGCTTAGAATATCAGCCATTTTTTTTCAAATAAAATGCGCACAATGAATCCCAAAGATTGCAAAAATGCAATGTTCGCAGCACTGAGCCTCTTCTTTTTAGCGTAATCAGAGCTGTTGTTGTTGTTGTTGTAAACAATTTCACTTGGAAGAAACGGGTTTCTGGAGTCATTCAATACAAGCATTTCTTTCGCACCACACGTATTATCGTTGCCGTCGTCGTATGTGCAGTCTGATAGTAATCTCTTCACCTCGAAAATCAAGCAATCGTCCGTCTTGATCCACAACGCGTATCGTTAGATCCGTAATGACCCGTGCGATGATTGGAAGGTAAATGATCTGCGCGGGCGTTTCCGATATCTTATATCCTGGTGGGACTCTCGGAGCAAATTCATGTATCGTATGTACACGCCTTCCATTGTTGTACGCGCCAGCGGTCACGCTACATTCTATACGATTAATGTTCACGTTCATGATATTAATTGGATCGTCCGATTCGTACCACCGTCCTGGTTCTAATACCCGATTCGTCGAGAACCCTAATAGCGATCCAATGTTATTGGGCTTTGTAAAATCTACGGCGAACCGACAGTACAGTTCGCTTTTCATAGTGTTGTTGTTGGGGCGCAACACTATAGGATACGCATCGTTGTCACCATCATCGTTGTTGTTGTTGTTGTTGTTCTCATCTGTGCCGCTGAGATTTTGAGGATACCGCTCGAGTAATCGCTGCTTCAAATACTTGCCAATGGCGTCTAGTTCGTAGGAGCCGTGGGGAATCGTAATGTATTCATATGTGGTGTCGGTACCGTTGTTGTTTTTGTTGTTGATGTCATAGTTTGTGGCGAAGTAGAATTTATCGTTGCTCGAGTCGATGTTTGGTATCGTGTGATAAGTTTCAAAGGTTGTTAGACCAAGCTCGTAATCATCGTCGCTCAAATCTATGGGTGGAAAGTAGCTCACCGCGAGGGTGCTACTCTTGCCGGTTAGAGTGAATGTTAACGACATATTCCGAACTGTACGATTGGACTGGTACTGAATCAGAGTGGCGGGAAGTCAATCCTTAAATTTAGTGCCGATCGTTTGTAGAAAGCGTAGACATAGTTGTCTACCATGCCACAATTGCTCTGATCGTACTTCAATTTGCTATTCAATTTGCACAGAATCTTTATCCAGATATTTTACCAATTCCATAGGCGGTCGAAGATTCCCAAAGCTGTCGAAATATTTTGCTCGACACCCTCTCTTCGCATACGCTACCCATTGAGTCCCAGGCCCCTCCACATTGTCCAAATTTACGATACCCCTCTCGTTTCGACGTACTCCTCCAGCTGGTAGCGCGTTACGCATAAAAACACCTCTAAAGAATGGAATACGCATACGTTTTGCCAACTCCTCCAATTGTGCATCGGTAGTTACGCCCGCGGGCATTTTTATTTTCTTTTCGACGTTTTTTTTTTCGTTTCGATATTCCCTGTCCGCGCTTGTACGGTGCGAGATAAAGTCCGCGACCTTCCATGGAGCGATTATGACATAGCATTTCCTGCAGCTGATGTTGCGCCGCCTTATTATCGTTTACCGCCTTGGCGATCCCCGCCGCTCCACCAGCCAATGATCCGAGAACACCTAGCAGCGGGAGAAGTGGTAATATACCACCCCGTTTTGCCACCGGAAGAATCCGCTTTTTCGGCGCTCTCTTCGGAGTTCTTTTGCGCAATTTTGCTTTCATCCCCATTCCGATTTTCGTCCTGGCCTTTATAGCCGCCCAAACAGCCGTAGCAGCACCTCTTTCACCCAGAGTCGGGTCTCGCGCAACGATTCGTTTTCGCGCTTTGTCAGCGAGAACGTTATCTGCCGCGTGCCTTTCGCCGAGATCGTTGCTACGCGAATATGCAATATCGTGTTCGCGACACGCTGCGTCCAACGGATTGATGCCTTGATCCCCTCTAGCCAATCGTTTTGCTAGATGAGTTCCCGGACCGCAAAACTGATATCCCGGAATATGTAATTCGATAGGTAGGTTATCGTTTATCGCCCGATTTAACAAACCACAGCCTTTCTTTACTCTCGTCGGCGACATTCACCGCAGTTTTTAATCAATGGTGCTGGACCGTCGATATGCGTTCGCTGCCAAGGGCGATTATAATGCTCCAGACACCGACGATACTGTCGAACCTCAGAATCGGCTTTTATACGCTCGGGGAGTCTGTCCCACAACTGATCAATGTGTCTCTCAACCTCTCGGAGTAGAATAATCTTTGGTACATATTTCAACTGCTCAGTGGTTATGTCTCGAATATCACAATTATCCGACAGGACCAGAAGCATTTTGAATACTGAACTGTTTTGCTTCGGTGCGGACCTATAAATAGGGCGCTTCGACGTATCAAAATCATTTTTCACACTTCGCGGAGAGGATGCGATTCGTGCGACAACCTGTGACGATACGCGTGACAAATTTTGAATATAAATCACGAGTGATGTCTTCGAAAACAAGACGCAGACATGGTAGCATGCTACCCAACTCAATACGCTGCGTCATTTGTGGACCATCAAATTGTGGAAAGACCAATGTGCTGGTGAGCTTTTTGGAAAGTCCTCACGGCGTCCGCTTCGAGAACGTGTACGTGTACTCCAAGTCGTTGCAACAGCCGAAATACCAGTATTTGGAGAATTTATTGACTTCGATAGATGAAATTGGCTACTTTACGTTTTCGAATAACAGTGAGGTCATCCCACCGAGCGAATCGCTTCCGAATTCCATTTTTATCTTTGATGACGTGGCATGCGACAAGTAAGATACGATAAGGGAATACTTTGCAATGGGGCGCCACTCGAACGTTGACTGCTTCTATCTCTGTCAGACGTATGCAAAGATTCCCAAGCAACATATACGCAACAATGCCAATCTGTTGATTCTGTTTAAGCAGGATGGTACCAACTTGAAACATGTGTACAACGATCACGTAAACACTGACATGTCTTACGAGGATTTCTGGGCTTTGTGTCGTAATTGTTGGCAACGAGAGTATGGTTTCGTGGTAATAGACAAGGATAGCGCGATGTCCAATGGACGTTATAGAAAGGGATTTAACGAGTTTGCCATACCGTGAGACGGTCAATTGTCGTCAACACGTCGGTGGGAAAGCAACGTCTGCAACAAAATGATGACTGATATCGATACTCTGGAGATTAAGGATCGCGAGAGAATAGCGAAGGAAATTGCAAAAACCAGCGATTCCATTCGCCGGAAACATCAGGCTTTGAAGACTGGCAAGGTGGAGGAAGATGTCGCGTTGGAGAGATACTTCAAACCTATCGTCGAACCCCTAAAACAGGGGTGCACAAGGAGCTGTTTTCAGCGCCTAGCGGCGAGCAACCCACCTGTCTCGTTGCTAACGTTAGAATCGGTGAGGAGAACTGCAGTAGTGTACGTGCACTTGGTATGACTTGAACCTAGCCATATAATAATAATTCTTTATTGCACAACACGCTTTACAAGAGAAAAAAAAATATAATAAGTGAGAAGGTGAAGAAAGAAAATAAAAGATAAACATAAATAGCACTTGTGGCAGTAGAGGTGTGCAAAAGGCGAGGTACAGCTGTTAGCTGCTATTAACCTTACCATTTACCATTTATATACTTATGGTACGAGCCTACAAGCGCGCACATACACTACTACAGTTCTCCTCACCGATTCTAATGTTAGCAACGAGACAGGTGGGTTGCTCGCCGCTAGGCGCCGAAAACAGCTCCTTGTGCACCCCTGCCCTAAAACATATCGCGGAAAATACTGCAGCGGCAGAAGCTCATGAGCATCATGATACATCACCGCTGATGAGCACAGACGTTGAAGGGAATTAAACATTAACGCCTAAAACAAAAATCCATCCGAAGGGGAACACATCGCGCAAGGCAAAGAGGAAACGATACATGTCACCGGAATATTCACCCATAACCTCAACACCAGTTCAATCGAAGCATAAACGACGGAATGTCACATCAAACGAGTCTCCCGTTCCTCCCACACCAATAAGTACATTTCCCAGTGTGCGATCGCTTTCAGCCATTGATGACGACGTTTTCGAAACTAGTCCCAATGAGTCGTTTGTAACATCTATTAGACAACAACTCCAAACACCCGAGGGACAAGAAACGTTTCGCAGTCATTTCGGTCCGCTGGGGCAAAAATACAAGAGCACAATCATAAGTGACTATGTGTACGGCGTATACTTTAGCAATAGTAGAACGATGCTTGGGGATAAGTCTTTCGATATAGACAAGGATGATAATATAATCATAGATGGTGTAAAATACAGAGGAACACCCGGCATTTACGAACTGATTTTCAAGAGAATTCCCGATGAAGCTGTATACACCGATGCCGATAAACGAAAATACAAAAGTATACTGCTGGCAACGAATGCCCACATACGCGGTCATGGTGCTAAAAATCCCATATTGGGCAACAAGGGATACAAGTACAAACATGTAATTGCACCGCTAATCCACCGCGCATCAGCTAGTAGGGCAGGGAAAGGTATAACGGTGCCACGAGCCATGGTTGTAAACGATAACAAAATCGATTATGTACACTGGGACGATCCCAACGAGCTGGTGGATCGATTGCGTTTGCTTGAGGCGTAGCGTCAGGCGGGTAACAACTCTCACGATCCCTAAATTCTATCGATTGTCGAGGAACTCCGCGAGGTAGGCCTCATTATATAAATTAAACCGCACACCGATGATGTACACTGTATGCATCGAGATGCCGATCAATAAATTTCGAGTAACGCTCGAGATGAGTGGAGCAGCTAGAATAGGCTATTACAAATGGAGTGGTTTGCTTCGAAATTACATGCGAGATAACACTCTTTGCGTGGTTGGTGCCGACTTTGATGCAAAATCACGCAAGATACGACGCGTAGCTCAACCGGTGGCCGACACCGATGCCGTCAATAAACTATACATGGAAAAGAACATTAAACTTTTGAGAGAGCAGCAGGAAGAATTAGAGAGGAAACTGATCGCGTTTCAAAGAGATATGCTGACGCTGCAAAACAGCGTTCAAAAGATATCGCAAGCGTCGAATTCTATCCCGCAGCAGCGCTGCGAAGGAGAATCATGCGAGGCGGATGAACTTGCCCCTGGGCCGATTGGGAGCACTTAATGAACGTGCCCGATAATTATCGCATCATTCGTGTCAAATTGCACTCCGTATGTGCTGGGCCTCTAAACCGTCCGGACAGATGGCAATGATCGTGGACTCGTACATCGCTAGCCTCGAATGGTTCTTCGCAAATATGACAGTGTGTTGCATTGTGAAATGTCGACAACTGTTCAGGAGTTAAATCCAGCATTGGAACATTACTGGATAAGATGGGTTTGACAAAAATCGCAAATTTTTTAAGTTCATCTACGAACCATCAAACGCAGTCCGCGTCGCGGCGGCATCGATACGTCGATAGCGATGTATCGTAGGAACAATGCATATAATATGCTATGCTATGCACTTTATGGTACTGATACGCGCATAATTTATTAGTATTATTATCACCCATTCGGTGACTGTCCTCCGTTTTCTCGATGACACACTCGAGATCTGCATACACCACGAAGGGGAGTTGCTCCTTCCTACAGTGGTTGCTGAAGCTGAGCAAATTTTTACCTTCGCTGGGCAGCAGAATGGCGCAGTCGTTCATCTTGCCACAGTCCAGCGAATGAAGCTCCAACTTTGCTCATGCATCTGTAAACCCCAAAATTTTTTATTTAATTTGTTTCGTGAGATATTTCAGCATTTCATAAGTTTATATACATACCGATCGCAGATGAATTTCTTTCCATCGTGCTTGCTTAGCTGCGCGCTCACCAGCCGGGACAAGTCCTTGATCAGCACAAAGTGCCCTACATCGCCGTGCTCTCGATTCGGTGTGTAGAGCAGGTTGATGTGTCGATCCCTCTTTTGGCTGGTGGGGCGCAGTGGAAAGACCGTTGACTGTTTCTCCTCCTCGAAACTGTAGACGTTGGCGGAGATGTTATTTTGCCGCTCAAACTTCCCATTTTGCGCCAGGGACGTTGGAAAATCGATGCCCTGGAGATTTAGCACCAATGTATAGTGCTGATATGAGCTTGGGCGATGGGGGTTCCTTTCCACAGGATGGAGAGCGGCGACCACTGCCCACGCGAAACATGCATTATCCTCGGATTGTACGCTAATCGTCGCTCTCTTCACCAACAATTCCCGCGGCAACTTGTAGTGGCATCCCGCACGCAGCGGATTGTACTTGTTGACATTGACGGTCAGATTCATGATTCTCGTCAATGCCCATCCGCTGTCGCGTTCCTGGAACTCTTCCAGTGATGCCAGGGTGGATTCGATGACGCATCTCTGGTACCACTCCTGCAGACGGATGTGCGGAAGAGTTCGTAGTTTCGGGTATTGATGCTTTTACAAGCATGCTTGTCACCTACCACAAATTCGCCGTTGAACACCGTGTTCACTTTGATGTTCCGATGTTTCTTCAATGCACCCCGCACATGCTCCAGCACAATGGTCCCTGCATCTTGGAGGAAGTTGCGCGGCTCGATGTAGTTCGAATTGAGCACGGCACCAGTTAATACGCGGGTATTGATAGCAGTGTCTATTTCGCGCCACAAAAGTCCTGTGCTCGAATGTCCGGCACCTTCGCGTACGAAACGTCCCCGCAAGGAATGTTTCAATCCTTCGATCCGCATGATTCGAGCAACCAACGATTGTTGAACACCGATTGATAATCGCGGGCGTTTTACGCGGCTACATTGTTCTAAAGATTCTACACACGCGTTGCATCGTTCTTCCCACGCGAGATACTCTTCCTGTGAAATCAATCGTGCGGATTGATCCAATAATTGGTGTTCTACTTGCACGAATTCTTCCATGGTCGTAAAAGGAATGTAGTGTGTCTTTTCCGCGCAACACGTTGCAACGATTTGAGGCTTTGTGCAGTTTGGAGCACATATTTATACCTACACTGCGATTTGTTACCTCTGTCTAACTCTTTTGGCGTATCCCCTCCCTCCTATGTAAAAAAGCCGATCCTTCCCGATATCACCCGAGGCAATTTCCGCTGATGCAGCATAATTCTCTCTATGATTCACATATGATAAATTAGTGCGCAAAATCATCCGAGGAAATTTCTGCTGATTCCACATAATTCTAAGATTTGACGTTCCCAAAAGTATTATATTAATTTATATCCTAATAATTGCAAATAAGCTTCTTTAAAAAAAAAAAACTTGTTTAACTGACCGAATTAATGCGCCGTTATCACTTTGTGTTATAGTATTATATTACATTCAACACGTGTCGAGACTTTTATCCTTGAGGGTGGGATATGCTGCGATGTTAAGATTAAAAAACATTATGAAAAAATTGTTAGCTTTAAAATGTATGTTTACCACATATTGCTTCGCTACATCGTTGATTCAAAAAATTATTATTTCCCTGCGTTGGAAATAAATGTCTGTATGCCGCATATTGGTACGGAAAAAGAATTCTGCTGACGCTGCGTAATTCTATGATTCGCGCCTTCTTCACACCGCTACATGATGGCTGCTCCAGAGGACTTAAATTACGCAGGTTATCGCATGATACGCCGCGATGTTAAATCGGAACGCTTCGAAATACTGTTATCTAAAGAACAAAAGCGATTGTACCACCGAGTAGTGCTGTCTCTTTCCCTCCTCTCAGAATTTTAGCTTTAAAGTAATGCTCTGTCTCTTTCCCTCCTCTGAAGACGCGGTGTGTAAATAGCCGATCTTTCCCGAGATCGTCCGATAAAAGCCGGACGCGTGTGACGCTTGGTATATGTGCCATTGGAGAAAGACTAATGTCAGAGAGTGGACGTTGGGGGAGTTGGTTAGGCAGCTGACTCGTACCGTGGAGGTCTTGGGTTCGAGCCTCGTCGCCCTTGATTCTGTTTTTTCATTTAAATTAATATCTTAAAATTAATATTTCCTTCTTTACCGACATACCACGCTTCGGAGCGAGTGGTACTTCGGTATGAATTCGGTTATCGATTGATCGATATCTGGTCTCGCGCTATACTCCCCACCACTCCGCCCATCTGTATGACGTCATCGGCTGCCCGTCGCCCCGCTGCGATGGATTTCCTGCGACCTTGAAACTCAAATTTGAGTTTCAAGGTCGACGAAGGGGAGGAGGAAATGGCCTTCAAACTCAAATTTGAATTAGAACCCGCTTAGCCCTACTACTGAGGAACGAGACCGAGTAAAAACCATTATATCTGAATGTTACGTAAAACCCGCGTGACCAGAGTTTCCTAAAGTACAATCAAAAATGGATATAGTGCTCAAGCCAAATCATAAACCATTTTATTTCAACCCAAGGCGTCTTTCGGGGACCGAAAAATTGGCGGTTGCTAAAATTATTCGAGATTTATTAGAGCGGAAGATTATTCGGGTAAGTAACTCCCCATACGGGAGCTCGATTGTACTCGTACAAAAAAAATGCGGAAATCGACGGTTGGCAATTGATTTTCGATTTTTGAATGAAATGACAATTCGAGACAATTTTCCGGTTCCCCGGATTGAAGATCTAATAGATTCTCTTCGTGGTAAAACGTATTTTACGCAGTTGGATCTGAAAGACGCGTTCCATCATGTTGAATTAGAAGAGAAGTGTATCCCATATACATCATTTGTCACATTTATGGACCAGTACGAATACGTACGTATGCCATTTGGTCTTAAGAATGGACCATCTTTCTTTATGCGATTCATTAATAAGGTTTTCCGTTCTCTATTAGACGATGGAAAAATATCAATTTATTTGGACGACATTCTGATTGCTACAGAGACTATAGCCGAAAATCTCTCTATTTTGCAGGAAGTCTTAAGGATGATAATTGAAAACTGTCTTGAATTAAAATTTTCAAAGTGTGCCTTTCTGTTCACAGAAGTAACATATTTAGGTTACCGAATTAATAACAGAGGTATTCGTCCGACAAAAGAAAACATTCGCGCAGTGTCGGATTACCCGATACCCAGAACCTTCCGAGAGCTACAGAGTTATTTGGGGTTCGTATCATACTTTCGAAAATTTATAAGAAATTTCGCAACTATTGCCAAACCCTTATATGATTTATTGAAATCGAAAAGCGATTTCAAATGGGATGATAAACAATTAGTTGCTTTTGAGAAGTTAAAACAGTCACTGATATCGGAACCTATATTGTCAATTTATTCGACTACAGCAGAAACTGAACTACATTGTGACGCCAGTTCCTACGGTTACGGATCAGTACTTATGCAGAAACAGGCGGACGGGAAATTTCACCCTATTTCTTATTTTAGTAAACGTACGTCACAAACAGAATCGCGCTATCATAGTTTCGAATTAGAAACCTTAGCTATTATCTACTCCCTGGAGCGTTTTCGAATTTATTTACAAGGAATCAGATTCAAGATCGTAACTGACTGCAATAGTTTAAAACAAACTTTAGATAAGAAAGAAGTAAACCCAAGAATTTTGCGTTGGTCCCTTATCTTGAGAAATTACGATTACGAATTAGAACATCGATCAAACGATCGTATGCGGCATGCGGATGCCCTAAGTCGCCAACATACAGTACTAATAATTACTGAAAATAGTTTCGAACGAAATTTAACAATTTTACAAGGGTTAGACAATGATATTATTGAGATTAAGAAACGGTTATAGCGAAACGAGGATAAATATTTCGAACTCAACAACGGATTAGTTTATAGGAAGGCGAAAAATAAACTCTTATTCTATGTACCTTCAAGTATGGAAAATAACGTGTTACGTGCTAGTCATGAACAGATCGGACACCAAGGTGTAAACAAAACATCTGAGTATTTATCGCGTGTATACTGGTTTCCCAACATGAAGCGTAAGGTACAAGAGTTTATTTCAAACTGTATTAAATGTATCACGTACAACACTATCTCAAATCGGATTGAAGGCAAACTACATTGCCCAGATAAAGGAAATCTTCCTTTTAAATGCCTATATTTAGACCATTATGGTCCCTTAGAAAAGACGAACCATCGTCAGAAATATATATTTGAAATTATAGATGGATTTACGAAATTCGTTAAATTTTATTCTGTTACCAGCACGAACGCTGATGAGGTCATTAATCATTTAAAATTATATATTAAGGCGTATAGTAAACCGGCGAAAATTGTAACGGATCGCGGCAGCGCGTTTACATCAGGGAAGTTCAAAGAGTTTTTAACACAACAAGGCATTCAACACGTTTTGATCGCTACTGCTACGCCACACGCGAACGGGCAAATTGAACGAATAAATAGGTCATTGACACCTATGTTAGCTAAACTAAGCAAAAGTTCTTATAGTTGGGATCGCGCTATCAGCGAGATAGAATTTGCGCTAAACAATACGGTAAACCGCGCGATAGGATACCCCAGCACGATTATTGTTCGGAACAAACCAAGTGGGAACGGTAGATAACGATTTACGATTGCTATTAGAAGAACAACAACCAGTACCTTTCGAAGGAGTTTGAAACCGTGAAACGCGGGGTTACCGGTGGGACGGTGGAGGTACGTATCGCCAGCTCAGGACGGTGGTCCAGGGCTGCCGATCGAATGAATATACGCTTGGGTAGGGTAGAGTACGACAATTTATTCGCTCTTATCTCGAAGTACAAAATGTCCCGGCCATGTCTATGCTGTCCCGGTGTGTATCGCGGCGCACGGGTTGGTGTGGATCGCGGCGCAAGGTTCGGTGTGGATCGCGGCGCGGGTCGCGGCGCGTAACGCGGCGCGGATTCGAACGGTCGGTAACGATGCGACGAATGGGGAGGGGAGAGACGGTTTGACCGTTCGGCGTCCTGGCGGGCCAACCCTGCCAAGGGACCCTAGTCGAGGAGTCTTTAGTCCGGTCACCCAGTGGGCACAACCCGTGGGTGGATCGGAGACTGTGGGGTCGCTCTCGAGAACGGAGATAGATCCGTTCAGGAGATCGATAGCGGGTGACGGCCTGCGTCCAGAGGATGGCTCACGCTGTCCTACTGGGAACCGTGGAGGTTTCAGAAATGATACGCAGAGACTCAGTCTGTCGACACACGAGAACTGGTGCTTATACTGGCGCTTGTCTTTCGCAACCACGAGTGTCGGCACAAGAACGTGGAATCGCACAGGAGGTCTCTGGGAGAGGTGTACTCAGTACGGTCGCTCTAGGCGGTCTCCTCGAATAGGCCTATGCCCTCGGCTTATATATCCTCGTCTGCGGAGTTTCGGCAGCGAGAGAGTCAATTAGTGCGTGACCCTCTCGCGCCTATTCTCGGAACCGCGGACGAGTGGTGGGGGGCAAGACCGTTGGTGGAGCGCGGCACGCGTCGTTACGGTCGGGCTCGTGGTGGGGGGCAAGATCGTCGTCCTACCGACAATAACTCGTTACATCACCTTCTCTTTTCGGAGGACGCGATCTTGCCTCGCTCTCCCATCGACCTCTGTTTGTCGGTTTGTTTTATTGTATCTTATCCTACGGTATTTATATCTACTATATACAGGACTGACATTTACTTATCCTACGGCCTTAACTCTACCGGTCTTAATTCTACCTTAAACCTAGTATTTTTATACATTTATTTACGAAACTGCTTAATCTACTGGGGTTTGGGGAGGGGAGCTGAAGCGTGCCCGGAGCTGTTGGTTTCGCAGCAGCTTCAGCTCCATGAATCCTCCGGGAACGGGGACTCTGTATCTCCGGCCGACCTGAAATGCCTTCAGGTCGAACCGGAGCTCCGTCGGGTGGGATGGCTGGCGCCTCCAGGGTTGTCCGGCGTTCGTCGGGGGGAGGGGAGTCGGCGCTGCTGTCGGTGGTTGTGGCGCCGGTATCGGTGGCGGTGGCGGAGGGATTACCAGCTCCACCAGCGTAGGCGCTGTCGGTGTCGGCATCGGTGGCGGTGGCTGGGGGAGTGGGATGTTGAGGGCCATGAGGGCCGGGGGGCTGTGGGGTCGGGGCGATGGCTGGCTGCTGCGGGCCATCGGCTTCTTTGTCGGCGGAGGCCGGGCTGTTGGCGCCTTCGGCGGCGCTGGTGGCGGCGCCTGCGGCTGCGGCTGCGTTGGCTCCGGCGGTGGTGGCGGCGCTCGTGGCCGCTGCGGCGGTTGCCCCTGTGGCTGCGGTGGAGGCGTCTGCGTCCGTGGTGCCTCCGGTGGTGACGGCGCCCCTGTCTGCTGCGGCAGCGGACCTGGTGGCTGCGGTGGAGGCGTCTCCATCGCCTTCCACGGTGGTGGCGGCGCTTGGAGTAGCGCCTCCAACAGAGAGACAGCCGGGCCTGTCTCCTCCTGGCGCGGCTGGCGGGCGTCCCTGGCTGGCTGGGGTGGCGGCGCTGGCTGGAGTGGTGGCGGCAGGCGGCTCCTCTCGACTGCCTCGACCACGCAGATTCCCATGGCGGACGAGGGTTTCCGTGGCGGCGGCTTGGTCTTTGCCGGCGGTCCGCGGGCTGGAGGGGGGTCCGCCAAAGTCCAGTCGTCTTCTGACTGGAGGAGGGGCTGCTTGAGGTAGCCCCTCTGACCGCTTCCGAATCCGGCACTCCATCGGGCGGCGTGCTTCGGAGGCCCGGAGCGGTACGGCGTCCTTCCTGGCGGCCTCGTGTGCTCGGCGTACTTTCGGCGGCATGTTTAAAAAATGTTGCCTGTTCCCCCTCCGGGCCGCGGGTCTTATAGCTTTCGTCGTGCCAATTTCTGCAGCGCGAGAGCGCTTGCCAGGTCTTGCCCGCCGAGAGCGGTTCCGTGTTTGAAGCCACCTGTTGTTTGTTGTTAGGAGTATCCTTTGACTCCTGGTGTTCGGCGATCGCTTGGTTGCCTTCTTGCGGGGGCTGGCCGGCGGCCGGGCTGAGAGAGTCGGCGTCTTGCGTCCCGACAGGGAGGCCTTCCTCCTCTCCTCCACAGGGCTTTAGGTCCTGTAGGTGGGCCTTCGTGCAGGCGTTCTAAATCTTCGACGCGGTTTGTGCTCTGGTCCTCGGCGTCGTCGGCAATCCCGGTGGTTGGTTGACGAATCGCCCCAGGGATTGCTGGTTCGCGGCCATAGTTTAGGTAGGCCGGGGTGTATCCTGTGGAATCATGGCGCGCAGTTTATATGCGAACATGATTTCCGGCAGCCAGTGATCCCAGTGGCGGTGGTCTCCGTTGGTCAGTTGAGCAATCATTGTTTTAATCACTCGATTGACCCTCTCTACTGGGTTACACTGCGGAGTGTACGGGGGTGTTCGCCGGTGTTCGATTCCGTACGTGCGGAGCATCCCCGTGAATTCCTTGCTCTCGTACTGGCGGCCGTTGTCGGTTATTACACGCCGTGGGCATCCAAAGCGGATGACTACTCGTTCCTTGAAGGCCTTAGTAACGGCGGGGGCGGTGGCCTGTCGCAGTGGCTGTATTTCGACCCACTTACTAAATTTGTCCTGCATCACGGCCAGCATGGTGCATCCTTTTGCTGACCGTGGCAGTGGGCCGACTAAGTCCACTGCGACTACGTCCCAGGGGTTGGCGGCTGGTGTCGTTTGCATTCCGCCTGCAGGTGCCTGTTGTAGTGCCTTGTATTCGAGGCACTTCTGGCAGCGGCTTACATATCGCTTCGCGTCGCGAACCATCCCTGGCCAGAAGTAGCGTTGTGCCAGTCGTGCGGCTGTCTTACTGCTTCCTAGATGTCCAGCGGTGGATGCGTCGTGGTTTTCGCGTAATACCGCCTCCCTGAGTGGCTGGGGCACGCACAACTTCCATTCGAGCTCGAGATGTGTCGGTAGAGGCGCCCGTCCACCACGTGGTACTCTGGGTAACGGTGTGGTTCGCTTTCGGCGGCCGCTTTTATGCGATCGTACCACGGGCAGCCGGTGGGCGTCTCCACGCCGTTGGCCTCGTCTTGGGGGCTTCCTTCGGGTTGTCGTGACAGGGCGTCAGCGACCAGGTTGTTGGCCCCCTTCCGGTACTGGATGTCGAAATCGTATTCCTGCAGTTCCAAACCCCAGCGTGCCAACCGACCGGAGGGGTTGTCCATCGTACGCAGCCATTTTAGTGATTTGTGATCGGTTAGGACCGTAAAACGATACCCCTCTAGTTACGGCCGCATCTTCCGGATGCCCCACACCACCGCAAGGCACTCCTTTTCCGTGACCGAGTAGTTTTTCTCGGCGGAGTTCAAGGTGCGGCTCGCGTACGCGATAACCCGTTCCTCGCCATTTATGTCCTGCATTAGGACCGCGCCGAGCCCCTCGTTGCTTGCATCGGTCTGGAGGGTGAAGGGCAGGGTGAAGTCGGGGCAGGCGAGTACGGGGGCGGTTGCCAGCTGCTGCCGGAGCGTTTCGAATGCTGTTTCCTCCTTCTCGCTCCATGTCCACCGTACCTTCTTCTGTAGTAGGTGGTTGAGGGGGGCGGCGATGTCGGTGAAACGCGGTATGAATCTTCTGTACCACGAAACCATGCCTAAAAATCGTCGGAGTTCCCGTAGGTTGGTGGGGCCCGGTATCCTGGCGATGGCTTGTACTTTCTCGGGGTCCGTTGCGACTCCCTGCTCGGTGACGGTATGGCCCAAATACTGCAACTCGGTTCGACCGAACTGGCATTTCTCCTTATTTAGCTTGAGTCCGGCCGCCCGTAGTCGTTGCAGTACTTCGCGGAGGTTGTCGAACTGTTTCCTAATCTATGTTCGTTCGTTCGTTCGTTCGTTCGTCCGTTCGTCCGTTCGTCCGTTCGTCCGTTCGCCCGTTCGTCCGTTCGTCCGTTCGTCCGTTCGTCCGTTCGTCCGTTCGTCCGTTCGTCCGTTCGTCCGTTCGTCCGTTCGTCCGTTCGTCCGTTCGTCCGTTCGTCCGTTCGTCCGTTCGTCCGTTCGTCCGTTCGTCCGTTCGTCCGTTCGTCCGTTCGTCCGTTCACAAGTATATAGCATAATAACCGTTATAACCTTACAAAACAGATGCACTACGTTAGACCACTCTGGTTATAACCAATCCTGTGAAGTAACATCCTAAACGAATTAAGAGAACACAGGAAGGGGTCCGTACTGCTAAAATGTTGGTTCACAGTACTCATTGCTCTATTAATAGGGTCACACGCATAATACCGATACTTCGGCAGACTAGAGACAAAAATAGGCCAATATTTCAACACCATGGTTATGAAATTTCCAACGAAATGTTGGATTCTAAAATGAGCAACTTGAAAAAGACCCACCGGAATATAAAGGACAATAACTCAGCAACTGGTCGCGAACGGACCGGTTGGCATTATTACGATACGTTCCAGGAGATATTTTGCAATGATAAAACCATAAATGTTGGGCCGACGCTATCGTCGCGGCCACGGCCCTTACATATCCCTAATGCAAGTTCCGATGCAGATGCCAATCCAGATGCCAATGCAGATGCTAATCCAGATTTAATCAGTACCAAAGCACATATTCACCTATATTTACATTTACTCATATTCTAGTAGTTCGCCATTTATCCCAATAATTCACTTTACAGATACATCTTCAACTAGTCCGGCAGAAAAAAACAAAGCCGAAAAACCGAAAGCTGTCCGAGCCAAAGCTATGTATAATTTACGAAAAAAACTGTTGGAAGGTGATGATGATCGAAGAGAATCTTTAAAGGTTTTAATCGACAAAATTGATCAAATCAATAAGATCCAATTAGATACAAATAAGTTATTAGAAGCAATTATAAGACAACGAGCAAACGACAATACAACATACTAAATTTATCAGTTTTATCTTGTTCACGGTCAATATTAATTGTTCTCTTTATCTGTGCAGTTATGAAAATATTATAATTAAATAAAACCACAACTAGATTTAAAATAACAAAACTATATTATTCCTTTTATTAATGGCATCCTGATTTATATTATGATACAAATTTTCTTCATTTTGTACGTCTTCGTTTCCTACATCTTCATTTTCTGCATCTTCATTTATTTCAAAGCCGTCAGTTTCATTTTCATTAATAATAAAATTATGCAATACACAGCACGACGCTATCATTTTGTTGCCCAACACAAAATCGGAAATATCTAAATATTTTAATCGTCTGAACCTGCCTTTTAAATGACTAAATGCTCTTTCAATAACAGAACGAATTGAGCACAATTTGGTATTATATGCAATCTGGGAGTGCGTTAAATGCCCATTATCCTTCCAAGGTGTCATAACACTATTTAATAGCGGATATGCCGAGTCCCCAAGTAAGTGTATATGATAACGAGGCGGTAACAGAGGATTTCTGTTATTTGTCATGTCACTAAATAATTGACTATTTCGAAATACTCGAGCATCATGCATACGCCCAGGTAGTCCAATGAAAACGTCTATAAAACGTAATTTGTCGTCGCACACCCCTATATAAAAGAAGTAAAAAATATAAATAAACTATTACTCGTAAATATTTCGTTCCCTGATAACCATCTGTCTCCAGTCTGACATCAGATTATATATATATAGTACATAGTATATATATATACAGGGTCATCCGTTAAAACTGCAACCTACGCGCGCGCGAACAGACGAATTGGCAACACCGCCTCACGGACGGATTCCACTACAACCATGCACCGGTCCGGCGTTCGGAGGGTCACCAGCGACCGCTGGGTAGCAGTGATGCCCGAGCTTCGAAAATTTTAGGATGGTCTGTTTCAAATTAACGTCACGCGGAGCTATTTGAGTAGGTTGCAGTTTTAACGGATGACCCTGTATATATATATAAGGTCTCTCCCTAATTCTTTCTTTCTTTCTTGAACAGGTTATGAAATTAACCAATAATTGTTTCACTGAAAAACAGAGTTTAATTTCATTTAAACTATTTACATTATATTTACATTTTGTACAATGGTCTTACCTGAAAAACAGAGAAACGGCAATAAAGGTTAATTTTCACCTCTTCTCTGTTCAGTTTATTTACTTAATTTATAGTAAGTTATTTGCGGATAATTGCACATGTGCTCTACTTCCCTATCTCTCTCTAATTCTCTCTACTCCGTCGTAATTGATGCGCCACCTGTCAATCCTACTCCGAAGCGTGCGCCGAGTGTCCGAAGCGCGCTCAAATTCAATTAAAGAGGGTATTTTCTCTTTACATCTCCCCTTCTACGGATGAAAATTCCAGAATTTTTAATCATCTTTAGGCACAGGGATTAACTTCGTTATATGGAATAGCGTAGTTTCTTGATTTCGTCGTCCTGTGTTAATTTTATAAGTCGAATCCCATAGTTTTTCTTCTATCTTGTATGGTCCTATTCTCAATTCTTCTAATTTTGTTCTGTTCAATCTATTTCCGTTTTCTATATATACCATATCTCCTTCCTTGAATTCATACGGTTTTCTGTTTTTATCGAAAATTCTCTTATTGTAATCGTGTGATTTTTTTGTTCTTAATACGGCTAGTTTTCTATCTTCTAACCAATCTTCTCTTTCTTTTTTCATGTCGTTTAATTCTCTTGGTAAAATATTCGATTTGGTTCCATTTAGCAGATATTGTGGTGCGAATCCTGTGACTGTATGTTCTGTGTTGTTATATCTTTCCACACATATCCTAGCAATCGATGTCCATGCTAGCTTCTCTTTCTTTTCGTTTATTTTGCATCTTATTTTGTTCACTAAGGTCTGGTTTAATCTCTCATTTAATCCATTTGAAAATGGTGAATTCACAGCGGTAAAAATTAATTTAATCCCCTTTTCTTTTAAGAATTCTTTAAATTCTCTGGAGTTTATGCCAGGATATTGGTCTGCGAGTATTGTATCAATCTTCTCAAATTTGGATATTTCACTTACTAGCTTTATAAAGTCTGTTGCATTTTGTGTTTTAGACGTGGCAATAAAAGCGTATCTAGTAAAGTGATCCACAAATAAGTGGAGATATTTTTTTGTTGAACGGGACCCTCCGAATCCACCGATTGTGTCGATGGACACAATCTGAAATGGTCTTGTTCCTGGTCCTAATTGCGACATCAATCCGAGTTTGTTTTGTCCTCTCGATTTATTTTTTATGCATACCTCACATTTTTTGCATATCTTCTTTATATTTTCTGTAAGATTTTTGGCAGTATAATATGGGCCAATTTTATTTATCATCTGTTTTACACCTATATGGCACCAGTCCCTATGTGTTTCTGTTATTAATTTTATACTTAATTCTTCTGATATAATTATCTTTTTTTTATTTTTTGATTTTTTGTATATTATTCCCTCTTTATCAATAACTTTATCTTTTATCGTATTCCATGATTTGTTTTTTTTCTGATCTAATTTAATCTCCTCTATTTCTATTAAATTTACTGTTTTTAGTATGTCTTCCTGATTCGTCTCCGATTCCAATACAGGATTCCTACTGAGACAGTCTGCTTCTGTATTGACTTTCCCAGGAATATATTTAATTTTAAAATCATATTGGGATAAGTAGTGTGTTAATTCTCCCAGTTCTTCATCTGTCCTCGCTTTGATGTTCATGTTCTCTAATGGTTTGTGATCCGAATAGATTTCAAAGTATCTTCCTATTAACCAGTGTTGCCAATATCTAACTGCTTCCCTTATAGCTAAACATTCTAGGTATATGGCTTTTCTTCTTTTCTGTGATTCGTTTAGCTTTTTCGAAAAGTAAGCTACTGGTTTTTCTTTATTATCGTGCTGTACCTGTTTGAGCACCGCACCCATACCTTCTAAGGAAGCATCTGTGTATATTTTTATAGGAAGATCTCTGTCAAAGATTTCTAGCACTGGTTGCGAGCATAATAGGCCCTTGATTTTGTTAAAAGCTCTCTCGCAGTCCTCTGTCCATAAAAATTTCTGATTCTTCCTCAATAGCCGGTGTAGTGGATCTAGTAAGATTGAACTATTCTGTATGTATTCGTGGTAAAAATTTATCTTTCCTAAGAATTGTCTGATTTGTTTTTGTGTGGTGGGAGTCGGGAAATTCTGAATTGATATTATATTGTCTTTTAGTGGTCTAACTGTGTTTTCTCCTATCACATGTCCCAAGTATCTAACCGAATCAGCTGCGAACGTGCATTTCCTGAGTTTCAACCTGAATCCTTCTTTCATGATTGCTTCTAGTACTTTTCCTATATGCTCCAAGTGGTCTTCAAAAGTTTCTGAATGTATCAAAATATCGTCAATATAATTCACTGCAAATTCAGTCAGTTCGTGTTTTCTTCATATATTGCTTAGGATTCTCTGGAATATAGCTGGAGACGTCTTTAGGCCAAATGGTAGACACGTCTGTTGAAAATGTCCGTCTTGAGTTACGAATCCAGTTTTCCTTCGATCCTCAATTCTTAATGGTATCGACCAAAAAGCCGAATTTATGTCTAACGTTGTATAATACTTACAGTTTCTGGCTCGCATTATGATATCATCTATCAGTGGAAAAGGCTGTGCTTGTGGGATAATAGTCTTGTTTAAATCGCGAAAATCCATACATAACCGCTTTTTCCCTTCACCTTTCTTATATGCTAATGTAACCGGAGCTCCAAACGGACTGTATGACTCTTCTATCAAATTTCTTTCTAATAATTTAGCTACTTGTTTTTCTATTTCCTTTTTGTCTTCTATATTGCATCTGTACGGCCTCTTATTATAGTATTTGTCCACTTGTAGATCAATTCTGGCTTCGTAGTCCTTTACCGTTCCAACGTCGTATTTGTCTTTTGCAAATATTGATTTGTGATTATCTACTAGTTTTTCTACTTTTCTCTTTTTATCTTTGTCTAAGTGTTCTATTTTCATTTCAAATTTATCTGTCTCCATATGTTCGTTGAAATTTACCTAACATTGTGTGATTTCGTTTTCTTCTTTATTTAATTTAATTTCTGATCTTCCTATTTTTATATTTTGTGAAATTTCCAGTCTTTCATCTAATCTTAGCCCAAATATTGGTATCATATCTAGCCCTATGATGAAGTCTTCAAAATCATCTCTTTCCACTATATACACATCTATATTTCTTTCTATTTCAAAAATTTTTATCTTAATGGTTACTAAGCCATTCGTTTTATTGACACCATTGACCGTTTTTAGAAGTATTTTATTGATATCAACTTCTTTATTCTTTATTTTTATCCATTTTGCGTTTATTAGGGACACTTGAGATCCCGGATCATAGATACCTTCTAGTTCCAATTTCTCTTCTAATAACATTTTGACTGTGATCAACGGCGTCGTTATTCGTTTTTTTTCTCCATGTTCAAATCGACTTCTATTACCGAGTTATTGCCTATCGTCTTCGGTTTATCTTTCTGTCCTTTTTCAAACCAGCATTTCTCTTCAGGGTGGTATCTGTTATTTTTTCCTAGTTTTTCACATATGCTGCATGGTTTCTTTTCTTTTATTTTTATTTTATTTTCTAGCTTACCATCATTTGATCTAGGGTATTTCCTTTTTTCCATCTCACTTTCATGTTTTCGCAATTCGTTGATTAAATCTTTTGTGTCTTTTAATTTGTCCCTGTCAATTTTTTCTCTTATATGCTGTGGCAAACCTAAAGCCAGAAAATCTATCATCGTGTCCTCATCAATATTTTTATTTATTTCCAGCAGTAGCTTTTCTTTTTTTATACTGTAGTCTACTAACGAGCCGTCCTTGTATTTATAGTTGTAAGCGTACATTCTATTAACCCAGCCTCTGTTTGTAAATGTTTCTAAAAATGTGTTTTTCCACCTTGACCAATTCTCTCCATGTTGTCCTTTTATTATGATAGAGTTATACCAATCCTGACAAGCACCATCCAGAAATAATCTTAATAGTTCGATCTTAGTTTCATCTTTCTGTATTTTTATTCTAGCACATTCTTTTTCAAATATCTGTATCCATTGTTTGGCATTATTTTTCTTACTTTGAAACTTTTCTAATACAAACTTATCTACCACATGCTTCAGATTAACTTCTTCCTCTTTCTTTTCAGATTTGTCAATCAATTTTTCTAATATTCTCGTTAATTCAGTTTGTTCTTCTCTTTGTATTTCTTTTAAAAATTTTCCATTAAATTAAGTTTTCATCTTCGTCTGTGTATATTTCTTGCACTTCTTTTGACAGTTGTATCCATATACTTATCTTTTCACCTCTTCTTTCAAATGATTTTTTTATCTTTTTAAATACTTCTGTATTCTTCAATTTGTCATGGTAATCCATATATGCCACATCCTCAGGTATAGCATATGTTTTTCCGTGCACCGTCGTAAGTGAGGTTAAGGCTATTACCGTTGTTTTCGGTTCCGTGGGAGAAGCCACCGACTCAAAATTGAACTTCAACTTCATTTTCAGACAAATATTGCCGTTTTATAAGGTTTCTCCCTAATTCTTTCTTTCTTTCTTGAACAGGTTATGAAATTAACCAATAATTGTTTCACTGAAAAACAGAGTTTAATTTCATTTAAACTATTTACATTATATTTACATTTTGTACAATGTGTAGTAGGCATACTGGCATTTAGGCAACGGCCTAGTGTGTGTGCTGCCCCCTTAGTTGTTTAGTAGCAGCACCTAGGTGGCGTCCATTTATGAGGAGTTCGGGGGACTAAAGAACCGGGGGAGTCGGCGGTAGCCGAGGTGGCTAAGGCGGCTGGCCAGCGCGCTACGGATCTAGAGATCGCGGGTTCGAGTCCCGTTGAGGCGACTTTCCCTTTTTTCCGACTCCTATAGTTCAGAAGTGGGATTTCTGACCCTTAGGCGTGCCCCCTTGGATTATGGCCGAGGGCGGCGCATATGTCAGGTATGGCCGAACTGTAGTAGGCATACTGGCATTTAGGCAACGGCCTAGTGTGCGTGCTGCCCCCTTAGTTGTTTAGTAGCAGCACCTAGGTGGCGTCCATTTATGAGGAGTTCGGGGGACTAAGGAACCGGGGGAGTCGGCGGTAGCCGAGGTGGCTAAGGCGGCTGGCCAGCGCGCTACGGATCTAGAGATCGCGGGTTCGAGTCCCGTTGAGGCGACTTTCCCTTTTTTCCGACTCCTATAAATGGTCTTACCTGAAAAACAGAGAAACGGCAATAAAGGTTCATTTTCACCTCTTCTCTGTTCAGTTTATTTACTTAATTTATAGTAAGTTATTTGCGGATAATTGCACATGTGCTCTACTTCCCTATCTCTCTCTAATTCTCTCTACTCCGTCGTAATTGATGCGCCACCTGTCAATCCTACTCCGAAGCGTGCGCCGAGTGTCCGAAGCGCGCTCAAATTCAATTAAAGAGGGTATTTTCTCTTTACATATATATACGAAGTGCACAGATTGGAACACATCTTAATACATACGTAAAAGTGTGCCATTGATATTCTAGAACTTCTTCGAAAGGTCAATTTTTTTAAAAACCTTTAGTTTATAGATTATATTAACTTATGTATATAAAGTATAGACTGGGAATTCGTATACATAAAGCATGATTTGTGACCAGGTCCTCAAATTGTATTTTAAACATATATGAAGAAAATTTTTCCACTGACGCCAAAATATGCGCTTAATTTTTAGGTGCTTCATATACTATTTGTTTTCATTGAGGTGACGCACTATACACGTAGTGCATACTTCGAGGTCACGCAATATACAAGAAATGCACACTCCGAGGTCACGGGATATACACGACGCGCATACCTCGAAGTTCGAGGTCTTACCTCGAGATATTACATAGAAATATGTACGAAGTGCACAGATTGCATCACACCTTGATTCGAAAGTAAATCAAGTTCGCTGATGCTCAGGATTCTCCTTCGGACGGCCAATTTTTTTTATACTTTTTGTTTTTAAATTAGAGTAATTTATTTACTAATAAAACCATAGGCTGTGGACACACACCCATGTATCAGATATGGTTTGTAACCAGGTTGCCGAATTGTATTTTAACCATATACATGCGAAGGAACGTTTCCAATGGACCTCCAAAATACGCTTAGTTTTTTCACGTTTCATATACTATTTGTTTTCTTCGAGGACACGAGATATACACAAAGTGCATCCTATGAAATCACGCACTATACACGAAGTGCATACTTCGAGGTCACGCAATATACACGAAGTGCATACTCCGAGGTCACGGGATATACACGACGTGCGTACCACGAGGTTCGAGGTCTTACCTCGAGATATTACATAGAAATATGTACGAAGTGCACAGATTGCATCACACCTTGATTCGAAAGTAAATAAAGTCCGATGATGCTCAGGATTCTCCTTCGGACGGCCAATTTTTTTTTAAACTTTTTGTTTTTAAATTAGAGTAATTTATTTACTAATAAAACCATAGGCTGTGGACACACACCCATGTATCAGATATGGTTTGTAACCAGGTTGCCGAATTGTATTTTAACTATATACATACGAAGGAACGTTTCCAATGGACCCCCAAAATACGCTTAGTTTTTTAACGTTTCATATAGTATTTGTTTTCTTTGAGGACACGAGATATACACGAAGTGCATCCAATGGGGTCATGCACTATATTTAAGAGAATCAAAGTTACGAGCGCCACCGGGGGTCTGGGGGGCTGGTCAGGCCCCCCAGCCGACGGAGTCACGCCAAATGGCGGATCCTATTCCCGGTTGGGTCGGGGCGCTGTTTCGCTACCTTATTCGCTAGAATCGGACTGCGAACTGGAGGTTTTCCTCTTACAGCGGTTCTGAGTGCGCCTCAGGGGCCGTCTCGCGATCGCCCGGACCATCGCAGTCTTCAAGCGTAGAAGCTCAATAGCGCCGCTTGACTCTGGATTTTGCCTAGATGTTCCGTAGGCAGCACGGACCGGACGCCCGGTGTGCCCCGGCATCCCGTATTGGGCGTACGGCGGGGTAGAGGCCGATGCCCCCCCCCCAGCTCAAGAGCATGCACGCACAGGACGCCCAAGACTCCCAAGACCTTTGCTACTTCCAGCACCCGCCTTTTAGAGGCCGACACCAGATGAGGGGGCAGCTGCTAGCCGCACAGCTGGGGCTCCCCCTCCCCTAAGCAACTCATGTCGACCAGATTTCTCCGGTCCCGTTTGATGAGTAACCATCGGGGTCGGTTTCCCGGTTCCCCCTACCACACATCTTTACCGCTGGTGGCCATCCGTTGCCCACAGGTGTAGGATAGGTTGGCTCCGCCATCAGTTTTATGAGTGAACGGCGTGTGGTCTGCTCCAGGGTCTCGTTTCGGATTCTAGGGTCAAGCCCCGACACCTTATAATAATAATAATAATAATAATAATAATAATAATTCGTCTTTATTTATCACAAATTCACATGAATTAAGGGATAAAAGGGCGAGGTTCAGCATACCTGCTGTTTTGCAACCTAACCCCAAAGCGAGAAATATTAGAAATAAAGTTAGCTATATAAAACAGAATGACTATATAAAACAATAATGACGGCCCCGCCGTTAAACCCTCGACTCATGTCGATCGGATTTCTCCAATCACGTTTGATGAGAGACCACTGAGGCCGGTTTCCCGGAACACTCTACCGCACATCTTTGCTGTTGGTGGCTAACCGTTGCCCACACAGGTAGGATAGGAGAGCTTCGCCAAAGCTTTAGGGGTAAACGTAGCGCGGTCAGTACCAGGGTCTCGTCTCGGATACTAGGGTCAAGCCCCGACACCTCAAGCGACGGCCCCGCCGTTTACCCGCAATCTCCTTCGAACGACCAATTTATTTTTTAACTTTTTGTTTATATATTAGAGTAATTTATTTACTAATACAAACCATAAGCTGTGGACACACACCCATGTATCAGGTGTGGTTTGTAACCGGGTTCCCGAATTGCATTTTAAACATATACATACGAAGGAACTTTTCCAATGGACCTCCAAAATACGCTTAGTTTTTTCACGTTTCATATACCATTTGTTTTCTTTGAGGACACGAAATATACACGAAGTGCATTCTATGAGGTCATGCACTATACACGAAGTGCATACTTCGAGGTCACGAAATATACACGACGTGCATACCTCGAAGTTCGAGGTTTTACCTCGAGATATTACATAGAAATGTGTGCGAGGTGCACAGTAGGATGGAGTGAAATTTTTTTTTCACAATTTCGCCAACACTGTATGTTTTATTTTTGACCCTATACTAAAGCATTATGCATACCAAAAATTAATAAGTTATCACATCATCCTCAGGGGACGCATGTTAAATTAAAAAAAGCTTATCAACACTATAAATTTTTTACAAATCTAGTATTCTGCGATGTCTGTAGTGTCCTCTCTCGCTCTAGCAATTGTTGATTATTAGTTCTACGGACTCAAGGTCGGGAGGGTGCCAGTTTCCCCTCAATCGCTGTTCGCGGGACAAGGTCGAACCGGTCAATGTATCTGATCTCGATCAATGTCCTTCTCGGACAATGTCTGGTCCGAACTTGTCCCGCGAACAGCGATCGAGGGGAAACTGGCCCCTTCCCGACCTTGAGTCAGTAGAACTAATAATCAACAATTGCTAGACCGAGAGAGGACACTACGGAATGCGCAGAATACTTGATTTAAATTTTATATAAATCAGACCTAAAGTAGATCGTACCTATTAGAAACTGTGAAAGGTTTTAACCAAATCATTCATCTTTTGCAATTGGTTGTCTGCTTGCAATGTTGTACGTCATATAGCACGCAACTTTACTATAATGGGACCAGAAGTTTAAATTACAATGCAATCAAATAAAGAATATAAACGAAGTAATTTTTGTATACATTTGTAGTGAATAGTGTTTACAAGCTGTGGTAGCCTGGTTCCGCTTGGTACATATACGATTTTCCCTATTTGAATTTAAATAAAAATAGAACTGGATATTTTTAACTGGGACTTTTACTAAAGCCTACACGTTCAGCAGGCACAGCTGTAAAATTTGGCGCCTGTCCGACTAATAGTGTGAAAACGTAAAGGGAAAATGCAATCACACGGGTTCTCCTTTATATATATATGTATATATGTATACATACAGGGTAATCCATTTAAATCCTCCCACTTGAATATTTTTAAAACGGTTGATGATACTACAAAATGTGTCAGCCAAAAGTGAAATGGTTTCAGGTAGCATATTATCTAGTGTAAGATTTTCCTATATGGACGCGTAAAGGTCATGTGGAGATCAACTTTGTTTTCTTAAATGGAAACGTGTTTTTTAATGCATTATTCCCCAAAACCATTTCACGTTTGTCAGACACTTTATATTATGTTCAACAGTTTCGAAGATATTCAAGTCACTCTATATAAGAATAATAATTTTGTATGCGTAGTTAAACCTTATATATTATACTGGTAATAATATTATAACAATAATTAGGCAATGTTTAGAAAATAAGAATTATTTCTTTCTTGACATATATACTTCATGACGTTCCTTCTTCTTTCGTTGATTATCAATCCAAGTTTATAATTGTTGAGGTTGCCTCTTATATAATACACTCCTCACATTAATTAAAGGATCACCTCTGGGAGCCCGAAAAATAGGGGCAAGTTCAAATGGCCATAACTCCGGTAAAAATAGTCGTATCGATATTTTGAAAATATGGTTTGAAAGCGTGGAATCTCTACTTTCAGCTGCTTTTTGTAAATTTCAGATGCATTGCTTTTTGGCAAAGTTATAGCAATATAAAGAGCACTTGGTCAGTTTGAAAAATTTTTCCTCAACTTTGCGATGTTCCACGGCGCGCACGAAATTTTTTACACAAATTTCACCTACACCACTCGAAAGCGGCTACTTTCCTGTGTAGAAAACGAGTAATTAATTTCTTGTACGATTTTTTTTGGCCGAGTTATTCAACTTTGAAGCAAAAACCATTTTTTTTACTTTAATTGCTTCTAGCAAACGAAGCGATCATCGTAGAACGTTCCTGAAAAAAACATTAGAAAGATCAGACTTTCCTCTTTAAGACGCATCTTCGACTTTTTCGATTCGATTAAAATTTGGGTCTCTGATGTCCTTTCCAAAATATGCTTAAAAATTGCACAAATTCCATTTTCTCTTCAACTCGCTGTATCTTCGCGAGGGATGATCGGAACATCAATATCTTAAGCCCATTTTAAAGCGGAGAGTCTACCGATTCTTTTGAGTGCCCCCCGAACCGGCTGCGATACTTTTTTACCTGTGGCCTTTATGTTTGAAGTTACCATTTCGGAAAAATAAGGCTACAATGGTATTGTGCCGAACTGTCGTTCTCGCGATGGCGATCGGCTTTTGTTTCTATCCCCACCCGTCTACATACGTAGGCGAAAGCGAGCCGATCTACGGCGTCCTGTAAGCACATGTACAGCTCCCTGATTCAACTTCTGTTACTGTCAGATACCACCGAATACGCTCTTAATATGCCACGGCGCTCGCTTACCGAAATTGAAGTAAGTCGTGTCATTACACTTTTGGAGAATGGTTCTAGTCAACGGCAGGTTGCTCGTGAGATGGGTGTAAGCCAATCCGTTATTAGTCGAGCACATTCTCGATTCCAGCAGACTGGCCTGTTCGGTAGGCAACGCGGCCAGGGCCGCAAACGTGAGACAACCGCAAGGGATGATAGAAATATTGTTAGACACGTTCTTCGACACCGTGACATATCTGCCAGAGATGTGGCTCGCGATACGATCAATCGTAGGTTGCAGCGTGCTGTTTGTACGCAGACCGTCAGAAATCGGCTTAAAGAGAGGGGTATTCATTCCCGTCGACCAGTACGCGTTCCTATGCTAAACAGGACTCATAGGAGGTTGCGCTTAGACTATGTTCGCCGTTATATGCGATGGAGACAGATGCAATGGTCAAACGTTTTATTTACGGATGAATCCAGATTTTGTTTACATGGCAATGATAGGCGTGTACGTGTCTGGCGCCGTCGTGGGGAGCGGTTTCACCAGAACTGTAACGACCCCATTGTTGCTTACAATGGCGGTTCGATAATGGTTTGGGCCGGGGTATCCAGGTTTACCCGAACACCGTTGGTCGTGGTACCACCTCCTGGATTAACTTCTGAACGGTATGTGGCTGAGATACTCGAACCGCACGTCCTACCAATGCGCGCAAGAATTGGGAACCGATTCATTATGATGCAAGACAATGCTCGTTGTCATACAGCACTACTTACACGACGATTTCTTCGAGAAAACCGCATTGCCGTGTTACCTCATCCTCCTGTAAGCCCTGACTTGAATCCGATCGAGCATGTCTGGGACATGCTTGGTCGTCGACTACGCCGATACAATCCTCGTCCCACGACTCTGCGACAGGTAGAGGTAGCATTGCAACAAATTTGGCGCAGATTACCTCAACGTCTAATACGTCGCTGTATTAACATGAGACAGCGATTGCAGGCGGTTATTCAAAATCGTGGTGGTAATACACCATATTAAGATTTCAAATTACCTGCGATCCAACGATTCGCCCCCACCCCCAACACACACACACACACACACACACACACACACACAAAAGAGGCATAGATCCGACCGAGCAACCTCCACGCGGTATGCCTTGGGTGATGCCAATGCCGGTACTGCATTCACGGCCGTCACGCGGCCGCTGAAGCCACAGTCTTTTCCGAAACGGTAACTTCAAACATGCAGGCCACCGGTAAGCGTATTCGGTGGTATCTGACAGTAACAGAAGTTGAATCAGGGAGCTGCACATGTGCTTACAGGACGCCGTAGATCGGCTCGCTTTCGCCTACGTATGTAGACGGGTGGGGATAGAAACAAAAGCCGATCGCCATCGCGAGAACGACAGTTCGGCACAATACCATTGTAGCCTTATTTTTCCGAAATGGTAACTTCAAACATAAAGGCCACAGGTAAAAAAGTATCGCAGCCGGTTCGGGGGGCACTCAAAAGAATCGGTAGACTCTCCGCTTTAAAATGGGCTTAAGATATTGATGTTCCGATCATCCCTCGCGAAGATACAGCGAGTTGAAGAGAAAATGGAATTTGTGCAATTTTTAAGCATATTTTGGAAAGGACATCAGAGACCCAAATTTTAATCGAATCGAAAAAGTCGAAGATGCGTCTTAAAGAGGAAAGTCTGATCTTTCTAATGTTTTTTTCAGGAACGTTCTACGATGATCGCTTCGTTTGCTAGAAGCAATTAAAGTAAAAAAAATGGTTTTTGCTTCAAAGTTGAATAACTCGGCCAAAAAAAATCGTACAAGAAATTAATTACTCGTTTTCTACACAGGAAAGTAGCCGCTTTCGAGTGGTGTAGGTGAAATTTGTGTAAAAAATTTCCTGCGCGCCGTGGAACATCGCAAAGTTGAGGAAAAATTTTTCAAACTGACCAAGTGCTCTTTATATTGCTATAACTTTGCCAAAAAGCAATGCATCTGAAATTTACAAAAAGCAGCTGAAAGCAGAGATTCCACGCTTTCAAACCATATTTTCAAAATATCGATACGACTATTTTTACCGGAGTTATGGCCATTTGAACTTGCCCCTATTTTTCGGGCTCCCAGAGGTGATCCTTTAATTAATGTGAGGAGTGTAGTTTACACACCGTGGCTTCAGTCATATATATGACAGCGCGATTATCGGTGATTTTAATAAGTTGATCGGCATGCATACGCGTGAATTCTAGTCGTAAATGGTCAATTGTGATTGGGGTTTGGGTTGATGTTGCGTTGCTGCGTAATCGTTGGAGTATGTCCGCCTCGTTTTGCAGCAGGAGCATCCACGTAGACATTGAAAAGCACACCTCACAGCCTTTGTTGTCGGCTATGGCGATCTCAACGTGGCACGAATCCATCCCAATACGAATCCCAATAGTTAACCGTTTATAAGCTGTTGCGGTCAGTGGGTAATCACATCCCAAGATCCGTACGATTGATGGTTTTGGTGTTTTCAACGTTTTTGACGTTGTGGATCCAGAACTATAAGAAATATGTACATGAAATTAATACTTCGTTCATTTGCGTTTACAGTGAATAAAGTAAGTGTAAAGTGTATAGTAACGTATACATACCTCATATTGCATTGTTGTTGTTGGCGTTTATTTGGAAGACCACCATCGTTGTCGGATGTGCAGGATGATTCGTTTAAGCTGCGTTTGTACATTTTGATATGCACGACGTATGATTCTCATCAGCGGAAAAAATGACGTGAACGATACTTGTTAGCACTCGAGCGTACGTGGTGTAATTAAGTCCACAGGACTGACCCACGTCATTTTATACTGATTCACGTACACGTACATGTCAATGTGTGAAAGTATATCACATCAGTGATGGTGACGGTCAAGACGTGTATTTTTTACCGCACAAGGATTATAGAATATGGCAAATTCAAATGTGGCAAATTCAAATGACATGCATGACAAATTCAAGGAGCATGCATGCCACAGAAGAGGCAGAGACAATTCGCGATGCGAATCATAAAAGTATGAGTCATAAAAGTGTACTATAAGCTGGAATAATTAGTTTCATATTATAAAATCATCGAGGAATAAGAAGGATGCGAAGAAACTGTGACGTAGACATCCCCATCATACCTCAAGACTACCCTACTTGAAAACTATCCCTACTCTGCAATGCATTGGAACATCGTTCTAGGCTAGGGAAACGAAATGTATATAAGGGTGTCGATCACCGCCGCACGGACCAGTGCAGTTAATACACGCATTTTTCCAAAATAAACCATGGGTTCAATAACCAGAATCAACGCATTTGAGATGCAGCGATGCATTGTAAGTGTAGTTTGCGAGAATTGAATTGGTGCGCGTATTCCATTCGACGATATTCTAATGAATTTGTGTGTTTGTTATAGCAACGGCATGGGGAAATTGAACATGCATGGCACGTCGAGTGGGACGAGTTGACGCGAAAAATTGTAAGTATAGTTTTTGTGTAAATTGAATTGGTGTGTTTATTCAATTAGGCAGTCTTCTAACAAAGTTATACATTTGTTTCAGTATTTTCTCGATAATCTGGTGAGGGCGTGGCGCGTGGAGCGGCGGAAGGCCATTCGATATCTCGTAAGTGTTGTTTCGCAAAAAAAAATATTGATGCGCGTACACTATTCAACAGTGTTTTAATCGAATCGTGTGTTTGTTGCAGCATGAACGAGAGATTCAAATGGCCGAATGGAGTGATGATTACTTCGGGACAGTCGGGCGCCTCGTAAGTGATGTTTCAGAAAAATTATTCTGATACGCGTACACCAATCGACGATGTTTTAATCGATTTACACGTTTGTTTCAGCGTCGAGCTGACATCGAGGCCCGGGCGCGCGATGGTGATCGCGACGTCCTCATCGAGCTACTCGTAAGTGACGTTTCGTAAAATTCTATTAATACGCATACAGCATTCGACGATGTTTTAATCGAGTCATGTGTATGTTTCAGCATCGCCAATACCCGACGAGGCGTGACGGGCGTATCTGCCGCGAATTACGGCGGAAAATTCGATCAGTCCGGCGTAAGTGGCGGGCGGACATTGTGAAGGCGCAGTTTTCATCGTCTGAAGACGAGTTTTGGGGTCTCCCCCTACTATTTACGGAGTGAGTACAAACGAATTTGAATTGTTTGATGTTTTTCTTTGTGTGTTGCAGAACGTAACATCACACCAAAATTTTTTAAATAAAGTATTTTTTTATAAATTAAATTTTTTTATAAATTTAAATTTTTTATATAAATTTAAAATTTTTATGAATTTAAAATTTTTTATAAATTTAAAATTTTTTAAATAAATATAATTTTTATTCAAAACAGTGTATGTTTATTAATGTACATCCATCCATGCGTCCTTAAATTATAAAATCAGTATTTGCGTAAAAGTAACATTCGTATGGGAGGGATATTCATGCTCGTGGATAGAGGAATCAGTCGCCGTTGTCATTGATCTCATCACCGCCGCCGTTGTGTTCACTATAGAAAACAAAAAAATAACTCTTACATATTCGTTTCTATGCATATGACACGTAAAGTAGATGCAATGCGCGTGTGGGACTTACATTAGGTGACGCTACATATATAATTCCATATTTTCTCGACATTCTCTAGCGCGCAAACACCGTCGTTGTTGTGAAATGCACATCGAATAGCATTCGTTGAAGACATAGACTTCAGATTAGGGACGTCAGGCATGATCCCGCAATAATCATCGTCAACGTCGTAGCCGCCGTCGTCTTCGACAGTTCGAGCGTTGTCATTGCTGTTGTTGTTGTTGTTGATCTTTTGCGCAGTCAGTTCGTACAAATTGCATACATCCTCCACGATTATGTTAGGTAGTAGTTGCAGCATCCACGTTTTCTTTTCCGCACCTTTCACGATGACGAATTCAATGTTCGCGAGTACGCTGGTGAGGAGCCCCGGAAGTTTGGAGTATGGAACATAGCCGTCAGACCAGCGAAGTCCGTGATGATGCTTCGCGAGCCAGGATGCTTGACGGTTATCCCACGAATTCAGATGTTTCCAGAAGTATGGTGGTTCGAAGATCCAATGGTTGATTATCGTCGTAGTTGTCGTCGTTTTATCGTTGTTGCTGTTTGCGCGAATCGCGATCTCTTTGGCGACGAACTCACGTTCGATATTGAAACCTTGCAGATCGACAATGGCGAACATTATTATTCGTTTAGATAGCACCGGCGGTGACGGTGTCGGAACAGTAACTGAGGTCTTCGACATCGACGTTTTAAAACAGTAGCAGTATCCGCAGTAGTATTAGTAGTATTAGTAGTAGTAGTAATAATATATGTACGCACGCTATATTAGTTTGCGTACCACGTTGGTTAAAGGGCCGTATTCGACTATACGATCGTGTATTATCAAACAGGAAGCGGTAGTATTAGCGGGGATATTTTCTTTACATTCGAAATCTATTCGCACATCCATCGTAGCACTTTTCAACGACTCGTTTTGCCTGGAACAATCTATGACCGCAATAGGTGCGTATTGTAAGAATTCGATCGCATTCAGCAATGGTTCTCCGTGACCGTAGTACGATCTACCGAATTTCGCGTACATATCGTATAGGAGCGCGTATTTATACTTATCGAAATCTAAGTTCAAGTCATCGTACGGATACGTCTCGGAATTTAGATACAGTCGAACGTTCGTAAGATGATTCGGGTCGAATACACCCGCGCATTTATCGGGACGATTCTTTCGATTGGTTTGCATGGCGAATATCACGAATCGAGGTTTCTCAATTTACGACGCAGCTTTCACGGTCCACGTGCGTTTCGTTGTCTCTTGCAGTAATGGGTACTCATGCAGGCTCCACGAATGGAAACTCATCGTGATCGGCCGACCGCTTTCCAGGATACGCAGCATCGATAACTTATTCACTTCCTCCAAAACAACGTGGGGCATACGCCACTGCACCTTGCGTATCTCTAGTTTCGGTATCGCAGTGGCGGAGGTGCAGTGCATCGCGTTCGAATCTACACGCGATCGTATAAGTATTAGCTCGTGCCGCGCGTTCATCACGATGTGTTTGTAATCCTCGCAGAATCCTAATAACATGTTCAGGGGTACGCAGAAATTGAAAGCACCCGAATGAAAAATGTCTTTATTGTAATCGATGGCATAATTCCAACCGGCATTCGCAAGCACTTTGCTCCTCTCGGCCGACAACGAAACGTAATTTTTCAATGTGGTAGTGATTCCTGGATTTCGGCAACGATCGATCTCGACACCGTTCAATTCGTATCGAATCTCATCGAATATGAACGCAACGCAATTATTGTCGAGAACAGCGGTCGTGGACGTTGCCGGACCTATCGCATCATGCGCCGTCAACGTGCCACGACCTTTGATGTAGAGAAAACTTTCGCATGGAAGCGTGTATAGATCTTGCTGCTGTATGGGGATTCTTATCTCATCGCTATTGTCGAACGTCGTGTTGACGTACGGATTGTACGTGTGTAACTCGATCTTCGTGATACGATTGTCAAAGGTTGGCGTATTCGCTACGTCCAGAATAATCGACATCGTGGTTGCGTGTCTAATAGGCGACGATGAAACCTAACGATCGTAAGAAATGTACGTTATTATTTATTATATTATATTATATATATTTCAACGGGATAAACCCTTTGTTATAATAAGTACAAGTCATAGTTACACAAGCCTAGAACAAATAATTAGGGAGTACAAAGAAAAGTAATTAAAGAAACGAAAGTATGGAAGTAAGCGCAAAAGAAACCATTAATGATAGTGACAAAAAAAAGATATAAAAGAATCATAATAATAGTATAATAACGCAAGAAAACACAATATTAAAAGTTACGGGGAAAGGGATATACGAACAGCGATCAGAGCAGAGTGATTGAAGGAATTGTAGGAATTATTAAAGAAGTCAACGGAATTACAATAGCGATTCGCAGTTATTAACAGTCGATTTAGACTATTATAATAGCCATAGAGTGTTCGATGTGACTCCGGAAGAAAGAGAGTATGATTTCTAAGGCAACGCACAGGTGTATAAATAGTAAGTTTTTGAAGGATTTGAAGACATGAGATACTATGATTAATAATTTTATATAAAAATAGGAGGTCAGCGACGACACGGCGTTGATGAAGGCTCATTAATCCAAGGCGCAACAGCATAAAGCCATAATTATGGCAAAATATAGACATAGGTGATTCCGTGCGATATGATGCCAGTCTAAGAAACCTGTTCTGCACACGCTCGATTGATACAGAGTGGCATTTATAATAAGGAGCCCAAATAACGGATCCATATTCGAGAATAGGATGAACCAAGGAGTTATAGAGAGTTCGGAGTGTGGTGATATTAGAGAATAACTTGGAGGTACGGTGAATAAATCCTAATGTTTTATACGCGGAATTAACAATATGTTGATAATGATAATGAAACGTTAAAGCACTAGAAAAGTAGATACCAAGGTCACGTATGGTTTCAACAGATTGCAGAGACGAGGTTTGAATAGAGTAAGGGAAGATCACTTTACTAGATTTACGGCTGAAACGTATAACACGACACTTAGATAAGTTAAAACCAAGTTTATTACGCGAGCACCATAAGGAAAGTCTATCTAAGTCAGGCTGTATTAAAAGAGCATCAGACACAGTCGCAACTTGTCTATAAATCTTTAGATCGTCTGCAAAAAGTGAAATTTAACAATGTAAAAAGGCTTCGGATACATCATTAATATATAAAACAAATAGAAGCGGGCCCAAGTGAGATCCCTGGGGAACACCAGAAAGAACAGCAATCTCCTTAGATAGGAAATTATTATACTTAACTAACTGAATTCTATTAGACAAATAGCTGGAGAGCCAGGCAAAAAATGCACCATGGAAGCCGAGGGAGTGAAGTTTAGAAAGAAGGGTCGGATGGTCAACCGTATCAAAAGCTTTACATAGGTCGGTATAGATGGCATCAACCTGTTGACCACTTTCTAAGCAATTGGACAGGAAATGATTATGCGTAAGAAGATTGGTAATAGTAGAACGACCAGACATAAAACCATATTGCTCGTCAATAATTACGTTCTTACAAATGAAGGAGAGCTTATTTGAAACAATGCTATCAAATATTTTAGGCATAATATTCTGCAAACTAATAGGCCTGTAGGAACTAGCAAGTGAATTATCACCACCCTTAAAAATAGGAGAGACTAAGCAAGTCTTCCACAAAGAAGGAAAAATTCCAGAACTCAAGGATTTATTGAATATAATAAAGAGGATGCGAGCCATAATGAATTGGCAAGACTTAAAAAGGATCGAAGGAATGTCATCAATACCAGGACCCTTATTAACATCAAGGTGTTGTATCTGGGAGAGTACCTCACTAATTGTGATTTCCATGTTAGAAACATCAATGGTACTGTTGAAGGAGAAGGAAGGCGGCGATTCAGGACTACAGGAGTAGACAGAGCCAAAATAATTCGCAAATGTATCGGCAAACGAATGATCCGAATAGGATAACTGGTCATTAAAGGAAATGTGAGAAGGACGAGAGGAGTCATTTTTAAGGTTACGAACAAATTTCCAAAAAGTTCTGGGATAATTAAGAAGAGTATTTTCGGATTTAGAAGCGAAAGAGTGCCAACAGTTCCGGGAGATGGTTTTGTACGTTCGGACTAGTCAACGGCTTTCTCCTCCTTATGGATCCTCTTCTTATCGCTCCACCAACCTTTATTCTTCTACTTTCACCTTCTGATAAAGGATTGCGCCGATGACGCGAGACAGAGGCGGCAGGAGTAGCAGCGGCAGCGACGATTGATGATTCGTACGTGTGATCTAACACTAACATACTACACACCCGCGAATACGCGTGCAGTCACGCTAGCCTATCGCGCGGACGTCGTTGAACGTGTAAACGAATAGTTATTTCTTCTCCGCGGAAATCTATAGGACGATCGTGTTGATCGACGATGCACAAAGTTAGATCGTGTATTGCTCGTGCGACGATCGGCAGGTAAATTACGTGTCGCGGAGTTTCCGATATCTTATATCCCGGCGGTACGCGAGGTGAAAATTCATGAATCGTGTGTACCGGTTTATCGTTGCTGTACGCGCCGGTAGTGACGTTGCACGTTACTCTGATCACGTTAACGTTTATAATATTCACGGGTACGTCGGAGTCGTGCCAGATTCTCGGTAATAAGACGCGATTCGGAGAAAATCCTAGCAACGAGCCCACATTGTTCGATTTCGTAAAGTCTACAAAGAACGAACAGTACAGCTCGCTTTTCATGGTGTTGTTATTAGCTCGTAGCATTAGAGGGTACTTGTCATCGTTATTATCGTTGTTTCCGCGTCTTCGAGGATATCGATCGAGTAATCGTTGCTTCAGATACTCGGCGATAGCGTCTAATTCGTAGGAGCCGTGGGGGATTGTAATGCATTCATGAATGGTGTCAGCGATGGTGTTGTTTTCGGTGTCATAATTCACGTCGAAATAGAATTCATCGTTGCTGGAGTCGATGTTCGGTATCGTATGAAACGTCTCCAAGTCCGCGAGTCCTAATTCGTATTGACCATCACTCAAATCTATCGCAGGGAAATAGTTTACCGTGAGCACGCTACTGCGACCCGTTAACGTAAGCGTGAACGACATATCATAGATTACACTCGCGAGACGGAGAGGGGGTAAGTGACGCGCGCGTACGAATACTCGGCATTTTATCGATATTATGAGACTTTATTATTATTATAGGAGGTGTGGATTGTCATTACGCATGGATCCATTGTAACATAATCTTAGTACACATACCGATATTATTAGTATATAGGCCACAATTCGATAGACTTTTGCTGTAAGAATTGCATGCACAAGCGACCGCAATTCACCTCGTCGAAACGTTGAAAACGATTGTGATTATACGTGATTGTTGTACCATGTCCGAAATAGTAGATCAATTCCGCGGGAGGTCGCAGATTCCCAAAATTATCAAAGTACTGTACTCGCGGCCCGCGTTTCGCGTACGCGACCCAGTGCGTACCGACGCCTCGATTCTCGTCCAGATTCGCGATGCCACATTCGTTGCTTCGTACACGCGTGGGAAGTGTGTCGCGCATAAACACCCCTCGAAAGAACGGGATGCTGGCGCATTCGCGTTCTAATTGCAGGTTCGTCATAAGTTGTTGCGTTATCGCCGCCACCGTCGCCACGCGCCTACTCGATCGGCGTTTTTTTTCTTTGATCGCAGTCGTCGTTGGCTTCGAGTCTAGGATTCAAGCCCGCACCTCGCTTGTACGGTGTCAGATGCATCCCTCGCCCTTCCATCGCCCGATTATGACGCAACGTCTCTTCCAGCTGTTTTCGCGAGGCCTTCGAATCGTTAACCGCTTTGGTTATACCAGCGGCTCCACCGGCCAATGCCCCGATAGCCGATAAAGCAGGTAGCACGAACGGAAGAAATTGAAGAAAGCCACCGCGTTTCGCCACTCGTAGATTACGATGTCGTCGTCGCCTCATACCCATGCCGAGTTTAGTCTTAGCGTTCATCGTTGCCCACACTCCAGTCGCGACTGCTTTTTCACCAATGGTCGCGTCGTTCGCGAAAACTCGTTCTCGCGCTCGTTCGGCTAACGCACGATCCGCCTCGTGTCGTCCCTCTAAATCCTTTCGGCGAGAGTACGCGATATCGTGGTTTCGGCACGCTGCGTCCAAGGGATTCACACCTTCGTCGCCACGAGCAAATCGCTTTAGCAATCGCGTCCCCGGTCCGCAGAACTGATAACCCGGAACGCGTAGTTCGAATGGCAGACGATTTATGATACCGTTCACGACACCCGATCCAGTCTTTTTCTTATTCTTCTTCAGATTCTTCTGCCTCTTCTGATTCTTGCCTAGTCCGTGAGACGTCGTAGTCGTTGATGCTACCATATTTATTTATTTATTTATTTATTCACGGGACCAGCCCAATACTAACAAAATAAAATAAATGTGAACACAATAGCAGACTGTTATAAAGATATACAGACAATTACTACAACACGGGAACGCTAGGCCTGGGTGTACCGAAGAGTGAGATAACCGACCGCCTGAATGAATCAAGTGACGAACCAAAGAAATTAATCCGGTCGGCCACCTCATTTCCCCGCACACAAGCCCTAGTGATAGGATCGTTTTGACGGATGTTTGTCCGGAAAAATCTAACCCGAAACAGTGGAGCATAGCGCAACGGTCTGGACAAAGCACTGAAATTAATTAACCCCAATAGCCGGGGACAATTAATGTCCCCATTAATGACCCTGAAAAGAAAAGACAGATCCGCCAGCGCTAATCTCTGTTGCAACGTCAAAAATTTAAATCTACGCAAAACGGGCCCATAGTCATGATCGAAAACATTATGAGGCTGCCCGAGACGGAAAGACGCAAAACGCAAAAACCTGTGCTGGACCCTCTCGAGAGCCACCATCAGGTAGGCTTGATGCGGAGCCCAAATCACCGACGCATATTCCAGGAGAGGCCTTACCAACGCATCGTACAACAGCTTGAAGGTCCTCAGATTCCTAAACCCACGCGAGTGCCTCATAATAATAAGGATAACCGTTGTATACGTCGCGAGGTACAGACGTGTCGTCGTGTGTTCCGTAAACATTGCTGGTTTATTTAGGGAATTTTGTTGAATTTGTGCGGTGCAGCTAAGTGGAGTGATCGTTCAGTCGGATCGAGGTTGGTGGGTCAGTGATATGTAATGGTGACTGGCTGATTTTTGTGATTTAGTTCGGACTATCCTCTATCCTCTATTAGCCGTTAACAGGCTTGTATACTTGGCAGGTCGTTAGGCCACACAGACGGGGACTCAGCTGTTTCGGTGTTTGTGCGTGCGAGTGAGGTTGCACACGAGCGTACTTTATTTGGTATTCCTACTGTTGTCACCACGGGTGATTAGCGTCACGTAGACAGTCGAAATGTCGCAGCACTCGAAAAAGATCTGCAAAGGATGCAAGACAGCGGTCGCGGACCCGGTCATGTGTCATATTTGCAGCACGGCCGCACATCCTGGTTGCCTGCACCGAACTGGACATCCATGGCATCAGGACAGGTTACTGGACTGCTCCAAAACGGGACAGCAGCGAAGTCCCGTGTCCGCGGTTGACACTCGTGCGTCTCGATCCGCCGAGAGGGACGGAGGGGCGGGAGATGTCGTCCCCCTCCAAAAGGTCCGGCAAATTATTAGAGAGGAGCTCAGTTCTTTACTGGGGGATCTCAAAGTCTCCGTCAGGGCCGATCTTGAGGCGTTGCGTCAATCCTTTTCGTCATTATCTCAAAGGGTTCAGGACATGGAGGTCAAGCTAGGAGGGAGTGGGATACCTACACAACAACCTCCCGACCCAGAGGAGATGCACAGGGAGATGAACGAAAGGCAACATAGGGCTTCGAATATTGTTATCTTTGGGTTGGATGAAGCAGTGCCGGACCCTTTGCATCCGGGGTCACCCTCCCAGGACATGGCGAAAGTCAAGGGTTTCCTCAACTCGGTCTCGGCTGGATCGTATGACCATGTGCGTCTACTTCGGCTGGGTAAAAGGGTCCCGGATAGGTGTAGACCGGTAAGGGTCACTATGGCCTCTCCGTTGGAGGTGAAGCGGATCCTAAAGGCATGTTCCAACACTGATCCGGTCAAGATCAGGCAGGATCTTACTAGAAGGCAAAGGCAGTATCTGGCAGATCTCAGGCTTGAGCTAAGTCGTCGCCGGGAGGAGGGGGAGAATTTGACAATTAAATACGATTACGGAATCCCAGCCATTGTACCCTCCCGTGGGCCGAGACATTTATTCTGTATAAGCTTCCGGGGCACGGGGCCGCAGCTTTGGAGTACCTAGAGCAGATTTTATACTGCTTATACCTCCAGGTGTTCGAGGGGTTAGCTATCCACTACCAGGGCGGGGCTCGGAAAAACTCCCTTCCTCTTCCCGACAACAGGGGGAGAAGGGATGACCGTCCTCGCTACGAGGTAATGACTCATTTAGTTCGTTCCAGACTGGGATCACTCTGAAACCGTCCAGAACTTAACAGTGAGGGCCACGCGAAGGCAGAGTCACAAGCATGTATGCTTCGGTCTTTCGGCGTTCAAGTTGTCTTTGCTGGGTCATATTTACTGCACGACGTTTTGCGTTCGAGACTTGGCGGTTAGCACCGTTTTGGCGAAGTTCCGGAACTCCCGTGATAGGTTGACGTTCGATACAAGTCCGGCTTCCGCCGTCGGCCAGTTCTGACCGCTGGCTTCCACCGCTTGCTTCAGGAGTTCTCTCGCCTCATTGTGCTCTGGACAGTGGAATAGGACGTGGGTCGAAGTTTCGTTTCCCCCACATGCGCATATTCCGTCCTCCACCAAGTTGAATTCCTCGAGTTTCGCACGGAAGTCTCCGTGTCCACTTAGGAATTGCGTCGTGTAGTGGTCAATTATCAACCAGCCTGTTTCCTGGCGGGCCCGGACGTCTTGGAAGAATTGGAAGGTGATCCTTCCCTTCGTTGACGCCGACCATCTCGATTGCCACATTGCAAGGATCTCTCTCCGCACCATCGCTTTCGCCGTGGCTACGGAGACATCTCCGGACGCCAGCTCGGCGTGACTTATTCGACATTCTCCAATCTCAATGCTTATTGCTTTTCGGGCTTTATAGCTCGACGCGCGCTCCGCTAACACAAGGTCCACCGGTATCTCTCCCGCGATCACAGAGATCGCGTGGGTTGACACCGTACGGTAGGCCTTAGTGGTGCTGATCAGAATCCGCCTCTGCGACCCGAGAAGTTTGGAACTTTTCTTGACGTCGAGGAGATCCGCCCAGCCTGCGGCGGCGTATGCTATGATCGGGACGAACAGACCCGTGTACAGAGTACGCAGGGTCGGATGTCTCAATCCCCAATCGGCGCGAGCGAGTCTCGCTAGCGTGTAGAACGTTCGTTCGGCTTTGGCACAGATATTTTCGACATGGGAATTAATACCCATTCCTTGGTCGATGTGGACACCCAGCCACTTGATAGTGGGTTTGAGTGCCACATTCTTCCCGCAAATCTTTATTGCTGGAGGTCTTTCTCTATTCAGGGAGCCTTTCAAGAGAATCATCTCGGTCTTAGCCGCTGACAACGTTAGTTTCTGTGTGGCGCACCACTGAGAAATTACGAGCGCGGCTTCTTGGCCTTTCTGCTGCAGTTCCCGTCGCGAATTGCCGTAGACAATCACGAGCAGGTCATCCGCGTAGGCGATGGGCTCACAGAGCCCGGTGTTCGAGAGGAGCTGTAGAACTTCATCGAAGATTAGGTTCCAGCAGCTTGGACCGAGGATTGACCCCTGCGGGCAGCCTTTGGTGACTTTCTTCCGCACGCTATCGGAGCTGCTGACCATAACAACCTGCCGATCGGCGAAATAGTCGACCATGAGCCTATAGAGATTACGGGGGCAGCTTCGCACCTTCAATATCTTGAGTATGCTCGGCCACCACACATTGTCGAATGCTCCGGAAATGTCAAAGGAGAGCGCCAAGATGTACCGTTCCTCTCGACCAGATATCAATTCCCTGAACTTTACCAGCGCGTCTTCCGTGGAACGTTCAGGCCTGAATCCGTATTGCCGATCAGAGCAGTAGTCCTGGTTTAGGAACACAGTCGTGAGTCTGCGCAAGATCAGTCTTTCAAGAGCTTTGCCGAGCACTGATAGTAGACAGATTGACCTATATGACTTTGCCTCTTCTGGAGGTTTGTCGGGGCTTTTCAGAATGGTCCTGATTAGTCCGGCCGAGACAGCCAAAAAACGGGAACTAAGGCCAGAGGTGCTTAACATTTTTTATCAGAATGTGCGTGGGCTTCGAACGAAGCTGACCGCCTTCGCCAGTGCTGTTTCGTGCTTCTCGGCGGACTTGGATGTGATTATTTTGACTGAAACTTGGCTAACAGAAGGCTTTCTCGATTCGGAACTTGGGCTGCACAATTTTAACATCTATCGGATGGACAGGAGTGCGGAGACGAGCCTGCACACACGTGGCGGGGGAGTCCTGATTGCTGTGCGTAGGTCCATACGTAGCACGAGAGTGCCAGTGCAGGGGTGTGGAGTGGAGCAGTTGCTTATTAGAATCAACTTGCAGTCACGGGTCGCTTATTTTGGAGTCTGTTATATCCCGCCTGCCGCGGATCTAGTGCATTACGGTAACCACTGTGAGGCTATATCCGCCCCGTTACGGGGTGTTTTGGACGGTAATGCCATTTATCTTTTCGGGGACTATAATTTGCCACATGCGGTCTGGAAGGAGGTTTCGGGATATTTGGGCGCCGATATTATCCCAGGGGGGTCACGGCAAGAAGCTGAGGCAATTGACACGTTAATTGAGTCCTTTAATGAAATCGGTTTACTCCAGTGTAATGGCATCCGTAATCACAGGGGCATCACTCAGGATCTCGAATGACACCTCATTGGGCATTGAGGCGGCTCTGGAGGTGTTAGTGGATGCCGATCTACATCATCCGGCGCTATGGACCTCGATCAGGGTGAAATCGGCTGGCCCGCTATCCAGGGAACCTTATTCGCGTCCAGTCTTCAAGTCCGGGGACTACCTGGCCATCAACTGTCTGCTCGGCTCCATTGACTGGGATGTCTGCTTAAAACAACTTCCCCTGGATGAGGCAGTGGACTTTCTTTACTCGTCTATTAACCAGGCTATCGAGCGTTTTATTCCTAGGCGCGTCTTTTACCGATCATCCTTTCCAAGCTGGTTCTCGAAAAATCCGAGGCACATGGTCAGAGCCAAAAAGAAGGCGCATACACGGTATAAGCTATCATACTCTTGGGTAGATTATTTACATTTCTCGCAGTTACGCGCTGAGTGCAAAGCTATGGTACGCAGGGATCACAGCAGGCATATATCCTTGGTGGAGGCCAGCATTCCGCGAAATATCAAGTTTTTCTGGGGGTATGTCAACTCTAAGCGAAAGGCAAGTGCTTTTCCTGCAGTTATGGCCTTAGGCGATGATCTAGCGGACTCCGCTACGGGTATTGCGGCGCTCTTTGCTGAGCATTTCTCTTCCAATTTTGTCTCGCATCCGCCAGGGGTGTCTGGTGTGAGTCTTAGCGCACCACCTAGATGGGATATTCCGGACTTGGACATCTGCTTGGCAGAGGTATTTGAGGCATTGGGTGCATTGGATATTAATAAGAGTCCCGGCAATGACAATGTGCCTCCGTCTTTCCTTGTGATGTGTCAATGCGCATTGGCGAGACCCTTATGGTTATTATTTAACCGTTCGCTGAAACTAGGGCTGTTCCCTACCCTGTGGAAGTCTAGTGTGGTGACGCCTATTTTTAAAGCCGGGGAGAGAGCGGATGTGAAGAATTATAGACCGGTGTCTATCCTATGCGCTATGGGCAAAATTTTTGAGAAAATTGTTACGGCAAAGCTTGGGTTTTTTACCAAAAATAATGTAATTTCCACCTCGCAGCACGGTTTCGTACCGGGTCGTTCGACTGTCACTAATCTGGCAGTTTTTGGCAATTACGTCGCTACCGCTCTGGATAGGCTCGCGCAAGTCGATGTCGTATACACGGATTTCTCGAAGGCGTTTGATTCCGTAAATCACGGGTTACTTGTTCAGAAGCTTGCGCTACTTGGTTTCTCAGATAGCATGTTGAATTGGATTAAGAGTTACTTGCACGGCAGGACGTTCGCGGTCAAGGTCCAGGGCACTCTTTCGGGCAACTATTCCATTAATTCCGGTGTACCACAGGGGTCTCATATTGGGCCTCTATTATTTATCCTTTTTATAAACGATATTGCACAGCAATTCTCTTTCGCTAAACCGCTTCTATACGCGGACGATTTGAAGGTTTTTGCGATTGTGGAATCTCTGTCGGATGCGCGGGGTTTGCAGGCGGATTTGGATCGGCTCTCTGCATGGTGCTGTATGAATGGCCTCAGGTTAAATACTTCTAAATGCCATATTATGTCCATGACCCGACGGAAGAGTGCACTGATCTACGACTACAAGATTGGCGACACTACATTAGGTAGAATCTCTAGTATCTGTGTTTTGGGGGTTACATATGATTCGAGGTTGTCGACGGCCCAGCACGTCAGAAATATTTCTGGTGCTGCCAATAAAAATCTTGGCCTGATCAAGAGATGTGCTAGGCATTTCAAGGGCATACATGTGGTGCGCTTGTTGTACAACTCATTGGTCAGGTCGCGATTGGAGTACGCTAGTGTTGTTTGGTCGCCATACCAAACGAAATACAGGCGAATGATTGAAAGAGTGCAGCATAAATTTCTTCGGGCTGTTAGTTATCTGATAGGCAGGAGCATGTCCTTTGATGATCACGATTATGTATCGATATTGTCGTGTTTGAATATGGACACACTGGAAGATCGCAGGACTGCTCTGGATCTTGCCTTTTTGCGTAATGTGATACACGATGAGATAAATTGTCCGGAATTAGTGTGTGTGGTTGGCCTCAATGCTCAAGCCAGATCACTCCGCCACAGGGAGCTTTTTCAATCGCGTTACTTTAGGACGAATCTGGCCGAGATAGATCCGTTAAACAGAGTCTGTAATACAGCAAACCGTCTAGCTCTAAATGTGGATACTTTCTCCAACTCTTTCGGTACATTTATGTCGAAAATTAAATTGGCGCTGAGAGGAGCAGCATATTAGCGTTATAAAATTGTTAATTTGACAGGTACCCGCGATGTCTTTGATGTAGGCTTAAGGGCTTTAATGCCGTCTCTTATGTATAAGTGGAATTTAATTCCGTTAATAAACAATTATTATTATTATTATTATAATAAAACCCAATTGCTTGGAAGCTGCGTTAGCAGCTCCAATAATATGGTCCGCGAAGGAAAAGGCAGCATTATAAGTAACACCCAGGTCACGCACGCACTCAATGCAGGTCAAGCTCCTCTGCCCAATCGAATAAGCAAAAATGCAAGTACTGCGTGCCCGGGAAATCCTAAGAACTTGACATTTCGACAAATTCAAAGGAAGCCTGTTGAACGTGCACCAGATATGTAATGTGTCAAGGTCTCCTTGGAGATTCCGGGCGTCGTCTACGCAGTTCACAGTGGCGAATACTTTGAGGTCATCCGCAAACAACAACGGAGTACCGAACGGAAACACTTCCACAAGGTCGTTAATAAAAATGCAAAAGAGCAAGGGGCCCAGATGTGACCCTTGGGGCACCCCCCTTTTTTTTTTACTTGGAGGAAATCCCCACGGATACCCCACACCCGCGGGGGCGGGCAGGGGGTTATGTGGGACTCGAACCCACTAAAACCTCCAAGGTGGTCTACCTCGTGCGCGAAGCTGCGCGCCTGAGGGGAGGGACTTGGCGCGAGAGCAAATTAGCGATACGTTCGCAACCCTCCCCCTGCGCTTCGTGCAACTCCGCGCAAGACAGCCCCGTAACGGAGTCTTCCCTGGGGGAGTATTGATGGACTTCCCCCAGCTATATTCTCCTGGGCTGGCGGCGCGCGACGGACCACGCGTCCGCGCCGCCTCTTCCGGGGTCGCTGCTACTAGGGCGGGTGGTGTCCCCCGACACCCCCACCCCGCGACCCCGCGATCGAACTCCTACCCGGTCGCTGCGTAATTACGGTCGCGACCGGGCCGGGGCGCTGACGGCCCTCAGGGCCGCCCAAGCCGCCCGAACCGAGACACTCCGGTCGGGCGGCTGACTAAAACGCCTACAGGGCGGCCCGCTATCGGCCGCCGGTCTTGCCCCGAGAGCTCGATCGCTCTGATGGGAGCGGTTTGATTGCCGCTCCCCAAGGGGGGGGCCTTATCATGGACCCCCCCATCCTCCATCCCCGCGACGCCGCCGTGGCCCTGGCGCGTTCAATGCCACAACTCGCCGGCCACGGCGGCAACACGTCGCGCTCTGCGGCGGCCCCTAACAACGAGGGCCGCCGCACCTCTGGCTCCGCCTCTCCGCCCAGTCGCACGCGCCCCCCTCTCTCACAGAGGGGGCGCACCGGGCATAACGGTCGCGCCCGTTGCGTGGCGCAGCCCCTTCCCACTCCCCGTATTGGGAGAGTAACTTGAAGCGGCCCGGGGCCCGACAACCGGGGGAGCGGGGCGACTTACGCAACCAAATCGCCACACGGCCTCCCCCGACCCCGGGTCATCTTCTCCCGCGCCCTCTCCTCGCGGCCGCGCGACGAGGGCGTCAGCCCGCCCTCTCGCGGTCCCTTTCCGCCTCCTCCTTCTCCAACATGATGGCCTCGGAGAAGGAGGCCATGGCCTCCCAGCAGCCCCGATCCTCCGCCATGCGACGCACGACCGTCGCTAACGAGAGGTCGGGACCGAGCTGCAGCTCCAGGACCCGGCGGTCGTCCTGCCACTCCGGACACCTGGCCAGAGTGTGCTCCGCCGAGTCCTCGACGCCCCGGCTGCAGCTGTGGCACCGCGACGTCTCCTCCCGCCCTATGCGACACAGATAATCCCCGAAACACCCTACTCCGGTGATCACCTGCGTCAGGCGGAAGGTAAGCCTGCCATACCTGCGCCCCACCCATTCAGTGAGAATGGGCAGGAGCGCCCCGACTACGCGACCCTCCCGATGTTCGGGGAGGGAGAGCCATTCTATCCATTTGGCTCCCATGCGTCGCCGAGCCTGGCCCCGCGCGTCGGGTCCTACCGGCGCCAGTGGGTCCCTCGCTCCGCTGAGGTCGTGGGAGGCGAAGTACACCTCCGCCTCCATCTCAGCGAGCAGATGGAATGGTGGGGACCCACCCAACGCCGACAGTTCGGCGTGTGACACCGTGCGGTACGCCCGCACGGCACGGAGGACCGCGCGGCGATGAACCTTCGCGAGAAGGTCTCGCTCCACGCGACAGCCCTCCAAGTCGCCGGCCCAGACCGGCGCTCCGTAGAGCGCCATGGACCGGACGACTGTCACATAAAGACGCCGAACCGCTTCGTGCGGGCATCCCAGGTTGGGCATGATGCGCCCGAAGGCAAACACCTGTCGCTCCAACCTGGGGCCCAGGACCCGAAAGTGACGCGCGAACCGCCAGTAGGTGTCCAGGGTCAGGCCGAGATATTTCATCCGTTTTATCGAAGGCGACTCGCAGACCGAGCGCCTCTATCACGGGGATAACGAGCCGCAGTGCCCTCTCCGCGAGGTCCAGTGCCGCCAGCCATTTCTGCCCGGAAGCCACCACCAGCGTGTCGTCGGCATAACACACGAGCGACACGTCGGGCGATGGCATCTCTACCCGCAACACCGCGTCGTATGCCAGGTCCCACAGCAGGGGCCCTAGAACGGAACCCTGTGGCACGCCGCGGTGCACGTGAGCCACCCCGTCCCCGTCTCGGCCGACGTACGAGACCACCCGGCCGCGAAGGTAATCCCAGATCAGGCGGCGAAGGTAGAGCGGGACGCTATGAAACACGAGCGCCCGCTCGATCGCCGCCCAGGAGACGGTGTTGAACGCGTTGGCGATGTCGAGAGACACCGCCACGCTCACACCGCCCCCTCGACCGCCCGGCGCGACAGCGATCTGACCAACAATATGGCGTCCACCGTCGATCGCTGCCGCCTAAAGCCGAATTGGCGGTCGGACAGATCCGGGAATTCCGCGACTCCTAGGTGGTCCAGGAGGCGGGCAGCCAGAACGCGTTCCAGCAGTTTGCCCGCCTCGTCCAGGAGACATATCGGCCGGTATGCCGAGGGCGACTCCGCGGGCTTTCCGGGCTTCCGGAGCAGCAACAACCTCGCCTCTTTCCATGCTGGGGGGAACCTCCCGGTCCTCAGCGCGGCGTCATACACGCGTCTGAGGCCATCCCCCAGGGCGCCCATCGCGCAGGCCCAGGCTCGCCTGGGTACACCGTCCGGTCCGGGCGCAGCCCTCTTCTTACTCATTCGCTGCACCGCGGAAGCGATCTCCTCTTCCGTGACCCTCGGGGCATCCGCGATATCGGTGCCCCAAGTCAACCCCGGGTCTCCCGACTCGTCGACGCCACCCTCCCCTGGAACATGGGGAGGGGGGAACAGCGCCGACAGGACTTCGAGGAGAAGCCGGGGTTCGAGGCCCTCTGTCACAGGGGGCGCCCAAGGTCCGAGTTTGATCGACACGGCCTTGTACGGGCGCCCCCAAGGGTCCTCGTTGAGGGTCGCGAGGAACTCGTCGCACGAACGGGTCTTAGCCCGGGCTATGGCCCCACGGAGCTCTCTGTGCGCCGCAGAAAACGCGGAGCGCAGCTCCTGGAGCCGGTCCTCCGTGATCCGCCGTCGATCCCAACGGCGGGCTTTGGTGTACTGGCGTCGAGCCCGCAGACTCGCTATGCGAAGATCAGCGATCTCCGTCGACCACCAGTACACCGACCTCCGACCCCCACCCGGCGCACAAGCTCGCGGCATAGTCGCGTCGCAGACCGACTGCAACGCGCGCCGGAGCCAAAGGGCGCCAGCAACGGGGTCGTCGAGGATGTCGCCCGGCAAGGGAGGCCAGGCGACAACGGAGGACGCCAACTGGAGGAACAACAACAGGAGTTGGGCGCCAACTGGAGGAACAACAACTGGAGGACGCCAACTGGACCCGCCGGTGGAGGGGCCTCCCTGACCTTCAGGAAGGCTTCCACCCCGACCAGCTGAGGTCCCCCAGAGGGGGGCCCTGGGTTGCTCCCCCCTTTCTCCTTCTTCTTCTTCGGTGCCTTGGGGGACCCCTTGGGCACCGGCGAAGGGGTATCGCTAGTCGGAGGATCCGACTCCTCGCGATCCTTCCTCTTGCCAGCGCCAGCCCCGGCCATGGATGTTGAGGCCAGGGGGTCGGTCTCCATCGACACCGGCGAGGTCGCGGTTGGGGGGGACACGGCGAGCGCGGGGGAATCGCCCGAAGGCGGGGGAGGACGAGCCCCGGACGGCGCCGGGGCGGACTTCCTCCTCTGGGTCCCAGGACGGACCGCAGCGGGGGGCCGACAGGCCGGGCCACCCATCCTGTGACCGCCGGGGAGCCCAGCCGCCGCGCAGAGCGGGCAGCGGGGTGCGGCCTCGCAGGAGCGCGCCACGTGTCCCTCGTTACCGCAACGGTAACATAGGCCGCTCCAGTCGCCCGGTGACGGCGCGCCTCGGTCGCATGGATGTAATGCCGAGGTCGGCGACCTTAATGGCCGCCATCGCGCCGGCGACCCGCGTGGAGAATTCCTCCTCCCCCCAGCAGGGACGGTGATAGCCACCGCCGCAGTTCTGGGGGTACGCGGGATCGTAACCGGGGCTGGTCCGGGCGCACCAGACCGTTGGGGAGCCGACGTAGCCGCAGCCCCCTTTCCTGCCCCTCCCTTACCGCCGCTCCCGGCCGCCGCTTTCGCCGCCTTCTTCTTGGCCCCGCGACCGACGACTTGGGCCCAGGTGCTCCGGGAAGCAGCCTGTGTTTCAGGGGCCGCGTCCCGTACACCGGACGCGGCAGCGGTCGCGGCCGCCTTCTTGGCGGCTCTCGCTGCCTTCCTACGCCGCCGTCTGATTTGCGTGGGGGTCAGCTGGGACGAAGTACCCGCCCCACTCCCGACAGCACCAGACAAGGGACCAGCCCCCGGCGAACCCTTGGGGCACCCCTGAAGAGACCTGTATCGATTGTGATCTGCAACCACGCACCTTGATAGTCTGTGTTCGGTTCGATAAATAACTGCCGAGCCACTGTAATAGCCCACCATGAATTCCGAATGCGTCCAGTTTCCTCAGCAGAATGCCATGGTCCACCGAGTCATAAGCCTTCTTGAAGTCGGTATAGATCACATCCACCTGCTGACGCAAGTCCAACGCAGAGGACACATAGTTCGCAAAAACTGCGAGGTTAGTAACTGTGGATCTACCCGGAAAAAATCCATGTTGTGCATCAGACAAACTACCTCTGATCAGATCCGAGAGTTTGCTGGTGACTATTTTCTCAAAAATCTTAGGGAAGCAGCTAAGAAGTGAAATTGGCCTGTAATTAGCGACGTCACCCTTTAACCCCGACTTGAATATAGGCGTCACCACACTCGATTTCCAGGACGTCGGGAAGGACCCAGACTTAAGTGACTTATTGAAGATGATCCATAGCGCTCTGGCAAGGCCGAAAACGCAGGATTTGACAAAATACGGGGGTAAGCCATCATCACCAGCAGACTTACTCGAGTCGAGATCATTAATAGCTTCGAACACCTCCGCAAGATTAATATCCAGGCTCGACAGATGCACCAACGCATTACAATGCGGAGCGGGGCCCAATGGCACCCTAGAGGGCGGAACGAAAACTGATTTAAACTGTTCAGCGAAAAGGTTCGCAATTCCCTCGTCCGAGTCCGAGGCCTCATCCCCCAGATTCATGCTTGCTGGCAGAGAATTTTCCCCCCTCCTAGAATTGACATGCCCCCAGAACGCCTTCACGTTACACAATATATTTCCTTCCAATCTACCTATGTACGACGCATAATCCCTTTTCACCAGCTCTTTACACCGCGCGCGAAGAAATGAAAAACTATAAAAATTACACTGGTTAGAGCTCTTCCAGATAGCGTGCGCTTTCTTCTTATTCCTAATAGCAAGTCGTAGTTCATGCGAGAACCAGCCCGGGAAGGATGACTTGAAAGTACAGTACGTAGGTACATACGACTCTATTAAGTAGCCGAACTGCGAACTCAGAACGCAGACCGATTCATCAGTAGACAAATTCTCCAGGGCGCAGTCCCAATCAATGCCAACTAATGCAGGGACAATGGAGCTATAGTCAGCTTTGAAAAAGTCAAACTTGACCGCAGCCCCAGCCTGAAATGAAATGAAATGGAATGAAATGGAATGAAATGAAATGAAATGGAATGAAATGAAATGAAATGAAAGGAAAGGAAAGGAAAGGAAAGGAAAGGAAAGGAAAGGAAAGGAAAGGAAAGGAAAGGAAAGGAAAGGACAGGAAAGGAAAGGAAAGGAAAGGAAAGGAAAGGAAAGGAACGGAACGGAATGGAACGGAACGGAATGGAATGGAATGGAACGGAATGGAACGGAATGGAACGGAATGGAACGGAATGGAACGGAATGGAACGGAATGGAACGGAATGGAACGGAATGGAACGGAATGGAACGGAATGGAACGGAATGGAACGGAATGGAACGGAATGGAACGGAATGGAACGGAATGGAACGGAATTATTATTATTATTATTATTATTTTGTACGGGAAAACCCTTTAGTATACAAGAAAACAAGCAGGTTACAGAGTAATAAGAGTCTGGTGATCGAAACCAATCGCATAGGCACAGCGTGACATCTTTCAGGGAACAGGTTATTTCGACGGATTGTTAAGGCAATAGAGTACTTTGTTACGGAACGAGTCGGGCGATGTAGAGAACAAGTCAATGCTCGTCAGGTATTGGTTAGCTGTTTCCATAGCTCTATTAATGGGATCTGCAGTGTAGTTTTGGTACAATGGCATTTTAGAGTCAAACAAGGGCCTAGGACGCAGTTGCCGTTGCGGAGCGTGAAAACGTACTGCTGCCAAGAGCTCAGGGCAGTCAATATGTCCATGAATTAACTTATAAAGGAACATTAGATCTGAAACGATCCTCCGGTCACTAAGGGTGGCAAATTTAATTTTTCCCAATATAGGACCATAGTCATGATCATCAAAACTCATCGGACAGCCCGACACCCTTGAGGCCAGTCTCAAAAATCGGTGCTGAACCCTCTCTACAAGACTTATATATATCTTATGTCTAGGGTTCCACACTACCGACGCATACTCTAACAATGGTCTAACTAGTGAGACATATAGGAGCTTGAGTGAGTCAACCCTTCTAAATTGTCTACCGAATCTCGCAATGAGACCCAGGGTTTTCAACGCTTTACTGGTTGCCGACCTGTAGTGATTACGAAAATCGAGGCTTGGCGCTATCGTAACACCAAGATCCCTAACTTCAGCAACTTCTATCAAGGGAACGTCGCCCAAACTATAGGACGACCCTAAACAGCTAACAGCCCTATGAGCCTTCATTACAATACATTTGGCAGTATTTAGCAGCATCTTGTTGGCAGTGCACCACCTCTCGAATCTATACAGGTCATCTTGCAGTTTCTCACCATCCTGAACACAGCGAATCGTACGGAAGACTTTCAGATCATCAGCATAGAGAAGGAATTTACTATTCTGAAAAATGTCTCGAAGGTCATTTATAAACAGCAGAAACAGGAGAGGTCCAAGATGCGACCCCTGGGGTACGCCCGATTTTACATGAACAGGAGCAGATAGTTGGTTATGAACCTTAACCATCTGCACCCTACCCGTCAAATATGACCCAATCCAAGAGAGGAATGAGCCACCAAAACCCATTGAAAGCAGTTTATTAATTAGGATATCATGGTCTACTGTGTCAAATGCCTTCCGAAAATCCGTATATACAGTATCTACCTGCAGACCTTTATCAAGGGCAGCAGACACGTAACAGTGGTACACCGCCAAGTTTGTTTCCGATGATCTGCCAGAGACAAAACCATGTTGCTCCTCACAGATAACGTTAGTTAGTAAGGGTGTTAGTTTCTCTGTTACGATAGCCTCAAACACCTTTGGAAGGGATGACAATTTACATATGGGCCTGTAATTTCTAACATCAGAGTGGATACCTGTCTTGAATACTGGGGTGACTATACTGTTTTTCCACATTGTAGGAAAAACGCCTCTACTAAGTGACGAATTAAAAATATGCCAGAGAGGCCTAGAGAGAATAAAGCAGCATTCCTTCAAAAACCGAGGCGGAATTCCATCGAAGCCCGGGCTTTTATTCACATCAATCGAGTTTAGCTTGCTATAAATCTCGCTAATAGAGATGGATAGTGAATTTATATTTAACCCTATGTCAGAGGTCAAATCCAGATTCAAGCCAGGTCCCACTCCGGACGGAGAGGCATACACAGAACCGAAGAATTCTGCAAAAAGGTCGGCAACCGCTGCTGATGTTGTAGCTGTGGTAGTCTCAAGTACCATGTTACTAGGAATTACATGACCTCCCCGCTTCGAATTGACGAACCTCCAGAAACCGGTGACATCGTCCAATAATGAATTCTCAACACTCTCGATGTAAACACGGTGATCACGATTCAAGAGCAACTTACACTGCGCTCGGAGTGCCGAAAAATTAAGGTAATCGCTGTGTGCCCCCGATTGCTTATACTCCTTATGTGCTCTCTTCTTAACACGGATAAGATATTTTAACTGCGGAGAAAACCATTTCGGGTAGGTGGATCTAAACACAGACCTAACCGGCACAAAGGAATTTATGGCTGTGTTAATATGACCATACAAACAATCAAGGGCAGTACCTGGATCGATGTCACCAGTCTCCGAGTCCCAGTCAATTGCATTTAGATATTCCCTCACCCCGAAATAGTCCGCTTGTTTAAAGTCTCTATATATAAAGTTATCTGCCACCGACCCAGTCGAGGTAACCAACCCCTTAAACATTGTGTACAGGGGAGGGTGGTACGCATCAGGCATAATTAGGGGATCAATGACCAGATCGACAACTACATTAGAGTCGCTCGAGAAAATAAGGTCGAGCATGCCATCGCACGAATTGAAAACCGTGTTCATTTGAGACAGGTTGCAATAATTGAAACAACCAAGGAGGAGATCAATGGCATCTGATTCGTTCAATGATACCCCCGATTTCTTGAAACATGACAAACCCTTGTTATTGAACCAGACCGCATGCGGGAGATTGTAGTCACCATAGAGCGAAATTATGTCATCGCTGTACAAATCATATAATTCCGAAACACAGTCAACATGACTGGTATACCGAGCCACACGGGACGCAGGCGGGATATAAATAGCCCCGAAAAGTATATATTTACTATTACCGAGATGAACTCTAACAAACACTTGCTCATTATCTTCGCAGCTAAGTGTAATAAGACGGCAAGGTATCGACCACCTTACTGCTATAAGAACTCCTCCCCCCCTTGAAAAACAGCTGGTACTAAGAGACCTGTCACTTCTAAACACAGTATAGTCCCTCAATCCGAGCTCTACAGAGGAAATGGAAGAATTAAGCCATGTCTCAACAAGAATGATTACATCATAAGTTAATGTAGTTGTGTGTAGCGAATTAGAAAGGGTATTGAGTTTTGTGCGCAAGCCACGAACATTCTGGAAGTAAACTAAAGGGAACTGCCCCCGTTTTTTGGGGGGGGGAGTTATGACGGTGATTTCCACGCACAATTTTCGGAACACCGCGAATATAACGAATTGTCATATCCGATTCTCCTTTCGCATGATGTTCACGTAACTTCTCCCTGAGTAGCTTGAGCGTTGCACGTTGCAGCCTGGTCTTGTCATCTGAGATCTTGCAAGGTCCTACGTATCGATGCTTGTTTTGGAGAATCCGTTTTACAATAGCGGATGAATCCAGGCCCACACATAAGGGCCTGCTCGTTGAACTTCCAGACTTTCCCAGACGATGGACGACCAAGTCTTGAGACTCCAGAGGACATATCCCATGCAATATGGTCCTTGCACCCTCCGCATCAGTGGTCCTGGCCTGCTCCAACGACACATTTTGGGGCTCAGGCATCCCAAATATTATAATATTTCTGGCCCGCGCCTCCCGGTCATTCCATTCTTCAATGACATCATCTGTGTCTGTTGGACGAGAAACTGCCTCGAGTTTCGAAATCCTTTGCTCCTGCAGTGCACTACTCGTAACAAGAGCCTGATGTGCGGCTGTGATAGTATCAACCCGTTTTTTTAGGTCCCCCACGATGACCTTCATCTGAGCGAATTCAGATAGACATAAATCCAGCTTATTATTCACCTCAGAAAGTCCGCCAAGTTTCGCGTTGATATCGGCAAGAATGTCAGAAAAGGATAATAAATTGGGGCTATCACAGTGAATGACCGGCACAGTGTCACTACCAGATAAAGAACCAGTCCCTGAGGAACTCGGAAGGCTGGGACTCTTGGCAAGATTGGTCGCAGCGCAGGCACCGCACACACCATTTTTAGGCAAAAATTTCGAACATTTCTTGCACCGATTCATCTTGTTACGAACACAGCCGTCACGGTCGATGAAGTAGTTACAAGAGTACAGCGAGTGCCAATAGATGTCCTTAGTCTTTGCAGATAACGCGGTTGGTGACAATTTGGAGCCAGAGCCACGTACGACGGTGCAAAAACAGGGGCAAAAACTCCGAAACAATAGATGTAACGGCTCGGCAAATTGGCTTAAGCCGAAGACAAAGGAATGAAATCACTCAATTTATCACTTTTAGGATAACTTCAGAAGCGCGTCCTTGTGGCTGGCACCTTATAGGCACATGAAGTAAACTTTGGAACTGCACAATTAGTGAAAAGATAGAAGCACTTCAGGAAAATACGATTTGAAGCGGGAGCGAGATAAACCACGCGCACCTAGACTGACAGTGACACCTAGACTGAACGACACCTAGATGGAACGGAATGGAACGGAATGGAACGGAATGGAACGGAATGGAACGGAATGGAACGGAATGGAACGGAATGGAACGGAATGGAACGGAATGGAACGGAATGGAACGGAATGGAACGGAATGGAACGGAATGGAACGGAATGGAACGGAATGGAACGGAATGGAACGGAATGGAACGGAATGGAACGGAATGGAACGGAATGGAACGGAACGGAACGGAACGGAACGGAACGGAATGGAACGGAATGGAACGGAATGCAACGGAATGGAACGGAATGGAACGGAATGGAACGGAATGGAACGGAATGGAACGGAATGGAACGGAATGGAACGGAATGGAACGGAATGGAACGGAATGGAACGAAACGGAACGAAACGTAACGAAACGTAACGAAACGTAACGAAACGTAACGAAACGTAACGAAACGTAACGAAACGTAACGAAACGTAACGAAACGTAACGAAACGTAACGAAACGTAACGAAACGTAACGAAACGTAACGAAACGTAACGAAACGTAACGAAACGTAGCGAAACGTAGCGAAACGTAGCGAAACGTAGCGAAACGTAGCGAAACGTAACGAAACGTAACGAAACGTAACGAAACGTAACGGAACGTAACGGAACGGAACGGAACGGAACGGAACGGAACGGAACGGAACGGAACGGAACGGAACGGAACGGAACGGAACGGAACGGAACGGAACGGACTAGAACGGAACGGAACGGAACGGAACGGAACGGAGGGGAACGGAACGGAACGGAACGGAATGCGAACGAAATGCGAACGAAATGCGAACGAAATGCGAACGAAATGCGAACGAGATGCGAACGAGATGCGAACGAGATGCGAACGAAACGCGAACGAAACGCGAACGAGTGGAGTGGAGTGGAGTGGAGTGGAGTGGAGTGGAGTGGAGTGGAGTGGAGTGGAGTGGAGTGGAGTGGAGTGGAGTGGAGTGGAGTGGAGTGGAGTGGAGTGGAGTGGAGTGGAGTGGAGTGGAGTGGAGTGGAGTGGAGTGGAGTGGAGTGGAGTGGAGTGGAGTGGAGTGGAGTGGAGTGGAGTGGAGTGGAGTGGAGTGGAGTGGAGTGGAGTGGAGTGGAGTGGAGTGGAGTGGAGTGGAGTGGAGTGGAGTGGAGTGGAGTGGAGTGGAGTGGAGTGGAGTGGAGTGGAGTGGAGTGGAGTGGAGTGGAGTGGAGTGGAGTGGAGTGGAGTGGAGTGGAGTGGAGTGGAGTGGAGTGGAGTGGAGTGGAGTGGAGTGGAGTGGAGTGGAGTGGAGTGGAGTGGAGTGGAGTGGAGTGGAGTGGAGTGGAGTGGAGTGGAGTGGAGTGGAGTGGAGTGGAGTGGAGTGCAGTGGAGTGGAGTGGAGTGGAGTGCAGTGGAGTGGAGTGCAGTGGAGTGGAGTGCAGTGCAGTGGAGTGGAGTGGAGTGGAGTGCAGTGGAGTGAATGGAATGGAATGGAATGGAATGGAATGGAATGGAATGGAATGGAATGGAATGGAATGGAATGGAATGGAATGGAATGGAATGGAATGGAATGGAATGGAATGAAATGAAATGAAATGAAATGAAATGAAATGAAATGAAATGGAATGGAATGGAATGGAATGGAATGAAATGGAATGGAATGGAATGGAATGGAATGGAATGAAATGGAATGCAATGAAATGCAATGAAATGCAATGAAATGCAATGAAATGCAATGAAATGCAATGAAATGCAATGAAATGCAATGAAATGCAATGAAATGCAATGAAATGCAATGAAATGAAATGAAATGCAATGAAATGCAATGAAATGCAATGAAATGCAATGAAATGCAATGAAATGCAATGAAATGCAATGAAATGCAATGAAATGCATTGAAGTGCAATGAAGTGCAATGAAGTGCAATGAAGTGCAATGAAGTGCAATGAAGTGCAATGAAGTGCAATGAAGTGCAATGAAGTGCAATGAAGTGCAATGAAGTGCAATGAAGTGCAATGAAGTGCAATGAAGTGCAATGAAGTGCAATGATGTGCAATGAAGTGCAATGAAGTGCAATGAAGTGCAATGAAGTGCAATGAAGTGCAATGAAGTGCAATGAAGTGCAATGAAGTGCAATGAAGTGCAATGAAGTGCAATGAAGTGCAATGAAGTGCAATGAAGTGCAATGAAGTGCAATGAAGTGCAATGAAGTGCAATGAAGTGCAATGAAGTGCAATGAAGTGCAATGAAGTGCAATGAAGTGCAATGAAGTGCAATGAAGTGCAATGAAGTGCAATGAAGTGCAATGAAGTGGAGTGGAGTGGAGTGGAGTGGAGTGGAGTGGAGTGGAGTGGAGTGGAGTGGAGTGGAGTGGAGTGGAGTGGAGTGGAGTGGAGTGGAGTGGAGTGGAGTGGAGTGGAGTGGAGTGGAGTGGAGTGGAGTGGAGTGGAGTGGAGTGGAGTGGAGTGGAGTGGAGTGGAGTGGAGTGGAGTGGAGTGGAGTGGAGTGGAGTGGAGTGGAGTGGAGTGGAGTGGAGTGGAGTGGAGTGGAGTGGAGTGGAGTGGAGTGGAGTGGAGTGGAGTGGAGTGGAGTGGAGTGGAGTGGAGTGGAGTGGAGTGGAGTGGAGTGGAGTGGAGTGGAGTGGAGTGGAGTGGAGTGGAGTGGAGTGGAGTGGAGTGGAGTGGAGTGGAGTGGAGTGGAGTGGAGTGGAGTGGAGTGTAGTGCAGTGCAGTGCAGTGGAGTGGAGTGCAGTGGAGTGGAGTGGAGTGGAGTGGAGTGCAGTGGAGTGGAGTGCAGTGGAGTGAATGGAATGGAATGCAATGAAATGCAATGAAATGCAATGAAATGCAATGAAATGCAATGAAATGCAATGAAATGCAATGAAATGCAATGAAATGCAATGAAATGCAATGAAATGCAATGAAATGCAATGAAATGCAATGAAATGCAATGAAATGCAATGAAATGCAATGAAATGCAATGAAATGCAATGAAATGCAATGAAATGCAATGAAATGCAATGAAATGCAATGAAGTGCAATGAAGTGCAATGAAGTGCAATGAAGTGCAATGAAGTGCAATGAAGTGCAATGAAGTGCAATGAAGTGCAATGAAGTGCAATGAAGTGCAATGAAGTGCAATGAAGTGCAATGAAGTGCAATGAAGTGCAATGAAGTGCAATGAAGTGCAATGAAGTGCAATGAAGTGCAATGAAGTGCAATGAAGTGCAATGAAGTGCAATGAAGTGCAATGAAGTGCAATGAAGTGCAATGAAGTGCAATGAAGTGCAATGAAATGCAATGAAATGCAATGAAATGCAATGAAATGCAATGAAATGCAATGAAATGCAATGAAATGCAATGAAATGCAATGAAATGCAATGAAATGCAATGAAATGCAATGAAATGCAATGAAGTGCAATGAAGTGCAATGAAGTGCAATGAAGTGCAATGAAGTGCAATGAAGTGCAATGAAGTGCAATGAAGTGCAATGAATTGCAATGAAGTGCAATGAAGTGCAATGAAGTGCAATGAAGTGCAATGAAGTGCAATGAAGTGCAATGAAGTGCAATGAAGTGCAATGAAGTGCAATGATGTGCAATGAAGTGCAATGAAGTGCAATGAAGTGCAATGAAGTGCAATGAAGTGCAATGAAGTGCAATGAAGTGCAATGAAGTGCAATGCAGTGCAATGAAGTGCAATGAAGTGCAATGAAGTGCAATGAAGTGCAATGAAGTGCAATGAAGTGCAATGAAGTGCAATGAAGTGCAATGAAGTGCAATGAAGTGCAATGGAGTGCAATGAAGTGCAATGAAATGCAATGAAATGCAATGAAGTGCAATGAAGTGCAATGAAGTGCAATGAAGTGCAATGAAGTGCAATGAAGTGCAATGAAGTGCAATGAAGTGCAATGAAGTGCAATGAAGTGCAATGAAGTGCAATGAAGTGCAATGAAGTGCAATGAAGTGCAATGAAGTGCAATGATGTGCAATGAAGTGCAATGAAGTGCAATGAAGTGCAATGAAGTGCAATGAAGTGCAATGAAGTGCAATGAAGTGCAATGAAGTGCAATGAAGTGCAATGAAGTGCAATGAAGTGCAATGAAGTGCAATGAAGTGCAATGAAGTGCAATGAAGTGCAATGAAGTGCAATGAAGTGCAATGAAGTGCAATGAAGTGCAATGAAGTGCAATGAAGTGCAATGAAGTGCAATGAAGTGCAATGAAGTGCAATGAAGTGCAATGAAGTGCAATGAAGTGCAATGAAGTGCAATGAAGTGCAATGAAGGGCAATGAAGTGCAATGAAGTGCAATGAAGTGCAATGAAGTGCAATGAAGTGCAATGAAGTGCAATGAAGTGCAATGAAGTGCAATGAAGTGCAATGAAGTGCAATGAAGTGCAATGAAGTGCAATGAAGTGCAATGAAGTGCAATGAAGTGCAATGAAGTGCAATGAAGTGCAATGAAGTGCAATGAAGTGCAATGAAGTGGAGTGGAGTGGAGTGGAGTGGAGTGGAGTGGAGTGGAGTGGAGTGGAGTGGAGTGGAATGGAAAGGAGTGGAATGGAATGGAGTGGAATGGAATGGAATGGAGTGGAATGAAGTGGAATGAAATGAAATGAAATGAAATGCAATGAAATGCAATGAAATGCAATGAAATGCAATGAAATGCAATGAAATGCAATGAAATGCAATGAAATGCAATGAAATGCAATGAAATGCAATGAAATGCAATGAAATGCAATGAAATGCAATGAAATGCAATGAAATGCAATGAAATGCAATGAAATGCAATGAAATGCAATGAAATGCAATGAAATGCAATGAAATGCAATGAAATGCAATGAAATGCAATGAAATGCAATGAAATGCAATGAAATGCAATGAAATGCAATGAAATGCAATGAAATGCAATGAAATGCAATGAAATGCAATGAAATGCAATGAAATGCAATGAAATGCAATGAAATGCAATGAAATGCAATGAAATGCAATGAAATGCAATGAAATGCAATGAAATGCAATGAAATGCAATGAAATGCAATGAAATGCAATGAAATGCAATGAAGTGCAATGAAGTGCAATGAAGTGCAATGAAATGCAATGAAGTGCAATGAAGTGCAATGAAGTGCAATGAAGTGCAATGAAGTGCAATGAAGTGCAATGAAGTGCAATGAAGTGCAATGAAGTGCAATGAAGTGCAATGAAGTGCAATGAAGTGCAATGAAGTGCAATGAAGTGCAATGAAGTGCAATGAAGTGCAATGAAGTGCAATGAAGTGCAATGAAGTGCAATGAAGTGCAATGAAGTGCAATGAAGTGCAATGAAGTGCAATGAAGTGCAATGAAGTGCAATGAAGTGCAATGAAGTGCAATGAAGTGCAATGAAGTGCAATGAAGTGCAATGAAGTGCAATGAAGTGCAATGAAGTGCAATGAAGTGCAATGAAGTGCAATGAAGTGCAATGAAATGCAATGAAGTGCAATGAAGTGCAATGAAGTGCAATGAAGTGCAATGAAGTGCAATGAAGTGCAATGAAGTGCAATGAAGTGCAATGAAGTGCAATGAAGTGCAATGAAGTGCAATGAAGTGCAATGAAGTGCAATGAAGTGCAATGAAGTGAAATGAAGTGAAATGAAGTGCAATGAAGTGCAATGATGTGCAATGAAGTGCAATGAAGTGCAATGAAGTGCAATGAAGTGCAATGAAGTGCAATGAAGTGCAATGAAGTGCAATGAAGTGCAATGAAGTGCAATGAAGTGCAATGAAGTGCAATGAAGTGCAATGAAGTGCAATGAAGTGCAATGAAGTGCAATGAAGTGCAATGAAGTGCAATGAAGTGCAATGAAGTGCAATGAAGTGCAATGAAGTGCAATGAAGTGCAATGAAGTGCAAAGAAGTGCAATGAAGTGCAATGAAGTGCAATGAAGTGGAGTGGAGTGGAGTGGAGTGGAGTGGAGTGGAGTGGAGTGGAGTGGAGTGGAGTGGAGTGGAGTGGAGTGGAGTGGAGTGGAGTGGAGTGGAGTGGAGTGGAGTGGAGTGGAGTGGAGTGGAGTGGAGTGGAGTGGAGTGGAGTGGAGTGGAGTGGAGTGGAGTGGAGTGGAGTGGAGTGGAGTGGAGTGGAGTGGAGTGGAGTGGAGTGGAGTGGAGTGGAGTGGAGTGGAGTGGAGTGGAGTGGAGTGGAGTGGAGTGGAGTGGAGTGGAGTGGAGTGGAGTGGAGTGGAGTGGAGTGGAGTGGAGTGGAGTGGAGTGGAGTGGAGTGGAGTGGAGTGGAGTGGAGTGGAGTGGAATGAAATGGAATGAAATGGAATGAAATGGAATGAAATGAAATGCAATGAAATGCAATGAAATGCAATGAAATGCAATGAAATGCAATGAAATGCAATGAAATGCAATGAAATGCAATGAAATGCAATGAAATGCAATGAAATGCAATGAAATGCAATGAAATGCAATGAAATGCAATGAAATGCAATGAAATGCAATGAAATGCAATGAAATGCAATGAAATGCAATGAAATGCAATGAAATGCAATGAAATGCAATGAAATGCAATGAAATGCAATGAAATGCAATGAAATGCAATGAAATGCAATGAAATGCAATGAAATGCAATGAAATGCAATGAAATGCAATGAAATGCAATGAAATGCAATGAAATGCAATGAAATGCAATGAAATGCAATGAAATGCAATGAAATGCAATGAAGTGCAATGAAGTGCAATGAAGTGCAATGAAGTGCAATGAAGTGCAATGAAGTGCAATGAAGTGCAATGAAGTGCAATGAAGTGCAATGAAGTGCAATGAAGTGCAATGAAGTGCAATGAAGTGCAATGAAGTGCAATGAAGTGCAATGAAGTGCAATGAAGTGCAATGAAGTGCAATGAAGTGCAATGAAGTGCAATGAAGTGCAATGAAATGCAATGAAATGCAATGAAGTGCAATGAAGTGCAATGAAGTGCAATGAAGAGTGCAATGAAGTGCAATGAAGTGCAATGAAGTGCAATGAAGTGCAATGAAGTGCAATGAAGTGCAATGAAGTGCAATGAAGTGCAATGAAGTGCAATGAAGTGCAATGAAGTGCAATGAAGTGCAATGAAGTGCAATGAAGTGCAATGAAGTGCAATGAAGTGCAATGAAGTGCAATGAAGTGCAATGAAGTGCAATGAAGTGCAATGAAGTGGAGTGGAGTGGAGTGGAGTGGAGTGGAGTGGAGTGGAGTGGAGTGGAGTGGAGTGGAGTGGAGTGGAGTGGAGTGGAGTGGAGTGGAGTGGAGTGGAGTGGAGTGGAGTGGAGTGGAGTGGAGTGGAGTGGAGTGGAGTGGAGTGGAGTGGAGTGGAGTGGAGTGGAGTGGAGTGGAGTGGAGTGGAGTGGAGTGGAGTGGAGTGGAGTGGAGTGGAGTGGAGTGGAGTGGAGTGGAGTGGAGTGGAGTGGAGTGGAGTGGAGTGGAGTGGAGTGGAGTGGAGTGGAGTGGAGTGGAGTGGAGTGGAGTGGAGTGGAGTGGAGTGGAGTGGAGTGGAGTGGAGTGGAGTGGAGTGGAGTGGAGTGGAGTGGAGTGGAGTGGAGTGGAGTGGAGTGGAGTGGAGTGGAGTGGAGTGGAGTGGAGTGGAGTGGAGTGGAGTGGAGTGGAGTGGAGTGGAGTGGAGTGGAGTGGAGTGGAGTGGAGTGGAGTGGAGTGGAGTGGAGTGGAGTGGAGTGGAGTGGAGTGGAGTGGAGTGGAGTGGAGTGGAGTGGAGTGGAGTGGAGTGGAGTGGAGTGGAGTGGAGTGGAGTGGAGTGGAGTGGAGTGGAGTGGAGTGGAGTGGAGTGGAGTGGAGTGGAGTGGAGTGGAGTGGAGTGGAGTGGAGTGGAGTGGAGTGGAGTGGAGTGGAGTGGAGTGGAGTGGAGTGGAGTGGAGTGGAGTGGAGTGGAGTGGAGTGGAGTGGAGTGGAGTGGAGTGGAGTGGAGTGGAGTGGAGTGGAGTGGAGTGGAGTGGAGTGGAGTGGAGTGGAGTGGAGTGGAGTGGAGTGGAGTGGAGTGGAGTGGAGTGGAGTGGAGTGGAGTGGAGTGGAGTGGAGTGGAGTGGAGTGGAGTGGAGTGGAGTGGAGTGGAGTGGAGTGGAGTGGAGTGGAGTGGAGTGGAGTGGAGTGGAGTGGAGTGGAGTGGAGTGGAGTGGAGTGGAGTGGAGTGGAGTGGAGTGGAGTGGAGTGGAGTGGAGTGGAGTGGAGTGGAGTGGAGTGGAGTGGAGTGGAGTGGAGTGGAGTGGAGTGGAGTGGAGTGGAGTGGAGTGGAGTGGAGTGGAGTGGAGTGGAGTGGAGTGGAGTGGAGTGGAGTGGAGTGGAGTGGAGTGGAGTGGAGTGGAGTGGAGTGCAGTGGAGTGGAGTGGAGTGGAGTGCAGTGGAGTGGAGTGCAGTGGAGTGGAGTGCAGTGGAGTGGAGTGGAGTGGAGTGCAGTGGAGTGAATGGAATGGAATGGAATGGAATGGAATGGAATGGAATGGAATGGAATGGAATGGAATGGAATGGAATGGAATGGAATGGAATGGAATGGAATGGAATGGAATGGAATGGAATGGAATGGAATGGAATGAAATGAAATGAAATGAAATGAAATGAAATGAAATGAAATGGAATGGAATGGAATGGAATGGAATGAAATGGAATGGAATGGAATGGAATGGAATGGAATGGAATGGAATGGAGAATGAAATGGAATGGAATGAAATGAAATGGAATGAAATGAAATGAAATGAAATGAAATGAAATGGAATGAAATGAAATGAAATGAAATGCAATGAAATGCAATGAAATGCAATGAAATGCAATGAAATGCAATGAAATGCAATGAAATGCAATGAAATGCAATGAAATGCAATGAAATGCAATGAAATGCAATGAAATGCAATGAAATGCAATGAAATGCAATGAAATGCAATGAAATGCAATGAAATGCAATGAAATGCAATGAAATGCAATGAAATGCAATGAAATGCAATGAAATGCAATGAAATGCAATGAAATGCAAAGAAATGCAAAGAAATGCAATGAAATGCAATGAAATGCAATGAAATGCAATGAAATGCAATGAAATGCAATGAAATGCAATGAAATGCAATGAAATGCAATGAAATGCAATGAAATGCAATGAAATGCAATGAAATGCAATGAAATGCAATGAAATGCAATGAAATGCAATGAAATGCAATGAAATGCAATGAAATGCAATGAAATGCAATGAAATGCAATGAAATGCAATGAAATGCAATGAAATGCAATGAAATGCAATGAAATGCAATGAAATGCAATGAAATGCAATGAAATGCAATGAAATGCAATGAAATGCAATGAAATGCAATGAAATGCAATGAAATGCAATGAAATGCAATGAAATGCAATGAAATGCAATGAAATGCAATGAAATGCAATGAAGTGCAATGAAGTGCAATGAAGTGCAATGAAGTGCAATGAAGTGCAATGAAGTGCAATGAAGTGCAATGAAGTGCAATGAAGTGCAATGAAGTGCAATGAAGTGCAATGAAGTGCAATGAAGTGCAATGAAGTGCAATGAAGTGCAATGAAGTGCAATGAAGTGCAATGAAGTGCAATGAAGTGCAATGAAGTGCAATGAAGTGCAATGAAGTGCAATGAAGTGCAATGAAATGCAATGAAATGCAATGAAATGCAATGAAATGCAATGAAATGCAATGAAATGCAATGAAATGCAATGAAATGCAATGAAATGCAATGAAATGCAATGAAATGCAATGAAATGCAATGAAATGCAATGAAATGCAATGAAATGCAATGAAATGCAATGAAATGCAATGAAGTGCAATGAAGTGCAATGAAGTGCAATGAAGTGCAATGAAGTGCAATGAAGTGCAATGAAGTGCAATGAAGTGCAATGAAGTGCAATGAAGTGCAATGAAGTGCAATGAAGTGCAATGAAGTGCAATGAAGTGAAATGAAGTGCAATGAAGTGCAATGATGTGCAATGAAGTGCAATGAAGTGCAATGAAGTGCAATGAAGTGCAATGAAGTGCAATGAAGTGCAATGAAGTGCAATGAAGTGCAATGAAGTGCAATGAAGTGCAATGAAGTGCAATGAAGTGCAATGAAGTGCAATGAAGTGCAATGAAGGGCAATGAAGTGCAATGAAGTGCAATGAAGTGCAATGAAGTGCAATGAAGTGCAATGAAGTGCAATGAAGTGCAATGAAGTGCAATGAAGTGCAATGAAGTGCAATGAAGTGCAATGAAGTGCAATGAAGTGCAATGAAGTGCAATGAAGTGCAATGAAGTGCAATGAAGTGCAATGAAGTGCAATGAAGTGCAATGAAGTGCAATGAAGTGCAATGAAGTGCAATGAAGTGCAATGAAGTGCAATGAAGTGCAATGAAGTGCAATGAAGTGCAATGAAGTGCAATGAAGTGCAATGAAGTGCAATGAAGTGCAATGAAGTGCAATGAAATGCAATGAAATGCAATGAAATGCAATGAAATGCAATGAAATGCAATGAAATGCAATGAAATGCAATGAAATGCAATGAAGTGCAATGAAGTGCAATGAAGTGCAATGAAGTGCAATGAAGTGCAATGAAGTGCAATGAAGTGCAATGAAGTGCAATGAAGTGCAATGAAGTGCAATGAAGTGCAATGATGTGCAATGAAGTGCAATGAAGTGCAATGAAGTGCAATGAAGTGCAATGAAGTGCAATGAAGTGCAATGAAGTGCAATGAAGTGCAATGAAGTGCAATGAAGTGCAATGAAGTGCAATGAAGTGCAATGAAGTGCAATGAAGTGCAATGAAGTGCAATGAAGTGCAATGAAGTGCAATGAAGTGCAATGAAGTGCAATGAAGTGCAATGAAGTGCAATGAAGTGCAATGAAGTGCAATGAAGTGCAATGAAGTGCAATGAAGTGCAATGAAGTGCAATGAAGTGCAATGAAGTGCAATGAAGTGCAATGAAGTGCAATGAAGTGCAATGAAGTGCAATGAAGTGCAATGAAGTGCAATGAAGTGCAATGAAGTGCAATGAAGTGCAATGAAGTGCAATGAAGTGCAATGAAGTGGAGTGGAGTGGAGTGGAGTGGAGTGGAGTGGAGTGGAGTGGAGTGGAGTGGAGTGGAATGGAAAGGAGTGGAATGGAATGGAGTGGAATGGAATGGAATGGAGTGGAATGAAGTGGAATGAAATGAAATGAAATGAAATGCAATGAAATGCAATGAAATGCAATGAAATGCAATGAAATGCAATGAAATGCAATGAAATGCAATGAAATGCAATGAAATGCAATGAAAATGCAATGAAATGCAATGAAATGCAATGAAATGCAATGAAATGCAATGAAATGCAATGAAATGCAATGAAATGCAATGAAATGCAATGAAATGCAATGAAATGCAATGAAATGCAATGAAATGCAATGAAATGCAATGAAATGCAATGAAATGCAATGAATGCAATGAAATGCAATGAAATGCAATGAAATGCAATGAAATGCAATGAAATGCAATGAAATGCAATGAAATGCAATGAAATGCAATGAAATGCAATGAAATGCAATGAAATGCAATGAAATGCAATGAAATGCAATGAAATGCAATGAAATGCAATGAAATGCAATGAAATGCAATGAAATGCAATGAAATGCAATGAAATGCAATGAAATGCAATGAAATGCAATGAAATGCAATGAAATGCAATGAAATGCAATGAAATGCAATGAAATGCAATGAAATGCAATGAAATGCAATGAAATGCAATGAAATGCAATGAAATGCAATGAAATGCAATGAAATGCAATGAAATGCAATGAAATGCAATGAAATGCAATGAAATGCAATGAAATGCAATGAAATGCAATGAAATGCAATGAAATGCAATGAAATGCAATGAAATGCAATGAAATGCAATGAAATGCAATGAAATGCAATGAAATGCAATGAAATGCAATGAAATGCAATGAAATGCAATGAAATGCAATGAAATGCAATGAAATGCAATGAAGTGCAATGAAGTGCAATGAAGTGCAATGAAGTGCAATGAAGTGCAATGAAGTGCAATGAAGTGCAATGAAGTGCAATGAAGTGCAATGAAGTGCAATGAAGTGCAATGAAGTGCAATGAAGTGCAATGAAGAATGAAGTGCAATGAAGTGCAATGAAGTGCAATGATGTGCAATGAAGTGCAATGAAGTGCAATGAAGTGCAATGAAGTGCAATGAAGTGCAATGAAGTGCAAGAGAGAGTGCAATGAAGTGCAATGAAGTGCAATGAAGTGCAATGAAGTGCAATGAAGTGCAATGAAGTGCAATGAAGTGCAATGAAGTGCAATGAAGTGCAATGAAGTGCAATGAAGTGCAATGAAGTGCAATGAAGTGCAATGAAGTGCAATGAAGTGCAATGAAGTGCAATGAAGTGCAATGAAGTGCAATGAAGTGCAATGAAGTGCAATGAAGTGCAATGAAGTGCAATGAAGTGCAATGAAGTGCAATGAAGTGCAATGAAGTGCAATGAAGTGCAATGAAGTGCAATGAAGTGCAATGAAGTGCAATGAAGTGCAATGAAGTGCAATGAAGTGCAATGAAGTGCAATGAAGTGCAATGAAGTGCAATGAAGTGCAATGAAGTGCAATGAAGTGCAATGAAGTGCAATGAAGTGCAATGAAGTGCAATGAAGTGCAATGAAGTGCAATGAAGTGGAGTGGAGTGGAGTGGAGTGGAGTGGAGTGGAGTGGAGTGGAGTGGAGTGGAGTGGAATGGAAAGGAGTGGAGTGGAATGGAGTGGAATGGAATGGAATGGAGTGGAATGAAGTGGAATGAAATGAAATGAAATGAAATGCAATGAAATGCAATGAAATGCAATGAAATGCAATGAAATGCAATGAAATGCAATGAAATGCAATGAAATGCAATGAAATGCAATGAAATGCAATGAAATGCAATGAAATGCAATGAAATGCAATGAAATGCAATGAAATGCAATGAAATGCAATGAAATGCAATGAAATGCAATGAAATGCAATGAAATGCAATGAAATGCAATGAAATGCAATGAAATGCAATGAAATGCAATGAAATGCAATGAAATGCAATGAAATGCAATGAAATGCAATGAAATGCAATGAAATGCAATGAAATGCAATGAAATGCAATGAAATGCAATGAAATGCAATGAAATGCAATGAAATGCAATGAAATGCAATGAAATGCAATGAAATGCAATGAAATGCAATGAAATGCAATGAAATGCAATGAAATGCAATGAAATGCAATGAAATGCAATATGAAATGCAATGAAATGCAATGAAATGCAATGAAATGCAATGAAATGCAATGAAGTGCAATGAAGTGCAATGAAGTGCAATGAAGTGCAATGAAGTGCAATGAAGTGCAATGAAGTGCAATGAAGTGCAATGAAGTGCAATGAAGTGCAATGAAGTGCAATGAAGTGCAATGAAGTGCAATGAAGTGCAATGAAGTGCAATGAAGTGCAATGAAGTGCAATGAAGTGCAATGAAGTGCAATGAAGTGCAATGAAGTGCAATGAAGTGCAATGAAGTGCAATGAAGTGCAATGAAGTGCAATGAAGTGCAATGAAGTGCAATGAAGTGCAATGAAGTGCAATGAAGTGCAATGAAGTGCAATGAAGTGCAATGAAGTGCAATGAAGTGCAATGAAATGCAATGAAATGCAATGAAATGCAATGAAATGCAATGAAATGCAATGAAATGCAATGAAGTGCAATGAAGTGCAATGAAGTGCAATGAAGTGCAATGAAGTGCAATGAAGTGCAATGAAGTGCAATGAAGTGCAATGAAGTGCAATGAAGTGCAATGAAGTGCAATGAAGTGAAATGAAGTGAAATGAAGTGCAATGAAGTGCAATGAAGTGCAATGAAGTGCAATGAAGTGCAATGAAGTGCAGTGAAGTGCAATGGAGTGCAATGGAGTGGAGTGGAGTGGAGTGGAGTGGAGTGGAGTGGAGTGGAGTGGAGTGGAGTGGAGTGGAGTGGAGTGGAGTGGAATGGAAAGGAGTGGAATGGAATGGAGTGGAATGGAATGGAATGGAGTGGAATGAAGTGGAATGAAGTGAAATGAAATGAAATGCAATGAAATGCAATGAAATGCAATGAAATGCAATGAAATGCAATGAAATGCAATGAAATGCAATGAAATGCAATGAAATGCAATGAAATGCAATGAAATGCAATGAAATGCAATGAAATGCAATGAAATGCAATGAAATGCAATGAAATGCAATGAAATGCAATGAAATGCAATGAAATGCAATGAAATGCAATGAAATGCAATGAAATGCAATGAAATGCAATGAAATGCAATGAAATGCAATGAAATGCAATGAAATGCAATGAAATGCAATGAAATGCAATGAAATGCAATGAAATGCAATGAAATGCAATGAAATGCAATGAAATGCAATGAAATGCAATGAAATGCAATGAAATGCAATGAAATGCAATGAAATGCAATGAAATGCAATGAAATGCAATGAAATGCAATGAAATGCAATGAAATGCAATGAAATGCAATGAAATGCAATGAAGTGCAATGAAGTGCAATGAAGTGCAATGAAGTGCAATGAAGTGCAATGAAGTGCAATGAAGTGCAATGAAGTGCAATGAAGTGCAATGAAGTGCAATGAAGTGCAATGAAGTGCAATGAAGTGCAATGAAGTGCAATGAAATGCAATGAAATGCAATGAAATGCAATGAAATGCAATGAAGTGCAATGAAGTGCAATGAAGTGCAATGAAGTGCAATGAAGTGCAATGAAGTGCAATGAAGTGCAATGAAGTGCAATGAAGTGCAATGAAGTGAAATGAAGTGAAATGAAGTGCAATGAAGTGCAATGATGTGCAATGAAGTGCAATGAAGTGCAATGAAGTGCAATGAAGTGCAATGAAGTGCAATGAAGTGCAATGAAGTGCAATGAAGTGCAATGAAGTGCAATGAAGTGCAATGAAGTGCAATGAAGTGCAATGAAGTGCAATGAAGTGCAATGAAGTGCAATGAAATGCAATGAAGTGCAATGAAATGCAATGAAATGCAATGAAATGCAATGAAATGCAATGAAATGCAATGAAATGCAATGAAATGCAATGAAATGCAATGAAATGCAATGAAATGCAATGAAATGCAATGAAATGCAATGAAATGCAATGAAATGCAATGAAATGCAATGAAGTGCAATGAAGTGCAATGAAGTGCAATGAAGTGCAATGAAGTGCAATGAAGTGCAATGAAGTGCAATGAAGTGCAATGAAGTGCAATGAAGTGCAATGAAGTGCAATGAAGTGCAATGAAGTGCAATGAAGTGCAATGAAGTGCAATGAAGTGCAATGAAGTGCAATGAAGTGCAATGAAGTGCAATGAAGTGCAATGAAATGAAATGAAATGCAATGAAATGCAATGAAGTGCAATGAAATGCAATGAAGTGCAATGAAGTGCAATGAAGTGCAATGAAGTGCAATGAAGTGCAATGAAGTGCAATGAAGTGCAATGAAGTGCAATGAAGTGCAATGAAGTGCAATGAAGTGCAATGAAGTGCAATGAAGTGCAATGAAGTGCAATGAAGTGCAATGAAGTGCAATGAAGTGCAATGAAGTGGAGTGGAGTGGAGTGGAGTGGAGCGGAGCGGAGCGGAGCGGAGCGGAGCGGAGCGGAGCGGAGCGGAGCGGAGCGGAGCGGAGCGGAGCGGAGCGGAGCGGAGTGGAGTGGAGCGGAGTGGAGTGGAGCGGAGTGGAGTGGAGCGGAGTGGAGTGGAGTGGAGTGGAGCGGAGTGGAGTGGAGCGGAGTGGAGTGGAGCGGAGTGGAGTGGAGTGGAGTGGAGTGGAGTGGAGTGGAGTGGAGTGGAGTGGAGTGGAGTGGAGTGGAGTGGAGTGGAGTGCAGTGGAGTGGAGTGGAGTGGAGTGCAGTGGAGTGGAGTGCAGTGGAGTGGAGTGCAGTGCAGTGGAGTGGAGTGGAGTGGAGTGCAGTGGAGTGAATGGAATGGAATGGAATGGAATGGAATGGAATGGAATGGAATGGAATGGAATGGAATGGAATGGAATGGAATGGAATGGAATGGAATGGAATGGAATGGAATGAAATGAAATGAAATGAAATGAAATGAAATGAAATGAAATGGAATGGAATGGAATGGAATGGAATGAAATGGAATGGAATGGAATGGAATGGAATGGAATGAAATGGAATGGAATGAAATGGAATGGAATGAAATGAAATGGAATGAAATGAAATGAAATGAAATGAAATGAAATGGAATGAAATGAAATGAAATGAAATGCAATGAAATGCAATGAAATGCAATGAAATGCAATGAAATGCAATGAAATGCAATGAAATGCAATGAAATGCAATGAAATGCAATGAAATGCAATGAAATGCAATGAAATGCAATGAAATGCAATGAAATGCAATGAAATGCAATGAAATGCAATGAAATGCAATGAAATGCAATGAAATGCAATGAAATGCAAAGAAATGCAAAGAAATGCAATGAAATGCAATGAAATGCAATGAAATGCAATGAAATGCAATGAAATGCAATGAAATGCAATGAAATGCAATGAAATGCAATGAAATGCAATGAAATGCAATGAAATGCAATGAAATGCAATGAAATGCAATGAAATGCAATGAAATGCAATGAAATGCAATGAAATGCAATGAAGTGCAATGAAGTGCAATGAAGTGCAATGAAGTGCAATGAAGTGCAATGAAGTGCAATGAAGTGCAATGAAGTGCAATGAAGTGCAATGAAGTGCAATGAAGTGCAATGAAGTGCAATGAAGTGCAATGAAGTGCAATGAAGTGCAATGAAGTGCAATGAAGTGCAATGAAGTGCAATGAAGTGCAATGAAGTGCAATGAAGTGCAATGAAGTGCAATGAAGTGCAATGAAGTGCAATGAAGTGCAATGAAATGCAATGAAATGCAATGAAATGCAATGAAATGCAATGAAATGCAATGAAATGCAATGAAATGCAATGAAATGCAATGAAATGCAATGAAATGCAATGAAATGCAATGAAATGCAATGAAATGCAATGAAATGCAATGAAGTGCAATGAAGTGCAATGAAGTGCAATGAAGTGCAATGAAGTGCAATGAAGTGCAATGAAGTGCAATGAAGTGCAATGAAGTGCAATGAAGTGCAATGAAGTGCAATGAAGTGAAATGAAGTGCAATGAAGTGCAATGAAGTGCAATGATGTGCAATGAAGTGCAATGAAGTGCAATGAAGTGCAATGAAGTGCAATGAAGTGCAATGAAGTGCAATGAAGTGCAATGAAGTGCAATGAAGTGCAATGAAGTGCAATGAAGTGCAATGAAGTGCAATGAAGTGCAATGAAGTGCAATGAAGTGCAATGAAGTGCAATGAAGTGCAATGAAGTGCAATGAAGTGCAATGAAGTGCAATGAAGTGCAATGAAGTGCAATGAAGTGCAATGAAGTGCAATGAAGTGCAATGAAGTGCAATGAAGTGCAATGAAGTGCAATGAAGTGCAATGAAGTGCAATGAAGTGCAATGAAGTGCAATGAAGTGCAATGAAGTGCAATGAAGTGCAATGAAGTGCAATGAAGTGCAATGAAGTGCAATGAAGTGCAATGAAGTGCAATGAAGTGCAATGAAGTGCAATGAAATGCAATGAAGTGCAATGAAGTGCAATGAAATGCAATGAAATGCAATGAAATGCAATGAAATGCAATGAAATGCAATGAAATGCAATGAAATGCAATGAAGTGCAATGAAGTGCAATGAAGTGCAATGAAGTGCAATGAAGTGCAATGAAGTGCAATGAAGTGCAATGAAGTGCAATGAAGTGCAACGAAGTGCAATGATGTGCAACGAAGTGCAATGAAGTGCAATGAAGTGCAATGAAGTGCAATGAAGTGCAATGAAGTGCAATGAAGTGCAATGAAGTGCAATGAAGTGCAATGAAGTGCAATGAAGTGCAATGAAGTGCAATGAAGTGCAATGAAGTGCAATGAAGTGCAATGAAGTGCAATGAAGTGCAATGAAGTGCAATGAAGTGCAATGAAGTGCAATGAAGTGCAATGACGTGCAATGAAGTGCAATGAAGTGCAATGAAGTGCAATGAAGTGCAATGAAGTGCAATGAAGTGCAATGAAGTGCAATGAAGTGCAATGAAGTGCAATGAAGTGCAATGAAGTGCAATGAAGTGCAATGAAGTGCAATGAAGTGCAATGAAGTGCAATGAAGTGCAATGAAGTGCAATGAAGTGCAATGAAGTGGAGTGGAGTGGAGTGGAGTGGAGTGGAGTGGAGTGGAGTGGAGTGGAGTGGAGTGGAATGGAAAGGAGTGGAATGGAATGGAGTGGAATGGAATGGAATGGAGTGGAATGAAGTGGAATGAAATGAAATGAAATGAAATGCAATGAAATGCAATGAAATGCAATGAAATGCAATGAAATGCAATGAAATGCAATGAAATGCAATGAAATGCAATGAAATGCAATGAAATGCAATGAAATGCAATGAAATGCAATGAAATGCAATGAAATGCAATGAAATGCAATGAAATGCAATGAAATGCAATGAAATGCAATGAAATGCAATGAAATGCAATGAAATGCAATGAAATGCAATGAAATGCAATGAAATGCAATGAAATGCAATGAAATGCAATGAAATGCAATGAAATGCAATGAAATGCAATGAAATGCAATGAAATGCAATGAAATGCAATGAAATGCAATGAAATGCAATGAAATGCAATGAAATGCAATGAAATGCAATGAAATGCAATGAAATGCAATGAAATGCAATGAAATGCAATGAAATGCAATGAAATGCAATGAAATGCAATGAAATGCAATGAAATGCAATGAAATGCAATGAAATGCAATGAAATGCAATGAAATGCAATGAAATGCAATGAAATGCAATGAAATGCAATGAAATGCAATGAAATGCAATGAAATGCAATGAAATGCAATGAAATGCAATGAAATGCAATGAAATGCAATGAAATGCAATGAAATGCAATGAAATGCAATGAAATGCAATGAAATGCAATGAAATGCAATGAAATGCAATGAAATGCAATGAAATGCAATGAAATGCAATGAAATGCAATGAAATGCAATGAAATGCAATGAAATGCAATGAAATGCAATGAAATGCAATGAAATGCAATGAAATGCAATGAAATGCAATGAAGTGCAATGAAGTGCAATGAAGTGCAATGAAGTGCAATGAAGTGCAATGAAGTGCAATGAAGTGCAATGAAGTGCAATGAAGTGCAATGAAGTGCAATGAAGTGCAATGAAGTGCAATGAAGTGCAATGAAGTGCAATGAAGTGCAATGAAGTGCAATGAAGTGCAATGAAGTGCAATGAAGTGCAATGAAGTGCAATGAAGTGCAATGAAGTGCAATGAAGTGCAATGAAGTGCAATGAAGTGCAATGAAGTGCAATGAAGTGCAATGAAGTGCAATGAAGTGCAATGAAGTGCAATGAAGTGCAATGAAGTGCAATGAAGTGCAATGAAGTGCAATGAAGTGCAATGAAGTGCAATGAAGTGCAATGAAATGCAATGAAATGCAATGAAATGCAATGAAATGCAATGAAATGCAATGAAATGCAATGAAATGCAATGAAATGCAATGAAGTGCAATGAAGTGCAATGAAGTGCAATGAAGTGCAATGAAGTGCAATGAAGTGCAATGAAGTGCAATGAAGTGCAATGAAGTGCAATGAAGTGCAATGAAGTGCAATGAAGTGCAATGAAGTGCAATGAAGTGCAATGAAGTGCAATGAAGTGCAATGAAGTGCAATGAAGTGCAATGAAGTGCAATGAAGTGCAATGAAGTGCAATGAAATGCAATGAAATGCAATGAAATGCAATGAAATGCAATGAAATGCAATGAAATGCAATGAAATGCAATGAAATGCAATGAAATGCAATGAAATGCAATGAAGTGCAATGAAGTGCAATGAAGTGTAATGAAGTGCAATGAAGTGCAATGAAGTGCAATGAAGTGCAATGAAGTGCAATGAAGTGCAATGAAGTGCAATGAAGTGCAATGAAGTGCAATGAAGTGCAATGAAGTGAAATGAAGTGCAATGATGTGCAATGAAGTGCAATGAAGTGCAATGAAGTGCAATGAAGTGCAATGAAGTGCAATGAAGTGCAATGAAGTGCAATGAAGTGCAATGAAGTGCAATGAAGTGCAATGAAGTGCAATGAAGTGCAATGAAGTGCAATGAAGTGCAATGAAGTGCAATGAAGTGCAATGAAGTGCAATGAAGTGCAATGAAGTGCAATGAAGTGCAATGAAGTGCAATGAAGTGCAATGAAGTGCAATGAAGTGCAATGAAGTGCAATGAAGTGCAATGAAGTGCAATGAAGTGCAATGAAGTGCAATGAAGTGCAATGAAGTGCAATGAAGTGCAATGAAGTGCAATGAAGTGCAATGAAGTGCAATGAAGTGCAATGAAGTGCAATGAAGTGCAATGAAGTGCAATGAAATGCAATGAAATGCAATGAAATGCAATGAAATGCAATGAAATGAAATGAAATGAAATGAAATGAAATGAAATGGAATGGAATGGAATGGAATGGAATGAAATGGAATGGAATGGAATGGAATGGAATGAAATGGAATGGAATGGAATGGAATGGAATGAAATGGAATGGAATGAAATGGAATGGAATGAAATGAAATGGAATGAAATGAAATGAAATGAAATGGAATGGAATGGAATGAAATGAAATGGAATGAAATGGAATGAAATGGAATGAAATGAAATGAAATGAAATGCAATGAAATGCAATGAAATGCAATGAAATGCAATGAAATGCAATGAAATGCAATGAAATGCAATGAAATGCAATGAAATGCAATGAAATGCAATGAAATGCAATGAAATGCAATGAAATGCAATGAAATGCAATGAAATGCAATGAAATGCAATGAAGTGCAATGAAGTGCAATGAAGTGCAATGAAGTGCAATGAAGTGCAATGAAGTGCAATGAAGTGCAATGAAGTGCAATGAAGTGCAATGAAGTGCAATGAAGTGCAATGAAGTGCAATGAAGTGCAATGAAGTGCAATGAAGTGCAATGAAGTGCAATGAAATGCAATGAAATGCAATGAAATGCAATGAAATGCAATGAAATGCAATGAAATGCAATGAAATGCAATGAAGTGCAATGAAATGCAATGAAGTGCAATGAAGTGCAATGAAGTGCAATGAAGTGCAATGAAGTGCAATGAAGTGCAATGAAGTGCAATGAAGTGCAATGAAGTGCAATGAAGTGCAATGAAGTGCAATGAAGTGCAATGAAGTGCAATGAAGTGCAATGAAGTGCAATGAAGTGCAATGAAGTGCAATGAAGTGCAATGAAGTGCAATGAAGTGCAATGAAGTGCAATGAAGTGCAATGAAGTGCAATGAAGTGCAATGAAGTGCAATGAAGTGCAATGAAGTGCAATGAAGTGCAATGAAGTGCAATGAAGTGCAATGAAGTGCAATGAAGTGCAATGGAGTGGAGTGGAGTGGAGTGGAGTGGAGTGGAGTGGAGTGGAGTGGAGTGGAGTGGAGTGGAGTGGAGTGGAGTGGAGTGGAGTGGAGTGGAGTGGAGTGGAGTGGAGTGGAGTGGAGTGGAGTGGAGTGGAGTGGAGTGGAGTGGAGTGGAGTGGAGTGGAGTGGAGTGGAGTGGAGTGGAGTGGAGTGGAGTGGAGGGGAGTGGAGTGGAGTGGAGTGGAGTGGAGTGGAGTGGAGTGGAGTGGAGTGGAGTGGAGTGCAGTGGAGTGGAGTGGAGTGGAGTGGAGTGCAGTGGAGTGGAGTGGAGTGCAGTGGAGTGGAGTGCAGTGGAGTGAATGGAATGGAATGGAATGGAATGGAATGGAATGGAATGGAATGCAATGAAATGCAATGAAATGCAATGAAATGCAATGAAATGCAATGAAATGCAATGAAATGCAATGAAATGCAATGAAATGCAATGAAATGCAATGAAATGCAATGAAATGCAATGAAATGCAATGAAATGCAATGAAATGCAATGAAATGCAATGAAATGCAATGAAATGCAATGAAATGCAATGAAATGCAATGAAATGCAATGAAATGCAATGAAATGCAATGAAATGCAATGAAATGCAATGAAATGCAATGAAATGCAATGAAATGCAATGAAATGCAATGAAGTGCAATGAAGTGCAATGAAGTGCAATGAAGTGCAATGAAGTGCAATGAAGTGCAATGAAGTGCAATGAAGTGCAATGAAGTGCAATGAAGTGCAATGAAGTGCAATGAAGTGCAATGAAGTGCAATGAAGTGCAATGAAGTGCAATGAAGTGCAATGAAGTGCAATGAAGTGCAATGAAGTGCAATGATGTGCAATGAAGTGCAATGATGTGCAATGAAGTGCAATGAAGTGCAATGAAGTGCAATGAAGTGCAATGAAGTGCAATGAAGTGCAATGAAGTGCAATGAAGTGCAATGAAGTGCAATGAAGTGCAATGAAGTGCAATGAAGTGCAATGAAGTGCAATGAAGTGCAATGAAGTGCAATGAAGTGCAATGAAGTGCAATGAAGTGCAATGAAGTGCAATGAAGTGCAATGAAGTGCAATGAAGTGCAATGAAGTGCAATGAAGTGCAATGAAGTGCAATGAAGTGCAATGAAGTGCAATGAAGTGCAATGAAGTGCAATGAAGTGCAATGAAGTGCAATGAAGTGCAATGAAGTGCAATGAAGTGCAATGAAGTGCAATGAAGTGCAATGAAGTGCAATGAAGTGCAATGAAGTGCAATGAAGTGCAATGAAGTGCAATGAAGTGCAATGAAGTGCAATGAAGTGCAATGAAGTGCAATGAAGTGCAATGAAGTGCAATGAAGTGCAATGAAGTGCAATGGAGTGGAGTGGAGTGGAGTGGAGTGGAGTGGAGTGGAGTGGAGTGGAGTGGAGTGGAGTGGAGTGGAGTGGAGTGGAGTGGAGTGGAGTGGAGTGGAGTGGAGTGGAGTGGAGTGGAGTGGAGTGGAGTGGAGTGGAGTGGAGTGGAGTGGAGTGGAGTGGAGTGGAGTGGAGTGGAGTGGAGTGGAGTGGAGTGGAGTGGAGTGGAGTGGAGGGGAGGGGAGGGGAGTGGAGTGGAGTGGAGTGGAGTGGAGTGGAGTGGAGTGGAGTGGAGTGGAGTGGAGTGGAGTGGAGTGGAGTGGAGTGGAGTGGAGTGGAGTGGAGTGGAGTGGAGTGGAGTGGAGTGGAGTGGAGTGGAGTGGAGTGGAGTGGAGTGCAGTGGAGTGGAGTGGAGTGCAGTGGAGTGGAGTGCAGTGGAGTGGAGTGCAGTGGAGTGGAGTGCAGTGGAGTGGAGTGCAGTGGAGTGGAGTGCAGTGGAGTGTAGTGCAGTGGAGTGGAGTGCAGTGGAGTGGAGTGCAGTGGAGTGAATGGAATGGAATGGAATGGAATGGAATGGAATGGAATGGAATGGAATGCAATGAAATGCAATGAAGTGCAATGAAGTGCAATGAAGTGCAATGAAGTGCAATGAAGTGCAATGAAGTGCAATGAAGTGCAATGAAGTGCAATGAAGTGCAATGAAGTGCAATGAAGTGCAATGAAGTGCAATGAAGTGCAATGAAGTGCAATGAAGTGCAATGAAGTGCAATGAAGTGCAATGAAGTGCAATGGAGTGGAGTGGAGTGGAGTGGAGTGGAGTGGAGTGGAGTGGAGTGGAGTGGAGTGGAGTGGAGTGGAGTGGAGTGGAGTGGAGTGGAGTGGAGTGGAGTGGAGTGGAGTGGAGTGGAGTGGAGTGGAGTGGAGTGGAGTGGAGTGGAGGGGAGTGGAGTGGAGTGGAGTGGAGTGGAGTGGAGTGGAGTGGAGTGGAGTGGAGTGGAGTGCAGTGGAGTGGAGTGGAGTGGAGTGGAGTGCAGTGGAGTGGAGTGGAGTGCAGTGGAGTGGAGTGCAGTGGAGTGAATGGAATGGAATGGAATGGAATGGAATGGAATGGAATGGAATGGAATGGAATGGAATGCAATGAAATGCAATGAAATGCAATGAAATGCAATGAAATGCAATGAAATGCAATGAAATGCAATGAAATGCAATGAAATGCAATGAAATGCAATGAAATGCAATGAAATGCAATGAAATGCAATGAAATGCAATGAAATGCAATGAAATGCAATGAAATGCAATGAAATGCAATGAAATGCAATGAAATGCAATGAAATGCAATGAAATGCAATGAAATGCAATGAAATGCAATGAAATGCAATGAAATGCAATGAAATGCAATGAAATGCAATGAAATGCAATGAAATGCAATGAAATGCAATGAAATGCAATGAAATGCAATGAAGTGCAATGAAGTGCAATGAAGTGCAATGAAGTGCAATGAAGTGCAATGAAGTGCAATGAAGTGCAATGAAGTGCAATGAAGTGCAATGAAGTGCAATGAAGTGCAATGAAGTGCAATGAAGTGCAATGAAGTGCAATGAAGTGCAATGAAGTGCAATGAAGTGCAATGAAGTGCAATGAAGTGCAATGATGTGCAATGAAGTGCAATGAAGTGCAATGAAGTGCAATGAAGTGCAATGAAGTGCAATGAAGTGCAATGAAGTGCAATGAAGTGCAATGAAGTGCAATGAAGTGCAATGAAGTGCAATGAAGTGCAATGAAGTGCAATGAAGTGCAATGAAGTGCAATGAAGTGCAATGAAGTGCAATGAAGTGCAATGAAGTGCAATGAAGTGCAATGAAGTGCAATGATGTGCAATGAAGTGCAATGAAGTGCAATGAAGTGCAATGAAGTGCAATGAAGTGCAATGAAGTGCAATGAAGTGCAATGAAGTGCAATGAAGTGCAATGAAGTGCAATGAAGTGCAATGAAGTGCAATGAAGTGCAATGAAGTGCAATGAAGTGCAATGAAGTGCAATGAAGTGCAATGAAGTGCAATGAAGTGCAATGAAGTGCAATGAAGTGCAATGAAGTGCAATGAAGTGCAATGAAGTGCGATGAAGTGCAATGAAGTGCGATGAAGTGCGATGAAGTGCGATGAAGTGCAATGAAGTGCAATGAAGTGCAATGAAGTGCAATGAAGTGCAATGAAGTGCAATGAAGTGCAATGAAGTGCAATGAAGTGCAATGAAGTGCAATGAAGTGCAATGAAGTGCAATGAAGTGCAATGGAGTGGAGTGGAGTGGAGTGGAGTGGAGTGGAGTGGAGTGGAGTGGAGTGGAGTGGAGTGGAGTGGAGTGGAGTGGAGTGGAGTGGAGTGGAGTGGAGTGGAGTGGAGTGGAGTGGAGTGGAGTGGAGTGGAGTGGAGTGGAGTGGAGTGGAGTGGAGTGGAGTGGAGTGGAGTGGAGTGGAGTGGAGTGGAGTGGAGTGGAGTGGAGTGGAGTGGAGTGGAGTGGAGTGGAGTGGAGTGGAGTGGAGTGGAGTGGAGTGGAGTGGAGTGGAGTGGAGTGGAGTGGAGTGGAGTGGAGTGGAGTGGAGTGGAGTGGAGTGGAGTGGAGTGGAGTGGAGTGGAGTGGAGTGGAGTGGAGTGGAGTGGAGTGGAGTGGAGTGGAGTGGAGTGGAGTGGAGTGGAGTGGAGTGGAGTGGAGTGGAGTGGAGTGGAGTGGAGTGGAGTGGAGTGGAGTGGAGTGGAGTGGAGTGGAGTGGAGTGGAGTGGAGTGGAGTGGAGTGGAGTGGAGTGGAGTGGAGTGGAGTGGAGTGGAGTGGAGTGGAGTGGAGTGGAGTGGAGTGGAGTGGAGTGGAGTGGAGTGGAGTGGAGTGGAGTGGAGTGGAGTGGAGTGGAGTGGAGTGGAGTGGAGTGGAGTGGAGTGGAGTGGAGTGGAGTGGAGTGGAGTGGAGTGGAGTGGAGTGGAGTGGAGTGGAGTGGAGTGGAGTGGAGTGGAGTGGAGTGGAGTGCAGTGGAGTGGAGTGCAGTGGAGTGGAGTGCAGTGGAGTGAATGGAATGGAATGGAATGGAATGGAATGGAATGGAATGGAATGGAATGGAATGGAATGGAATGGAATGCAATGAAATGCAATGAAGTGCAATGAAGTGCAATGAAGTGCAATGAAGTGCAATGAAGTGCAATGAAGTGCAATGAAGTGCAATGAAGTGCAATGAAGTGCAATGAAGTGCAATGAAGTGCAATGAAGTGCAATGAAGTGCAATGAAGTGCAATGAAGTGCAATGAAGTGCAATGGAGTGGAGTGGAGTGGAGTGGAGTGGAGTGGAGTGGAGTGGAGTGGAGTGGAGTGGAGTGGAGTGGAGTGGAGTGGAGTGGAGTGGAGTGGAGTGGAGTGGAGTGGAGTGGAGTGGAGTGGAGTGGAGTGGAGTGGAGTGGAGTGGAGTGGAGTGGAGTGGAGTGGAGTGGAGTGGAGTGGAGTGGAGGGGAGTGGAGTGGAGTGGAGTGGAGTGGAGTGGAGTGGAGTGGAGTGGAGTGGAGTGGAGTGGAGTAGAGTGGAGTGGAGTGGAGTGCAGTGGAGTGGAGTGGAGTGGAGTGGAGTGGAGTGGAGTGGAGTGGAGTGGAGTGGAGTTGAGTGGAGTGGAGTGGAGTGGAGTGGAGTGGAGGGGAGGGGAGTGGAGTGGAGTGGAGTGGAGTGGAGTGGAGTGGAGTGGAGTGGAGTGGAGTGGAGTGGAGTGGAGTGGAGTGGAGTGGAGTGGAGTGGAGTGGAGTGGAGTGGAGTGGAGTGGAGTGGAGTGGAGTGGAGTGGAGTGGAGTGGAGTGGAGTGGAGTGGAGTGGAGTGGAGTGGAGTGGAGTGGAGTGGAGTGGAGTGGAGTGGAGTGGAGTGGAGTGGAGTGGAGTGGAGTGGAGTGGAGTGGAGTGGAGTGGAGTGGAGTGGAGTGGAGTGGAGTGGAGTGGAGTGGAGTGGAGTGGAGTGGAGTGGAGTGGAGTGGAGTGGAGTGGAGTGGAGTGGAGTGGAGTGGAGTGGAGTGGAGTGGAGTGGAGGGGAGGGGAGTGGAGTGGAGTGGAGTGGAGTGGAGTGGAGTGGAGTGGAGTGGAGTGGAGTGGAGTGGAGTGGAGTGGAGTGGAGTGGAGTGGAGTGGAGTGGAGTGGAGTGGAGTGGAGTGGAGTGGAGTGGAGTGGAGTGGAGTGGAGTGGAGTAGAGTGGAGTGCAGTGGAGTGGAGTGGAGTGCAGTGGAGTGGAGTGCAGTGGAGTGGAGTGCAGTGGAGTGGAGTGCAGTGGAGTGGAGTGCAGTGGAGTGGAGTGCAGTGGAGTGGAGTGCAGTGGAGTGGAGTGCAGTGGAGTGAATGGAATGGAATGGAATGGAATGGAATGGAATGGAATGGAATGGAATGGAATGCAATGAAATGCAATGAAGTGCAATGAAGTGCAATGAAGTGCAATGAAGTGCAATGAAGTGCAATGAAGTGCAATGAAGTGCAATGAAGTGCAATGAAGTGCAATGAAGTGCAATGAAGTGCAATGAAGTGCAATGAAGTGCAATGAAGTGCAATGAAGTGCAATGAAGTGCAATGAAGTGCAATGAAGTGCAATGGAGTGGAGTGGAGTGGAGTGGAGTGGAGTGGAGTGGAGTGGAGTGGAGTGGAGTGGAGTGGAGTGGAGTGGAGTGGAGTGGAGTGGAGTGGAGTGGAGTGGAGTGGAGTGGAGTGGAGTGGAGTGGAGTGGAGTGGAGTGGAGTGGAGGGGAGTGGAGTGGAGTGGAGTGGAGTGGAGTGGAGTGGAGTGGAGTGGAGTGGAGTGGAGTGGAGTGGAGTGCAGTGGAGTGGAGTGGAGTGGAGTGGAGTGCAGTGGAGTGGAGTGGAGTGCAGTGGAGTGGAGTGCAGTGGAGTGAATGGAATGGAATGGAATGGAATGGAATGGAATGGAATGGAATGGAATGGAATGGAATGGAATGGAATGGAATGCAATGAAATGCAATGAAATGCAATGAAATGCAATGAAATGCAATGAAATGCAATGAAATGCAATGAAATGCAATGAAATGCAATGAAATGCAATGAAATGCAATGAAATGCAATGAAATGCAATGAAATGCAATGAAATGCAATGAAATGCAATGAAATGCAATGGAATGCAATGAAATGCAATGAAATGCAATGAAATGCAATGAAATGCAATGAAATGCAATGAAATGCAATGAAATGCAATGAAATGCAATGAAATGCAATGAAATGCAATGAAATGCAATGAAATGCAATGAAATGCAATGAAATGCAATGAAATGCAATGAAATGCAATGAAATGCAATGAAATGCAATGAAATGCAATGAAATGCAATGAAATGCAATGAAATGCAATGAAATGCAATGAAATGCAATGAAATGCAATGAAATGCAATGAAATGCAATGAAATGCAATGAAATGCAATGAAATGCAATGAAATGCAATGAAATGCAATGAAATGCAATGAAGTGCAATGAAGTGCAATGAAGTGCAATGAAGTGCAATGAAGTGCAATGATGTGCAATGAAGTGCAATGAAGTGCAATGAAGTGCAATGAAGTGCAATGAAGTGCAATGAAGTGCAATGAAGTGCAATGAAGTGCAATGAAGTGCAATGAAGTGCAATGAAGTGCAATGAAGTGCAATGAAGTGCAATGAAGTGCAATGAAGTGCAATGAAGTGCAATGATGTGCAATGAAGTGCAATGAAGTGCAATGAAGTGCAATGAAGTGCAATGAAGTGCAATGAAGTGCAATGAAGTGCAATGAAGTGCAATGAAGTGCAATGAAGTGCAATGAAGTGCAATGAAGTGCAATGAAGTGCAATGAAGTGCAATGAAGTGCAATGAAGTGCAATGAAGTGCAATGAAGTGCAATGAAGTGCAATGAAGTGCAATGAAGTGCAATGAAGTGCAATGAAGTGCAATGAAGTGCAATGAAGTGCAATGAAGTGCAATGATGTGCAATGAAGTGCAATGAAGTGCAATGAAGTGCAATGAAGTGCAATGAAGTGCAATGAAGTGCAATGAAGTGCAATGAAGTGCAATGAAGTGCAATGAAGTGCAATGAAGTGCAATGAAGTGCAATGAAGTGCAATGAAGTGCAATGAAGTGCAATGAAGTGCAATGAAGTGCAATGGAGTGGAGTGGAGTGGAGTGGAGTGGAGTGGAGTGGAGTGGAGTGGAGTGGAGTGGAGTGGAGTGGAGTGGAGTGGAGTGGAGTGGAGTGGAGTGGAGTGGAGTGGAGTGGAGTGGAGTGGAGTGGAGTGGAGTGGAGTGGAGTGGAGTGGAGTGGAGTGGAGTGGAGTGGAGTGGAGTGGAGTGGAGTGGAGTGGAGTGGAGTGGAGTGGAGTGGAGTGGAGTGGAGTGGAGTGGAGTGGAGTGGAGTGGAGTGGAGTGGAGTGGAGTGGAGTGGAGTGGAGTGGAGTGGAGTGGAGTGGAGTGGAGTGGAGTGGAGTGGAGTGGAGTGGAGTGGAGTGGAGTGGAGTGGAGTGGAGTGGAGTGGAGTGGAGTGGAGTGGAGTGGAGTGGAGTGGAGTGGAGTGGAGTGGAGTGGAGTGGAGTGGAGTGGAGTGGAGTGGAGTGGAGTGGAGTGGAGTGGAGTGGAGTGGAGTGGAGTGGAGTGGAGTGGAGTGGAGTGGAGTGGAGTGGAGTGGAGTGGAGTGGAGTGGAGTGGAGTGGAGTGGAGTGGAGTGGAGTGGAGTGGAGTGGAGTGGAGTGGAGTGGAGTGGAGTGGAGTGGAGTGGAGTGGAGTGGAGTGGAGTGGAGTGGAGTGGAGTGGAGTGGAGTGGAGTGGAGTGGAGTGGAGTGGAGTGGAGTGGAGTGGAGTGGAGTGGAGTGGAGTGGAGTGGAGTGGAGTGGAGTGGAGTGGAGTGGAGTGGAGTGGAGTGGAGTGCAGTGGAGTGGAGTGCAGTGGAGTGGAGTGCAGTGGAGTGAATGGAATGGAATGGAATGGAATGGAATGGAATGGAATGGAATGGAATGGAATGCAATGAAATGCAATGAAGTGCAATGAAGTGCAATGAAGTGCAATGAAGTGCAATGAAGTGCAATGAAGTGCAATGAAGTGCAATGAAGTGCAATGAAGTGCAATGAAGTGCAATGAAGTGCAATGAAGTGCAATGAAGTGCAATGAAGTGCAATGAAGTGCAATGAAGTGCAATGAAGTGCAATGAAGTGCAATGAAGTGCAATGAAGTGCAATGAAGTGCAATGAAGTGCAATGAAGTGCAATGAAATGCAATGAAATGCAATGAAATGCAATGAAATGCAATGAAATGAAATGAAATGAAATGAAATGAAATGGAATGGAATGGAATGGAATGGAATGAAATGGAATGGAATGGAATGGAATGGAATGAAATGGAATGGAATGGAATGGAATGGAATGAAATGGAATGGAATGAAATGGAATGGAATGAAATGAAATGGAATGAAATGAAATGAAATGAAATGGAATGGAATGGAATGAAATGAAATGGAATGAAATGGAATGAAATGGAATGAAATGAAATGAAATGAAATGAAATGAAATGCAATGAAATGCAATGAAATGCAATGAAATGCAATGAAATGCAATGAAATGCAATGAAATGCAATGAAATGCAATGAAATGCAATGAAATGCAATGAAATGCAATGAAATGCAATGAAATGCAATGAAATGCAATGAAGTGCAATGAAGTGCAATGAAGTGCAATGAAGTGCAATGAAGTGCAATGAAGTGCAATGAAGTGCAATGAAGTGCAATGAAGTGCAATGAAGTGCAATGAAGTGCAATGAAGTGCAATGAAGTGCAATGAAGTGCAATGAAGTGCAATGAAGTGCAATGAAATGCAATGAAATGCAATGAAATGCAATGAAATGCAATGAAATGCAATGAAATGCAATGAAATGCAATGAAGTGCAATGAAATGCAATGAAGTGCAATGAAGTGCAATGAAGTGCAATGAAGTGCAATGAAGTGCAATGAAGTGCAATGAAGTGCAATGAAGTGCAATGAAGTGCAATGAAGTGCAATGAAGTGCAATGAAGTGCAATGAAGTGCAATGAAGTGCAATGAAGTGCAATGAAGTGCAATGAAGTGCAATGAAGTGCAATGAAGTGCAATGAAGTGCAATGAAGTGCAATGAAGTGCAATGAAGTGCAATGAAGTGCAATGAAGTGCAATGAAGTGCAATGAAGTGCAATGAAGTGCAATGGAGTGGAGTGGAGTGGAGTGGAGTGGAGTGGAGTGGAGTGGAGTGGAGTGGAGTGGAGTGGAGTGGAGTGGAGTGGAGTGGAGTGGAGTGGAGTGGAGTGGAGTGGAGTGGAGTGGAGTGGAGTGGAGTGGAGTGGAGTGGAGTGGAGTGGAGTGGAGTGGAGTGGAGTGGAGTGGAGTGGAGTGGAGTGGAGTGGAGTGGAGTGGAGTGGAGTGGAGTGGAGTGGAGTGGAGTGGAGTGGAGTGGAGTGGAGTGGAGTGGAGTGGAGTGCAGTGGAGTGGAGTGCAGTGGAGTGGAGTGCAGTGGAGTGAATGGAATGGAATGGAATGGAATGGAATGGAATGGAATGGAATGGAATGGAATGCAATGAAATGCAATGAAGTGCAATGAAGTGCAATGAAGTGCAATGAAGTGCAATGAAGTGCAATGAAGTGCAATGAAGTGCAATGAAGTGCAATGAAGTGCAATGAAGTGCAATGAAGTGCAATGAAGTGCAATGAAGTGCAATGAAGTGCAATGAAGTGCAATGAAGTGCAATGAAGTGCAATGAAGTGCAATGAAGTGCAATGAAGTGCAATGAAGTGCAATGAAGTGCAATGAAGTGCAATGAAATGCAATGAAATGCAATGAAATGCAATGAAATGCAATGAAATGAAATGAAATGAAATGAAATGAAATGAAATGGAATGGAATGGAATGGAATGGAATGAAATGGAATGGAATGGAATGGAATGGAATGAAATGGAATGGAATGGAATGGAATGGAATGAAATGGAATGGAATGAAATGGAATGGAATGAAATGAAATGGAATGAAATGAAATGAAATGAAATGGAATGGAATGGAATGAAATGAAATGGAATGAAATGGAATGAAATGGAATGAAATGAAATGAAATGAAATGCAATGAAATGCAATGAAATGCAATGAAATGCAATGAAATGCAATGAAATGCAATGAAATGCAATGAAATGCAATGAAATGCAATGAAATGCAATGAAATGCAATGAAATGCAATGAAATGCAATGAAATGCAATGAAATGCAATGAAGTGCAATGAAGTGCAATGAAGTGCAATGAAGTGCAATGAAGTGCAATGAAGTGCAATGAAGTGCAATGAAGTGCAATGAAGTGCAATGAAGTGCAATGAAGTGCAATGAAGTGCAATGAAGTGCAATGAAGTGCAATGAAGTGCAATGAAGTGCAATGAAATGCAATGAAATGCAATGAAATGCAATGAAATGCAATGAAATGCAATGAAATGCAATGAAATGCAATGAAGTGCAATGAAATGCAATGAAGTGCAATGAAGTGCAATGAAGTGCAATGAAGTGCAATGAAGTGCAATGAAGTGCAATGAAGTGCAATGAAGTGCAATGAAGTGCAATGAAGTGCAATGAAGTGCAATGAAGTGCAATGAAGTGCAATGAAGTGCAATGAAGTGCAATGAAGTGCAATGAAGTGCAATGAAGTGCAATGAAGTGCAATGAAGTGCAATGAAGTGCAATGAAGTGCAATGAAGTGCAATGAAGTGCAATGAAGTGCAATGAAGTGCAATGAAGTGCAATGAAGTGCAATGAAGTGCAATGAAGTGCAATGGAGTGGAGTGGAGTGGAGTGGAGTGGAGTGGAGTGGAGTGGAGTGGAGTGGAGTGGAGTGGAGTGGAGTGGAGTGGAGTGGAGTGGAGTGGAGTGGAGTGGAGTGGAGTGGAGTGGAGTGGAGTGGAGTGGAGTGGAGTGGAGTGGAGTGGAGTGGAGTGGAGTGGAGTGGAGTGGAGTGGAGTGGAGTGGAGTGGAGTGGAGTGGAGTGGAGTGGAGTGGAGTGGAGTGGAGGGGAGTGGAGTGGAGTGGAGTGGAGTGGAGTGGAGTGGAGTGGAGTGGAGTGGAGTGGAGTGCAGTGGAGTGGAGTGGAGTGGAGTGGAGTGCAGTGGAGTGGAGTGGAGTGCAGTGGAGTGGAGTGCAGTGGAGTGAATGGAATGGAATGGAATGGAATGGAATGGAATGGAATGGAATGCAATGAAATGCAATGAAATGCAATGAAATGCAATGAAATGCAATGAAATGCAATGAAATGCAATGAAATGCAATGAAATGCAATGAAATGCAATGAAATGCAATGAAATGCAATGAAATGCAATGAAATGCAATGAAATGCAATGAAATGCAATGAAATGCAATGAAATGCAATGAAATGCAATGAAATGCAATGAAATGCAATGAAATGCAATGAAATGCAATGAAATGCAATGAAATGCAATGAAATGCAATGAAATGCAATGAAATGCAATGAAATGCAATGAAGTGCAATGAAGTGCAATGAAGTGCAATGAAGTGCAATGAAGTGCAATGAAGTGCAATGAAGTGCAATGAAGTGCAATGAAGTGCAATGAAGTGCAATGAAGTGCAATGAAGTGCAATGAAGTGCAATGAAGTGCAATGAAGTGCAATGAAGTGCAATGAAGTGCAATGAAGTGCAATGAAGTGCAATGAAGTGCAATGATGTGCAATGAAGTGCAATGATGTGCAATGAAGTGCAATGAAGTGCAATGAAGTGCAATGAAGTGCAATGAAGTGCAATGAAGTGCAATGAAGTGCAATGAAGTGCAATGAAGTGCAATGAAGTGCAATGAAGTGCAATGAAGTGCAATGAAGTGCAATGAAGTGCAATGAAGTGCAATGAAGTGCAATGAAGTGCAATGAAGTGCAATGAAGTGCAATGAAGTGCAATGAAGTGCAATGAAGTGCAATGAAGTGCAATGAAGTGCAATGAAGTGCAATGAAGTGCAATGAAGTGCAATGAAGTGCAATGAAGTGCAATGAAGTGCAATGAAGTGCAATGAAGTGCAATGAAGTGCAATGAAGTGCAATGAAGTGCAATGAAGTGCAATGAAGTGCAATGAAGTGCAATGAAGTGCAATGAAGTGCAATGAAGTGCAATGAAGTGCAATGAAGTGCAATGAAGTGCAATGAAGTGCAATGAAGTGCAATGAAGTGCAATGAAGTGCAATGAAGTGCAATGAAGTGCAATGAAGTGCAATGAAGTGCAATGAAGTGCAATGAAGTGCAATGAAGTGCAATGGAGTGGAGTGGAGTGGAGTGGAGTGGAGTGGAGTGGAGTGGAGTGGAGTGGAGTGGAGTGGAGTGGAGTGGAGTGGAGTGGAGTGGAGTGGAGTGGAGTGGAGTGGAGTGGAGTGGAGTGGAGTGGAGTGGAGTGGAGTGGAGTGGAGTGGAGTGGAGTGGAGTGGAGTGGAGTGGAGTGGAGTGGAGTGGAGTGGAGTGGAGTGGAGTGGAGTGGAGTGGAGTGGAGTGGAGTGGAGTGGAGTGGAGTGGAGTGGAGTGGAGTGGAGTGGAGTGGAGTGGAGTGGAGTGGAGTGGAGTGGAGTGGAGTGGAGTGCAGTGGAGTGGAGTGGAGTGCAGTGGAGTGGAGTGCAGTGGAGTGGAGTGCAGTGGAGTGGAGTGCAGTGGAGTGGAGTGCAGTGGAGTGGAGTGCAGTGGAGTGTAGTGCAGTGGAGTGGAGTGCAGTGGAGTGGAGTGCAGTGGAGTGAATGGAATGGAATGGAATGGAATGGAATGGAATGGAATGGAATGGAATGCAATGAAATGCAATGAAGTGCAATGAAGTGCAATGAAGTGCAATGAAGTGCAATGAAGTGCAATGAAGTGCAATGAAGTGCAATGAAGTGCAATGAAGTGCAATGAAGTGCAATGAAGTGCAATGAAGTGCAATGAAGTGCAATGAAGTGCAATGAAGTGCAATGAAGTGCAATGAAGTGCAATGAAGTGCAATGGAGTGGAGTGGAGTGGAGTGGAGTGGAGTGGAGTGGAGTGGAGTGGAGTGGAGTGGAGTGGAGTGGAGTGGAGTGGAGTGGAGTGGAGTGGAGTGGAGTGGAGTGGAGTGGAGTGGAGTGGAGTGGAGTGGAGTGGAGTGGAGGGGAGTGGAGTGGAGTGGAGTGGAGTGGAGTGGAGTGGAGTGGAGTGGAGTGGAGTGGAGTGCAGTGGAGTGGAGTGGAGTGGAGTGGAGTGCAGTGGAGTGGAGTGGAGTGCAGTGGAGTGGAGTGCAGTGGAGTGAATGGAATGGAATGGAATGGAATGGAATGGAATGGAATGGAATGGAATGGAATGGAATGCAATGAAATGCAATGAAATGCAATGAAATGCAATGAAATGCAATGAAATGCAATGAAATGCAATGAAATGCAATGAAATGCAATGAAATGCAATGAAATGCAATGAAATGCAATGAAATGCAATGAAATGCAATGAAATGCAATGAAATGCAATGAAATGCAATGAAATGCAATGAAATGCAATGAAATGCAATGAAATGCAATGAAATGCAATGAAATGCAATGAAATGCAATGAAATGCAATGAAATGCAATGAAATGCAATGAAATGCAATGAAATGCAATGAAATGCAATGAAATGCAATGAAATGCAATGAAATGCAATGAAGTGCAATGAAGTGCAATGAAGTGCAATGAAGTGCAATGAAGTGCAATGAAGTGCAATGAAGTGCAATGAAGTGCAATGAAGTGCAATGAAGTGCAATGAAGTGCAATGAAGTGCAATGAAGTGCAATGAAGTGCAATGAAGTGCAATGAAGTGCAATGAAGTGCAATGAAGTGCAATGAAGTGCAATGAAGTGCAATGATGTGCAATGAAGTGCAATGAAGTGCAATGAAGTGCAATGAAGTGCAATGAAGTGCAATGAAGTGCAATGAAGTGCAATGAAGTGCAATGAAGTGCAATGAAGTGCAATGAAGTGCAATGAAGTGCAATGAAGTGCAATGAAGTGCAATGAAGTGCAATGAAGTGCAATGAAGTGCAATGAAGTGCAATGAAGTGCAATGAAGTGCAATGATGTGCAATGAAGTGCAATGAAGTGCAATGAAGTGCAATGAAGTGCAATGAAGTGCAATGAAGTGCAATGAAGTGCAATGAAGTGCAATGAAGTGCAATGAAGTGCAATGAAGTGCAATGAAGTGCAATGAAGTGCAATGAAGTGCAATGAAGTGCAATGAAGTGCAATGAAGTGCAATGAAGTGCAATGAAGTGCAATGAAGTGCAATGAAATGCAATGAAGTGCAATGAAGTGCAATGAAGTGCGATGAAGTGCAATGAAGTGCGATGAAGTGCAATGAAGTGCAATGAAGTGCAATGAAGTGCAATGAAGTGCAATGAAGTGCAATGAAGTGCAATGAAGTGCAATGAAGTGCAATGAAGTGCAATGAAGTGCAATGAAGTGCAATGAAGTGCAATGAAGTGCAATGAAGTGCAATGAAGTGCAATGAAGTGCAATGGAGTGGAGTGGAGTGGAGTGGAGTGGAGTGGAGTGGAGTGGAGTGGAGTGGAGTGGAGTGGAGTGGAGTGGAGTGGAGTGGAGTGGAGTGGAGTGGAGTGGAGTGGAGTGGAGTGGAGTGGAGTGGAGTGGAGTGGAGTGGAGTGGAGTGGAGTGGAGTGGAGTGGAGTGGAGTGGAGTGGAGTGGAGTGGAGTGGAGTGGAGTGGAGTGGAGTGGAGTGGAGTGGAGTGGAGTGGAGTGGAGTGGAGTGGAGTGGAGTGGAGTGGAGTGGAGTGGAGTGGAGTGGAGTGGAGTGGAGTGGAGTGGAGTGGAGTGGAGTGGAGTGGAGTGGAGTGGAGTGGAGTGGAGTGGAGTGGAGTGGAGTGGAGTGGAGTGGAGTGGAGTGGAGTGGAGTGGAGTGGAGTGGAGTGGAGTGGAGTGGAGTGGAGTGGAGTGGAGTGGAGTGGAGTGGAGTGGAGTGGAGTGGAGTGGAGTGGAGTGGAGTGGAGTGGAGTGGAGTGGAGTGGAGTGGAGTGGAGTGGAGTGGAGTGGAGTGGAGTGGAGTGGAGTGGAGTGGAGTGGAGTGGAGTGGAGTGGAGTGGAGTGGAGTGGAGTGGAGTGGAGTGGAGTGGAGTGGAGTGGAGTGCAGTGGAGTGGAGTGCAGTGGAGTGGAGTGCAGTGGAGTGAATGGAATGGAATGGAATGGAATGGAATGGAATGGAATGGAATGGAATGGAATGGAATGGAATGGAATGCAATGAAATGCAATGAAGTGCAATGAAGTGCAATGAAGTGCAATGAAGTGCAATGAAGTGCAATGAAGTGCAATGAAGTGCAATGAAGTGCAATGAAGTGCAATGAAGTGCAATGAAGTGCAATGAAGTGCAATGAAGTGCAATGAAGTGCAATGAAGTGCAATGAAGTGCAATGGAGTGGAGTGGAGTGGAGTGGAGTGGAGTGGAGTGGAGTGGAGTGGAGTGGAGTGGAGTGGAGTGGAGTGGAGTGGAGTGGAGTGGAGTGGAGTGGAGTGGAGTGGAGTGGAGTGGAGTGGAGTGGAGTGGAGTGGAGTGGAGTGGAGTGGAGTGGAGTGGAGTGGAGTGGAGTGGAGTGGAGTGGAGTGGAGTGGAGGGGAGTGGAGTGGAGTGGAGTGGAGTGGAGTGGAGTGGAGTGGAGTGGAGTGGAGTGGAGTGGAGTAGAGTGGAGTGGAGTGGAGTGCAGTGGAGTGGAGTGGAGTGGAGTGGAGTGGAGTGGAGTGGAGTGGAGTGGAGTGGAGTTGAGTGGAGTGGAGTGGAGTGGAGTGGAGTGGAGGGGAGGGGAGTGGAGTGGAGTGGAGTGGAGTGGAGTGGAGTGGAGTGGAGTGGAGTGGAGTGGAGTGGAGTGGAGTGGAGTGGAGTGGAGTGGAGTGGAGTGGAGTGGAGTGGAGTGGAGTGGAGTGGAGTGGAGTGGAGTGGAGTGGAGTGGAGTGGAGTGGAGTGGAGTGGAGTGGAGTGGAGTGGAGTGGAGTGGAGTGGAGTGGAGTGGAGTGGAGTGGAGTGGAGTGGAGTGGAGTGGAGTGGAGTGGAGTGGAGTGGAGTGGAGTGGAGTGGAGTGGAGTGGAGTGGAGTGGAGTGGAGTGGAGTGGAGTGGAGTGGAGTGGAGTGGAGTGGAGTGGAGTGGAGTGGAGTGGAGTGGAGTGGAGTGGAGTGGAGTGGAGTGGAGTGGAGTGGAGTGGAGGGGAGGGGAGTGGAGTGGAGTGGAGTGGAGTGGAGTGGAGTGGAGTGGAGTGGAGTGGAGTGGAGTGGAGTGGAGTGGAGTGGAGTGGAGTGGAGTGGAGTGGAGTGGAGTGGAGTGGAGTGGAGTGGAGTGGAGTGGAGTGGAGTGGAGTGGAGTGGAGTAGAGTGGAGTGCAGTGGAGTGGAGTGGAGTGCAGTGGAGTGGAGTGCAGTGGAGTGGAGTGCAGTGGAGTGGAGTGCAGTGGAGTGGAGTGCAGTGGAGTGGAGTGCAGTGGAGTGGAGTGCAGTGGAGTGGAGTGCAGTGGAGTGAATGGAATGGAATGGAATGGAATGGAATGGAATGGAATGGAATGGAATGGAATGCAATGAAATGCAATGAAGTGCAATGAAGTGAAGTGCAATGAAGTGCAATGAAGTGCAATGAAGTGCAATGAAGTGCAATGAAGTGCAATGAAGTGCAATGAAGTGCAATGAAGTGCAATGAAGTGCAATGAAGTGCAATGAAGTGCAATGAAGTGCAATGAAGTGCAATGAAGTGCAATGAAGTGCAATGAAGTGCAATGAAGTGCAATGGAGTGGAGTGGAGTGGAGTGGAGTGGAGTGGAGTGGAGTGGAGTGGAGTGGAGTGGAGTGGAGTGGAGTGGAGTGGAGTGGAGTGGAGTGGAGTGGAGTGGAGTGGAGTGGAGTGGAGTGGAGTGGAGTGGAGTGGAGTGGAGTGGAGTGGAGGGGAGTGGAGTGGAGTGGAGTGGAGTGGAGTGGAGTGGAGTGGAGTGGAGTGGAGTGGAGTGGAGTGGAGTGCAGTGGAGTGGAGTGGAGTGGAGTGGAGTGCAGTGGAGTGGAGTGGAGTGCAGTGGAGTGGAGTGCAGTGGAGTGAATGGAATGGAATGGAATGGAATGGAATGGAATGGAATGGAATGGAATGGAATGGAATGGAATGGAATGGAATGCAATGAAATGCAATGAAATGCAATGAAATGCAATGAAATGCAATGAAATGCAATGAAATGCAATGAAATGCAATGAAATGCAATGAAATGCAATGAAATGCAATGAAATGCAATGAAATGCAATGAAATGCAATGAAATGCAATGAAATGCAATGAAATGCAATGAAATGCAATGAAATGCAATGAAATGCAATGAAATGCAATGAAATGCAATGAAATGCAATGAAATGCAATGAAATGCAATGAAATGCAATGAAATGCAATGAAATGCAATGAAATGCAATGAAATGCAATGAAATGCAATGAAATGCAATGAAATGCAATGAAATGCAATGAAATGCAATGAAGTGCAATGAAGTGCAATGAAGTGCAATGAAGTGCAATGAAGTGCAATGAAGTGCAATGAAGTGCAATGAAGTGCAATGAAGTGCAATGAAGTGCAATGAAGTGCAATGAAGTGCAATGAAGTGCAATGAAGTGCAATGAAGTGCAATGAAGTGCAATGAAGTGCAATGAAGTGCAATGAAGTGCAATGAAGTGCAATGAAGTGCAATGATGTGCAATGAAGTGCAATGAAGTGCAATGAAGTGCAATGAAGTGCAATGAAGTGCAATGAAGTGCAATGAAGTGCAATGAAGTGCAATGAAGTGCAATGAAGTGCAATGAAGTGCAATGAAGTGCAATGAAGTGCAATGAAGTGCAATGAAGTGCAATGAAGTGCAATGAAGTGCAATGAAGTGCAATGAAGTGCAATGAAGTGCAATGAAGTGCAATGAAGTGCAATGAAGTGCAATGAAGTGCAATGAAGTGCAATGAAGTGCAATGAAGTGCAATGAAGTGCAATGAAGTGCAATGAAGTGCAATGAAGTGCAATGAAGTGCAATGAAGTGCAATGAAGTGCAATGAAGTGCAATGAAGTGCAATGAAGTGCAATGAAGTGCAATGAAGTGCAATGATGTGCAATGAAGTGCAATGAAGTGCAATGAAGTGCAATGAAGTGCAATGAAGTGCAATGAAGTGCAATGAAGTGCAATGAAGTGCAATGAAGTGCAATGAAGTGCAATGAAGTGCAATGAAGTGCAATGAAGTGCAATGAAGTGCAATGAAGTGCAATGAAGTGCAATGAAGTGCAATGGAGTGGAGTGGAGTGGAGTGGAGTGGAGTGGAGTGGAGTGGAGTGGAGTGGAGTGGAGTGGAGTGGAGTGGAGTGGAGTGGAGTGGAGTGGAGTGGAGTGGAGTGGAGTGGAGTGGAGTGGAGTGGAGTGGAGTGGAGTGGAGTGGAGTGGAGTGGAGTGGAGTGGAGTGGAGTGGAGTGGAGTGGAGTGGAGTGGAGTGGAGTGGAGTGGAGTGGAGTGGAGTGGAGTGGAGTGGAGTGGAGTGGAGTGGAGTGGAGTGGAGTGGAGTGGAGTGGAGTGGAGTGGAGTGGAGTGGAGTGGAGTGGAGTGGAGTGGAGTGGAGTGGAGTGGAGTGGAGTGGAGTGGAGTGGAGTGGAGTGGAGTGGAGTGGAGTGGAGTGGAGTGGAGTGGAGTGGAGTGGAGTGGAGTGGAGTGGAGTGGAGTGGAGTGGAGTGGAGTGGAGTGGAGTGGAGTGGAGTGGAGTGGAGTGGAGTGGAGTGGAGTGGAGTGGAGTGGAGTGGAGTGGAGTGGAGTGGAGTGGAGTGGAGTGGAGTGGAGTGGAGTGGAGTGGAGTGGAGTGGAGTGGAGTGGAGTGGAGTGGAGTGGAGTGGAGTGGAGTGGAGTGGAGTGGAGTGGAGTGGAGTGGAGTGGAGTGGAGTGGAGTGGAGTGGAGTGGAGTGGAGTGGAGTGGAGTGGAGTGGAGTGGAGTGGAGTGGAGTGGAGTGGAGTGGAGTGGAGTGGAGTGGAGTGGAGTGGAGTGGAGTGGAGTGGAGTGGAGTGGAGTGGAGTGGAGTGGAGTGGAGTGGAGTGGAGTGCAGTGGAGTGGAGTGCAGTGGAGTGGAGTGCAGTGGAGTGAATGGAATGGAATGGAATGGAATGGAATGGAATGGAATGGAATGCAATGAAATGCAATGAAGTGCAATGAAGTGCAATGAAGTGCAATGAAGTGCAATGAAGTGCAATGAAGTGCAATGAAGTGCAATGAAGTGCAATGAAGTGCAATGAAGTGCAATGAAGTGCAATGAAGTGCAATGAAGTGCAATGAAGTGCAATGAAGTGCAATGAAGTGCAATGGAGTGGAGTGGAGTGGAGTGGAGTGGAGTGGAGTGGAGTGGAGTGGAGTGGAGTGGAGTGGAGTGGAGTGGAGTGGAGTGGAGTGGAGTGGAGTGGAGTGGAGTGGAGTGGAGTGGAGTGGAGTGGAGTGGAGTGGAGTGGAGTGGAGTGGAGTGGAGGGGAGTGGAGTGGAGTGGAGTGGAGTGGAGTGGAGTGGAGTGGAGTGGAGTGGAGTGGAGTGGAGTAGAGTGGAGTGGAGTGGAGTGCAGTGGAGTGGAGTGCAGTGGAGTGGAGTGCAGTGGAGTGGAGTGCAGTGGAGTGAATGGAATGGAATGGAATGGAATGGAATGGAATGGAATGGAATGGAATGGAATGGAATGGAATGGAATGGAATGCAATGAAATGCAATGAAATGCAATGAAATGCAATGAAATGCAATGAAATGCAATGAAATGCAATGAAATGCAATGAAATGCAATGAAATGCAATGAAATGCAATGAAATGCAATGAAATGCAATGAAATGCAATGAAATGCAATGAAATGCAATGAAATGCAATGAAATGCAATGAAATGCAATGAAATGCAATGAAATGCAATGAAATGCAATGAAATGCAATGAAATGCAATGAAATGCAATGAAATGCAATGAAATGCAATGAAATGCAATGAAATGCAATGAAATGCAATGAAATGCAATGAAATGCAATGAAATGCAATGAAATGCAATGAAATGCAATGAAATGCAATGAAATGCAATGAAATGCAATGAAATGCAATGAAGTGCAATGAAGTGCAATGAAGTGCAATGAAGTGCAATGAAGTGCAATGAAGTGCAATGAAGTGCAATGAAGTGCAATGAAGTGCAATGAAGTGCAATGAAGTGCAATGAAGTGCAATGAAGTGCAATGAAGTGCAATGAAGTGCAATGAAGTGCAATGATGTGCAATGAAGTGCAATGAAGTGCAATGAAGTGCAATGAAGTGCAATGAAGTGCAATGAAGTGCAATGAAGTGCAATGAAGTGCAATGAAGTGCAATGAAGTGCAATGAAGTGCAATGAAGTGCAATGAAGTGCAATGAAGTGCAATGAAGTGCAATGAAGTGCAATGAAGTGCAATGAAGTGCAATGAAGTGCAATGAAATGCAATGAAATGCAATGAAATGCAATGAAGTGCAATGAAGTGCAATGAAGTGCAATGAAGTGCAATGAAGTGCAATGAAGTGCAATGAAGTGCAATGAAGTGCAATGAAGTGCAATGAAGTGCAATGAAGTGCAATGAAGTGCAATGAAGTGCAATGAAGTGCAATGAAGTGCAATGAAGTGCAATGAAGTGAAATGAAGTGCAATGAAGTGCAATGATGTGCAATGAAGTGCAATGAAGTGCAATGAAGTGCAATGAAGTGCAATGAAGTGCAATGAAGTGCAATGAAGTGCAATGAAGTGCAATGAAGTGCAATGAAGTGCAATGAAGTGCAATGAAGTGCAATGAAGTGCAATGAAGTGCAATGAAGTGCAATGAAGTGCAATGAAGTGCAATGAAGTGCAATGAAGTGCAATGAAGTGCAATGAAGTGCAATGAAGTGCAATGAAGTGCAATGAAGTGCAATGAAGTGCAATGAAGTGCAATGAAGTGCAATGAAGTGCAATGAAATGCAATGAAGTGCAATGAAGTGCAATGAAGTGCAATGAAATGCAATGAAATGCAATGAAATGCAATGAAATGCAATGAAATGCAATGAAATGCAATGAAATGCAATGAAATGCAATGAAATGCAATGAAGTGCAATGAAGTGCAATGAAGTGCAATGAAGTGCAATGAAGTGCAATGAAGTGCAATGAAGTGCAATGAAGTGCAATGAAGTGCAATGAAGTGCAATGAAGTGCAATGAAGTGCAATGAAGTGCAATGAAGTGCAATGAAGTGCAATGATGTGCAATGAAGTGCAATGAAGTGCAATGAAGTGCAATGAAGTGCAATGAAGTGCAATGAAGTGCAATGAAGTGCAATGAAGTGCAATGAAGTGCAATGAAGTGCAATGAAGTGCAATGAAGTGCAATGAAGTGCAATGAAGTGCAATGAAGTGCAATGAAGTGCAATGAAGTGCAATGAAGTGCAATGAAGTGCAATGAAGTGCAATGAAGTGGAGTGGAGTGGAGTGGAGTGGAGTGGAGTGGAGTGGAGTGGAGTGGAGTGGAGTGGAGTGGAATGGAAAGGAGTGGAATGGAATGGAGTGGAATGGAATGGAATGGAGTGGAATGAAGTGGAATGAAATGAAATGAAATGAAATGCAATGAAATGCAATGAAATGCAATGAAATGCAATGAAATGCAATGAAATGCAATGAAATGCAATGAAATGCAATGAAATGCAATGAAATGCAATGAAATGCAATGAAATGCAATGAAATGCAATGAAATGCAATGAAATGCAATGAAATGCAATGAAATGCAATGAAATGCAATGAAATGCAATGAAATGCAATGAAATGCAATGAAATGCAATGAAATGCAATGAAATGCAATGAAATGCAATGAAATGCAATGAAATGCAATGAAATGCAATGAAATGCAATGAAATGCAATGAAATGCAATGAAATGCAATGAAATGCAATGAAATGCAATGAAATGCAATGAAGTGCAATGAAGTGCAATGAAGTGCAATGAAGTGCAATGAAGTGCAATGAAGTGCAATGAAGTGCAATGAAGTGCAATGAAGTGCAATGAAGTGCAATGAAGTGCAATGAAGTGCAATGAAGTGCAATGAAGTGCAATGAAGTGCAATGAAGTGCAATGAAGTGCAATGAAGTGCAATGAAGTGCAATGAAGTGCAATGAAGTGCAATGAAGTGCAATGAAGTGCAATGAAGTGCAATGAAGTGCAATGAAGTGCAATGAAGTGCAATGAAGTGCAATGAAGTGCAATGAAGTGCAATGAAGTGCAATGAAGTGCAATGAAGTGCAATGAAGTGCAATGAAGTGGAGTGGAGTGGAGTGGAGTGGAGTGGAGTGGAGTGGAGTGGAGTGGAGTGGAGTGGAGTGGAATGGAAAGGAGTGGAATGGAATGGAGTGGAATGGAATGGAATGGAGTGGAATGAAATGGAATGAAATGAAATGCAATGAAATGCAATGAAATGCAATGAAATGCAATGAAATGCAATGAAATGCAATGAAATGCAATGAAATGCAATGAAATGCAATGAAATGCAATGAAATGCAATGAAATGCAATGAAATGCAATGAAATGCAATGAAATGCAATGAAATGCAATGAAATGCAATGAAATGCAATGAAATGCAATGAAATGCAAAGAAATGCAAAGAAATGCAATGAAATGCAATGAAATGCAATGAAATGCAATGAAATGCAATGAAATGCAATGAAATGCAATGAAATGCAATGAAATGCAATGAAATGCAATGAAATGCAATGAAATGCAATGAAATGCAATGAAGTGCAATGAAGTGCAATGAAGTGCAATGGAGTGGAGTGGAGTGGAGTGGAGTGGAGTGGAGTGGAGTGGAGTGGAGTGGAGTGGAGTGGAGTGGAGTGGAGTGGAGTGGAGTGGAGTGGAGTGGAGTGGAGTGGAGTGGAGTGGAGTGGAGTGGAGTGGAGTGGAGTGGAGTGGAGTGGAGTGGAGTGGAGTGGAGTGGAGTGGAGTGGAGTGGAGTGCAGTGGAGTGGAGTGCAGTGGAGTGGAGTGCAGTGGAGTGGAGTGCAGTGGAGTGAATGGAATGGAATGGAATGGAATGGAATGGAATGGAATGCAATGAAATGCAATGAAATGCAATGAAATGCAATGAAATGCAATGAAATGCAATGAAATGCAATGAAATGCAATGAAATGCAATGAAATGCAATGAAATGCAATGAAATGCAATGAAATGCAATGAAATGCAATGAAATGCAATGAAATGCAATGAAATGCAATGAAATGCAATGAAATGCAATGAAATGCAATGAAATGCAATGAAATGCAATGAAATGCAATGAAATGCAATGAAGTGCAATGAAGTGCAATGAAGTGCAATGAAGTGCAATGAAGTGCAATGAAATGCAATGAAATGCAATGAAATGCAATGAAATGCAATGAAATGCAATGAAATGCAATGAAGTGCAATGAAATGCAATGAAGTGCAATGAAGTGCAATGAAGTGCAATGAAGTGCAATGAAGTGCAATGAAGTGCAATGAAGTGCAATGAAGTGCAATGAAGTGCAATGAAGTGCAATGAAGTGCAATGAAATGCAATGAAATGCAATGAAATGCAATGAAATGCAATGAAATGCAATGAAATGCAATGAAATGCAATGAAATGCAATGAAATGCAATGAAATGCAATGAAGTGCAATGAAGTGCAATGAAGTGCAATGAAGTGCAATGAAGTGCAATGAAGTGCAATGAAGTGCAATGAAGTGCAATGAAGTGCAATGAAGTGCAATGAAGTGCAATGAAGTGCAATGAAGTGCAATGAAGTGCAATGAAGTGCAATGATGTGCAATGAAGTGCAATGAAGTGCAATGAAGTGCAATGAAGTGCAATGAAGTGCAATGGAGTGCAATGAAGTGCAATGAAGTGCAATGAAGTGCAATGAAGTGCAATGAAGTGCAATGAAGTGCAATGAAGTGCAATGAAGTGCAATGAAGTGCAATGAAGTGCAATGAAGTGCAATGAAGTGCAATGAAGTGCAATGAAGTGCAATGAAGTGCAATGAAGTGCAATGAAGTGCAATGAAGTGCAATGAAGTGCAATGAAGTGCAATGAAGTGCAATGAAGTGCAATGAAGTGCAATGAAGTGCAATGAAGTGCAATGAAGTGCAATGAAGTGCAATGAAGTGCAATGAAGTGCAATGAAGTGCAATGAAGTGCAATGAAGTGCAATGAAGTGCAATGAAGTGCAATGAAGTGCAATGAAGTGCAATGAAGTGCAATGAAGTGCAATGAAGTGCAATGAAGTGCAATGAAGTGCAATGAAGTGCAATGAAGTGCAATGAAGTGGAGTGGAGTGGAGTGGAGTGGAGTGGAGTGGAGTGGAGTGGAGTGGAGTGGAGTGGAGTGGAGTGGAGTGGAGTGGAGTGGAGTGGAGTGGAGTGGAGTGGAGTGGAGTGGAATGGAGTGGAATGGAAAGGAGTGGAATGGAATGGAGTGGAATGGAATGGAATGGAGTGGAATGAAGTGGAATGAAATGAAATGAAATGAAATGAAATGAAATGCAATGAAATGCAATGAAATGCAATGAAATGCAATGAAATGCAATGAAATGCAATGAAATGCAATGAAATGCAATGAAATGCAATGAAATGCAATGAAATGCAATGAAATGCAGTGAAATGCAATGAAATGCAATGAAATGCAATGAAATGCAATGAAATGCAATGAAATGCAATGAAATGCAATGAAATGCAATGAAATGCAATGAAATGCAATGAAGTGCAATGAAGTGCAATGAAGTGCAATGAAGTGCAATGAAGTGCAATGAAGTGCAATGAAGTGCAATGAAGTGCAATGAAGTGCAATGAAGTGCAATGAAGTGCAATGAAGTGCAATGAAGTGCAATGAAGTGCAATGAAGGGCAATGAAGTGCAATGAAGTGCAATGAAGTGCAATGAAGTGCAATGAAGTGCAATGAAGTGCAATGAAGTGCAATGAAGTGCAATGAAGTGCAATGAAGTGCAATGAAGTGCAATGAAGTGCAATGAAATGCAATGAAATGCAATGAAATGCAATGAAATGCAATGAAATGCAATGAAATGCAATGAAATGCAATGAAATGCAATGAAATGCAATGAAATGCAATGAAGTGCAATGAAGTGCAATGAAGTGCAATGAAGTGCAATGAAGTGCAATGAAGTGCAATGAAGTGCAATGAAGTGCAATGAAGTGCAATGAAGTGAAATGAAGTGCAATGAAGTGCAATGATGTGCAATGAAGTGCAATGAAGTGCAATGAAGTGCAATGAAGTGCAATGAAGTGCAATGAAGTGCAATGAAGTGCAATGAAGTGCAATGAAGTGCAATGAAGTGCAATGAAGTGCAATGAAGTGCAATGAAGTGCAATGAAGTGCAATGAAGTGCAATGAAGTGCAATGAAGTGCAATGGAGTGCAATGGAGTGGAGTGGAGTGGAGTGGAGTGGAGTGGAGTGGAGTGGAGTGGAGTGGAGTGGAGTGGAGTGGAGTGGAGTGGAGTGGAGTGGAGTGGAGTGGAGTGGAGTGGAGTGGAGTGGAGTGGAGTGGAGTGGAGTGAAGTGGAGTGGAGTGGAGTGGAGTGGAGTGGAGTGGAGTGGAGTGGAGTGGAGTGCAGTGGAGTGGAGTGGAGTGCAGTGGAGTGGAGTGCAGTGGAGTGGAGTGCAGTGGAGTGAATGGAATGGAATGGAATGGAATGGAATGGAATGGAATGGAATGGAATGGAATGGAATGGAATGCAATGAAATGCAATGAAATGCAATGAAATGCAATGAAATGCAATGAAATGCAATGAAATGCAATGAAATGCAATGAAATGCAATGAAATGCAATGAAATGCAATGAAATGCAATGAAATGCAATGAAATGCAATGAAATGCAATGAAGTGCAATGAAGTGCAATGAAGTGCAATGAAGTGCAATGAAGTGCAATGAAGTGCAATGAAGTGCAATGAAGTGCAATGAAGTGCAATGAAGTGCAATGAAGTGCAATGAAATGCAATGAAATGCAATGAAATGCAATGAAATGCAATGAAATGCAATGAAATGCAATGAAATGCAATGAAATGCAATGAAATGCAATGAAATGCAATGAAGTGCAATGAAGTGCAATGAAGTGCAATGAAGTGCAATGAAGTGCAATGAAGTGCAATGAAGTGCAATGAAGTGCAATGAAGTGCAATGAAGTGCAATGAAGTGCAATGAAGTGCAATGAAGTGCAATGAAGTGCAATGAAGTGAAATGAAGTGCAATGAAGTGCAATGATGTGCAATGAAGTGCAATGAAGTGCAATGAAGTGCAATGAAGTGCAATGAAGTGCAATGAAGTGCAATGAAGTGCAATGAAGTGCAATGAAGTGCAATGAAGTGCAATGAAGTGCAATGAAGTGCAATGGAGTGCAATGGAGTGGAGTGGAGTGGAGTGGAGTGGAGTGGAGTGGAGTGGAGTGGAGTGGAGTGGAGTGGAGTGGAGTGGAGTGGAGTGGAGTGGAGTGGAGTGGAGTGGAGTGGAGTGGAGTGGAGTGGAGTGGAGTGGAGTGGAGTGGAGTGGAGTGGAGTGGAGTGGAGTGGAGTGGAGTGGAGTGGAGTGGAGTGGAGTGGAGTGGAGTGGAGTGGAGTGGAGTGGAGTGGAGTGGTGTGGAGTGGAGTGGAGTGGAGTGGAGTGGAGTGGAGTGGAGTGGAGTGCAGTGGAGTGGAGTGGAGTGCAGTGGAGTGGAGTGCAGTGGAGTGGAGTGCAGTGGAGTGAATGGAATGGAATGGAATGGAATGGAATGGAATGGAATGGAATGGAATGCAATGAAATGCAATGAAATGCAATGAAATGCAATGAAATGCAATGAAATGCAATGAAATGCAATGAAATGCAATGAAATGCAATGAAATGCAATGAAATGCAATGAAATGCAATGAAATGCAATGAAATGCAATGAAATGCAATGAAATGCAATGAAATGCAATGAAATGCAATGAAATGCAATGAAGTGCAATGAAGTGCAATGAAGTGCAATGAAGTGCAATGAAGTGCAATGAAGTGCAATGAAGTGCAATGAAGTGCAATGAAGTGCAATGAAGTGCAATGAAGTGCAATGAAGTGCAATGAAGTGCAATGAAGTGCAATGAAGTGCAATGAAGTGCAATGAAGTGCAATGAAGTGCAATGAAGTGCAATGAAGTGCAATGAAGTGCAATGAAGTGCAATGAAGTGCAATGAAGTGCAATGAAGTGCAATGAAGTGCAATGAAGTGCAATGAAGTGCAATGAAGTGCAATGAAGTGCAATGAAGTGCAATGAAGTGCAATGAAGTGCAATGAAGTGCAATGAAGTGCAATGAAGTGCAATGAAGTGCAATGAAGTGCAATGAAGTGCAATGAAGTGCAATGAAGTGCAATGAAGTGCAATGAAGTGCAATGAAGTGCAATGAAGTGCAATGAAGTGCAATGAAGTGCAATGAAATGCAATGAAATGCAATGAAATGCAATGAAATGCAATGAAATGCAATGAAGTGCAATGAAGTGCAATGAAGTGCAATGAAGTGCAATGAAGTGCAATGAAGTGCAATGAAGTGCAATGAAGTGCAATGAAGTGCAATGAAGTGCAATGAAGTGCAATGAAGTGCAATGAAGTGCAATGAAGTGCAATGAAGTGCAATGATGTGCAATGATGTGCAATGAAGTGCAATGAAGTGCAATGAAGTGCAATGAAGTGCAATGAAGTGCAATGAAGTGCAATGAAGTGCAATGAAGTGCAATGAAGTGCAATGGAGTGGAGTGGAGTGGAGTGGAGTGGAGTGGAGTGGAGTGGAGTGGAGTGGAGTGGAGTGGAGTGGAGTGGAGTGGAGTGGAGTGGAGTGGAGTGGAGTGGAGTGGAGTGGAGTGGAGTGGAGTGGAGTGGAGTGGAGTGGAGTGGAGTGGAGTGGAGTGGAGTGGAGTGGAGTGGAGTGGAGTGGAGTGGAGTGGAGTGGAGTGGAGTGGAGTGGAGTGGAGTGGAGTGGAGTGGAGTGGAGTGGAGTGGAGTGGAGTGGAGTGGAGTGGAGTGGAGTGGAGTGGAGTGGAGTGGAGTGGAGTGGAGTGGAGTGGAGTGGAGTGGAGTGGAGTGGAGTGGAGTGGAGTGGAGTGGAGTGGAGTGGAGTGGAGTGGAGTGGAGTGGAGTGGAGTGGAGTGGAGTGGAGTGGAGTGGAGTGGAGTGGAGTGGAGTGAGTGGAGTGGAGTGGAGTGGAGTGGAGTGGAGTGGAGTGGAGTGGAGTGGAGTGGAGTGGAGTGGAGTGGAGTGGAGTGGAGTGGAGTGGAGTGGAGTGGAGTGGAGTGGAGTGGAGTGGAGTGGAGTGGAGTGGAGTGGAGTGGAGTGGAGTGAAGTGGAGTGGAGTGGAGTGGAGTGGAGTGGAGTGGAGTGGAGTGGAGTGGAGTGGAGTGCAGTGGAGTGGAGTGGAGTGCAGTGGAGTGGAGTGCAGAGGAGTGGAGTGCACTGGAGTGAATGGAATGGAATGGAATGGAATGGAATGGAATGGAATGGAATGGAATGCAATGAAATGCAATGAAATGCAATGAAATGCAATGAAATGCAATGAAATGCAATGAAATGCAATGAAATGCAATGAAATGCAATGAAATGCAATGAAATGCAATGAAATGCAATGAAATGCAATGAAATGCAATGAAATACAATGAAATGCAATGAAATGCAATGAAGTGCAATGAAGTGCAATGAAGTGCAATGAAGTGCAATGAAGTGCAATGAAGTGCAATGAAGTGCAATGAAGTGCAATGAAGTGCAATGAAGTGCAATGAAGTGCAATGAAATGCAATGAAATGCAATGAAATGCAATGAAATGCAATGAAATGCAATGAAATGCAATGAAATGCAATGAAATGCAATGAAATGCAATGAAATGCAATGAAATGCAATGAAATGCAATGAAATGCAATGAAGTGCAATGAAGTGCAATGAAGTGCAATGAAGTGCAATGAAGTGCAATGAAGTGCAATGAAGTGCAATGAAGTGCAATGAAGTGCAATGAAGTGCAATGAAGTGCAATGAAGTGAAATGAAGTGCAATGAAGTGCAATGATGTGCAATGAAGTGCAATGAAGTGCAATGAAGTGCAATGAAGTGCAATGAAGTGCAATGAAGTGCAATGAAGTGCAATGAAGTGCAATGGAGTGCAATGGAGTGGAGTGGAGTGGAGTGGAGTGGAGTGGAGTGGAGTGGAGTGGAGTGGAGTGGAGTGGAGTGGAGTGGAGTGGAGTGGAGTGGAGTGGAGTGGAGTGGAGTGGAGTGGAGTGGAGTGGAGTGGAGTGGAGTGGAGTGGAGTGGAGTGGAGTGGAGTGGAGGGGAGTGGAGTGGAGTGGAGTGGAGTGAAGTGAAGTGGAGTGGAGTGGAGTGGAGTGGAGTGGAGTGGAGTGGAGTGGAGTGGAGTGGAGTGGAGTGGAGTGCAGTGGAGTGGAGTGGAGTGCAGTGGAGTGGAGTGCAGTGGAGTGGAGTGCAGTGGAGTGAATGGAATGGAATGGAATGGAATGGAATGGAATGGAATGGAATGGAATGCAATGAAATGCAATGAAATGCAATGAAATGCAATGAAATGCAATGAAATGCAATGAAATGCAATGAAATGCAATGAAATGCAATGAAATGCAATGAAATGCAATGAAGTGCAATGAAGTGCAATGAAGTGCAATGAAGTGCAATGAAGTGCAATGAAGTGCAATGAAGTGCAATGAAGTGCAATGAAGTGCAATGAAGTGCAATGAAGTGCAATGAAGTGCAATGAAATGAAATGCAATGAAATGCAATGAAATGCAATGAAATGCAATGAAATGCAATGAAATGCAATGAAGTGCAATGAAGTGCAATGAATTGCAATGAAGTGCAATGAAGTGCAATGAAGTGCAATGAAGTGCAATGAAGTGCAATGAAGTGCAATGAAGTGCAATGATGTGCAATGAAGTGCAATGAAGTGCAATGAAGTGCAATGAAGTGCAATGAAGTGCAATGAAGTGCAATGAAGTGCAATGAAGTGCAATGAAGTGCAATGAAGTGCAATGAAATGCAATGAAGTGCAATGAAATGCAATGAAGTGCAATGAAATGCAATGAAATGCAATGAAATGCAATGAAATGCAATGAAGTGCAATGAAGTGCAATGAAGTGCAATGAAGTGCAATGAAGTGCAATGAAGTGCAATGAAGTGCAATGAAGTGCAATGAAGTGCAATGAAGTGCAATGAAGTGCAATGAAGTGCAATGAAGTGCAAAGAAGTGCAATGAAGTGCAATGAAGTGCAATGAAGTGCAATGAAGTGCAATGAAGTGCAATGAAGTGCAATGAAGTGCAATGAAGTGCAAAGAAGTGCAATGAAGTGCAATGAAGTGCAATGAAGTGCAATGAAGTGGAGTGGAGTGGAGTGGAGTGGAGTGGAGTGGAGTGGAGTGGAGTGGAGTGGAGTGGAGTGGAGTGGAGTGGAGTGGACTGGAGTGGAGTGGAGTGGAGTGGAGTGGAGTGGAGTGGAGTGGAGTGGAGTGGAGTGGAGTGGAGTGGAGTGGAGTGGAGTGGAGTGGAGTGGAGTGGAGTGGAGTGGAGTGGAGTGGAGTGGAGTGGAGTGGAGTGGAGTGGAGTGGAGTGGAGTGGAGTGGAGTGGAGTGGAGTGGAGTGGAGTGGAGTGGAGTGGAGTGGAGTGGAGTGGAGTGGAGTGGAGTGGAGTGGAGTGGAGTGGAGTGGAGTGGAGTGGAGTGGAGTGGAGTGGAGTGGAGTGGAGTGGAGTGGAGTGGAGTGGAGTGGAGTGGAGTGGAGTGGAGTGGAGTGGAGTGGAGTGGAGTGGAGTGGAGTGGAGTGGAGTGGAGTGGAGTGGAGTGGAGTGGAGTGGAGTGGAGTGGAGTGGAGTGGAGTGGAGTGGAGTGGAGTGGAGTGGAGTGGAGTGGAGTGGAGTGGAGTGGAGTGGAGTGGAGTGCAGTGCAGTGGAGTGCAGTGCAGTGGAGTGGAGTGGAGTGGAGTGCAGTGGAGTGGAGTGGAGTGGAGTGTAGTGCAGTGCAGTGCAGTGGAGTGGAGTGCAGTGGAGTGGAGTGGAGTGGAGTGCAGTGGAGTGGAGTGCAGTGGAGTGAATGGAATGGAATGCAATGAAATGCAATGAAATGCAATGAAATGCAATGAAATGCAATGAAATGCAATGAAATGCAATGAAATGCAATGAAATGCAATGAAATGCAATGAAATGCAATGAAATGCAATGAAATGCAATGAAATGCAATGAAATGCTATGAAATGCAATGAAATGCAATGAAATGCAATGAAATGCAATGAAATGCAATGAAATGCAATGAAATGCAATGAAATGCAATGAAATGCAATGAAATGTAATGAAATGCAATGCAATGCAATGAAATGCAATGAAATGCAATGAAATGCAATGAAATGCAATGAAATGCAATGGAATACAATGAAATGCAATGAAATGCAATGAAATGCAATGAAATGCAATGAAATGCAATGAAATGCAATGAAATGCAATGAAATGCAATGAAATGCAATGAAATGCAATGAAATGCAATGAAATGCAATGAAATGCAATGAAATGCAATGAAATGCAATGAAATGCAATGAAATGCAATGAAATGCAATGAAATGCAATGAAATGCAATGAAATGCAATGAAATGCAATGAAATGCAATGAAATGCAATGAAATGCAATGAAATGCAATGAAATGCAATGAAATGCAATGAAATGCAATGAAATGCAATGAAATGCAATGAAATGCAATGAAATGCAATGAAATGCAATGAAATGCAATGAAATGCAATGAAATGCAATGAAATGCAATGAAATGCAATGAAATGCAATGAAATGCAATGAAATGCAATGAAATGCAATGAAATGCAATGAAATGCAATGAAATGCAATGAAATGCAATGAAATGCAATGAAATGCAATGAAATGCAATGAAATGCAATGAAATGCAATGAAATGCAATGAAATGCAATGAAATGCAATGAAATGCAATGAAATGCAATGAAATGCAATGAAATGCAATGAAATGCAATGAAATGCAATGAAATGCAATGAAATGCAATGAAATGCAATGAAATGCAATGAAATGCAATGAAATGCAATGAAATGCAATGAAATGCAATGAAATGCAATGAAATGCAATGAAATGCAATGAAATGCAATGAAATGCAATGAAATGCAATGAAATGCAATGAAATGCAATGAAATGCAATGAAATGCAATGAAATGCAATGAAATGCAATGAAATGCAATGAAATGCAATGAAATGCAATGAAATGCAATGAAATGCAATGAAATGCAATGGAATGCAATGAAATGCAATGAAATGCAATGAAATGCAATGAAATGCAATGAAATGCAATGAAATGCAATGGAATGCAATGAAATGCAATGAAATGCAATGAAATGCAATGAAATGCAATGAAATGCAATGAAATGCAATGAAATGCAATGAAATGCAATGAAATGCAATGAAATGCAATGAAATGCAATGAAATGCAATGAAATGCAATGAAATGCAATGAAATGCAATGAAATGCAATGAAATGCAATGAAATGCAATGAAATGCAATGAAATGCAATGAAATGCAATGAAATGCAATGAAATACAATGAAATGCAATGAAATGCAATGAAGTGCAATGAAGTGCAATGAAGTGCAATGAAGTGCAATGAAGTGCAATGAAGTGCAATGAAGTGCAATGAAGTGCAATGAAGTGCAATGAAGTGCAATGAAGTGCAATGAAATGCAATGAAATGCAATGAAATGCAATGAAATGCAATGAAATGCAATGAAATGCAATGAAATGCAATGAAATGCAATGAAATGCAATGAAATGCAATGAAATGCAATGAAATGCAATGAAGTGCAATGAAGTGCAATGAAGTGCAATGAAGTGCAATGAAGTGCAATGAAGTGCAATGAAGTGCAATGAAGTGCAATGAAGTGCAATGAAGTGCAATGAAGTGCAATGAAGTGAAATGAAGTGCAATGAAGTGCAATGATGTGCAATGAAGTGCAATGAAGTGCAATGAAGTGCAATGAAGTGCAATGAAGTGCAATGAAGTGCAATGAAGTGCAATGAAGTGCAATGGAGTGCAATGGAGTGGAGTGGAGTGGAGTGGAGTGGAGTGGAGTGGAGTGGAGTGGAGTGGAGTGGAGTGGAGTGGAGTGGAGTGGAGTGGAGTGGAGTGGAGTGGAGTGGAGTGGAGTGGAGTGGAGTGGAGTGGAGTGGAGTGGAGTGGAGTGGAGTGGAGGGGAGTGGAGTGGAGTGGAGTGGAGTGAAGTGGAGTGGAGTGGAGTGGAGTGGAGTGGAGTGGAGTGGAGTGGAGTGGAGTGGAGTGGAGTGGAGTGGAGTGCAGTGGAGTGGAGTGGAGTGCAGTGGAGTGGAGTGCAGTGGAGTGGAGTGCAGTGGAGTGAATGGAATGGAATGGAATGGAATGGAATGGAATGGAATGGAATGGAATGCAATGAAATGCAATGAAATGCAATGAAATGCAATGAAATGCAATGAAATGCAATGAAATGCAATGAAATGCAATGAAATGCAATGAAATGCAATGAAATGCAATGAAATGCAATGAAATGCAATGAAATGCAATGAAGTGCAATGAAGTGCAATGAAGTGCAATGAAGTGCAATGAAGTGCAATGAAGTGCAATGAAGTGCAATGAAATGCAATGAAGTGCAATGAAATGCAATGAAATGCAATGAAATGCAATGAAATGCAATGAAATGCAATGAAATGCAATGAAATGCAATGAAATGCAATGAAATGCAATGAAATGCAATGAAATGCAATGAAATGCAATGAAATGCAATGAAATGCAATGAAATGCAATGAAATGCAATGAAATGCAATGAAATGCAATGAAATGCAATGAAATGCAATGAAATGCAATGAAATGCAATGAAATGCAATGAAATGCAATGAAGTGCAATGAAGTGCAATGAAGTGCAATGAAGTGCAATGAAGTGCAATGAAGTGCAATGAAGTGCAATGAAGTGCAATGAAGTGCAATGAAGTGCAATGAAGTGCAATGAAGTGCAATGAAGTGCAATGAAGTGCAATGAAGTGCAATGAAGTGCAATGAAGTGCAATGAAGTGCAATGAAGTGCAATGAAGTGCAATGAAGTGCAATGAAGTGCAATGAAGTGCAATGAAGTGCAATGAAGTGCAATGAAGTGCAATGAAGTGCAATGAAGTGCAATGAAGTGCAATGAAGTGCAATGAAGTGCAATGAAGTGCAATGAAGTGCAATGAAGTGCAATGAAGTGCAATGAAGTGCAATGAAGTGCAATGAAGTGCAATGAAGTGCAATGATGTGCAATGAAGTGCAATGAAGTGCAATGAAGTGCAATGAAGTGCAATGAAGTGCAATGAAGTGCAATGAAGTGCAATGAAGTGCAATGAAGTGCAATGAAGTGCAATGAAGTGCAATGGAGTGGAGTGGAGTGGAGTGGAGTGGAGTGGAGTGGAGTGGAGTGGAGTGGAGTGGAGTGGAGTGGAGTGGAGTGGAGTGGAGTGGAGTGGAGTGGAGTGGAGTGGAGTGGAGTGGAGTGGAGTGGAGTGGAGTGGAGTGGAGTGGAGTGGAGTGGAGTGGAGTGGAGTGGAGTGGAGTGGAGTGGAGTGGAGTGGAGTGGAGTGGAGTGGAGTGGAGTGGAGTGGAGTGGAGTGGAGTGGAGTGGAGTGGAGTGGAGTGGAGTGGAGTGGAGTGGAGTGGAGTGGAGTGGAGTGGAGTGGAGTGAAGTGGAGTGGAGTGGAGTGGAGTGGAGTGGAGTGGAGTGGAGTGGAGTGGAGTGAAGTGGAGTGGAGTGGAGTGGAGTGGAGTGGAGTGGAGTGGAGTGGAGTGGAGTGGAGTGGAGTGGAGTGGAGTGGAGTGCAGTGGAGTGGAGTGGAGTGCAGTGGAGTGCAGTGGAATGGAATGGAATGGAATGGAATGGAATGGAATGGAATGGAATGGAATGGAATGGAATGCAATGAAATGCAATGAAATGCAATGAAATGCAATGAAATGCAATGAAATGCAATGAAATGCAATGAAATGCAATGAAATGCAATGAAATGCAATGAAGTGCAATGAAGTGCAATGAAGTGCAATGAAGTGCAATGAAGTGCAATGAAGTGCAATGAAGTGCAATGAAGTGCAATGAAGTGCAATGAAGTGCAATGAAGTGCAATGAAGTGCAATGAAATGAAATGCAATGAAATGCAATGAAATGCAATGAAATGCAATGAAATGCAATGAAATGCAATGAAGTGCAATGAAGTGCAATGAATTGCAATGAAGTGCAATGAAGTGCAATGAAGTGCAATGAAGTGCAATGAAGTGCAATGAAGTGCAATGAAGTGCAATGATGTGCAATGAAGTGCAATGAAGTGCAATGAAGTGCAATGAAGTGCAATGAAGTGCAATGAAGTGCAATGAAGTGCAATGAAGTGCAATGAAGTGCAATGAAATGCAATGAAGTGCAATGAAATGCAATGAAATGCAATGAAATGCAATGAAATGCAATGAAATGCAATGAAATGCAATGAAGTGCAATGAAGTGCAATGAAGTGCAATGAAGTGCAATGAAGTGCAATGAAGTGCAATGAAGTGCAATGAAGTGCAATGAAGTGCAATGAAGTGCAATGAAGTGCAATGAAGTGCAATGAAGTGCAAAGAAGTGCAATGAAGTGCAATGAAGTGCAATGAAGTGCAATGAAGTGCAATGAAGTGCAATGAAGTGCAATGAAGTGCAATGAAGTGCAAAGAAGTGCAATGAAGTGCAATGAAGTGCAATGAAGTGCAATGAAGTGGAGTGGAGTGGAGTGGAGTGGAGTGGAGTGGAGTGGAGTGGAGTGGAGTGGAGTGGAGTGGAGTGGAGTGGAGTGGAGTGGAGTGGAGTGGAGTGGAGTGGAGTGGAGTGGAGTGGAGTGGAGTGGAGTGGAGTGGAGTGGAGTGGAGTGGAGTGGAGTGGAGTGGAGTGGAGTGGAGTGGAGTGGAGTGGAGTGGAGTGGAGTGGAGTGGAGTGGAGTGGAGTGGAGTGGAGTGGAGTGGAGTGGAGTGGAGTGGAGTGGAGTGGAGTGGAGTGGAGTGGAGTGGAGTGGAGTGGAGTGGAGTGGAGTGGAGTGGAGTGGAGTGGAGTGGAGTGGAGTGGAGTGGAGTGGAGTGGAGTGGAGTGGAGTGGAGTGGAGTGGAGTGGAGTGGAGTGGAGTGGAGTGGAGTGGAGTGGAGTGGAGTGGAGTGGAGTGGAGTGGAGTGGAGTGGAGTGGAGTGGAGTGGAGTGGAGTGGAGTGGAGTGGAGTGGAGTGGAGTGGAGTGGAGTGGAGTGGAGTGGAGTGGAGTGGAGTGGAGTGGAGTGGAGTGGAGTGGAGTGGAGTGGAGTGGAGTGGAGTGGAGTGGAGTGGAGTGGAGTGGAGTGGAGTGGAGTGGAGTGGAGTGGAGTGGAGTGGAGTGGAGTGGAGTGGAGTGGAGTGGAGTGGAGTGGAGTGGAGTGCAGTGCAGTGGAGTGCAGTGCAGTGGAGTGGAGTGGAGTGGAGTGCAGTGGAGTGGAGTGGAGTGGAGTGTAGTGCAGTGCAGTGCAGTGGAGTGGAGTGGAGTGCAGTGGAGTGGAGTGGAGTGGAGTGCAGTGGAGTGGAGTGCAGTGGAGTGAATGGAATGGAATGCAATGAAATGCAATGAAATGCAATGAAATGCAATGAAATGCAATGAAATGCAATGAAATGCAATGAAATGCAATGAAATGCAATGAAATGCAATGAAATGCAATGAAATGCAATGAAATGCAATGAAATGCAATGAAATGCTATGAAATGCAATGAAATGCAATGAAATGCAATGAAATGCAATGAAATGCAATGAAATGCAATGAAATGCAATGAAATGCAATGAAATGCAATGAAATGTAATGAAATGCAATGCAATGCAATGAAATGCAATGAAATGCAATGAAATGCAATGAAATGCAATGAAATGCAATGGAATACAATGAAATGCAATGAAATGCAATGAAATGCAATGAAATGCAATGAAATGCAATGAAATGCAATGAAATGCAATGAAATGCAATGAAATGCAATGAAATGCAATGAAATGCAATGAAATGCAATGAAATGCAATGAAATGCAATGAAATGCAATGAAATGCAATGAAATGCAATGAAATGCAATGAAATGCAATGAAATGCAATGAAATGCAATGAAATGCAATGAAATGCAATGAAATGCAATGAAATGCAATGAAATGCAATGAAATGCAATGAAATGCAATGAAATGCAATGAAATGCAATGAAATGCAATGAAATGCAATGAAATGCAATGAAATGCAATGAAATGCAATGAAATGCAATGAAATGCAATGAAATGCAATGAAATGCAATGAAATGCAATGAAATGCAATGAAATGCAATGAAATGCAATGAAGTGCAATGAAATGCAATGAAATGCAATGAAATGCAATGAAATGCAATGAAATGCAATGAAATGCAATGAAATGCAATGAAATGCAATGAAATGCAATGAAATGCAATGAAATGCAATGAAATGCAATGAAATGCAATGAAATGCAATGAAATGCAATGAAATGCAATGAAATGCAATGAAATGCAATGAAATGCAATGAAATGCAATGAAATGCAATGAAATGCAATGAAATGCAATGAAATGCAAAGAAATGCAATGAAATGCAATGAAATGCAATGAAATGCAATGAAATGCAATGAAATGCAATGAAATGCAATGAAATGCAATGAAATGCAATGAAATGCAATGAAATGCAATGAAATGCAATGAAATGCAATGAAATGCAATGAAATGCAATGAAATGCAATGAAATGCAATGAAATGCAATGAAATGCAATGAAATGCAATGAAATGCAATGAAATGCAATGAAATGCAATGAAATGCAATGAAATGCAATGAAATGCAATGAAATGCAATGAAATGCAATGAAATGCAATGAAATGCAATGAAGTGCAATGAAGTGCAATGAAGTGCAATGAAGTGCAATGAAGTGCAATGAAGTGCAATGAAGTGCAATGAAGTGCAATGAAGTGCAATGAAGTGCAATGAAGTGCAATGAAGTGCAATGAAGTGCAATGAAGTGCAATGAAGTGCAATGAAGTGCAATGAAGTGCAATGAAGTGCAATGAAGTGCAATGAAGTGCAATGAAGTGCAATGAAGTGCAATGAAGTGCAATGAAGTGCAATGAAGTGCAATGAAGTGCAATGAAGTGCAATGAAGTGCAATGAAGTGCAATGAAGTGCAATGAAATGCAATGAAATGCAATGAAATGCAATGATATGCAATGAAATGCAATGAAATGCAATGAAGTGCAATGAAGTGCAATGAAGTGCAATGAAGTGCAATGAAGTGCAATGAAGTGCAATGAAGTGCAATTAAGTGCAATGAAGTGCAATGAAGTGCAATGAAGTGCAATGAAGTGCAATGAAGTGCAATGTAGTGCAATGAAGTGCAATGAAGTGAAATGAAGTGCAATGAAGTGCAATGATGTGCAATGAAGTGCAATGAAGTGCAATGAAGTGCAATGAAGTGCAATGAAGTGCAATGAAGTGCAATGAAGTGCAATGAAGTGCAATGAAGTGCAATGAAGTGCAATGAAGTGCAATGAAGTGCAATGAAGTGCAATGAAGTGCAATGAAGTGCAATGAAGTGCAATGAAGTGCAATGAAGTGCAATGAAGTGCAATGAAGTGCAATGAAGTGCAATGAAGTGCAATGAAGTGCAATGAAGTGCAATGAAGTGCAATGAAGTGCAATGAAGTGCAATGAAGTGCAATGAAGTGCAATGAAGTGCAATGAAGTGCAATGAAGTGCAATGAAGTGCAATGAAGTGCAATGAAGTGCAATGAAGTGCAATGAAATGCAATGAAATGCAATGAAATGCAATGAAATGCAATGAAATGCAATGAAATGCAATGAAATGCAATGAAATGCAATGAAATGCAATGAAATGCAATGAAGTGCAATGAAGTGCAATGAAGTGCAATGAAGTGCAATGAAGTGCAATGAAGTGCAATGAAGTGCAATGAAGTGCAATGAAGTGCAATGAAGTGCAATGAAGTGCAATGATGTGCAATGAAGTGCAATGAAGTGCAATGAAGTGCAATGAAGTGCAATGAAGTGCAATGAAGTGCAATGAAGTGCAATGAAGTGCAATGAAGTGCAATGAAGTGCAATGAAGTGCAATGAAGTGCAATGAAGTGCAATGAAGTGCAATGAAGTGCAATGAAGTGCAATGAAGTGCAATGAAGTGCAATGAAGTGCAATGAAGTGCAATGAAGTGCAATGAAGTGCAATGAAGTGCAATGAAGTGCAATGAAGTGCAATGAAGTGCAATGAAGTGCAATGAAGTGCAATGAAGTGCAATGATGTGCAATGAAGTGCAATGAAGTGCAATGAAGTGCAATGAAGTGCAATGAAGTGCAATGAAGTGCAATGAAGTGCAATGAAGTGCAATGAAGTGCAATGAAGTGCAATGGAGTGGAGTGGAGTGGAGTGGAGTGGAGTGGAGTGGAGTGGAGTGGAGTGGAGTGGAGTGGAGTGGAGTGGAGTGGAGTGGAGTGGAGTGGAGTGGAGTGGAGTGGAGTGGAGTGGAGTGGAGTGGAGTGGAGTGGAGTGGAGTGGAGTGGAGTGGAGTGGAGTGGAGTGGAGTGGAGTGGAGTGGAGTGGAGTGGAGTGGAGTGGAGTGGAGTGGAGTGGAGTGGAGTGGAGTGGAGTGGAGTGGAGTGGAGTGGAGTGGAGTGGAGTGGAGTGGAGTGGAGTGGAGTGGAGTGGAGTGGAGTGGAGTGGAGTGGAGTGGAGTGGAGTGGAGTGGAGTGGAGTGGAGTGGAGTGGAGTGGAGTGGAGTGGAGTGGAGTGGAGTGGAGTGGAGTGGAGTGGAGTGGAGTGGAGTGGAGTGGAGTGGAGTGGAGTGGAGTGGAGTGGAGTGGAGTGGAGTGGAGTGGAGTGGAGTGGAGTGGAGTGGAGTGGAGTGGAGTGGAGTGGAGTGGAGTGGAGTGGAGTGGAGTGGAGTGGAGTGGAGTGGAGTGGAGTGGAGTGGAGTGGAGTGGAGTGGAGTGGAGTGGAGTGGAGTGGAGTGGAGTGGAGTGGAGTGGAGTGGAGTGGAGTGGAGTGGAGTGGAGTGGAGTGCAGTGGAGTGGAGTGGAGTGCAGTGGAGTGGAGTGCAGAGGAGTGGAGTGCACTGGAGTGAATGGAATGGAATGGAATGGAATGGAATGGAATGGAATGGAATGGAATGGAATGCAATGAAATGCAATGAAATGCAATGAAATGCAATGAAATGCAATGAAATGCAATGAAATGAAATGAAATGCAATGAAATGCAATGAAATGCAATGAAATGCAATGAAATGCAATGAAATGCAATGAAATACAATGAAATGCAATGAAATGCAATGAAGTGCAATGAAGTGCAATGAAGTGCAATGAAGTGCAATGAAGTGCAATGAAGTGCAATGAAGTGCAATGAAGTGCAATGAAGTGCAATGAAGTGCAATGAAGTGCAATGAAATGCAATGAAATGCAATGAAATGCAATGAAATGCAATGAAATGCAATGAAATGCAATGAAATGCAATGAAATGCAATGAAATGCAATGAAATGCAATGAAATGCAATGAAGTGCAATGAAGTGCAATGAAGTGCAGTGCAATGAAGTGCAATGAAGTGCAATGAAGTGCAATGAAGTGCAATGAAGTGCAATGAAGTGCAATGAAGTGCAATGAAGTGCAATGAAGTGAAATGAAGTGCAATGAAGTGCAATGATGTGCAATGAAGTGCAATGAAGTGCAATGAAGTGCAATGAAGTGCAATGAAGTGCAATGAAGTGCAATGAAGTGCAATGAAGTGCAATGGAGTGCAATGGAGTGGAGTGGAGTGGAGTGGAGTGGAGTGGAGTGGAGTGGAGTGGAGTGGAGTGGAGTGGAGTGGAGTGGAGTGGAGTGGAGTGGAGTGGAGTGGAGTGGAGTGGAGTGGAGTGGAGTGGAGGGGAGTGGAGTGGAGTGGAGTGGAGTGAAGTGGAGTGGAGTGGAGTGGAGTGGAGTGGAGTGGAGTGGAGTGGAGTGGAGTGGAGTGGAGTGGAGTGCAGTGGAGTGGAGTGGAGTGCAGTGGAGTGGAGTGCAGTGGAGTGGAGTGCAGTGGAGTGAATGGAATGGAATGGAATGGAATGGAATGGAATGGAATGGAATGGAATGCAATGAAATGCAATGAAATGCAATGAAATGCAATGAAATGCAATGAAATGCAATGAAATGCAATGAAATGCAATGAAATGCAATGAAATGCAATGAAATGCAATGAAATGCAATGAAATGCAATGAAATGCAATGAAATGCAATGAAGTGCAATGAAGTGCAATGAAGTGCAATGAAGTGCAATGAAGTGCAATGAAGTGCAATGAAGTGCAATGAAGTGCAATGAAGTGCAATGAAGTGCAATGAAGTGCAATGAAATGCAATGAAGTGCAATGAAATGCAATGAAATGCAATGAAATGCAATGAAATGCAATGAAATGCAATGAAATGCAATGAAATGCAATGAAATGCAATGAAATGCAATGAAATGCAATGAAATGCAATGAAATGCAATGAAATGCAATGAAATGCAATGAAATGCAATGAAATGCAATGAAATGCAATGAAATGCAATGAAATGCAATGAAATGCAATGAAATGCAATGAAGTGCAATGAAGTGCAATGAAGTGCAATGAAGTGCAATGAAGTGCAATGAAGTGCAATGAAGTGCAATGAAGTGCAATGAAGTGCAATGAAGTGCAATGAAGTGCAATGAAGTGCAATGAAGTGCAATGAAGTGCAATGAAGTGCAATGAAGTGCAATGAAGTGCAATGAAGTGCAATGAAGTGCAATGAAGTGCAATGAAGTGCAATGAAGTGCAATGAAGTGCAATGAAGTGCAATGAAGTGCAATGAAGTGCAATGAAGTGCAATGAAGTGCAATGAAGTGCAATGAAGTGCAATGAAGTGCAATGAAGTGCAATGAAGTGCAATGAAGTGCAATGAAATGCAATGAAATGCAATGAAATGCAATGAAATGCAATGAAATGCAATGAAATGCAATGAAATGCAATGAAGTGCAATGAAGTGCAATGAAGTGCAATGAAGTGCAATGAAGTGCAATGAAGTGCAATGAAGTGCAATGAAGTGCAATGAAATGCAATGAAATGCAATGAAGTGCAATGAAGTGCAATGAAGTGCAATGAAGTGCAATGATGTGCAATGAAGTGCAATGAAGTGCAATGAAGTGCAATGAAGTGCAATGAAGTGCAATGAAGTGCAATGAAGTGCAATGAAGTGCAAAGAAGTGCAATGAAGTGCAATGAAGTGCAATGAAGTGCAATGAAGTGCAATGAAGTGCAATGAAGTGCAATGAAGTGCAATGAAGTGCAATGAAGTGCAAAGAAGTGCAATGAAGTGCAATGAAGTGCAATGAAGTGCAATGAAGTGGAGTGGAGTGGAGTGGAGTGGAGTGGAGTGGAGTGGAGTGGAGTGGAGTGGAGTGGAGTGGAGTGGAGTGGAGTGGAGTGGAGTGGAGTGGAGTGGAGTGGAGTGGAGTGGAGTGGAGTGGAGTGGAGTGGAGTGGAGTGGAGTGGAGTGGAGTGGAGTGGAGTGGAGTGGAGTGGAGTGGAGTGGAGTGGAGTGGAGTGGAGTGGAGTGGAGTGGAGTGGAGTGGAGTGGAGTGGAGTGGAGTGGAGTGGAGTGGAGTGGAGTGGAGTGGAGTGGAGTGGAGTGGAGTGGAGTGGAGTGGAGTGGAGTGGAGTGGAGTGGAGTGGAGTGGAGTGGAGTGGAGTGGAGTGGAGTGGAGTGGAGTGGAGTGGAGTGGAGTGGAGTGGAGTGGAGTGGAGTGGAGTGGAGTGGAGTGGAGTGGAGTGGAGTGGAGTGGAGTGGAGTGGAGTGGAGTGGAGTGGAGTGGAGTGGAGTGGAGTGGAGTGGAGTGGAGTGCAGTGCAGTGGAGTGCAGTGCAGTGGAGTGGAGTGGAGTGGAGTGCAGTGGAGTGGAGTGGAGTGGAGTGGAGTGGAGTGGAGTGTAGTGCAGTGCAGTGCAGTGGAGTGGAGTGCAGTGGAGTGGAGTGGAGTGGAGTGCAGTGGAGTGGAGTGCAGTGGAGTGAATGGAATGGAATGCAATGAAATGCAATGAAATGCAATGAAATGCAATGAAATGCAATGAAATGCAATGAAATGCAATGAAATGCAATGAAATGCAATGAAATGCAATGAAATGCAATGAAATGCAATGAAATGCAATGAAATGCAATGAAATGCAATGAAATGCTATGAAATGCAATGAAATGCAATGAAATGCAATGAAATGCAATGAAATGCAATGAAATGCAATGAAATGCAATGAAATGCAATGAAATGCAATGAAATGCAATGAAATGCAATGAAATGCAATGAAATGCAATGAAATGCAATGAAATGCAATGAAATGCAATGAAATGCAATGAAATGCAATGAAGTGCAATGAAGTGCAATGAAGTGCAATGAAGTGCAATGAAGTGCAATGAAGTGCAATGAAGTGCAATGAAGTGCAATGAAGTGCAATGAAGTGCAATGAAGTGCAATGATGTGCAATGAAGTGCAATGAAGTGCAATGAAGTGCAATGAAGTGCAATGAAGTGCAATGAAGTGCAATGAAGTGCAATGAAGTGCAATGAAGTGCAATGAAGTGCAATGAAGTGCAATGAAGTGCAATGAAGTGCAATGAAGTGCAATGAAGTGCAATGAAGTGCAATGAAGTGCAATGAAGTGCAATGAAGTGCAATGAAGTGCAATGAAGTGCAATGAAGTGCAATGAAGTGCAATGAAGTGCAATGAAGTGCAATGAAGTGCAATGAAGTGCAATGAAGTGCAATGAAGTGCAATGAAGTGCAATGAAGTGCAATGAAGTGCAATGATGTGCAATGAAGTGCAATGAAGTGCAATGAAGTGCAATGAAGTGCAATGAAGTGCAATGAAGTGCAATGAAGTGCAATGAAGTGCAATGAAGTGCAATGAAGTGCAATGAAGTGCAATGGAGTGGAGTGGAGTGGAGTGGAGTGGAGTGGAGTGGAGTGGAGTGGAGTGGAGTGGAGTGGAGTGGAGTGGAGTGGAGTGGAGTGGAGTGGAGTGGAGTGGAGTGGAGTGGAGTGGAGTGGAGTGGAGTGGAGTGGAGTGGAGTGGAGTGGAGTGGAGTGGAGTGGAGTGGAGTGGAGTGGAGTGGAGTGGAGTGGAGTGGAGTGGAGTGGAGTGGAGTGGAGTGGAGTGGAGTGGAGTGGAGTGGAGTGGAGTGGAGTGGAGTGGAGTGGAGTGGAGTGGAGTGGAGTGGAGTGGAGTGGAGTGGAGTGGAGTGGAGTGGAGTGGAGTGGAGTGGAGTGGAGTGGAGTGGAGTGGAGTGGAGTGGAGTGGAGTGGAGTGGAGTGGAGTGGAGTGGAGTGGAGTGGAGTGGAGTGGAGTGGAGTGGAGTGGAGTGGAGTGGAGTGGAGTGGAGTGGAGTGGAGTGGAGTGGAGTGGAGTGGAGTGGAGTGGAGTGGAGTGGAGTGGAGTGGAGTGGAGTGGAGTGGAGTGGAGTGGAGTGGAGTGGAGTGGAGTGGAGTGGAGTGGAGTGGAGTGGAGTGGAGTGGAGTGGAGTGGAGTGGAGTGGAGTGCAGTGGAGTGGAGTGGAGTGCAGTGGAGTGGAGTGCAGAGGAGTGGAGTGCACTGGAGTGAATGGAATGGAATGGAATGGAATGGAATGGAATGGAATGGAATGGAATGGAATGCAATGAAATGCAATGAAATGCAATGAAATGCAATGAAATGCAATGAAATGCAATGAAATGCAATGAAATGCAATGAAATGCAATGAAATGCAATGAAATGCAATGAAATGCAATGAAATGCAATGAAATACAATGAAATGCAATGAAATGCAATGAAGTGCAATGAAGTGCAATGAAGTGCAATGAAGTGCAATGAAGTGCAATGAAGTGCAATGAAGTGCAATGAAGTGCAATGAAGTGCAATGAAGTGCAATGAAGTGCAATGAAGTGCAATGAAATGCAATGAAATGCAATGAAATGCAATGAAATGCAATGAAATGCAATGAAATGCAATGAAATGCAATGAAATGCAATGAAATGCAATGAAATGCAATGAAGTGCAATGAAGTGCAATGAAGTGCAATGAAGTGCAATGAAGTGCAATGAAGTGCAATGAAGTGCAATGAAGTGCAATGAAGTGCAATGAAGTGCAATGAAGTGCAATGAAGTGAAATGAAGTGCAATGAAGTGCAATGATGTGCAATGAAGTGCAATGAAGTGCAATGAAGTGCAATGAAGTGCAATGAAGTGCAATGAAGTGCAATGAAGTGCAATGAAGTGCAATGGAGTGCAATGGAGTGGAGTGGAGTGGAGTGGAGTGGAGTGGAGTGGAGTGGAGTGGAGTGGAGTGGAGTGGAGTGGAGTGGAGTGGAGTGGAGTGGAGTGGAGTGGAGTGGAGGGGAGTGGAGTGGAGTGGAGTGGAGTGAAGTGGAGTGGAGTGGAGTGGAGTGGAGTGGAGTGGAGTGGAGTGGAGTGGAGTGGAGTGGAGTGCAGTGGAGTGGAGTGGAGTGCAGTGGAGTGGAGTGCAGTGGAGTGGAGTGCAGTGGAGTGAATGGAATGGAATGGAATGGAATGGAATGGAATGGAATGGAATGGAATGCAATGAAATGCAATGAAATGCAATGAAATGCAATGAAATGCAATGAAATGCAATGAAATGCAATGAAATGCAATGAAATGCAATGAAATGCAATGAAATGCAATGAAATGCAATGAAATGCAATGAAATGCAATGAAGTGCAATGAAGTGCAATGAAGTGCAATGAAGTGCAATGAAGTGCAATGAAGTGCAATGAAGTGCAATGAAGTGCAATGAAGTGCAATGAAGTGCAATGAAATGCAATGAAGTGCAATGAAATGCAATGAAATGCAATGAAATGCAATGAAATGCAATGAAATGCAATGAAATGCAATGAAATGCAATGAAATGCAATGAAATGCAATGAAATGCAATGAAATGCAATGAAATGCAATGAAATGCAATGAAATGCAATGAAATGCAATGAAATGCAATGAAATGCAATGAAATGCAATGAAATGCAATGAAATGCAATGAAATGCAATGAAATGCAATGAAGTGTAATGAAGTGCAATGAAGTGCAATGAAGTGCAATGAAGTGCAATGAAGTGCAATGAAGTGCAATGAAGTGCAATGAAGTGCAATGAAGTGCAATGAAGTGCAATGAAGTGCAATGAAGTGCAATGAAGTGCAATGAAGTGCAATGAAGTGCAATGAAGTGCAATGAAGTGCAATGAAGTGCAATGAAGTGCAATGAAGTGCAATGAAGTGCAATGAAGTGCAATGAAGTGCAATGAAGTGCAATGAAGTGCAATGAAGTGCAATGAAGTGCAATGAAGTGCAATGAAGTGCAATGAAGTGCAATGAAGTGCAATGAAGTGCAATGAAGTGCAATGAAGTGCAATGAAATGCAATGAAATGCAATGAAGTGCAATGAAGTGCAATGAAGTGCAATGAAGTGCAATGAAGTGCAATGAAGTGCAATGAAGTGCAATGAAGTGCAATGAAGTGCAATGAAGTGCAATGAAGTGCAATGAAGTGCAATGAAGTGCAATGAAGTGAAATGAAGTGCAATGAAGTGCAATGATGTGCAATGAAGTGCAATGAAGTGCAATGAAGTGCAATGAAGTGCAATGAAGTGCAATGAAGTGCAATGAAGTGCAATGAAGTGCAATGGAGTGCAATGGAGTGGAGTGGAGTGGAGTGGAGTGGAGTGGAGTGGAGTGGAGTGGAGTGGAGTGGAGTGGAGTGGAGTGGAGTGGAGTGGAGTGGAGTGGAGTGGAGTGGAGTGGAGTGGAGTGGAGTGGAGGGGAGTGGAGTGGAGTGGAGTGGAGTGAAGTGGAGTGGAGTGGAGTGGAGTGGAGTGGAGTGGAGTGGAGTGGAGTGGAGTGGAGTGGAGTGGAGTGCAGTGGAGTGGAGTGGAGTGCAGTGGAGTGGAGTGCAGTGGAGTGGAGTGCAGTGGAGTGAATGGAATGGAATGGAATGGAATGGAATGGAATGGAATGGAATGGAATGGAATGCAATGAAATGCAATGAAATGCAATGAAATGCAATGAAATGCAATGAAATGCAATGAAATGCAATGAAATGCAATGAAATGCAATGAAATGCAATGAAATGCAATGAAATGCAATGAAATGCAATGAAATGCAATGAAATGCAATGAAGTGCAATGAAGTGCAATGAAGTGCAATGAAGTGCAATGAAGTGCAATGAAGTGCAATGAAGTGCAATGAAGTGCAATGAAGTGCAATGAAATGCAATGAAGTGCAATGAAATGCAATGAAATGCAATGAAATGCAATGAAATGCAATGAAATGCAATGAAATGCAATGAAATGCAATGAAATGCAATGAAATGCAATGAAATGCAATGAAATGCAATGAAATGCAATGAAATGCAATGAAATGCAATGAAATGCAATGAAATGCAATGAAATGCAATGAAATGCAATGAAATGCAATGAAATGCAATGAAGTGCAATGAAGTGCAATGAAGTGCAATGAAGTGCAATGAAGTGCAATGAAGTGCAATGAAGTGCAATGAAGTGCAATGAAGTGCAATGAAGTGCAATGAAGTGCAATGAAGTGCAATGAAGTGCAATGAAGTGCAATGAAGTGCAATGAAGTGCAATGAAGTGCAATGAAGTGCAATGAAGTGCAATGAAGTGCAATGAAGTGCAATGAAGTGCAATGAAGTGCAATGAAGTGCAATGAAGTGCAATGAAGTGCAATGAAGTGCAATGAAGTGCAATGAAGTGCAATGAAGTGCAATGAAGTGCAATGAAGTGCAATGAAGTGCAATGAAGTGCAATGAAATGCAATGAAATGCAATGAAGTGCAATGAAGTGCAATGAAGTGCAATGAAGTGCAATGAAGTGCAAAGAAGTGCAATGAAGTGCAATGAAGTGCAATGAAGTGCAATGAAGTGGAGTGGAGTGGAGTGGAGTGGAGTGGAGTGGAGTGGAGTGGAGTGGAGTGGAGTGGAGTGGAGTGGAGTGGAGTGGAGTGGAGTGGAGTGGAGTGGAGTGGAGTGGAGTGGAGTGGAGTGGAGTGGAGTGGAGTGGAGTGGAGTGGAGTGGAGTGGAGTGGAGTGGAGTGGAGTGGAGTGGAGTGGAGTGGAGTGGAGTGGAGTGGAGTGGAGTGGAGTGGAGTGGAGTGGAGTGGAGTGGAGTGGAGTGGAGTGGAGTGGAGTGGAGTGGAGTGGAGTGGAGTGGAGTGGAGTGGAGTGGAGTGGAGTGGAGTGGAGTGGAGTGGAGTGGAGTGGAGTGGAGTGGAGTGGAGTGGAGTGGAGTGGAGTGGAGTGGAGTGGAGTGGAGTGGAGTGGAGTGGAGTGGAGTGGAGTGGAGTGGAGTGGAGTGGAGTGGAGTGGAGTGGAGTGGAGTGGAGTGGAGTGGAGTGGAGTGGAGTGGAGTGGAGTGGAGTGGAGTGGAGTGGAGTGGAGTGGAGTGGAGTGGAGTGGAGTGGAGTGGAGTGGAGTGGAGTGGAGTGGAGTGGAGTGCAGTGGAGTGGAGTGGAGTGCAGTGGAGTGGAGTGCAGAGGAGTGGAGTGCACTGGAGTGAATGGAATGGAATGGAATGGAATGGAATGGAATGGAATGGAATGGAATGGAATGCAATGAAATGCAATGAAATGCAATGAAATGCAATGAAATGCAATGAAATGCAATGAAATGCAATGAAATGCAATGAAATGCAATGAAATGCAATGAAATGCAATGAAATGCAATGAAATGCAATGAAATACAATGAAATGCAATGAAATGCAATGAAGTGCAATGAAGTGCAATGAAGTGCAATGAAGTGCAATGAAGTGCAATGAAGTGCAATGAAGTGCAATGAAGTGCAATGAAGTGCAATGAAGTGCAATGAAGTGCAATGAAATGCAATGAAATGCAATGAAATGCAATGAAATGCAATGAAATGCAATGAAATGCAATGAAATGCAATGAAATGCAATGAAATGCAATGAAATGCAATGAAGTGCAATGAAGTGCAATGAAGTGCAATGAAGTGCAATGAAGTGCAATGAAGTGCAATGAAGTGCAATGAAGTGCAATGAAGTGCAATGAAGTGCAATGAAGTGCAATGAAGTGAAATGAAGTGCAATGAAGTGCAATGATGTGCAATGAAGTGCAATGAAGTGCAATGAAGTGCAATGAAGTGCAATGAAGTGCAATGAAGTGCAATGAAGTGCAATGAAGTGCAATGGAGTGCAATGGAGTGGAGTGGAGTGGAGTGGAGTGGAGTGGAGTGGAGTGGAGTGGAGTGGAGTGGAGTGGAGTGGAGTGGAGTGGAGTGGAGTGGAGTGGAGTGGAGTGGAGTGGAGTGGAGTGGAGTGGAGGGGAGTGGAGTGGAGTGGAGTGGAGTGAAGTGGAGTGGAGTGGAGTGGAGTGGAGTGGAGTGGAGTGGAGTGGAGTGGAGTGGAGTGGAGTGCAGTGGAGTGGAGTGGAGTGCAGTGGAGTGGAGTGCAGTGGAGTGGAGTGCAGTGGAGTGAATGGAATGGAATGGAATGGAATGGAATGGAATGCAATGAAATGCAATGAAATGCAATGAAATGCAATGAAATGCAATGAAATGCAATGAAATGCAATGAAATGCAATGAAATGCAATGAAATGCAATGAAATGCAATGAAATGCAATGAAATGCAATGAAATGCAATGAAATGCAATGAAATGCAATGAAATGCAATGAAGTGCAATGAAGTGCAATGAAGTGCAATGAAGTGCAATGAAGTGCAATGAAGTGCAATGAAGTGCAATGAAGTGCAATGAAATGCAATGAAGTGCAATGAAATGCAATGAAATGCAATGAAATGCAATGAAATGCAATGAAATGCAATGAAATGCAATGAAATGCAATGAAATGCAATGAAATGCAATGAAATGCAATGAAATGCAATGAAATGCAATGAAATGCAATGAAATGCAATGAAATGCAATGAAATGCAATGAAATGCAATGAAATGCAATGAAATGCAATGAAGTGCAATGAAGTGCAATGAAGTGCAATGAAGTGCAATGAAGTGCAATGAAGTGCAATGAAGTGCAATGAAGTGCAATGAAGTGCAATGAAGTGCAATGAAGTGCAATGAAGTGCAATGAAGTGCAATGAAGTGCAATGAAGTGCAATGAAGTGCAATGAAGTGCAATGAAGTGCAATGAAGTGCAATGAAGTGCAATGAAGTGCAATGAAGTGCAATGAAGTGCAATGAAGTGCAATGAAGTGCAATGAAGTGCAATGAAGTGCAATGAAGTGCAATGAAGTGCAATGAAGTGCAATGAAGTGCAATGAAGTGCAATGAAGTGCAATGAAATGCAATGAAATGCAATGAAGTGCAATGAAGTGCAATGAAGTGCAATGAAGTGCAATGAAGTGCAAAGAAGTGCAATGAAGTGCAATGAAGTGCAATGAAGTGCAATGAAGTGGAGTGGAGTGGAGTGGAGTGGAGTGGAGTGGAGTGGAGTGGAGTGGAGTGGAGTGGAGTGGAGTGGAGTGGAGTGGAGTGGAGTGGAGTGGAGTGGAGTGGAGTGGAGTGGAGTGGAGTGGAGTGGAGTGGAGTGGAGTGGAGTGGAGTGGAGTGGAGTGGAGTGGAGTGGAGTGGAGTGGAGTGGAGTGGAGTGGAGTGGAGTGGAGTGGAGTGGAGTGGAGTGGAGTGGAGTGGAGTGGAGTGGAGTGGAGTGGAGTGGAGTGGAGTGGAGTGGAGTGGAGTGGAGTGGAGTGGAGTGGAGTGGAGTGGAGTGGAGTGGAGTGGAGTGGAGTGGAGTGGAGTGGAGTGGAGTGGAGTGGAGTGGAGTGGAGTGGAGTGGAGTGGAGTGGAGTGGAGTGGAGTGGAGTGGAGTGGAGTGGAGTGGAGTGGAGTGGAGTGGAGTGGAGTGGAGTGGAGTGGAGTGGAGTGGAGTGGAGTGGAGTGGAGTGGAGTGGAGTGGAGTGGAGTGGAGTGGAGTGGAGTGGAGTGGAGTGGAGTGGAGTGGAGTGGAGTGGAGTGGAGTGGAGTGGAGTGGAGTGGAGTGGAGTGGAGTGGAGTGGAGTGGAGTGGAGTGGAGTGGAGTGGAGTGGAGTGGAGTGGAGTGGAGTGGAGTGGAGTGGAGTGGAGTGGAGTGGAGTGGAGTGCAGTGGAGTGGAGTGGAGTGGAGTGCAGTGGAGTGGAGTGGAGTGGAGTGGAGTGGAGTGGAGTGTAGTGCAGTGCAGTGCAGTGGAGTGGAGTGCAGTGGAGTGGAGTGGAGTGGAGTGCAGTGGAGTGGAGTGCAGTGGAGTGAATGGAATGGAATGCAATGAAATGCAATGAAATGCAATGAAATGCAATGAAATGCAATGAAATGCAATGAAATGCAATGAAATGCAATGAAATGCAATGAAATGCAATGAAATGCAATGAAATGCAATGAAATGCAATGAAATGCAATGAAATGCAATGAAATGCAATGAAATGCTATGAAATGCAATGAAATGCAATGAAATGCAATGAAATGCAATGAAATGCAATGAAATGCAATGAAATGCAATGAAATGCAATGAAATGCAATGAAATGCAATGAAATGCAATGAAATGCAATGCAATGCAATGAAATGCAATGAAATGCAATGAAATGCAATGAAATGCAATGAAATGCAATGGAATACAATGAAATGCAATGAAATGCAATGAAATGCAATGAAATGCAATGAAATGCAATGAAATGCAATGAAATGCAATGAAATGCAATGAAATGCAATGAAATGCAATGAAATGCAATGAAATGCAATGAAATGCAATGAAATGCAATGAAATGCAATGAAATGCAATGAAATGCAATGAAATGCAATGAAATGCAATGAAATGCAATGAAATGCAATGAAATGCAATGAAATGCAATGAAATGCAATGAAATGCAATGAAATGCAATGAAATGCAATGAAATGCAATGAAATGCAATGAAATGCAATGAAATGCAATGAAATGCAATGAAATGCAATGAAATGCAATGAAATGCAATGAAATGCAATGAAATGCAATGAAATGCAATGAAATGCAATGAAATGCAATGAAATGCAATGAAATGCAATGAAATGCAATGAAATGCAATGAAATGCAATGAAATGCAATGAAATGCAATGAAATGCAATGAAATGCAATGAAATGCAATGAAATGCAATGAAATGCAATGAAATGCAATGAAATGCAATGAAATGCAATGAAATGCAATGAAATGCAATGAAATGCAATGAAATGCAATGAAATGCAATGAAATGCAATGAAATGCAATGAAATGCAATGAAATGCAATGAAATGCAATGAAATGCAATGAAATGCAATGAAATGCAATGAAATGCAATGAAATGCAATGAAATGCAATGAAATGCAATGAAATGCAATGAAATGCAATGAAATGCAATGAAATGCAATGAAATGCAATGAAATGCAATGAAATGCAATGAAATGCAATGAAATGCAATGAAATGCAATGAAATGCAATGAAATGCAATGAAATGCAATGAAATGCAATGAAATGCAATGAAATGCAATGAAATGCAATGAAATGCAATGAAATGCAATGAAATGCAATGAAATGCAATGAAATGCAATGAAATGCAATGAAATGCAATGAAATGCAATGAAATGCAATGAAATGCAATGAAATGCAATGAAATGCAATGAAATGCAATGAAATGCAATGAAATGCAATGAAATGCAATGAAGTGCAATGAAGTGCAATGAAGTGCAATGAAGTGCAATGAAGTGCAATGAAGTGCAATGAAGTGCAATGAAGTGCAATGAAGTGCAATGAAGTGCAATGAAATGCAATGAAATGCAATGAAATGCAATGAAATGCAATGAAATGCAATGAAATGCAATGAAATGCAATGAAATGCAATGAAATGCAATGAAATGCAATGAAATGCAATGAAATGCAATGAAATGCAATGAAATGCAATGAAATGCAATGAAATGCAATGAAATGCAATGAAATGCAATGAAATGCAATGAAATGCAATGAAATGCAATGAAATGCAATGAAATGCAAAGAAATGCAAAGAAATGCAATGAAAAATGCAATGAAATGCAATGAAATGCAATGAAATGCAATGAAATGCAATGAAATGCAATGAAATGCAATGAAATGCAATGAAGTGCAATGAAATGCAATGAAATGCAATGAAATGCAATGAAATGCAATGAAATGCAATGAAATGCAATGAAATGCAATGAAATGCAATGAAATGCAATGAAATGCAATGAAATGCAATGAAATGCAATGAAATGCAATGAAATGCAATGAAATGCAATGAAATGCAATGAAATGCAATGAAATGCAATGAAATGCAATGAAATGCAATGAAATGCAATGAAATGCAATGAATGCAATGAATGCAATGAAATGCAATGAAGTGCAATGAAGTGCAATGAAGTGCAATGAAGTGCAATGAAGTGCAATGAAGTGCAATGAAGTGCAATGAAGTGCAATGAAGTGCAATGAAGTGCAATGTAGTGCAATGAAGTGCAATGAAGTGAAATGAAGTGCAATGAAGTGCAATGATGTGCAATGAAGTGCAATGAAGTGCAATGAAGTGCAAAGAAGTGCAATGAAGTGCAATGAAGTGCAATGAAGTGCAATGAAGTGCAATGAAGTGCAATGAAGTGCAATGAAGTGCAATGAAGTGCAATGAAGTGCAATGAAGTGCAATGAAATGCAATGAAATGCAATGAAATGCAATGAAATGCAATGAAATGCAATGAAATGCAATGAAATGCAATGAAATGCAATGAAATGCAATGAAATGCAATGAAATGCAATGAAATGCAATGAAATGCAATGAAATGCAATGAAATGCAATGAAATGCAATGAAATGCAATGAAATGCAATGAAATGCAATGAAATGCAATGAAATGCAATGAAATGCAATGAAATGCAATGAAATGCAATGAAATGCAATGAAATGCAATGAAATGCAATGAAATGCAATGAAATGCAATGAAATGCAATGAAATGCAATGAAATGCAATGAAATGCAATGAAATGCAATGAAGTGCAATGAAGTGCAATGAAGTGCAATGAAGTGCAATGAAGTGCAATGAAGTGCAATGAAGTGCAATGAAGTGCAATGAAGTGCAATGAAGTGCAATGAAGTGCAATGAAATGCAATGAAATGCAATGAAATGCAATGAAATGCAATGAAATGCAATGAAATGCAATGAAATGCAATGAAATGCAATGAAATGCAATGAAATGCAATGAAATGCAATGAAATGCAATGAAATGCAATGAAATGCAATGAAATGCAATGAAATGCAATGAAATGCAATGAAATGCAATGAAATGCAATGAAAAGCAATGAAATGCAATGAAATGCAAAGAAATGCAATGAAATGCAATGAAATGCAAAGAAATGCAATGAAATGCAATGAAATGCAATGAAATGCAATGAAATGCAATGAAATGCAATGAAATGCAATGAAATGCAATGAAATGCAATGAAATGCAATGAAATGCAATGAAATGCAATGAAATGCAATGAAATGCAATGAAATGCAATGAAATGCAATGAAATGCAATGAAATGCAATGAAATGCAATGAAATGCAATGAAATGCAATGAAATGCAATGAAATGCAATGAAATGCAATGAAATGCAATGAAATGCAATGAAATGCAATGAAATGCAATGAAATGCAATGAAATGCAATGAAATGCAATGAAATGCAATGAAATGCAATGAAATGCAATGAAATGCAATGAAATGCAATGAAGTGCAATGAAGTGCAATGAAGTGCAATGAAGTGCAATGAAGTGCAATGAAGTGCAATGAAGTGCAATGAAGTGCAATGAAGTGCAATGAAGTGCAATGAAGTGCAATGAAGTGCAATGAAGTGCAATGAAGTGCAATGAAGTGCAATGAAGTGCAATGAAGTGCAATGAAGTGCAATGAAGTGCAATGAAGTGCAATGAAGTGCAATGAAGTGCAATGAAGTGCAATGAAGTGCAATGAAGTGCAATGAAGTGCAATGAAGTGCAATGAAGTGCAATGAAGTGCAATGAAGTGCAATGAAGTGCAATGAAGTGCAATGAAATGCAATGAAATGCAATGAAATGCAATGAAATGCAATGAAATGCAATGAAATGCAATGAAATGCAATGAAATGCAATGAAATGCAATGAAATGCAATGAAATGCAATGAAATGCAATGAAATGCAATGAAATGCAATGAAGTGCAATGAAGTGCAATGAAGTGCAATGAAGTGCAATGAAGTGCAATGAAGTGCAATGAAGTGCAATGAAGTGCAATGAAGTGCAATGAAGTGCAATGTAGTGCAATGAAGTGCAATGAAGTGAAATGAAGTGCAATGAAGTGCAATGATGTGCAATGAAGTGCAATGAAGTGCAATGAAGTGCAATGAAGTGCAATGAAGTGCAATGAAGTGCAATGAAGTGCAATGAAGTGCAATGAAGTGCAATGAAGTGCAATGAAGTGCAATGAAGTGCAATGAAGTGCAATGAAGTGCAATGAAATGCAATGAAATGCAATGAAATGCAATGAAATGCAATGAAATGCAATGAAGTGCAATGAAGTGCAATGAAGTGCAATGAAGTGCAATGAAGTGCAATGAAGTGCAATGAAGTGCAATGAAGTGCAATGAAGTGCAATGAAGTGCAATGAAGTGCAATGAAGTGCAATGATGTGCAATGAAGTGCAATGAAGTGCAATGAAGTGCAATGAAGTGCAATGAAGTGCAATGAAGTGCAATGAAGTGCAATGAAGTGCAATGATGTGCAATGAAGTGCAATGAAGTGCAATGAAGTGCAATGAAGTGCAATGAAGTGCAATGAAGTGCAATGAAGTGCAATGAAGTGCAATGAAGTGCAATGAAGTGCAATGAAGTGCAATGAAGTGCAATGAAGTGCAATGAAGTGCAATGAAGTGCAATGAAGTGCAATGAAGTGCAATGAAGTGCAATGAAGTGCAATGAAGTGCAATGAAGTGCAATGAAGTGCAATGAAGTGCAATGAAGTGCAATGAAGTGCAATGAAGTGCAATGAAGTGCAATGAAGTGCAATGAAGTGCAATGAAGTGCAATGAAGTGCAATGAAGTGCAATGAAGTGCAATGAAGTGCAATGAAGTGCAATGAAGTGCAATGAAGTGCAATGAAGTGCAATGAAGTGCAATGAAGTGCAATGAAGTGCAATGAAGTGCAATGAAGTGCAATGAAGTGCAATGAAGTGCAATGAAGTGGAGTGGAGTGGAGTGGAGTGGAGTGGAGTGGAGTGGAGTGGAGTGGAGTGGAGTGGAATGGAAAGGAGTGGAATGGAATGGAGTGGAATGGAATGGAATGGAGTGGAATGAAGTGGAATGAAATGAAATGAAATGAAATTCAATGAAATGCAATGAAATGCAATGAAATGCAATGAAATGCAATGAAATGCAATGAAATGCAATGAAATGCAATGAAATGCAATGAAATGCAATGAAATGCAATGAAATGCAATGAAATGCAATGAAATGCAATGAAATGCAATGAAATGCAATGAAATGCAATGAAATGCAATGAAATGCTATGAAATGCAATGAAATGCAATGAAATGCAATGAAATGCAATGAAATGCAATGAAATGCAATGAAATGCAATGAAATGCAATGAAATGCTATGAAATGCAATGAAATGCAATGAAATGCAATGAAATGCAATGAAATGCAATGAAATGCAATGAAATGCAATGAAATGCAATGAAATGCAATGAAATGCAATGAAATGCAATGAAATGCAATGCAATGCAATGAAATGCAATGAAATGCAATGAAATGCAATGAAATGCAATGAAATGCAATGGAATGCAATGAAATGCAATGAAATGCAATGAAATGCAATGAAATGCAATGAAATGCAATGAAATGCAATGAAATGCAATGAAATGCAATGAAATGCAATGAAATGCAATGAAATGCAATGAAATGCAATGAAATGCAATGAAATGCAATGAAATGCAATGAAATGCAATGAAATGCAATGAAATGCAATGAAATGCAATGAAATGCAATGAAATGCAATGAAATGCAATGAAATGCAATGAAATGCAATGAAATGCAATGAAATGCAATGAAATGCAATGAAATGCAATGAAATGCAATGAAATGCAATGAAATGCAATGAAATGCAATGAAATGCAATGAAATGCAATGAAATGCAATGAAATGCAATGAAATGCAATGAAATGCAATGAAATGCAATGAAATGCAATGAAATGCAATGAAATGCAATGAAATGCAATGAAATGCAATGAAATGCAATGAAATGCAATGAAATGCAATGAAATGCAATGAAATGCAATGAAATGCAATGAAATGCAATGAAATGCAATGAAATGCAATGAAATGCAATGAAATGCAATGAAATGCAATGAAATGCAATGAAATGCAATGAAATGCAATGAAATGCAATGAAATGCAATGAAATGCAATGAAATGCAATGAAATGCAATGAAATGCAATGAAATGCAATGAAATGCAATGAAATGCAATGAAATGCAATGAAATGCAATGAAATGCAATGAAATGCAATGAAATGCAATGAAATGCAATGAAATGCAATGAAATGCAATGAAATGCAATGAAATGCAATGAAATGCAATGAAATGCAATGAAATGCAATGAAATGCAATGAAATGCAATGAAATGCAATGAAATGCAATGAAATGCAATGAAATGCAATGAAATGCAATGAAATGCAATGAAATGCAATGAAATGCAATGAAATGCAATGAAATGCAATGAAATGCAATGAAATGCAATGAAATGCAATGAAATGCAATGAAATGCAATGAAATGCAATGAAATGCAATGAAATGCAATGAAATGCAATGAAATGCAATGAAATGCAATGAAATGCAATGAAATGCAATGAAATGCAATGAAATGCAATGAAATGCAATGAAATGCAATGAAATGCAATGAAATGCAATGAAATGCAATGAAATGCAATGAAATGCAATGAAGTGCAATGAAGTGCAATGAAGTGCAATGAAGTGCAATGAAGTGCAATGAAGTGCAATGAAGTGCAATGAAGTGCAATGAAGTGCAATGAAGTGCAATGAAGTGCAATGAAGTGCAATGAAATGCAATGAAATGCAATGAAATGCAATGAAATGCAATGAAATGCAATGAAATGCAATGAAATGCAATGAAATGCAATGAAATGCAATGAAATGCAATGAAATGCAATGAAATGCAATGAAATGCAATGAAATGCAATGAAATGCAATGAAATGCAATGAAATGCAATGAAATGCAATGAAATGCAAAGAAATGCAAAGAAATGCAATGAAATGCAATGAAATGCAATGAAATGCAATGAAATGCAATGAAATGCAATGAAATGCAATGAAATGCAATGAAATGCAATGAAATGCAATGAAATGCAATGAAATGCAATGAAATGCAATGAAATGCAATGAAATGCAATGAAATGCAATGAAATGCAATGAAATGCAATGAAATGCAATGAAATGCAATGAAATGCAATGAAATGCAATGAAATGCAATGAAATGCAATGAAATGCAATGAAATGCAATGAAATGCAATGAAATGCAATGAAATGCAATGAAATGCAATGAAATGCAATGAAATGCAATGAAATGCAATGAAATGCAATGAAATGCAATGAAATGCAATGAAATGCAATGAAATGCAATGAAATGCAATGAAATGCAATGAAGTGCAATGAAGTGCAATGAAGTGCAATGAAGTGCAATGAAGTGCAATGAAGTGCAATGAAGTGCAATGAAGTGCAATGAAGTGCAATGAAGTGCAATGAAGTGCAATGAAGTGCAATGAAGTGCAATGAAGTGCAATGAAGTGCAATGAAGTGCAATGAAGTGCAATGAAGTGCAATGAAGTGCAATGAAGTGCAATGAAGTGCAATGAAGTGCAATGAAGTGCAATGAAGTGCAATGAAGTGCAATGAAGTGCAATGAAGTGCAATGAAGTGCAATGAAGTGCAATGAAGTGCAATGAAATGCAATGAAATGCAATGAAATGCAATGAAATGCAATGAAATGCAATGAAATGCAATGAAATGCAATGAAATGCAATGAAATGCAATGAAATGCAATGAAATGCAATGAAATGCAATGAAGTGCAATGAAGTGCAATGAAGTGCAATGAAGTGCAATGAAGTGCAATGAAGTGCAATGAAGTGCAATGAAGTGCAATGAAGTGCAATGAAGTGCAATGTAGTGCAATGAAGTGCAATGAAGTGAAATGAAGTGCAATGAAGTGCAATGATGTGCAATGAAGTGCAATGAAGTGCAATGAAGTGCAATGAAGTGCAATGAAGTGCAATGAAGTGCAATGAAGTGCAATGAAGTGCAATGAAGTGCAATGAAGTGCAATGAAGTGCAATGAAGTGCAATGAAGTGCAATGAAGTGCAATGAAGTGCAATGAAGTGCAATGAAGTGCAATGAAGTGCAATGAAGTGCAATGAAGTGCAATGAAGTGCAATGAAGTGCAATGAAGTGCAATGAAGTGCAATGAAGTGCAATGAAGTGCAATGAAGTGCAATGAAGTGCAATGAAGTGCAATGAAGTGCAATGAAGTGCAATGAAGTGCAATGAAGTGCAATGAAGTGCAATGAAGTGCAATGAAGTGCAATGAAGTGCAATGAAGTGCAATGAAGTGCAATGAAGTGCAATGAAGTGCAATGAAGTGCAATGAAGTGCAATGAAGTGCAATGAAGTGCAATGAAGTGCAATGAAATGCAATGAAATGCAATGAAATGCAATGAAATGCAATGAAGTGCAATGAAGTGCAATGAAGTGCAATGAAGTGCAATGAAGTGCAATGAAGTGCAATGAAGTGCAATGAAGTGCAATGAAGTGCAATGAAGTGCAATGAAGTGCAATGAAGTGCAATGAAGTGCAATGATGTGCAATGAAGTGCAATGAAGTGCAATGAAGTGCAATGAAGTGCAATGAAGTGCAATGAAGTGCAATGAAGTGCAATGAAGTGCAATGAAGTGCAATGAAGTGCAATGAAGTGCAATGAAGTGCAATGAAGTGCAATGAAGTGCAATGAAGTGCAATGAAGTGCAATGAAGTGCAATGAAGTGCAATGAAGTGCAATGAAGTGCAATGAAGTGCAATGAAGTGCAATGAAGTGCAATGAAGTGCAATGAAGTGCAATGAAGTGCAATGAAGTGCAATGAAGTGCAATGAAGTGCAATGAAGTGCAATGAAGTGCAATGAAGTGCAATGAAGTGCAATGAAGTGCAATGAAGTGCAATGAAGTGCAATGAAGTGCAATGAAGTGCAATGAAGTGCAATGAAGTGCAATGAAGTGCAATGAAGTGCAATGAAGTGGAGTGGAGTGGAGTGGAGTGGAGTGGAGTGGAGTGGAGTGGAGTGGAGTGGAATGGAAAGGAGTGGAATGGAATGGAGTGGAATGGAATGGAATGGAGTGGAATGAAGTGGAATGAAATGAAATGAAATGAAATGCAATGAAATGCAATGAAATGCAATGAAATGCAATGAAATGCAATGAAATGCAATGAAATGCAATGAAATGCAATGAAATGCAATGAAATGCAATGAAATGCAATGAAATGCAATGAAATGCAATGAAATGCAATGAAATGCAATGAAATGCAATGAAATGCAATGAAATGCAATGAAATGCAATGAAATGCAATGAAATGCAATGAAATGCAATGAAATGCAATGAAATGCAATGAAATGCAATGAAATGCAATGAAATGCAATGAAATGCAATGAAATGCAATGAAATGCAATGAAATGCAATGAAATGCAATGAAATGCAATGAAATGCAATGAAATGCAATGAAATGCAATGAAATGCAATGAAATGCAATGAAATGCAATGAAATGCAATGAAATGCAATGAAATGCAATGAAATGCAATGAAATGCAATGAAATGCAATGAAATGCAATGAAATGCAATGAAATGCAATGAAATGCAATGAAATGCAATGAAATGCAATGAAATGCAATGAAATGCAATGAAATGCAATGAAATGCAATGAAATGCAATGAAATGCAATGAAATGCAATGAAATGCAATGAAATGCAATGAAATGCAATGAAATGCAATGAAATGCAATGAAATGCAATGAAGTGCAATGAAGTGCAATGAAATGCAATGAAGTGCAATGAAATGCAATGAAATGCAATGAAGTGCAATGAAGTGCAATGAAGTGCAATGAAGTGCAATGAAGTGCAATGAAGTGCAATGAAGTGCAATGAAGTGCAATGAAGTGCAATGAAGTGCAATGAAGTGCAATGAAGTGCAATGAAGTGCAATGAAGTGCAATGAAGTGCAATGAAGTGCAATGAAGTGCAATGAAGTGCAATGAAGTGCAATGAAGTGCAATGAAGTGCAATGAAGTGCAATGAAGTGCAATGAAGTGCAATGAAGTGCAATGAAGTGCAATGAAGTGCAATGAAGTGCAATGAAGTGCAATGAAGTGCAATGAAATGCAATGAAGTGCAATGAAATGCAATGAAATGCAATGAAGTGCAATGAAGTGCAATGAAGTGCAATGAAGTGCAATGAAGTGCAATGAAGTGCAATGAAGTGCAATGAAGTGCAATGAAGTGCAATGAAGTGCAATGAAGTGCAATGAAGTGCAATGAAGTGCAATGAAGTGCAATGAAGTGCAATGAAGTGCAATGAAGTGAAATGAAGTGCAATGAAGTGCAATGATGTGCAATGAAGTGCAATGAAGTGCAATGAAGTGCAATGAAGTGCAATGAAGTGCAATGAAGTGCAATGAAGTGCAATGAAGTGCAATGAAGTGCAATGAAGTGCAATGAAGTGCAATGAAGTGCAATGAAGTGCAATGAAGTGCAATGAAGTGCAATGAAGTGCAATGAAGTGCAATGAAGTGCAATGAAGTGCAATGAAGTGCAATGAAGTGCAATGAAGTGCAATGAAGTGCAATGAAGTGCAATGAAGTGCAATGAAGTGCAATGAAGTGCAATGAAGTGCAATGAAGTGCAATGAAGTGCAATGAAGTGCAATGAAGTGCAATGAAGTGCAATGAAGTGCAATGAAGTGCAATGAAATGCAATGAAATGCAATGAAATGCAATGAAATGCAATGAAATGCAATGAAATGCAATGAAATGCAATGAAATGCAATGAAGTGCAATGAAGTGCAATGAAGTGCAATGAAGTGCAATGAAGTGCAATGAAGTGCAATGAAGTGCAATGAAGTGCAATGAAGTGCAATGAAGTGCAATGAATGCAATGAAGTGCAATGAAGTGCAATGAAGTGCAATGAAGTGCAATGATGTGCAATGAAGTGCAATGAAGTGCAATGAAGTGCAATGAAGTGCAATGAAGTGCAATGAAGTGCAATGAAGTGCAATGAAGTGCAATGAAGTGCAATGAAGTGCAATGAAGTGCAATGAAGTGCAATGAAGTGCAATGAAGTGCAATGAAGTGCAATGAAGTGCAATGAAGTGCAATGAAGTGCAATGAAGTGCAATGAAGTGCAATGAAGTGCAATGAAGTGCAATGAAGTGCAATGAAGTGCAATGAAGTGCAATGAAGTGCAATGAAGTGCAATGAAGTGCAATGAAGTGCAATGAAGTGCAATGAAGTGCAATGAAGTGCAATGAAGTGCAATGAAGTGCAATGAAGTGCAATGAAGTGCAATGAAGTGCAATGAAGTGCAATGAAGTGGAGTGGAGTGGAGTGGAGTGGAGTGGAGTGGAGTGGAGTGGAGTGGAGTGGAGTGGAGTGGAGTGGAATGGAAAGGAGTGGAATGGAATGGAGTGGAATGAAATGAAATGAAATGCAATGAAATGCAATGAAATGCAATGAAATGCAATGAAATGCAATGAAATGCAATGAAATGCAATGAAATGCAATGAAATGCAATGAAATGCAATGAAATGCAATGAAATGCAATGAAATGCAATGAAATGCAATGAAATGCAATGAAATGCAATGAAATGCAATGAAATGCAATGAAATGCAATGAAATGCAATGAAATGCAATGAAATGCAATGAAATGCAATGAAATGCAATGAAATGCAATGAAATGCAATGAAATGCAATGAAATGCAATGAAATGCAATGAAATGCAATGAAATGCAATGAAATGCAATGAAATGCAATGAAATGCAATGAAATGCAATGAAATGCAATGAAATGCAATGAAATGCAATGAAATGCAATGAAATGCAATGAAATGCAATGAAATGCAATGAAATGCAATGAAATGCAATGAAATGCAATGAAATGCAATGAAGTGCAATGAAGTGCAATGAAGTGCAATGAAGTGCAATGAAGTGCAATGAAGTGCAATGAAGTGCAATGAAGTGCAAAGAAGTGCAATGAAGTGCAATGAAGTGCAATGAAGTGCAATGAAGTGCAATGGAGTGGAGTGGAGTGGAGTGGAGTGGAGTGGAGTGGAGTGGAGTGGAGTAGAGTGGAGTGGAGTGGAGTGGAGTGGAGTGGAGTGGAGTGGAGTGGAGTGGAGTGGAGTGGAGTGGAGTGGAGTGGAGTGGAGTGGAGTGGAGTGGAGTGGAGTGGAGTGGAGTGGAGTGGAGTGGAGTGGAGTGGAGTGGAGTGGAGTGGAGTGGAGTGGAGTGGAGTGGAGTGGAGTGGAGTGGAGTGGAGTGGAGTGGAGTGGAGTGGAGGGGAGTGGAGTGGAGTGGAGTGGAGTGGAGTGGAGTGGAGTGGAGTGGAGTGGAGTGGAGTGGAGTGGAGTAGAGTGGAGTGGAGTGGAGTGCAGTGGAGTGGAGTGCAGTGGAGTGGAGTGCAGTGGAGTGGAGTGCAGTGGAGTGAATGGAATGGAATGGAATGGAATGGAATGGAATGGAATGGAATGGAATGGAATGCAATGAAATGCAATGAAATGCAATGAAATGCAATGAAATGCAATGAAATGCAATGAAATGCAATGAAATGCAATGAAATGCAATGAAATGCAATGAAATGCAATGAAATGCAATGAAATGCAATGAAATGCAATGAAATGCAATGAAATGCAATGAAATGCAATGAAATGCAATGAAATGCAATGAAATGCAATGAAATGCAATGAAATGCAATGAAATGCAATGAAATGCAATGAAATGCAATGAAATGCAATGAAATGCAATGAAATGCAATGAAATGCAATGAAATGCAATGAAATGCAATGAAATGCAATGAAATGCAATGAAATGCAATGAAATGCAATGAAATGCAATGAAATGCAATGAAGTGCAATGAAGTGCAATGAAGTGCAATGAAGTGCAATGAAGTGCAATGAAGTGCAATGAAGTGCAATGAAGTGCAATGAAGTGCAATGAAGTGCAATGAAGTGCAATGAAGTGCAATGAAGTGCAATGAAGTGCAATGAAGTGCAATGAAGTGCAATGAAGTGCAATGAAGTGCAATGAAGTGCAATGAAGTGCAATGGAGTGCAATGGAGTGGAGTGGAGTGGAGTGGAGTGGAGTGGAGTGGAGTGGAGTGGAGTGGAGTGGAGTGGAGTGGAGTGGAGTGGAGTGGAGTGGAGTGGAGTGGAGTGGAGTGGAGTGGAGTGGAGTGGAGTGGAGTGGAGTGGAGGGGAGGGGAGGGGAGGGGAGTGCAGTGGAGTGGAGTGGAGTGCAGTGGAGTGGAGTGCAGTGGAGTGGAGTGCAGTGGAGTGGAGTGCAGTGGAGTGGAGTGCAGTGGAGTGGAGTGCAGTGCAGTGGAGTGAATGGAATGGAATGGAATGGAATGGAATGGAATGGAATGGAATGGAATGGAATGGAATGGAATGCAATGAAATGCAATGAAGTGCAATGAAGTGCAATGAAGTGCAATGAAGTGCAATGAAGTGCAATGAAGTGCAATGAAGTGCAATGAAGTGCAATGAAGTGCAATGAAGTGCAATGAAGTGCAATGAAGTGCAATGAAGTGCAATGAAGTGCAATGGAGTGGAGTGGAGTGGAGTGGAGTGGAGTGGAGTGGAGTGGAGTGGAGTGGAGTGGAGTGGAGTGGAGTGGAGTGGAGTGGAGTGGAGTGGAGTGGAGTGGAGTGGAGTGGAGTGGAGTGGAGTGGAGTGGAGTGGAGTGGAGTGGAGTGGAGTGGAGTGGAGTGGAGTGGAGTGGAGTGGAGTGGAGTGGAGTGGAGTGGAGTGGAGTGGAGTGGAGTGGAGTGGAGTGGAGTGGAGTGGAGTGGAGTGGAGTGGAGTGGAGTGGAGTGGAGTGGAGTAGAGTGGAGTGGAGTGGAGTGCAGTGGAGTGGAGTGCAGTGGAGTGGAGTGGAGTGGAGTGCAGTGGAGTGAATGGAATGGAATGGAATGGAATGGAATGGAATGGAATGGAATGCAATGAAATGCAATGAAATGCAATGAAATGCAATGAAATGCAATGAAATGCAATGAAATGCAATGAAATGCAATGAAGTGCAATGAAGTGCAATGAAGTGCAATGAAGTGCAATGAAGTGCAATGAAGTGCAATGAAGTGCAATGAAGTGCAATGAAGTGAAATGAAGTGCAATGAAGTGCAATGAAGTGCAATGAAGTGCAATGAAGTGCAATGAAGTGCAATGAAGTGCAATGAAGTGCAATGAAGTGCAATGAAGTGCAATGAAGTGCAATGAAGTGCAATGAAGTGCAATGAAGTGCAATGAAGTGCAATGAAGTGCAATGAAGTGCAATGAAGTGCAATGAAGTGCAATGAAGAGCAATGAAGTGCAATGAAGTGCAATGAAGTGCAATGAAGTGCAATGAAGTGCAATGAAGTGCAATGAAGTGCAATGAAGTGCAATGAAGTGCAATGAAGTGCAATGAAGTGCAATGAAATGCAATGAAATGCAATGAAATGCAATGAAATGCAATGAAATGCAATGAAATGCAATGAAATGCAATGAAATGCAATGAAATGCAATGAAATGCAATGAAATGCAATGAAATGCAATGAAATGCAATGAAATGCAATGAAATGCAATGAAATGCAATGAAATGCAATGAAATGCAATGAAATGCAATGAAATGCAATGAAATGCATTGAAATGCAATGAAATGCAATGAAATGCAATGAAATGCAATGAAATGCAATGAAATGCAATGAAATGCAATGAAATGCAATGAAATGCAATGAAATGCAATGAAATGCAATGAAATGCAATGAAATGCAATGAAATGCAATGAAATGCAATGAAATGCAATGAAATGCAATGAAATGCAATGAAATGCAATGAAATGCAATGAAATGCAATGAAATGCAATGAAATGCAATGAAATGCAATGAAATGCAATGAAGTGCAATGAAGTGCAATGAAGTGCAATGAAGTGCAATGAAGTGCAATGAAGTGCAATGAAGTGCACTGAAGTGCAATGAAGTGCAATGAAGTGCAATGAAGTGCAATGAAGTGCAATGAAGTGCAATGAAGTGCAATGAAGTGCAATGAAGTGCAATGAAGTGCAATGAAGTGCAATGAAGTGCAATGAAGTGCAATGAAGTGCAATGAAGTGCAATGAAGTGCAATGAAGTGCAATGAAGTGCAATGAAGTGCAATGAAGTGCAATGAAGTGCAATGAAGTGCAATGAAGTGCAATGAAGTGCAATGAAGTGCAATGAAGTGCAATGAAGTGCAATGAAGTGCAATGAAGTGCAATGAAGTGCAATGAAGTGCAATGAAGTGCAATGAAGTGCAATGAAGTGCAATGAAGTGCAATGAAGTGCAATGAAGTGGAGTGGAGTGGAGTGGAGTGGAGTGGAGTGGAGTGGAGTGGAGTGGAGTGGAGTGGAGTGGAGTGGAGTGGAGTGGAGTGGAGTGGAGTGGAGTGGAGTGGAGTGGAGTGGAGTGGAGTGGAGTGGAGTGGAGTGGAGTGGAGTGGAGTGGAGTGGAGTGGAGTGGAGTGGAGTGGAGTGGAGTGGAGTGGAGTGGAGTGCAGTGGAGTGGAGTGGAGTGCAGTGGAGTGGAGTGCAGTGGAGTGGAGTGCAGTGGAGTGAATGGAATGGAATGGAATGGAATGGAATGGAATGGAATGCAATGAAATGCAATGAAATGCAATGAAATGCAATGAAATGCAATGAAATGCACTGAAATGCAATGAAATGCAATGAAATGCAATGAAATGCAATGAAATGCAATGAAATGCAATGAAATGCAATGAAATGCAATGAAATGCAATGAAATGCAATGAAATGCAATGAAATGCAATGAAATGCAATGAAATGCAATGAAATGCAATGAAATGCAATGAAATGCAATGAAATGCAATGAAATGCAATGAAGTGCAATGAAGTGCAATGAAGTGCAATGAAGTGCAATGAAGTGCAATGAAGTGCAATGAAATGCAATGAAATGCAATGAAATGCAATGAAATGCAATGAAGTGCAATGAAGTGCAATGAAGTGCAATAAAGTGCAATGAAGTGCAATGAAGTGCAATGAAATGCAATGAAATGCAATGAAATGCAATGAAATGCAATGAAATGCAATGAAATGCAATGAAATGCAATGAAATGCAATGAAATGCAATGAAATGCAATGAAGTGCAATGAAGTGCAATGAAGTGCAATGAAGTGCAATGAAGTGCAATGAAGTGCAATGAAGTGCAATGAAGTGCAATGAAGTGCAATGAAGTGCAATGAAGTGCAATGAAATGCAATGAAGTGGAGTGGAGTGGAGTGGAGTGGAGTGGAGTGGAGTGGAGTGGAGTGGAGTGGAGTGGAGTGGAGTGGAGTGGAGTGGAGTGGAGTGGAGTGGAGTGGAGTGGAATGGAATGGAATGGAGTGGAATGAAGTGGAATGAAATGAAATGAAATGAAATGCAATGAAATGCAATGAAATGCAATGAAATGCAATGAAATGCAATGAAATGCAATGAAATGCAATGAAATGCAATGAAATGCAATGAAATGCAATGAAATGCAATGAAATGCAATGAAATGCAATGAAATGCAATGAAATGCAATGAAATGCAATGAAATGCAATGAAATGCAATGAAATGCAATGAAGTGCAATGAAGTGCAATGAAGTGCAATGAAGTGCAATGAAGTGCAATGAAGTGCAATGAAGTGCAATGAAGTGCAATGAAGTGCAATGAAGTGCAATGAAGTGCAATGAAGTGCAATGAAGTGCAATGAAGTGCAATGAAGTGCAATGAAGTGCAATGAAGTGCAATGAAGTGCAATGAAGTGCAATGAAGTGCAATGAAGTGCAATGAAGTGCAATGAAGTGCAATGAAGTGCAATGAAGTGCAATGAAATGCAATGAAATGCAATGAAATGCAATGAAATGCAATGAAATGCAATGAAATGCAATGAAATGCAATGAAATGCAATGAAATGCAATGAAATGCAATGAAGTGCAATGAAGTGCAATGAAGTGCAATGAAGTGCAATGAAGTGCAATGAAGTGCAATGAAGTGCAATGAAGTGCAATGAAGTGCAATGAAGTGCAATGAAGTGCAATGAAGTGAAATGAAGTGCAATGAAGTGCAATGATGTGCAATGAAGTGCAATGAAGTGCAATGAAGTGCAATGAAGTGCAATGAAGTGCAATGAAGTGCAATGAAGTGCAATGAAGTGCAATGAAGTGCAATGAAGTGCAATGAAGTGCAATGAAGTGCAATGAAGTGCAATGAAGTGCAATGAAGTGCAATGAAGTGCAATGAAGTGCAATGAAGTGCAATGAAGTGCAATGAAGTGCAATGAAGTGCAATGAAGTGAAATGAAGTGCAATGAAGTGCAATGATGTGCAATGAAGTGCAATGAAGTGCAATGAAGTGCAATGAAGTGCAATGAAGTGCAATGAAGTGCAATGAAGTGCAATGAAGTGCAATGGAGTGGAGTGGAGTGGAGTGGAGTGGAGTGGAGTGGAGTGGAGTGGAGTGGAGTGGAGTGGAGTGGAGTGAAGTGGAGTGGAGTGGAGTGCAGTGGAGTGGAGTGGAGTGCAGTGGAGTGGAGTGCAGTGGAGTGGAGTGCAGTGGAGTGGAGTGCAGTGGAGTGAATGGAATGGAATGGAATGGAATGGAATGGAATGGAATGGAATGGAATGGAATGGAATGGAATGGAATGGAATGCAATGAAATGCAATGAAATGCAATGAAATGCAATGAAATGCAATGAAATGCAATGAAATGCAATGAAATGCAATGAAATGCAATGAAATGCAATGAAATGCAATGAAATGCAATGAAATGCAATGAAATGCAATGAAATGCAATGAAATGCAATGAAATGCAATGAAGTGCAATGAAGTGCAATGAAGTGCAATGAAGTGCAATGAAGTGCAATGAAGTGCAATGAAGTGCAATGAAGTGCAATGAAGTGCAATGAAGTGCAATGAAGTGCAATGAAATGCAATGAAATGCAATGAAATGCAATGAAATGCAATGAAATGCAATGAAATGCAATGAAATGCAATGAAATGCAATGAAATGCAATGAAATGCAATGAAGTGCAATGAAGTGCAATGAAGTGCAATGAAGTGCAATGAAGTGCAATGAAGTGCAATGAAGTGCAATGAAGTGCAATGAAGTGCAATGAAGTGCAATGAAGTGCAATGAAGTGCAATGAAGTGCAATGAAGTGAAATGAAGTGCAATGAAGTGCAATGATGTGCAATGAAGTGCAATGAAGTGCAATGAAGTGCAATGAAGTGCAATGAAGTGCAATGAAGTGCAATGAAGTGCAATGAAGTGCAATGGAGTGGAGTGGAGTGGAGTGGAGTGGAGTGGAGTGGAGTGGAGTGGAGTGGAGTGGAGTGGAGTGGAGTGGAGTGGAGTGGAGTGGAGTGGAGTGGAGTGGAGTGGAGTGGAGTGGAGTGGAGGGGAGTGGAGTGGAGTGGAGTGGAGTGGAGTGGAGTGGAGTGAAGTGGAGTGGAGTGGAGTGGAGTGGAGTGGAGTGGAGTGGAGTGGAGTGGAGTGGAGTGGAGTGGAGTGCAGTGGAGTGGAGTGGAGTGCAGTGGAGTGGAGTGCAGTGGAGTGGAGTGCAGTGGAGTGAATGGAATGGAATGGAATGGAATGGAATGGAATGGAATGGAATGGAATGCAATGAAATGCAATGAAATGCAATGAAATGCAATGAAATGCAATGAAATGCAATGAAATGCAATGAAATGCAATGAAATGCAATGAAATGCAATGAAATGCAATGAAATGCAATGAAATGCAATGAAATGCAATGAAATGCAATGAAATGCAATGAAATGCAATGAAATGCAATGAAATGCAATGAAGTGCAATGAAGTGCAATGAAGTGCAATGAAGTGCAATGAAGTGCAATGAAGTGCAATGAAGTGCAATGAAGTGCAATGAAGTGCAATGAAGTGCAATGAAGTGCAATGAAGTGCAATGAAGTGCAATGAAGTGCAATGAAATGCAATGAAGTGCAATGAAGTGCAATGAAATGCAATGAAATGCAATGGAATGCAATGAAATGCAATGAAATGCAATGATATGCAATGAAATGCAATGAAATGCAATGAAATGCAATGAAATGCAATGAAATGCAATGAAATGCAATGAAATGCAATGAAATGCAATGAAATGCAATGAAATGCAATGAAATGCAATGAAATGCAATGAAATGCAATGAAATGCAATGAAATGCAATGAAATGCAATGAAATGCAATGAAATGCAATGAAGTGCAATGAAGTGCAATGAAGTGCAATGAAGTGCAATGAAGTGCAATGAAGTGCAATGAAGTGCAATGAAGTGCAATGAAGTGCAATGAAGTGCAATGAAGTGCAATGAAGTGCAATGAAGTGCAATGAAGTGCAATGAAGTGCAATGAAGTGCAATGAAGTGCAATGAAGTGCAATGAAGTGCAATGAAGTGCAATGAAGTGCAATGAAGTGCAATGAAGTGCAATGAAGTGCAATGAAGTGCAATGAAGTGCAATGAAGTGCAATGAAGTGCAATGAAGTGCAATGAAATGCAATGAAATGCAATGAAATGCAATGAAATGCAATGAAATGCAATGAAATGCAATGAAATGCAATGAAATGCAATGAAATGCAATGAAATGCAATGAAATGCAATGAAATGCAATGAAGTGCAATGAAGTGCAATGAAGTGCAATGAAGTGCAATGAAGTGCAATGAAGTGCAATGAAGTGCAATGAAGTGCAATGAAGTGCAATGAAGTGCAATGAAGTGCAATGAAGTGCAATGAAGTGCAATGAAGTGCAATGAAGTGCAATGAAGTGCAATGAAGTGCAATGAAGTGCAATGAAGTGCAATGATGTGCAATGAAGTGCAATGAAGTGCAATGAAGTGCAATGAAGTGCAATGAAGTGCAATGAAGTGCAATGAAGTGCAATGAAGTGCAATGAAGTGCAATGAAGTGCAATGAAGTGCAATGAAGTGCAATGAAGTGCAATGAAGTGCAATGAAGTGCAGTGGAGTGGAGTGGAGTGGAGTGGAGTGGAGTGGAGTGGAGTGGAGTGGAGTGGAGTGGAGTGGAGTGGAGTGGAGTGGAGTGGAGTGGAGTGGAGTGGAGTGGAGTGGAGTGGAGTGGAGTGGAGTGGAGTGGAGTGGAGTGGAGTGGAGTGGAGTGGAGTGGAGTGGAGTGGAGTGGAGTGGAGTGGAGTGGAGTGGAGTGGAGTGGAGTGGAGTGGAGTGGAGTGGAGTGGAGTGGAGTGGAGTGGAGTGGAGTGGAGTGGAGTGGAGTGGAGTGGAGTGGAGTGGAGTGGAGTGGAGTGGAGTGGAGTGGAGTGGAGTGGAGTGGAGTGGAGTGGAGTGGAGTGGAGTGGAGTGGAGTGGAGTGGAGTGGAGTGGAGTGGAGTGGAGTGGAGTGGAGTGGAGTGGAGTGGAGTGGAGTGGAGTGGAGTGGAGTGGAGTGCAGTGGAGTGGAGTGGAGTGGAGTGCAGTGGAGTGGAGTGGAGTGCAGTGGAGTGAATGGAATGGAATGGAATGGAATGGAATGGAATGGAATGGAATGGAATGCAATGAAATGCAATGAAATGCAATGAAATGCAATGAAATGCAATGAAATGCAATGAAATGCAATGAAATGCAATGAAATGCAATGAAATGCAATGAAATGCAATGAAATGCAATGAAATGCAATGAAGTGCAATGAAGTGCAATGAAGTGCAATGAAGTGCAATGAAGTGCAATGAAGTGCAATGAAGTGCAATGAAGTGCAATGAAGTGCAATGAAATGCAATGAAATGCAATGAAATGCAATGAAATGCAATGAAATGCAATGAAATGCAATGAAATGCAATGAAATGCAATGAAATGCAATGAAATGCAATGAAATGCAATGAAATGCAATGAAATGCAATGAAATGCAATGAAATGAAATGCAATGAAATGCAATGAAATGCAATGAAATGCAATGAAATGCAATGAAGTGCAATGAAGTGCAATGAAGTGCAATGAAGTGCAATGAAGTGCAATGAAGTGCAATGAAGTGCAATGAAATGCAATGAAATGCAATGAAATGCAATGATGTGCAATGATGTGCAATGAAGTGCAATGAAGTGCAATGAAGTGCAATGAAGTGCAATGAAGTGCAATGAAGTGCAATGATGTGCAATGAAGTGCAATGAAGTGCAATGAAGTGCAATGAAGTGCAATGAAGTGCAATGAAGTGCAATGAAGTGCAATGAAGTGCAATGAAGTGCAATGGAGTGGAGTGGAGTGGAGTGGAGTGGAGTGGAGTGGAGTGGAGTGGAGTGGAGTGGAGTGGAGTGGAGTGGAGTGGAGTGGAGTGGAGTGGAGTGGAGTGGAGTGGAGTGGAGTGGAGTGGAGTGGAGTGGAGTGGAGTGGAGTGGAGTGGAGTGGAGTGGAGTGGAGTGGAGTGGAGTGGAGTGGAGTGGAGTGGAGTGGAGTGGAGTGGAGTGGAGTGGAGTGGAGTGGAGTGGAGTGGAGTGGAGTGGAGTGGAGGGGAGTGGAGTGGAGTGGAGTGGAGTGGAGTGGAGTGGAGTGGAGTGGAGTGGAGTGGAGTGGAGTGGAGTGGAGTGGAGTGGAGTGCAGTGGAGTGGAGTGGAGTGCAGTGGAGTGAATGGAATGGAATGGAATGGAATGGAATGGAATGGAATGGAATGGAATGGAATGGAATGCAATGAAATGCAATGAAATGCAATGAAATGCAATGAAATGCAATGAAATGCAATGAAATGCAATGAAATGCAATGAAATGCAATGAAATGCAATGAAATGCAATGAAATGCAATGAAATGCAATGAAATGCAATGAAGTGCAATGAAGTGCAATGAAGTGCAATGAAGTGCAATGAAGTGCAATGAAGTGCAATGAAGTGCAATGAAGTGCAATGAAGTGCAATGAAATGCAATGAAATGCAATGAAATGCAATGAAATGCAATGAAATGCAATGAAATGCAATGAAATGCAATGAAATGCAATGAAATGCAATGAAATGCAATGAAATGCAATGAAATGCAATGAAATGCAATGAAATGCAATGAAATGAAATGCAATGAAATGCAATGAAATGCAATGAAATGCAATGAAATGCAATGAAATGCAATGAAGTGCAATGAAGTGCAATGAATTGCAATGAAGTGCAATGAAGTGCAATGAAGTGCAATGAAGTGCAATGAAGTGCAATGAAGTGCAATGATGTGCAATGAAGTGCAATGAAGTGCAATGAAGTGCAATGAAGTGCAATGAAGTGCAATGAAGTGCAATGAAGTGCAATGAAGTGCAATGAAGTGCAATGAAGTGCAATGAAGTGCAATGAAGTGCAATGAAATGCAATGAAATGCAATGAAATGCAATGAAATGCAATGAAATGCAATGAAATGCAATGAAGTGCAATGAAGTGCAATGAAGTGCAATGAAGTGCAATGATGTGCAATGATGTGCAATGAAGTGCAATGAAGTGCAATGAAGTGCAATGAAGTGCAATGAAGTGCAATGAAGTGCAATGAAGTGCAATGATGTGCAATGAAGTGCAATGAAGTGCAATGAAGTGCAATGAAGTGCAATGAAGTGCAATGAAGTGCAATGAAGTGCAATGAAGTGCAATGAAGTGCAATGGAGTGGAGTGGAGTGGAGTGGAGTGGAGTGGAGTGGAGTGGAGTGGAGTGGAGTGGAGTGGAGTGGAGTGGAGTGGAGTGGAGTGGAGTGGAGTGGAGTGGAGTGGAGTGGAGTGGAGTGGAGTGGAGTGGAGTGGAGTGGAGTGGAGTGGAGTGGAGTGGAGTGGAGTGGAGTGGAGTGGAGTGGAGTGGAGTGGAGTGGAGTGGAGTGGAGTGGAGTGGAGTGGAGTGGAGTGGAGTGGAGTGGAGTGGAGTGGAGTGGAGTGGAGTGGAGTGGAGTGGAGTGGAGTGGAGTGGAGTGGAGTGGAGTGGAGTGGAGTGGAGTGGAGTGGAGTGGAGTGGAGTGGAGTGGAGTGGAGTGGAGTGGAGTGGAGTGGAGTGGAGTGGAGTGGAGTGGAGTGGAGTGGAGTGGAGTGGAGTGGAGTGGAGTGGAGTGGAGTGGAGTGGAGTGGAGTGGAGTGGAGTGGAGTGGAGTGGAGTGGAGTGTAGTGGAGTGTAGTGGAGTGTAGTGGAGTGGAGTGGAGTGGAGTGGAGTGGAGTGGAGTGGAGTGGAGTGGAGTGGAGTGGAGTGGAGTGGAGTGGAGTGGAGTGGAGTGGAGTGGAGTGGAGTGGAGTGGAGTGGAGTGGAGTGGAGTGGAGTGGAGTGCAGTGCAGTGGAGTGCAGTGCAGTGGAGTGCAGTGGAGTGGAGTGGAGTGGAGTGGAGTGGAGTGGAGTGTAGTGCAGTGCAGTGCAGTGGAGTGGAGTGCAGTGGAGTGGAGTGGAGTGGAGTGGAGTGCAGTGGAGTGGAGTGCAGTGGAGTGAATGGAATGGAATGCAATGAAATGCAATGAAATGCAATGAAATGCAATGAAATGCAATGAAATGCAATGAAATGCAATGAAATGCAATGAAATGCAATGAAATGCAATGAAATGCAATGAAATGCTATGAAATGCAATGAAATGCAATGAAATGCAATGAAATGCAATGAAATGCAATGAAATGCAATGAAATGCAATGAAATGCAATGCAATGCAATGAAATGCAATGAAATGCAATGAAATGCAATGAAATGCAATGAAATGCAATGAAATGCAATGAAATGCAATGAAATGCAATGAAATGCAATGAAATGCAATGAAATGCAATGAAATGCAATGAAATGCAATGAAATGCAATGAAATGCAATGAAATGCAATGAAATGCAATGAAATGCAATGAAATGCAATGAAATGCAATGAAATGCAATGAAATGCAATGAAATGCAATGAAATGCAATGAAATGCAATGAAATGCAATGAAATGCAATGAAATGCAATGAAATGCAATGAAATGCAATGAAATGCAATGAAATGCAATGAAATGCAATGAAATGCAATGAAATGCAATGAAATGCAATGAAATGCAATGAAATGCAATGAAATGCAATGAAATGCAATGAAATGCAATGAAATGCAATGAAATGCAATGAAATGCAATGAAATGCAATGAAATGCAATGAAATGCAATGAAATGCAATGAAATGCAATGAAATGCAATGAAATGCAATGAAATGCAATGAAATGCAATGAAATGCAATGAAATGCAATGAAATGCAATGAAATGCAATGAAATGCAATGAAATGCAATGAAATGCAATGAAATGCAATGAAATGCAATGAAATGCAATGAAATGCAATGAAATGCAATGAAATGCAATGAAATGCAATGAAATGCAATGAAATGCAATGAAATGCAATGAAATGCAATGAAATGCAATGAAATGCAATGAAATGCAATGAAATGCAATGAAATGCAATGAAATGCAATGAAATGCAATGAAATGCAATGAAGTGCAATGAAGTGCAATGAAGTGCAATGAAGTGCAATGAAGTGCAATGAAGTGCAATGAAGTGCAATGAAGTGCATTGAAGTGCAATGAAGTGCATTGAAGTGCAATGAAGTGCAATGAAGTGCAATGAAGTGCAATGAAGTGCAATGAAGTGCAATGAAGTGCAATGAAGTGCAATGAAGTGCAATGAAGTGCAATGAAGTGCAATGAAGTGCAATGAAGTGCAATGAAGTGCAATGAAGTGCAATGAAGTGCAATGAAGTGCAATGAAGTGCAATGAAGTGCAATGAAGTGCAATGAAGTGCAATGAAGTGCAATGAAGTGCAATGAAGTGCAATGAAGTGCAATGAAGTGCAATGAAGTGCAATGAAGTGCAATGAAGTGCAATGAAGTGCAATGAAGTGCAATGAAGTGCAATGAAGTGCAATGAAGTGCAATGAAGTGCAATGAAGTGCAATGAAGTGCAATGAAGTGCAATGAAGTGCAATGAAGTGCAATGAAGTGCAATGAAGTGCAATGAAGTGCAATGAAGTGCAATGAAGTGCAATGAAGTGCAATGAAGTGCAATGAAGTGCAATGAAGTGCAATGAAGTGCAATGAAGTGCAATGAAGTGCAATGAAGTGCAATGAAGTGCAATGAAGTGCAATGAAGTGCAATGAAGTGCAATGAAGTGCAATGAAGTGCAATGAAGTGCAATGAAGTGCAATGAAGTGCAATGAAGTGCAATGAAGTGCAATGAAGTGCAATGAAGTGCAATGAAGTGAAATGAAGTGCAATGAAGTGCAATGAAGTGCAATGATGTGCAATGAAGTGCAATGAAGTGCAATGAAGTGCAATGAAGTGCAATGAAGTGCAATGAAGTGCAATGAAGTGCAATGAAGTGCAATGAAGTGCAATGAAGTGCAATGAAGTGCAATGAAGTGCAATGAAGTGCAATGAAGTGCAATGAAGTGCAATGAAGTGCAATGAAGTGCAATGAAGTGCAATGAAGTGCAATGAAGTGCAATGAAGTGCAATGAAGTGCAATGAAGTGCAATGAAGTGCAATGAAGTGCAATGAAGTGCAATGAAGTGCAATGAAGTGCAATGAAGTGCAATGAAGTGCAATGAAGTGCAATGAAGTGCAATGAAATGCAATGAAATGCAATGAAATGCAATGAAATGCAATGAAATGCAATGAAATGCAATGAAATGCAATGAAATGCAGTGAAATGCAATGAAATGCAATGAAGTGCAATGAAGTGCAATGAAGTGCAATGAAGTGCAATGAAGTGCAATGAAGTGCAATGAAGTGCAATGAAGTGCAATGAAGTGCAATGAAGTGCAATGAAGTGCAATGAAGTGCAATGAAGTGCAATGAAGTGCAATGAAGTGCAATGAAGTGCAATGAAGTGCAATGAAGTGCAATGAAGTGCAATGAAGTGCAATGAAGTGCAATGAAGTGCAATGAAGTGCAATGAAGTGCAATGAAGTGCAATGAAATGCAATGAAATGCAATGAAATGCAATGAAATGCAATGAAATGCAATGAAATGCAATGAAATGCAATGAAATGCAATGAAATGCAATGAAATGCAATGAAATGCAATGAAATGCAATGAAATGCAATGAAATGCAATGAAATGCAATGAAATGCAATGAAATGCAGTGAAATGCAATGAAATGCAATGAAATGCAATGAAATGCAATGAAATGCAATGAAATGCAATGAAATGCAATGAAATGCAATGAAATGCAATGAAATGCAATGAAATGCAATGAAATGCAATGAAATGCAATGAAATGCAATGAAATGCAATGAAATGCAATGAAATGCAATGAAATGCAATGAAATGCAATGAAATGCAATGAAATGCAATGAAATGCAATGAAATGCAATGAAATGCAATGAAATGCAATGAAATGCAATGAAATGCAATGAAATGCAATGAAATGCAATGAAATGCAAAGAAATGCAAAGAAATGCAATGAAATGCAATGAAATGCAATGAAATGCAATGAAATGCAATGAAATGCAATGAAATGCAATGAAATGCAATGAAATGCAATGAAATGCAATGAAATGCAATGAAATGCAATGAAATGCAATGAAATGCAATGAAATGCAATGAAATGCAATGAAATGCAATGAAATGCAATGAAATGCAATGAAATGCAATGAAATGCAATGAAATGCAATGTAATGCTATGAAATGCAATGAAATGCAATGAAATGCAATGAAATGCAATGAAATGCAATGAAATGCAATGAAATGCAATGAAATGCAATGAAATGCAATGAAATGCAATGAAATGCAATGAAATGCAATGAAATGCAATGAAATGCAATGAAATGCAATGAAATGCAATGAAGTGCAATGAAGTGCAATGAAGTGCAATGAAGTGCAATGAAGTGCAATGAAGTGCAATGAAGTGCAATGAAATGCAATGAAATGCAATGAAATGCAATGAAATGCAATGAAATGCAATGAAATGCAATGAAATGCAGTGAAGTGCAATGAAATGCAATGAAGTGCAATGAAGTGCAATGAAGTGCAATGAAGTGCAATGAAGTGCAATGAAGTGCAATGAAGTGCAATGAAGTGCAATGAAGTGCAATGAAGTGCAATGAAGTGCAATGAAGTGCAATGAAGTGCAATGAAGTGCAATGAAGTGCAATGAAGTGCAATGAAGTGCAATGAAGTGCAATGAAGTGCAATGAAGTGCAATGAAGTGCAATGAAGTGCAATGAAGTGCAATGAAGTGCAATGAAGTGCAATGAAATGCAATGAAATGCAATGAAATGCAATGAAATGCAATGAAATGCAATGAAATGCAATGAAATGCAATGAAATGCAATGAAATGCAATGAAATGCAATGAAATGCAATGAAATGCAATGAAATGCAATGAAATGCAATGAAATGCAATGAAATGCAATGAAATGCAATGAAATGCAATGAAATGCAATGAAATGCAGTGAAATGCAATGAAATGCAATGAAATGCAATGAAATGCAATGAAATGCAATGAAATGCAATGAAATGCAATGAAATGCAATGAAATGCAATGAAATGCAATGAAATGCAATTGAAATGCAATGAAAGCAATGAATGCAATGAAATGCAATAGAAATGCAATGAAATGCAATGAAATGCAATGAAATGCAATGAAATGCAATGAAATGCAATGAAATGCAATGAAATGCAATGAAATGCAATGAAATGCAAAGAAATGCAAAGAAATGCAATGAAATGCAATGAAATGCAATGAAATGCAATGAAATGCAATGAAATGCAATGAAATGCAATGAAATGCAATGAAATGCAATGAAATGCAATGAAATGCAATGAAATGCAATGAAATGCAATGAAATGCAATGAAATGCAATGAAATGCAATGAAATGCAATGAAATGCAATGAAATGCAATGAAATGCAATGAAATGCAATGAAATGCAATGTAATGCTATGAAATGCAATGAAATGCAATGAAATGCAATGAAATGCAATGAAATGCAATGAAATGCAATGAAATGCAATGAAATGCAATGAAATGCAATGAAATGCAATGAAATGCAATGAAATGCAATGAAATGCAATGAAATGCAATGAAATGCAATGAAGTGCAATGAAGTGCAATGAAGTGCAATGAAGTGCAATGAAGTGCAATGAAGTGCAATGAAGTGCAATGAAGTGCAATGATTTGCAATGAAGTGCAATGATTTGCAATGAAGTGCAATGATTTGCAATGAAGTGCAATGAAGTGCAATGAAGTGCAATGAAGTGCAATGAAGTGCAATGAAGTGCAATGAAGTGCAATGAAGTGCAATGAAGTGCAATGAAGTGCAATGAAGTGCAATGAAGTGCAATGAAGTGCAATGAAGTGCAATGAAGTGCAATGAAGTGCAATGAAGTGCAATGAAGTGCAATGAAGTGCAATGAAATGCAATGAAATGCAATGAAATGCAATGAAATGCAATGAAATGCAATGAAATGCAATGAAATGCAATGAAATGCAATGAAATGCAATGAAATGCAATGAAATGCAATGAAATGCAATGAAATGCAATGAAATGCAATGAAATGCAATGAAATGCAATGAAATGCAATGAAATGCAATGAAATGCAATGAAATGCAATGAAATGCAATGAAATGCAATGAAATGCAATGAAATGCAATGAAATGCAATGAAATGCAATGAAATGCAATGAAATGCAATGAAATGCAATGAAATGCAATGAAATGCAATGAAATGCAATGAAATGCAATGAAATGCAATGAAATGCAATGAAATGCAATGAAATGCAATGAAATGCAATGAAATGCAATGAAATGCAATGAAATGCAATGAAATGCAATGAAATGCAATGAAATGCAATGAAATGCAATGAAATGCAATGAAATGCAATGAAATGCAATGAAATGCAATGAAATGCAATGAAGTGCAATGAAGTGCAATGAAGTGCAATGAAGTGCAATGAAGTGCAATGAAGTGCAATGAAGTGCAATGAAGTGCAATGAAGTGCAATGAAGTGCAATGAAGTGCAATGAAGTGCAATGAAGTGCAATGAAGTGCAATGAAGTGCAATGAAGTGCAATGAAATGCAATGAAATGCAATGAAATGCAATGAAGTGCAATGAAGTGCAATGAAGTGCAATGAAGTGCAATGAAATGCAATGAAATGCAATGAAATGCAATGAAATGCAATGAAATGCAATGAAATGCAATGAAATGCAATGAAATGCAATGAAATGCAATGAAATGCAATGAAATGCAATGAAATGCAATGAAATGCAATGAAATGCAATGAAATGCAATGAAATGCAATGAAATGCAATGAAATGCAATGAAATGCAATGAAATGCAATGAAATGCAATGAAATGCAATGAAATGCAATGAAATGCAATGAAATGCAATGAAATGCAATGAAATGCAATGAAATGCAATGAAATGCAATGAAATGCAATGAAATGCAATGAAATGCAATGAAATGCAATGAAATGCAATGAAATGCAATGAAATGCAATGAAATGCAATGAAATGCAATGAAATGCAATGAAATGCAATGAAATGCAATGAAATGCAATGAAATGCAATGAAATGCAATGAAATGCAATGAAATGCAATGAAATGCAATGAAATGCAATGAAATGCAATGAAATGCAATGAAATGCAATGAAATGCAATGAAATGCAATGAAATGCAATGAAATGCAATGAAATGCAATGAAATGCAATGAAATGCAATGAAATGCAATGAAATGCAATGAAATGCAATGAAATGCAATGAAATGCAATGAAATGCAATGAAATGCAATGAAATGCAATGAAATGCAATGAAATGCAATGAAATGCAATGAAATGCAATGAAATGCAATGAAATGCAATGAAATGCAATGAAATGCAATGAAATGCAATGAAATGCAATGAAATGCAATGAAATGCAATGAAATGCAATGAAATGCAATGAAATGCAATGAAATGCAATGAAATGCAATGAAATGCAATGAAATGCAATGAAATGCAATGAAATGCAATGAAATGCAATGAAATGCAATGAAATGCAATGAAATGCAATGAAATGCAATGAAATGCAATGAAATGCAATGAAATGCAATGTAATGCAATGTAATGCAATGAAATGAATTGAAATGAAATGAAATGCAATGAAATGCAATGAAATGCAATGAAATGCAATGAAATGCAATGAAGTGCAATGAAGTGCAATGAAGTGCAATGAAGTGCAATGAAGTGCAATGAAGTGCAATGAAGTGCAATGAATTGCAATGAAGTGCAATGAAGTGCAATGAAGTGCAATGAAGTGCAATGAAGTGCAATGAAGTGCAATGAAGTGCAATGAAGTGCAATGAAGTGCAATGAAGTGCAATGAAGTGCAATGAAGTGCAATGAAGTGCAATGAAGTGCAATGAAGTGCAATGAAGTGCAATGAAGTGCAATGAAGTGCAATGAAGTGCAATGAAGTGCAATGAAGTGCAATGAAGTGCAATGAAGTGCAATGAAGTGCAATGAAGTGCAATGAAGTGCAATGAAGTGCAATGAAGTGCAATGAAGTGCAATGAAGTGCAATGAAGTGCAATGAAGTGCAATGAAGTGCAATGAAGTGCAATGAAGTGCAATGAAATGCAATGAAATGCAATGAAGTGCAATGAAGTGCAATGAAGTGCAATGAAGTGCAATGAAGTGCAATGAAGTGCAATGAAGTGCAATGAAGTGCAATGAAGTGCAATGAAGTGCAATGAAGTGCAATGAAGTGCAATGAAGTGCAATGAAGTGCAATGAAGTGCAATGAAGTGCAATGAAGTGCAATGAAGTGCAATGAAGTGCAATGAAGTGCAATGAAGTGCAATGAAGTGCAATGAAGTGCAATGAAGTGCAATGAAGTGCAATGAAGTGGAGTGGAGTGGAGTGGAGTGGAGTGGAGTGGAGTGGAGTGGAGTGGAGTGGAGTGGAGTGGAGTGGAGTGGAGTGGAGTGGAGTGGAGTGGAGTGGAGTGGAAAGGAGTGGAATGGAATGGAGTGGAATGGAATGGAATGGAGTGGAATGAAATGGAATGAAATGAAATGAAATGAAATGCAATGAAATGCAATGAAATGCAATGAAATGCAATGAAATGCAATGAAATGCAATGAAATGCAATGAAATGCAATGAAGTGCAATGAAGTGCAATGAAGTGCAATGAAGTGCAATGAAGTGCAATGAAGTGCAATGAAGTGCAATGAAGTGCAATGAAGTGCAATGAAGTGCAATGAAGTGCAATGAAGTGCAATGAAGTGCAATGAAGTGCAATGAAGTGCAATGAAGTGCAATGAAGTGCAATGAAGTGCAATGAAGTGCAATGAAGTGCAATGAAGTGCAATGAAGTGCAATGAAGTGCAATGAAGTGCAATGAAGTGCAATGAAGTGCAATGAAGTGCAATGAAGTGCAATGAAGTGGAGTGGAGTGGAGTGGAGTGGAGTGGAGTGGAGTGGAGTGGAGTGGAGTGGAGTGGAGTGGAGTGGAGTGGAGTGGAGTGGAGTGGAGTGGAGTGGAGTGGAGTGGAGTGGAGTGGAAAGGAGTGGAATGGAATGGAGTGGAATGGAATGGAATGGAGTGGAATGAAATGGAATGAAATGAAATGAAATGAAATGCAATGAAATGCAATGAAATGCAATGAAATGCAATGAAATGCAATGAAATGCAATGAAATGCAATGAAATGCAATGAAATGCAATGAAATGCAATGAAATGCAATGAAATGCAATGAAATGCAATGAAATGCAATGAAATGCAATGAAATGCAATGAAATGCAATGAAATGCAATGAAATGCAATGAAATGCAATGAAATGCAATGAAATGCAATGAAATGCAATGAAATGCAATGAAATGCAATGAAATGCAATGAAATGCAATGAAATGCAATGAAATGCAATGAAATGCAATGAAGTGCAATGAAGTGCAATGAAGTGCAATGAAGTGCAATGAAGTGCAATGAAGTGTGTTACGTGCCGGCTATTTTTCGAAATTCATTTCTAAATCTTTGCGATATCCTCATTGTAGTCAGTTCACAGATGTCGACGATTGATTCAACCATCACGTGTTATGGGAGTTTCCCTCGATCAGTTGTCAATGATCTGTAAACCGAATTATTATAATTCATTACGCCACTGCATTTTCCCATGCAAAAATCTCGACACTGCAGAACGTTCTTGGAACGCCGGATGCGATAACATTCTGAAAACCTAAGCACTGTGAGGCTGGGAACGGTCCGAGGCGACGACGGTTAGGCCCGTGTGCACGAGGTGCAAAGTCAGCAATTTTGGCGCTCTTTGTGCAAAGGCCCGAGTGCTCGGGCCTACCCTGCGAACGTTCGGGGCAGTCGCCTGTTAAGTCGCATAGTGCGCTGACGTTCTGTCCGAGGGACATTACTATTTGTTAAATAGTCTTTGAGCCGGAGTTCCCGTGTGTCTTATAGTGCGTGGAAGGACTCAGTCCCCGTAGAGACTCGATTTTTATACGTTTTTCCATTTTTAATACCGTACCTTAAAATATAATTATTATAAACTATACTAACACCTAGTGCTAGTGTATCGTGCGACGTGTGCTGCGTTACAACATCCATAAGCAGCCCAGCGATACAGATCACAGAGAGACAGAGAGACAGAGAGAGAGAGAGTAAGCGACACTTTAAAATTTATACAGTTTCTACCCTACATTGGTGAGCCCGTTTTGTTATGATATTGTACGGAAGCAGCAGCTGATTCAACCACCTAGTGGGTTATGGGTTATCCCTCGATTAGCTGTTACCTTCCCTCCGGCGTGTGACGTGATTTAAAAATTGTCTTGTTTCGAGTAATATAAATTGCGACCAAATTAATCATTCAAACAACTCGAGTGAATGTACAAAGTTAAGAACAAACGTGATTATTGATCCAACCACTTAGTGGGTTGTGGGTTTTCCCTCGATCAATTATTGTCGACTTCTTGTTTCCGTTCACATTCAATTCTGACTAAATTCAAACCTCACAAACAAGTCTAGGATTTTACACATTGTAATTGGACTTTTTATATATAATTTGGCGTAACACAAATCCATGTAATTTTCCCCATTTTGTACCACCTTTCAAAAACTCCTTTATATATATATTTTGTAATACATGGTATATTATTCCTTAACTTGTCTAATTTTGTTTCGAACCAGTCTCCACCAAAATACCACATCCTGATTGGACAACCTGTACGGGTTGTAGACGAAAGCCGCGCCCCAAAGCAATCCTGATTTTTGCGTAATAATCACTGATTATGTTAAAATTATAACTTTTCCCTTTAAAATTCGTTAAGCGTTACTAGAGGAAATTAGACTCAACCGCTCGGTCTCTTTTGAAATTAACGCCCTCACGTAACAGCTAAACTGGTGTCAGAAGTGGGATATGCTTTTGTCAAACCCGTCCGTTGTGGTGTTTTCTGAGACGTTCGAGAGAAAAGCAATATATGTTATTTGGTATATGTGATTTAATCGTTACGCCTTGCATCTCTTGTTGTGTTTCTTGAATCGTTTTAGGAAAATCTGTGATATCGACTTCTAATTTATTCTCAGCTTATTTATATATTTATATATTAAAATTTTAACAAAATGGCTAACCCTAACGAAACCGCTAACGCGTCCGCGAATTTATCAGTTACAAATGCGATGATGACGTCTATGGCAGAATGCTTTGCTTTACAGCACGGGACATTGAATATTCCTTTCTTTAACGGGAGAAATATACCTTTGAAAGATTTCTTACAAGACGTGCAAAACGGTGCAGTTTTCGTACCGCCTGCATCGGAAGGCCCGTTTGTCAAAGCAGTTCTAGGAAAATTACAAGGAGCTGCACGCGATAGTACTTTCGGAAAAACGTTTAATACCGTAAACGAATTAATTAAACATTTGAAAACTAGATTTGCTCCTGGAAAAAATTATCCATATTACCATCATGAAATTGAAAATATCCGCATGCATAGAAACGAAACTGTAAATGATTTTTATGATCGGCTTAATATCTTGGTTAGTGGAGCCCGGCTCGCGCTGGAAGACTCGTATGGCGAGGACGCGGATAAGATGCTGCGCCCGATAAAGGATTGCGCACTAGAAGCATTTATTCGGGGCTTGCCGGACGAGATAGCCAGGGCCGTAGACGCGCGGGATCCGAAAACTCTAGAAGATGCGCTAAAACATGCGACGCGAGTCGAGACGCGAATGAGGTCTGGAGTAATACCGACCGGAGATACAAATAGATTATTTCTCTCAAGGCAGGATGAGTCTCGTTCAAATTCCCCTGTTCAAAGTAATACGCGTCAAAGCTTATTCACTTATCGCGATTCGCGATATCAAAATTTTGGAGACTCTCGTTCGCGAAGCCCGAGTCCAAACGCAACTGGAAATTCAGATTATTCAAAATTTCCTACAGGTATTCTTAAACCACCGAGAAGTAACACGGAATCGAGTAGATATCCAGATCATGGATATCCTGCTTATTCCCCGTATCCCTACATGCCTTACCCACCTTTTTATCAAATGCCTTATCCACCATACTATTCACCGTATCCACCGGATCCGCGTTTTCCGTCAAATTCGCCGTACGCACAAACTCCGACGGCTCCACAATTGGCACGGAGCACGAGTCCGATTCCCCAGTCGACGCAAATCACACACCAAAATTCAAATTTCCAAAATAGCTTCAGAAACTCGAATTCCGATTCGCGGAATTCCGTAGGATTTCGGGAACCCAGACCATATTCACCAAACCAAAATTCTTCATACAATTCAAACCAAAATCGATCGTATTCGCCGAGTCAAAATTCATCTGAACCACGAAACAATTCGGATTTAAACTCTCGAGTAACTCCTCGAACAGACGCGACGACGAGTTACCAAAATCCCGAGCGTCGCCCGACGGTAAGATTTCTGGAAAAGGATCAACAATATTAAATTTGGGTTGTAATGACGAATCGCCTGTTGTAAAATTAACCGCGGAACAATTACGATATAAAACTGCAACATTTTTGATTGATACGGGTGCTGACATAAATGTAATAAAATTAAACGCATTGCATGAGGATATAACAGTCGACGTACACGATTCTATTGAAATGAGAGGAATTACGCACGAAAGAATGGAAACATTAGGAACTACAATAGTATCAATTCTGGATCAACCTGTCCTATTTCATGTAGTAAGATCAAATTTTCCGATACATAGTGACGGCATTTTAGGAAAAGCTTATTTGAGACAAGAAAAAGCCGAAATTTCTTTTGCACACAATACAATAGTTACACAAAGTCAACCTATTCGACCGATCCATTTTATGGGTGAAACTCCTCCAGAGGAAGCACCCCCGAAAAATACTACGCCGCGTGTTTATCGTATTAATAGTCGTACCCGACAAGCAATCGCCATAGATGCCATCGATTGTAATTTGAAAGAAGGATATTTACCACTGATTAAAACAATAGATGGAATTTATATTGGAGAAGCGCTGGTAAAAGTTAAAAACAACGTGTGCCATGTTCTCGCAATAAATACCTTGGATAAAGATATTGAAATAGAAATACCGCCTCAAGAAATTTTACCATTTGAATATCATAACTTTCCTGAAGAACGCGAATATTTCGATTCTGACTCTGAACTGCAGGAGTCATCGGTATCGACGGACCGAGTAACCAGAATTTTATCAAAATTGCGTTTAGATCATTTAAATGATGAAGAAAAAGAACATGTAATTAAATTAATCGAGGAATTTCCTGAACGATTTCGTCTACCAGGTGACAAATTAGAATCCACTCCTTTAATACGACATCGAATACCCACAATAGATGACTTGTCCATTAACACTAGGCAATATCGGTTTCCACGAGTCCATCAAGAAGAAATAGCTCGTCAAATTTCTAATAAATTGGCAGATAAAATTATTGCACTTTCAAATTCTCCGTACAATTCACCAATCTGGATAGTACCAAAGAAACCTGATTCCGAAGGAAATCCAATGTGGAGAATAGTAATCGATTTTCGATATCTTAACGAAAAAACAATTGGTGATGCATATCCCCTTCCTAATATCACTGAAATTTTAGATCACTTAGGCGAAGCGAAATACTTTTCCACCTTTGATCTCGCTAGTGGATTCCAACAAATTGAAATGGATCCGCGAGACCGTGCTAAAACAGCCTTTACTACACCTAATGGTCATTATGAGTATATTCGTATGCCCGAAGGGCTTAAGAATGCTCCCGCGACGTTTCAACGGCTGATGGATCAGGTATTGCGCGGATTACAGGGTGTGGAAGTATTTGTCTACCTCGATGACATTGTTGTTTACGCGAAAAATTTGGAAGAACACGAAAAGAAAGTCCGACGTCTGTTTACGCGATTAAATGATGCAAAATTAACCCTTCAGCCAGATAAATGTGAATTTTTGAGAACCGAAGTCACATATTTAGGCCATATTATTAGTCGCTCTGGAGTAACACCAGATCCAAAGAAAATAATTGCGGTAAGACATTTTCCTCGTCCTAAAAACCAAAAAAATGTACGACAATTTCTTGGACTAGCCGGTTATTATCGCCGATTCATCAAAGATTTTGCAGCAAAAGCGAAGCCTTTAACCGAATTATTAAAAAAGAATGCTAAATTTGTATGGGGTAGAGAACATAAAAATAGCTTCAAAATTCTACGTAAAGCTTTGTGCAAGAGTCCCATATTGCAATATCCCGATTTCAATAAACCGTTCACATTAACTACGGATGCATCTGACTACGCAATAGGCGCCGTACTTAGCCAAAACGTAGACGGACACGATTTGCCGGTAGCTTTCCTTTCGAGAAATTTAACGAAGCCGGAACAAAATTATTTTACCACAGAAAAGGAATGTCTAGCAGTTCTTTTTGCAATATTACATTTCCGACCATACCTTTACGGAAGAAAATTTACTTTGGTTAGTGATCACGAGCCTTTAAAATGGATAGATTCGATAAAAGATCCAGGACAACGATTAGTACGTTGGAGATTAAAATTGCATGATTACGAATACGAATTTGTACATAAACCTGGACGTCTAAATTCCAATGCGGACGCTCTGTCTCGAAATCCGGTAACAGAAATTAATACTAGTTCTGATTCCAGTTCAAAAGATACATCCGATAGCGACTCGGAATGCAATACTAAGATTTCCAAAGTTATGCCTATTAAAAAACCTCCCGTGGATAAAAGATTACCAACGCCAAGCACTTCTAGATCCGTATCTTCAAAATCAAAATCTGTAGCTAAACCAATTGTTAAGAAAAGTAAACGTACATTTCCATTAGATAAAAGTGCCATTGCAACAAGAACGCGTTCCGCAGTTCAACCTGCCGAATCTAGAACTCCCATTAATTACGCGGAATTAACTACTACCGAATCTTCACAAAATTCCGAAGAAGAACTGCCTACCGAGGTGGTCGATCCGCCGGTATTCCGAGGACGAAAAAGCGTGTTACCTAATCTCAAATCGCCGATATTGGTTCAAGAATTTCAACGCACCCTTTCTAAAGAAGTACAATCTGAAGACCAGTCCGAGGTTTTGGACACTACAGAGGATGAAGCTGCCGCGGCTCCAACACCTGCCGAAAGCATAACGATAGAGGTTGCACCTCCATCCAATGATAGTGACGATAACGAGATCCACCTCGACACTACTCAACCCATTAGGCTACAGGAACTTCAGGAATCTTTTAACCGTTTCGAAAAATCGTTGCAAGAGCATAGCGATATTCTTCAAAACTCATCCGATGAATCAGAACTGGATGCAGAAAATTCATTCCGGGAAGAATTGGACAAACGCGCAGAAGACTTGTGGGCTCAATATAAATCGCGAGGACAAGATAGTGCTGGAACAAGCGTCGAGGTAGCACCTTCGAGATCCGAAATAGGGAGACCTCCTTTGGAATCCATACAAGAAGAAGAAGAAGAACCAAACAATGCCTCAAGATTCGACAATACGCTAATTCACCGTCCACCGCGCAGATCCATGATACCAACCCCGTTACCATCCAATAGACCGCTTGCATTATCCACACCTTATTCACAATCCATTTATTCAAAACCAAGAACAACAGTTTCTGATCCACCTTCCACCCCCAAACGTGCACCTGCTCCTGAATCAATGGACTACAGTAAAATTGACCAGTATCAACCAGGAATTCAAATAACAGAAAGTATACTTCCCGACGTATTAACGTCACCGACTTTCTCCAGGAACACACGCGAAGAGAATATTAAATTTACTCGAAACAATTTAACAAACATTCGCGAAAATTATGTTCATTTCATTTCTTCCGATGTGGAATTGGTAACTCCGATAAGTCGTTTGCTCGCAGACATAGGAGCTATAAGCATAGAGCATCTGCGGAATTCGAAGCCAAAAGAAGGCCAAGTACTCGTTACGCCGCGAGGTAAATACAAAATTTTCAGTGTAGTAATCAAAGAAAGGTATTATGATGATACCTCTGTCGCAAAATTAGGTAATGCTTTGAAAAATTTAAAACTTACACTTTTACAATCAGGCATAAAGTCCTTTAGAATTTCGAAATCCGGTGAATTTACAGATACACTTCCGCAGGGTACACTAGCTGGTATCTTATCAAATATTTTTGCGGATAGCGATATCAAAATAACATTGTGCACCGGAAACGTACAGGTACCGCCCGAAGAACTCCGTCCGAAAATCATTTCGGAATTACATGAAAGTTTAATAGGAGGGCATAAGGGCGTAACAAAAACATATCAAAGAATTCGGGAAAGATTTTATTGGCCATCGATGCGTAACGATATTCAAAATTTCATTAGAACATGCAATAGTTGTCAGGGAAATAAACTTGTTAGGACAAAAACTCGCGAACCGATGCTCATAACCGATACACCATTAAAACCGTTCGATAAAATATCATTAGATACTGTGGGACCTCTTCCATTGACTCCTAGCGGGAATCGGCACATTTTGACTATGCAGGATAATCTTACGAAATACTGCATTGCAGTTCCTGTACCGGATATAAAAGCAGAAACTGTAGCTCATGCGCTGGTCACGCATCTGGTTTTGCAATATGGGACTCCACGCGCAATTTTAACTGATCAAGGCACTAGTTTCATTAATAAAGTGTTAAAAGAATTAGCGAAAGTTTTCAAAATTAATCATGTAACTACCTCTGGGTATCGTCCACAAACAAATGGTGCTTTGGAACGTAGCCATATAGTCTTGACTGAATATATAAAACATTATCTAAATGACTTTGATGATTGGGATAAAATAGTACCATTTGCAATATTTTCGTATAACACATCCGTTCACGAGGCAACAAATTTCACTCCACACGAATTAGTATTTGGCGAAATAGCACGCTGTACTAGTGCATTCCCTACAGACGAGACTTTATTGACGTATAACGGTTATCTTCAAAATTTATTAACTCGATTAACTGAGATGCAGACGTTGGCTGCACAAAATTTGATATCGGCTAAACATAAGTCAAAATTACAGTACGATGAAAAAGCGCGACCCTTTCAGGGTAAAATTGGCGACATGGCACGCGTTTTGGTAGAAGTCAGAAAAGGAAAATTTGGCAGTCGATATCACGGCCCTTATAAAATTGTTGGAATTTTAGAAAAGAATAATATTATACTACAAAAGAAATCTGGCGAACGATTTGTAAAGCATGCTGATAAACTATTACTACACCACCAAAATGATTAGGCCTCAGTTTCCGATCTAATCGTAGAATAGAGTTAAATTAAATTAAGAAAATTGGTAACTCTTCTCTCTGTGATGACCTGGATCACGCTAACCTCCGCAAACCATCGGGGAACACATGAAACATCAAGAGTTCATTCGTTCTGGGATTGTATTTAAAAAAAAAAAAAAAAAAAAAAAAATTTGCTCATTGCAAGACTGATACGATACTTCTCGATACTCGTAATTTGGAGGAGGAGAATGCGCCTACTATACAATCACGCCTGTTCGTTATTGGATCAACCTACTACCATCTTCCACTGATACACCGTGTCGAAGGATCTACCGAGTCGCTCTTCAGTTGTCATGAAGCCGAACACCGCTCCAGTAACATACATCCTGCCGGAGTATGACCTATGGACTGTGAATTGCGACCTACGGATTGCTGAGTTCTGCAGGATAGTATCAATCACCGCTTTCTATTGGGTATTTTGTATGCGATGTGCCGTTATTATAAGATACATTGTTTTAGATGACGAATTGGTTGCCACGAATTTATGGTCACGGCTGTTGACCCTGGTTGCGAAAAAACTGTACAGCACTGGAAGGATAGAGTGTGACAGCATTTTCCGCTTATCCATGGCCTTTCAGGAGCTGGCAGTACCTGCGGGTCAATTCCTTGAGGAACCTCTCAATTGGACGCTGCGTGAATTGTAGCGGCACCATACTGGGGACATTTTTGGCAGCCAATCCGAACCTACAGAGTTTTGGCGTTAAGAGCACCGATTTTCCTACATCCGAAAAACTCCACCACAATAGATTGCAGAGCCTGACGAACATCAGACTGTCCAGATGGAATTCATGTCGTGAGTCCTGGAGCTAAATGCTGCGGATGGGTGGACAATGAACGAATCCATCGAGGAGATCAACGTCTAAAACCCATCATCATACTTAACATCGCCGGGTGTACCAACGTGCGAGAAGTTCGTGGTGAATGCACTAAGTGTATGGAACATAGTGCGACATTATAAACGAGTTGTTGTACTCGGACGTCGGTGCTCGATTCCTTAAGGACATGTCGTTTCTCGGGGAATTGACTTGTAGGAACAGTCGGGGTGAATGTTTGTGGTCTCGTTAGAAATTGTTAAAAAAAAAAAAAAAAAAAAAAATAGCAATAGTGAATCTTGAGGGCTGCGTGCATATAGGAAGCCCTTTTGTGAAATGCGTATATTTCGCCCTGCGCGGCGATCCTCACTACCACCGAACCCAAATCCGTGTCGGCGGAACGAGCGCGATGCCTCGTAAGCGTGACAGGCAGCTACTCCATGTTTTTATAAATTATACCCGGCACTCCAAATGTCCTTATGACTAGTTATCATCGGGGACGATGATTTCAAGGGGGGGAGAGTGTTACGTGCCGGCTATTTTTCGAAATTCATTTCTAAATCTTTGCGATATCCTCATTGTAGTCAGTTCACAGATGTCGACGATTGATTCAACCATCACGTGTTATGGGAGTTTCCCTCGATCAGTTGTCAATGATCTGTAAACCGAATTATTATAATTCATTACGCCACTGCATTTTCCCATGCAAAAATCTCGACACTGCAGAACGTTCTTGGAACGCCGGATGCGATAACATTCTGAAAACCTAAGCACTGTGAGGCTGGGAACGGTCCGAGGCGACGACGGTTAGGCCCGTGTGCACGAGGTGCAAAGTCAGCAATTTTGGCGCTCTTTGTGCAAAGGCCCGAGTGCTCGGGCCTACCCTGCGAACGTTCGGGGCAGTCGCCTGTTAAGTCGCATAGTGCGCTGACGTTCTGTCCGAGGGACATTACTATTTGTTAAATAGTCTTTGAGCCGGAGTTCCCGTGTGTCTTATAGTGCGTGGAAGGACTCAGTCCCCGTAGAGACTCGATTTTTATACGTTTTTCCATTTTTAATACCGTACCTTAAAATATAATTATTATAAACTATACTAACACCTAGTGCTAGTGTATCGTGCGACGTGTGCTGCGTTACAACATCCATAAGCAGCCCAGCGATACAGATCACAGAGAGACAGAGAGACAGAGAGAGAGAGAGTAAGCGACACTTTAAAATTTATACAGTTTCTACCCTACATTGGTGAGCCCGTTTTGTTATGATATTGTACGGAAGCAGCAGCTGATTCAACCACCTAGTGGGTTATGGGTTATCCCTCGATTAGCTGTTACCTTCCCTCCGGCGTGTGACGTGATTTAAAAATTGTCTTGTTTCGAGTAATATAAATTGCGACCAAATTAATCATTCAAACAACTCGAGTGAATGTACAAAGTTAAGAACAAACGTGATTATTGATCCAACCACTTAGTGGGTTGTGGGTTTTCCCTCGATCAATTATTGTCGACTTCTTGTTTCCGTTCACATTCAATTCTGACTAAATTCAAACCTCACAAACAAGTCTAGGATTTTACACATTGTAATTGGACTTTTTATATATAATTTGGCGTAACACAAATCCATGTAATTTTCCCCATTTTGTACCACCTTTCAAAAACTCCTTTATATATATATTTTGTAATACATGGTATATTATTCCTTAACTTGTCTAATTTTGTTTCGAACCAGTCTCCACCAAAATACCACATCCTGATTGGACAACCTGTACGGGTTGTAGACGAAAGCCGCGCCCCAAAGCAATCCTGATTTTTGCGTAATAATCACTGATTATGTTAAAATTATAACTTTTCCCTTTAAAATTCGTTAAGCGTTACTAGAGGAAATTAGACTCAACCGCTCGGTCTCTTTTGAAATTAACGCCCTCACGTAACAAGTGCAATGAAGTGCAATGAAGTGCAATGAAGTGCAATGAAGTGCAATGAAGTGCAATGAAGTGCAATGAAGTGCAATGAAGTGCAATGAAGTGCAATGAAGTGCAATGAAGTGCAATGAAGTGCAATGAAGTGCAATGAAGTGCAATGAAATGCAATGAAATGCAATGAAATGCAATGAAATGCAATGAAATGCAATGAAATGCAATGAAATGCAATGAAATGCAATGAAATGCAATGAAATGCAATGAAATGCAATGAAATGCAATGAAATGCAATGAAATGCAATGAAATGCAATGAAATGCAATGAAATGCAATGAAATGCAATGAAATGCAATGAAATGCAATGAAATGCAATGAAATGCAATGAAATGCAATGAAATGCAATGAAATGCAATGAAATGCAATGAAATGCAATGAAATGCAATGAAATGCAATGAAATGCAATGAAATGCAATGAAATGCAATGAAATGCAATGAAATGCAATGAAATGCAATGAAATGCAATGAAATGCAATGAAATGCAATGAAATGCAATGAAATGCAATGAAATGCAATGAAATGCAATGAAATGCAATGAAATGCAATGAAATGCAATGAAATGCAATGAAATGCAATGAAATGCAATGAAATGCAATGAAATGCAATGAAATGCAATGAAATGCAATGAAATGCAATGAAATGCAATGAAATGCAATGAAATGCAATGAAATGCAATGAAATGCAATGAAATGCAATGAAATGCAATGAAATGCAATGAAATGCAATGAAATGCAATGAAATGCAATGAAATGCAATGAAATGCAATGAAATGCAATGAAATGCAATGAAATGCAATGAAATGCAATGAAATGCAATGTAATGCAATGTAATGCAATGAAATGAAATGAAATGAAATGAAATGAAATGAAATGAAATGAAATGAAATGCAATGAAATGCAATGAAATGCAATGAAATGCAATGAAATGCAATGAAATGCAATGAAGTGCAATGAAGTGCAATGAAGTGCAATGAAGTGCAATGAAGTGCAATGAAGTGCAATGAAGTGCAATGAATTGCAATGAAGTGCAATGAAGTGCAATGAAGTGCAATGAAGTGCAATGAAGTGCAATGAAGTGCAATGAAGTGCAATGAAGTGCAATGAAGTGCAATGAAGTGCAATGAAGTGCAATGAAGTGCAATGAAGTGCAATGAAGTGCAATGAAGTGCAATGAAGTGCAATGAAGTGCAATGAAGTGCAATGAAGTGCAATGAAGTGCAATGAAGTGCAATGAAGTGCAATGAAGTGCAATGAAGTGCAATGAAGTGCAATGAAGTGCAATGAAGTGCAATGGAGTGGAGTGGAGTCGAGTGGAGTGGAGTGGAGTGGAGTGGAGTGGAGTGGAGTGGAGTGGAGTGGAGTGGAGTGGAGTGGAGTGGAGTGGAGTGGAGTGGAGTGGAGTGGAGTGGAGTGGAGTGGAGTGGAGTGGAGTGGAGTGGAGTGGAGTGGAGTGGAGTGGAGTGCAGTGGAGTGGAGTGGGGTGCAGTGGAGTGGAGTGCAGTGGAGTGGAGTGCAGTGGAGTGGAGTGCAGTGGAGTGAATGGAATGGAATGGAATGGAATGCAATGAAATGCAATGAAATGCAATGAAATGCAATGAAATGCAATGAAATGCAATGAAATGCAATGAAATGCAATGAAATGCAATGAAATGCAATGAAATGCAATGAAATGCAATGAAATGCAATGAAATGCAATGAAATGCAATGAAATGCAATGAAATGCAATGAAATGCAATGAAATGCAATGAAATGCAATGAAATGCAATGAAATGCAATGAAATGCAATGAAATGCAATGAAATGCAATGAAATGCAATGAAATGCAATGAAATGCAATGAAATGCAATGAAATGCAATGAAATGCAATGAAATGCAATGAAATGCAATGAAATGCAATGAAATGCAATGAAATGCAATGAAATGCAATGAAATGCAATGAAATGCAATGAAATGCAATGAAATGCAATGAAATGCAATGAAATGCAATGAAATGCAATGAAATGCAATGAAATGCAATGAAATGCAATGAAATGCAATGAAATGCAATGAAATGCAATGAAATGCAATGAAATGCAATGAAATGCAATGAAATGCAATGAAATGAAATGAAATGCAATGAAGTGCAATGAAGTGCAATGAAGTGCAATGAAGTGCAATGAAGTGCAATGAAGTGCAATGAAGTGCAATGAAGTGCAATGAAGTGCAATGAAGTGCAATGAAGTGCAATGAAGTGCAATGAAGTGCAATGAAGTGCAATGAAGTGCAATGAAGTGCAATGAAATGAAATGAAATGAAATGCAATGAAATGCAATGAAATGCAATGAAATGCAATGAAATGCAATGAAATGCAATGAAGTGCAATGAAGTGCAATGAAGTGCAATGAAGTGCAATGAAGTGCAATGAAGTGCAATGAAGTGCAATGAAGTGCAATGAAGTGCAATGAATTGCAATGAAGTGCAATGAAGTGCAATGAAGTGCAATGAAGTGCAATGAAGTGCAATGAAGTGCAATGAAGTGCAATGAAGTGCAATGAAATGCAATGAAATGCAATGAAATGCAATGAAATGCAATGAAATGCAATGAAATGCAATGAAATGCAATGAAATGCAATGAAATGCAATGAAATGCAATGAAATGCAATGAAATGCAATGAAATGCAATGAAATGCAATGAAATGCAATGAAATGCAATGAAATGCAATGAAATGCAATGAAATGCAATGAAATGCAATGAAATGCAATGAAATGCAATGAAATGCAATGAAGTGCAATGAAGTGCAATGAAGTGCAATGAAGTGCAATGAAGTGCAATGAAGTGCAATGAAGTGCAATGAAGTGCAATGAAGTGCAATGAAGTGCAATGAAGTGCAATGAAGTGCAATGAAATGCAATGAAGTGCAATGAAATGCAATGAAGTGCAATGAAATGCAATGAAATGCAATGAAATGCAATGAAATGCAATGAAATGCAATGAAATGCAATGAAATGCAATGAAATGCAATGAAATGCAATGAAATGCAATGAAATGCAATGAAATGCAATGAAATGCAATGAAATGCAATGAAATGCAATGAAATGCAATGAAATGCAATGAAATGCAATGAAATGCAATGAAATGCAATGAAATGCAATGAAATGCAATGAAATGCAATGAAATGCAATGAAATGCAATGAAATGCAATGAAATGCAATGAAATGCAATGAAATGCAATGAAATGCAATGAAATGCAATGAAATGCAATGAAATGCAATGAAATGCAATGAAATGCAATGAAATGCAATGAAATGCAATGAAATGCAATGAAATGCAATGAAATGCAATGAAATGCAATGAAATGCAATGAAATGCAATGAAATGCAATGAAATGCAATGAAATGCAATGAAATGCAATGAAATGCAATGAAATGCAATGAAATGCAATGAAATGCAATGAAATGCAATGAAATGCAATGAAATGCAATGAAATGCAATGAAATGCAATGAAATGCAATGAAATGCAATGAAATGCAATGAAATGCAATGAAATGCAATGAAATGCAATGAAATGCGATGAAATGCAATGAAATGCAATGAAATGCAATGAAATGCAATGAAATGCAATGAAATGCAATGAAATGCAATGAAATGCAATGAAATGCAATGAAGTGCAATGAAGTGCAATGAAGTGCAATGAAGTGCAATGAAGTGCAATGAAGTGCAATGAAGTGCAATGAAGTGCAATGAAGTGCAATGAAGTGCAATGAAGTGCAATGAAGTGCAATGAAGTGCAATGAAGTGCAATGAAGTGCAATGAAGTGCAATGAAGTGCAATGAAGTGCAATGAAGTGCAATGAAGTGCAATGAAGTGCAATGAAGTGCAATGAAGTGCAATGAAGTGCAATGAAGTGCAATGAAGTGCAATGAAGTGCAATGAAGTGCAATGAAGTGCAATGAAGTGCAATGAAGTGCAATGAAGTGCAATGAAGTGCAATGAAGTGCAATGAAGTGCAATGAAGTGCAATGAAGTGCAATGAAGTGCAATGAAGTGCAATGAAGTGCCATGAAATGCAATGAAGTGCCATGAAATGCAATGAAATGCAATGAAATGCAATGAAATGCAATGAAATGCAATGAAATGCAATGAAATGCAATGAAATGCAATGAAATGCAATGAAATGCAATGAAATGCAATGAAATGCAATGAAATGCAATGAAATGCAATGAAATGCAATGAAATGCAATGAAATGCAATGAAATGCAATGAAATGCAATGAAATGCAATGAAATGCAATGAAATGCAATGAAATGCAATGAAATGCAATGAAATGCAATGAAATGCAATGAAATGCAATGAAATGCAATGAAATGCAATGAAATGCAATGAAATGCAATGAAATGCAATGAAATGCAATGAAATGCAATGAAATGCAATGAAATGCAATGAAATGCAATGAAATGCAATGAAATGCAATGAAATGCAATGAAATGCAATGAAATGCAATGAAGTGCAATGAAGTGCAATGAAGTGCAATGAAGTGCAATGAAGTGCAATGAAGTGCAATGAAGTGCAATGAAGTGCAATGAAGTGCAATGAAGTGCAATGAAGTGCAATGAAGTGCAATGAAGTGCAATGAAGTGCAATGAAGTGCAATGAAGTGCAATGAAGTGCAATGAAGTGCAATGAAGTGCAATGAAGTGCAATGAAGTGCAATGAAGTGCAATGAAGTGCAATGAAGTGCAATGAAGTGCAATGAAGTGCAATGAAGTGCAATGAAGTGCAATGAAGTGCAATGAAGTGCAATGAAGTGCAATGAAGTGCCATGAATGCAATGAAGTGCCATGAAATGCAATGAAATGCAATGAAATGCAATGAAATGCAATGAAATGCAATGAAATGCAATGAAATGCAATGAAATGCAATGAAATGCAATGAAATGCAATGAAATGCAATGAAATGCAATGAAATGCAATGAAATGCAATGAAATGCAATGAAATGCAATGAAATGCAATGAAATGCAATGAAATGCAATGAAATGCAATGAAATGCAATGAAATGCAATGAAATGCAATGAAATGCAATGAAATGCAATGAAATGCAATGAAATGCAATGAAATGCAATGAAATGCAATGAAATGCAATGAAATGCAATGAAATGCAATGAAATGCAATGAAATGCAATGAAATGCAATGAAATGCAATGAAATGCAATGAAATGCAATGAAATGCAATGAAATGCAATGAAATGCAATGAAATGCAATGAAATGCAATGAAATGCAATGAAATGCAATGAAATGCAATGAAATGCAATGAAATGCAATGAAATGCAATGAAATGCAATGAAATGCAATGAAATGCAATGAAATGCAATGAAATGCAATGAAATGCAATGAAATGCAATGAAATGCAATGAAATGCAATGAAATGCAATGAAATGCAATGAAATGCAATGAAGTGCAATGAAGTGCAATGAAGTGCAATGAAGTGCAATGAAGTGCAATGAAGTGCAATGAAGTGCAATGAAGTGCAATGAAGTGCAATGAAGTGCAATGAAGTGCAATGAAGTGCAATGAAGTGCAATGAAGTGCAATGAAGTGCAATGAAGTGCAATGAAGTGCAATGAAGTGCAATGAAGTGCAATGAAGTGCAATGAAGTGCAATGAAGTGCAATGAAATGCAATGAAATGCAATGAAATGCAATGAAATGCAATGAAATGCAATGAAATGCAATGAAATGCAATGAAATGCAATGAAATGCAATGAAATGCAATGAAATGCAATGAAATGCAATGAAATGCAATGAAATGCAATGAAATGCAATGAAATGCAATGAAATGCAATGAAATGCAATGAAATGCAATGAAATGCAATGAAATGCAATGAAATGCAATGAAATGCAATGAAATGCAATGAAATGCAATGAAATGCAATGAAATGCAATGAAATGCAATGAAATGCAATGAAATGCAATGAAATGCAATGAAATGCAATGAAATGCAATGAAATGCAATGAAATGCAATGAAATGCAATGAAATGCAATGAAATGCAATGAAATGCAATGAAATGCAATGAAATGCAATGAAATGCAATGAAATGCAATGAAATGCAATGAAATGCAATGAAATGCAATGAAATGCAATGAAATGCAATGAAATGCAATGAAATGCAATGAAATGCAATGAAATGCAATGAAATGCAATGAAATGCAATGAAATGCAATGAAATGCAATGAAATGCAATGAAATGCAATGAAATGCAATGAAATGCAATGAAATGCAATGAAATGCAATGAAATGCAATGAAATGCAATGAAATGCAATGAAGTGCAATGAAGTGCAATGAAGTGCAATGAAGTGCAATGAAGTGCAATGAAGTGCAATGAAGTGCAATGAAGTGCAATGAAGTGCAATGAAGTGCAATGAAGTGCAATGAAGTGCAATGAAGTGCAATGAAGTGCAATGAAGTGCAATGAAGTGCAATGAAGTGCAATGAAATGCAATGAAATGCAATGAAATGCAATGAAATGCAATGAAATGCAATGAAATGCAATGAAATGCAATGAAATGCAATGAAATGCAATGAAATGCAATGAAATGCAATGAAATGCAATGAAATGCAATGAAATGCAATGAAATGCAATGAAATGCAATGAAATGCAATGAAACGCAATGAAACGCAATGAAACGCAATGAAACGCAATGAAACGCAATGAAACGCAATGAAACGCAATGAAACGCAATGAAACGCAATGAAACGCAATGAAACGCAATGAAACGCAATGAAACGCAATGAAACGCAATGAAACGCAATGAAACGCAATGAAACGCAATGAAACGCAATGAAACGCAATGAAACGCAATGAAACGCAATGAAACGCAATGAAACGCAATGAAACGCAATGAAACGCAATGAAACGCAATGAAACGCAATGAAACGCAATGAAACGCAATGAAACGCAATGAAACGCAATGAAACGCAATGAAACGCAATGAAACGCAATGAAACGCAATGAAACGCAATGAAACGCAATGAAACGCAATGAAACGCAATGAAACGCAATGAAACGCAATGAAACGCAATGAAACGCAATGAAACGCAATGAAACGCAATGAAACGCAATGAAACGCAATGAAACGCAATGAAACGCAATGAAACGCAATGAAATGCAATGAAATGCAATGAAATGCAATGAAATGCAATGAAATGCAATGAAATGCAATGAAATGCAATGAAATGCAATGAAATGCAATGAAATGCAATGAAATGCAATGAAATGCAATGAAATGCAATGAAATGCAATGAAATGCAATGAAATGCAATGAAATGCAATGAAATGCAATGAAATGCAATGAAATGCAATGAAATGCAATGAAATGCAATGAAATGCAATGTAATGCAATGTAATGCAATGAAATGAAATGAAATGAAATGAAATGAAATGAAATGAAATGAAATGCAATGAAATGCAATGAAATGCAATGAAATGCAATGAAATGCAATGAAATGCAATGAAATGCAATGAAGTGCAATGAAGTGCAATGAAGTGCAATGAAGTGCAATGAAGTGCAATGAAGTGCAATGAAGTGCAATGAATTGCAATGAATTGCAATGAAGTGCAATGAAGTGCAATGAAGTGCAATGAAGTGCAATGAAGTGCAATGAAGTGCAATGAAGTGCAATGAAGTGCAATGAAGTGCAATGAAGTGCAATGAAGTGCAATGAAGTGCAATGAAGTGCAATGAAGTGCAATGAAGTGCAATGAAGTGCAATGAAGTGCAATGAAGTGCAATGAAGTGCAATGAAGTGCAATGAAGTGCAATGAAGTGCAATGAAGTGCAATGAAGTGCAATGAAGTGCAATGAAGTGCAATGAAGTGCAATGAAGTGCAATGAAGTGCAATGAAGTGCAATGAAGTGCAATGAAGTGCAATGAAATGCAATGAAATGCAATGAAATGCAATGAAATGCAATGAAGTGCAATGAAGTGCAATGAAGTGCAATGAAGTGCAATGAAGTGCAATGAAGTGCAATGAAGTGCAATGAAGTGCAATGAAGTGCAATGAAGTGCAATGAAGTGCAATGAAGTGCAATGAAGTGCAATGAAGTGCAATGAAGTGCAATGGAGTGGAGTGGAGTGGAGTGGAGTGGAGTGGAGTGGAGTGGAGTGGAGTGGAGTGGAGTGGAGTGGAGTGGAGTGGAGTGGAGTGGAGTGGAGTGGAGTGGAGTGGAGTGCAGTGGAGTGGAGTGGAGTGCAGTGGAGTGGAGTGCAGTGGAGTGGAGTGCAGTGGAGTGGAGTGCAGTGGAGTGAATGGAATGGAATGGAATGCAATGAAATGCAATGAAATGCAATGAAATGCAATGAAATGCAATGAAATGCAATGAAATGCAATGAAATGCAATGAAATGCAATGAAATGCAATGAAATGCAATGAAATGCAATGAAATGCAATGAAATGCAATGAAATGCAATGAAATGCAATGAAATGCAATGAAATGCAATGAAATGCAATGAAATGCAATGAAATGCAATGAAATGCAATGAAATGCAATGAAATGCAATGAAATGCAATGAAGTGCAATGAAGTGCAATGAAGTGCAATGAAGTGCAATGAAGTGCAATGAAGTGCAATGAAGTGCAATGAAGTGCAATGAAGTGCAATGAAGTGCAATGAAGTGCAATGAAGTGCAATGAAGTGCAATGAAGTGCAATGAAGTGCAATGAAATGCAATGAAATGCAATGAAATGCAATGAAATGCAATGAAATGCAATGAAATGCAATGAAATGCAATGAAATGCAATGAAATGCAATGAAATGCAATGAAATGCAATGAAATGCAATGAAATGCAATGAAATGCAATGAAATGCAATGAAATGCAATGAAATGCAATGAAATGCAATGAAATGCAATGAAATGCAATGAAATGCAATGAAATGCAATGAAATGCAATGAAATGCAATGAAACGCAATGAAACGCAATGAAACGCAATGAAACGCAATGAAACGCAATGAAACGCAATGAAACGCAATGAAACGCAATGAAACGCAATGAAACGCAATGAAACGCAATGAAACGCAATGAAACGCAATGAAACGCAATGAAACGCAATGAAACGCAATGAAACGCAATGAAACGCAATGAAACGCAATGAAACGCAATGAAACGCAATGAAACGCAATGAAACGCAATGAAACGCAATGAAACGCAATGAAACGCAATGAAACGCAATGAAACGCAATGAAACGCAATGAAACGCAATGAAACGCAATGAAACGCAATGAAACGCAATGAAACGCAATGAAACGCAATGAAACGCAATGAAACGCAATGAAATGCAATGAAATGCAATGAAATGCAATGAAATGCAATGAAATGCAATGAAATGCAATGAAATGCAATGAAATGCAATGAAATGCAATGAAATGCAATGAAATGCAATGAAATGCAATGAAATGCAATGAAATGCAATGAAATGCAATGAAATGCAATGAAATGCAATGAAATGCAATGAAATGCAATGAAATGCAATGAAATGCAATGAAATGCAATGAAATGCAATGAAATGCAATGAAATGCAATGAAATGCAATGAAATGCAATGAAATGCAATGAAATGCAATGAAATGCAATGAAATGCAATGAAATGCAATGAAATGCAATGTAATGCAATGAAATGAAATGAAATGAAATGAAATGAAATGAAATGAAATGAAATGAAATGCAATGAAATGCAATGAAATGCAATGAAATGCAATGAAATGCAATGAAATGCAATGAAGTGCAATGAAGTGCAATGAAGTGCAATGAAGTGCAATGAAGTGCAATGAAGTGCAATGAAGTGCAATGAATTGCAATGAATTGCAATGAAGTGCAATGAAGTGCAATGAAGTGCAATGAAGTGCAATGAAGTGCAATGAAGTGCAATGAAGTGCAATGAAGTGCAATGAAGTGCAATGAAGTGCAATGAAGTGCAATGAAGTGCAATGAAGTGCAATGAAGTGCAATGAAGTGCAATGAAGTGCAATGAAGTGCAATGAAGTGCAATGAAGTGCAATGAAGTGCAATGAAGTGCAATGAAGTGCAATGAAGTGCAATGAAATGCAATGAAATGCAATGAAATGCAATGAAATGCAATGAAGTGCAATGAAGTGCAATGAAGTGCAATGAAGTGCAATGAAGTGCAATGAAGTGCAATGAAGTGCAATGAAGTGCAATGAAGTGCAATGAAGTGCAATGAAGTGCAATGAAGTGCAATGAAGTGCAATGAAGTGCAATGAAGTGCAATGGAGTGGAGTGGAGTGGAGTGGAGTGGAGTGGAGTGGAGTGGAGTGGAGTGGAGTGGAGTGGAGTGGAGTGGAGTGGAGTGGAGTGGAGTGCAGTGGAGTGGAGTGGAGTGCAGTGGAGTGGAGTGCAGTGGAGTGGAGTGCAGTGGAGTGGAGTGCAGTGGAGTGAATGGAATGGAATGGAATGCAATGAAATGCAATGAAATGCAATGAAATGCAATGAAATGCAATGAAATGCAATGAAATGCAATGAAATGCAATGAAATGCAATGAAATGCAATGAAATGCAATGAAATGCAATGAAATGCAATGAAATGCAATGAAATGCAATGAAATGCAATGAAATGCAATGAAATGCAATGAAATGCAATGAAATGCAATGAAATGCAATGAAATGCAATGAAATGCAATGAAATGCAAAGAAATGCAATGAAATGCAAAGAAATGCAATGAAATGCAATGAAATGCAATGAAATGCAAAGAAATGCAATGAAATGCAAAGAAATGCAATGAAATGCAATGAAATGCAATGAAATGCAATGAAATGCAATGAAATGCAATGAAATGCAATGAAATGCAATGAAATGCAATGAAATGCAATGAAATGCAATGAAATGCAATGAAATGCAATGAAATGCAATGAAATGCAATGAAATGCAATGAAATGCAATGAAATGCAATGAAATGCAATGAAATGCAATGAAATGCAATGAAATGCAATGAAATGCAATGAAATGCAATGAAATGCAATGAAATGCAATGAAATGCAATGAAATGCAATGAAATGCAATGAAATGCAATGAAATGCAATGAAATGCAATGAAATGCAATGAAATGCAATGAAATGCAATGAAATGCAATGAAATGCAATGAAATGCAATGAAATGCAATGAAATGCAATGAAATGCAATGTAATGCAATGTAATGCAATGAAATGAAATGAAATGAAATGAAATGAAATGAAATGAAATGAAATGCAATGAAATGCAATGAAATGCAATGAAATGCAATGAAATGCAATGAAATGCAATGAAATGCAATGAAGTGCAATGAAGTGCAATGAAGTGCAATGAAGTGCAATGAAGTGCAATGAAGTGCAATGAAGTGCAATGAATTGCAATGAATTGCAATGAAGTGCAATGAAGTGCAATGAAGTGCAATGAAGTGCAATGAAGTGCAATGAAGTGCAATGAAGTGCAATGAAGTGCAATGAAGTGCAATGAAGTGCAATGAAGTGCAATGAAGTGCAATGAAGTGCAATGAAGTGCAATGAAGTGCAATGAAGTGCAATGAAGTGCAATGAAGTGCAATGAAGTGCAATGAAGTGCAATGAAGTGCAATGAAGTGCAATGAAGTGCAATGAAGTGCAATGAAGTGCAATGAAGTGCAATGAAGTGCAATGAAGTGCAATGAAGTGCAATGAAGTGCAATGAAGTGCAATGAAGTGCAATGAAGTGCAATGAAGTGCAATGAAGTGCAATGAAGTGCAATGAAGTGCAATGAAGTGCAATGAAATGCAATGAAATGCAATGAAATGCAATGAAATGCAATGAAATGCAATGAAATGCAATGAAATGCAATGAAATGCAATGAAATGCAATGAAATGCAGTGAAATGCAATGAAATGCAATGAAATGCAATGAAATGCAATGAAATGCAATGAAATGCAATGAAATGCAATGAAATGCAATGAAATGCAATGAAATGCAATGAAATGCAATGAAATGCAATGAAATGCAATGAAATGCAATGAAATGCAATGAAATGCAATGAAATGCAATGAAATGCAATGAAATGCAATGAAATGCAATGAAATGCAAAGAAATGCAATGAAATGCAAAGAAATGCAATGAAATGCAATGAAATGCAATGAAATGCAAAGAAATGCAATGAAATGCAAAGAAATGCAATGAAATGCAATGAAATGCAATGAAATGCAATGAAATGCAATGAAATGCAATGAAATGCAATGAAATGCAATGAAATGCAATGAAATGCAATGAAATGCAATGAAATGCAATGAAATGCAATGAAATGCAATGAAATGCAATGAAATGCAATGAAATGCAATGAAATGCAATGAAATGCAATGAAATGCAATGAAATGCAATGAAATGCAATGAAATGCAATGAAATGCAATGAAATGCAATGAAATGCAATGAAATGCAATGAAATGCAATGAAATGCAATGAAATGCAATGAAATGCAATGAAATGCAATGAAATGCAATGAAATGCAATGAAATGCAATGAAATGCAATGTAATGCAATGTAATGCAATGAAATGAAATGAAATGAAATGAAATGAAATGAAATGAAATGAAATGCAATGAAATGCAATGAAATGCAATGAAATGCAATGAAATGCAATGAAATGCAATGAAATGCAATGAAGTGCAATGAAGTGCAATGAAGTGCAATGAAGTGCAATGAAGTGCAATGAAGTGCAATGAAGTGCAATGAATTGCAATGAATTGCAATGAAGTGCAATGAAGTGCAATGAAGTGCAATGAAGTGCAATGAAGTGCAATGAAGTGCAATGAAGTGCAATGAAGTGCAATGAAGTGCAATGAAGTGCAATGAAGTGCAATGAAGTGCAATGAAGTGCAATGAAGTGCAATGAAGTGCAATGAAGTGCAATGAAGTGCAATGAAGTGCAATGAAGTGCAATGAAGTGCAATGAAGTGCAATGAAGTGCAATGAAGTGCAATGAAGTGCAATGAAGTGCAATGAAGTGCAATGAAGTGCAATGAAGTGCAATGAAGTGCAATGAAGTGCAATGAAGTGCAATGAAGTGCAATGAAGTGCAATGAAATGCAATGAAATGCAATGAAATGCAATGAAATGCAATGAAGTGCAATGAAGTGCAATGAAGTGCAATGAAGTGCAATGAAGTGCAATGAAGTGCAATGAAGTGCAATGAAGTGCAATGAAGTGCAATGAAGTGCAATGAAGTGCAATGAAGTGCAATGAAGTGCAATGAAGTGCAATGAAGTGCAATGGAGTGGAGTGGAGTGGAGTGGAGTGGAGTGGAGTGGAGTGGAGTGGAGTGGAGTGGAGTGGAGTGGAGTGGAGTGGAGTGGAGTGGAGTGGAGTGGAGTGGAGTGGAGTGCAGTGGAGTGGAGTGGAGTGCAGTGGAGTGGAGTGCAGTGGAGTGGAGTGCAGTGGAGTGGAGTGCAGTGGAGTGAATGGAATGGAATGGAATGCAATGAAATGCAATGAAATGCAATGAAATGCAATGAAATGCAATGAAATGCAATGAAATGCAATGAAATGCAATGAAATGCAATGAAATGCAATGAAATGCAATGAAATGCAATGAAATGCAATGAAATGCAATGAAATGCAATGAAATGCAATGAAATGCAATGAAATGCAATGAAATGCAATGAAATGCAATGAAATGCAATGAAATGCAATGAAATGCAATGAAATGCAATGAAATGCAATGAAATGCAATGAAATGCAATGAAATGCAATGAAGTGCAATGAAGTGCAATGAAGTGCAATGAAGTGCAATGAAGTGCAATGAAGTGCAATGAAGTGCAATGAAGTGCAATGAAGTGCAATGAAGTGCAATGAAGTGCAATGAAGTGCAATGAAGTGCAATGAAGTGCAATGAAGTGCAATGAAGTGCAATGAAGTGCAATGAAATGCAATGAAATGCAATGAAATGCAATGAAATGCAATGAAATGCAATGAAATGCAATGAAACGCAATGAAACGCAATGAAACGCAATGAAACGCAATGAAACGCAATGAAACGCAATGAAACGCAATGAAACGCAATGAAACGCAATGAAACGCAATGAAACGCAATGAAACGCAATGAAACGCAATGAAACGCAATGAAACGCAATGAAACGCAATGAAACGCAATGAAACGCAATGAAACGCAATGAAACGCAATGAAACGCAATGAAACGCAATGAAACGCAATGAAACGCAATGAAACGCAATGAAACGCAATGAAACGCAATGAAACGCAATGAAACGCAATGAAACGCAATGAAACGCAATGAAACGCAATGAAACGCAATGAAACGCAATGAAACGCAATGAAACGCAATGAAACGCAATGAAACGCAATGAAACGCAATGAAACGCAATGAAATGCAATGAAATGCAATGAAATGCAATGAAATGCAATGAAATGCAATGAAATGCAATGAAATGCAATGAAATGCAATGAAATGCAATGAAATGCAATGAAATGCAATGAAATGCAATGAAATGCAATGAAATGCAATGAAATGCAATGAAATGCAATGAAATGCAATGAAATGCAATGAAATGCAATGAAATGCAATGAAATGCAATGAAATGCAATGAAATGCAATGAAATGCAATGAAATGCAATGAAATGCAATGTAATGCAATGTAATGCAATGAAATGAAATGAAATGAAATGAAATGAAATGAAATGAAATGAAATGAAATGCAATGAAATGCAATGAAATGCAATGAAATGCAATGAAATGCAATGAAATGCAATGAAATGCAATGAAGTGCAATGAAGTGCAATGAAGTGCAATGAAGTGCAATGAAGTGCAATGAAGTGCAATGAAGTGCAATGAATTGCAATGAATTGCAATGAAGTGCAATGAAGTGCAATGAAGTGCAATGAAGTGCAATGAAGTGCAATGAAGTGCAATGAAGTGCAATGAAGTGCAATGAAGTGCAATGAAGTGCAATGAAGTGCAATGAAGTGCAATGAAGTGCAATGAAGTGCAATGAAGTGCAATGAAGTGCAATGAAGTGCAATGAAGTGCAATGAAGTGCAATGAAGTGCAATGAAGTGCAATGAAGTGCAATGAAGTGCAATGAAGTGCAATGAAGTGCAATGAAGTGCAATGAAGTGCAATGAAGTGCAATGAAGTGCAATGAAGTGCAATGAAGTGCAATGAAGTGCAATGAAATGCAATGAAATGCAATGAAATGCAATGAAATGCAATGAAGTGCAATGAAGTGCAATGAAGTGCAATGAAGTGCAATGAAGTGCAATGAAGTGCAATGAAGTGCAATGAAGTGCAATGAAGTGCAATGAAGTGCAATGAAGTGCAATGAAGTGCAATGAAGTGCAATGAAGTGCAATGAAGTGCAATGGAGTGGAGTGGAGTGGAGTGGAGTGGAGTGGAGTGGAGTGGAGTGGAGTGGAGTGGAGTGGAGTGGAGTGGAGTGGAGTGGAGTGGAGTGGAGTGCAGTGGAGTGGAGTGGAGTGCAGTGGAGTGGAGTGCAGTGGAGTGGAGTGCAGTGGAGTGGAGTGCAGTGGAGTGAATGGAATGGAATGGAATGCAATGAAATGCAATGAAATGCAATGAAATGCAATGAAATGCAATGAAATGCAATGAAATGCAATGAAATGCAATGAAATGCAATGAAATGCAATGAAATGCAATGAAATGCAATGAAATGCAATGAAATGCAATGAAATGCAATGAAATGCAATGAAATGCAATGAAATGCAATGAAATGCAATGAAATGCAATGAAATGCAATGAAATGCAATGAAATGCAATGAAATGCAATGAAATGCAATGAAATGCAATGAAATGCAATGAAATGCAATGAAATGCAATGAAATGCAATGAAATGCAATGAAATGCAATGAAATGCAATGAAATGCAATGAAATGCAATGAAATGCAATGAAATGCAATGAAATGCAATGAAATGCAATGAAATGCAATGAAATGCAATGAAATGCAATGAAATGCAATGAAATGCAATGAAATGCAATGAAATGCAATGAAATGCAATGAAATGCAATGAAATGCAATGTAATGCAATGTAATGCAATGAAATGAAATGAAATGAAATGAAATGAAATGCAATGAAATGCAATGAAATGCAATGAAATGTAATGAAATGCAATGAAATGCAATGAAGTGCAATGAAGTGCAATGAAGTGCAATGAAGTGCAATGAAGTGCAATGAAGTGCAATGAATTGCAATGAAGTGCAATGAATTGCAATGAAGTGCAATGAAGTGCAATGAAGTGCAATGAAGTGCAATGAAATGCAATGAAGTGCAATGAAGTGCAATGAAGTGCAATGAAGTGCAATGAAGTGCAATGAAGTGCAATGAAGTGCAATGAAGTGCAATGAAGTGCAATGAAGTGCAATGAAGTGCAATGAAATGCAATGAAGTGCAATGAAGTGCAATGAAGTGCAATGAAGTGCAATGAAATGCAATGAAATGCAATGAAATGCAATGAAATGCAATGAAATGCAATGAAATGCAATGAAATGCAGTGAAATGCAATGAAATGCAATGAAATGCAATGAAATGCAATGAAATGCAATGAAATGCAATGAAATGCAATGAAATGCAATGAAATGCAATGAAATGCAATGAAATGCAATGAAATGCAATGAAATGCAATGAAATGCAATGAAATGCAATGAAATGCAATGAAATGCAATGAAATGCAATGAAATGCAATGAAATGCAATGAAATGCAATGAAATGCAATGAAATGCAATGAAATGCAATGAAATGCAAAGAAATGCAATGAAATGCAAAGAAATGCAATGAAATGCAATGAAATGCAATGAAATGCAAAGAAATGCAATGAAATGCAAAGAAATGCAATGAAATGCAATGAAATGCAATGAAATGCAATGAAATGCAATGAAATGCAATGAAATGCAATGAAATGCAATGAAATGCAATGAAATGCAATGAAATGCAATGAAATGCAATGAAATGCAATGAAATGCAATGAAATGCAATGAAATGCAATGAAATGCAATGAAATGCAATGAAATGCAATGAAATGCAATGAAATGCAATGAAATGCAATGAAATGCAATGAAATGCAATGAAATGCAATGAAATGCAATGAAATGCAATGAAATGCAATGAAATGCAATGAAATGCAATGAAATGCAATGAAATGCAATGAAATGCAATGAAATGCAATGAAATGCAATGAAATGCAATGAAATGCAATGAAATGCAATGAAATGCAACGAAATGCAATGAAATGCAATGAAATGCAACGAAATGCAATGAAATGCAATGAAATGCAATGAAATGCAATGAAATGCAATGAAATGCAATGAAATGCAATGAAATGCAATGAAATGCAATGAAATGCAATGAAATGAAATGAAATGCAATGAAGTGCAATGAAGTGCAATGAAGTGCAATGAAGTGCAATGAAGTGCAATGAAGTGCAATGAAGTGCAATGAAGTGCAATGAAGTGCAATGAAGTGCAATGAAGTGCAATGAAGTGCAATGAAGTGCAATGAAGTGCAATGAAGTGCAGTGAAGTGCAATGAAGTGCAATGAAGTGCAATGAAGTGCAATGAAGTGCAATGAAGTGCAATGAAGTGCAATGAAGTGCAATGAAGTGCAATGAAGTGCAATGAAGTGCAATGAAGTGCAATGAAGTGCAATGAAGTGCAATGAAGTGCAATGAAGTGCAATGAAGTGCAATGAAGTGCAATGAAGTGCAATGAAGTGCAATGAAGTGCAATGAAGTGGAGTGGAGTGGAGTGGAGTGGAGTGGAGTGGAGTGGAGTGGAGTGGAGTGGAGTGGAGTGGAGTGGAGTGGAGTGGAGTGGAGTGGAGTGGAGTGGAGTGGAGTGGAGTGGAATGGAAAGGAGTGGAATGGAATGGAGTGGAATGGAATGGAATGGAGTGGAATGAAATGGAATGAAATGAAATGAAATGAAATGCAATGAAATGCAATGAAATGCAATGAAATGCAATGAAATGCAATGAAATGCAATGAAATGCAATGAAATGCAATGAAATGCAATGAAATGCAATGAAATGCAATGAAATGCAATGAAATGCAATGAAATGCAGTGAAATGCAATGAAATGCAATGAAATGCAATGAAATGCAATGAAATGCAATGAAATGCAATGAAATGCAATGAAATGCAATGAAATGCAATGAAATGCAATGAAATGCAATGAAATGCAATGAAATGCAATGAAATGCAATGAAATGCAATGAAATGCAATGAAATGCAATGAAATGCAATGAAATGCAATGAAATGCAATGAAATGCAATGAAATGCAATGAAATGCAAAGAAATGCAATGAAATGCAAAGAAATGCAATGAAATGCAATGAAATGCAATGAAATGCAAAGAAATGCAATGAAATGCAAAGAAATGCAATGAAATGCAATGAAATGCAATGAAATGCAATGAAATGCAATGAAATGCAATGAAATGCAATGAAATGCAATGAAATGCAATGAAATGCAATGAAATGCAATGAAATGCAATGAAATGCAATGAAATGCAATGAAATGCAATGAAATGCAATGAAATGCAATGAAATGCAATGAAATGCAATGAAATGCAATGAAATGCAATGAAATGCAATGAAATGCAATGAAATGCAATGAAATGCAATGAAATGCAATGAAATGCAATGAAATGCAATGAAATGCAATGAAATGCAATGAAATGCAATGAAATGCAATGAAATGCAATGAAATGCAATGAAATGCAATGAAATGCAATGAAATGCAATGAAATGCAACGAAATGCAATGAAATGCAATGAAATGCAACGAAATGCAATGAAATGCAATGAAATGCAATGAAATGCAATGAAATGCAATGAAATGCAATGAAATGCAATGAAATGCAATGAAATGCAATGAAATGCAATGAAATGAAATGAAATGCAATGAAGTGCAATGAAGTGCAATGAAGTGCAATGAAGTGCAATGAAGTGCAATGAAGTGCAATGAAGTGCAATGAAGTGCAATGAAGTGCAATGAAGTGCAATGAAGTGCAATGAAGTGCAATGAAGTGCAATGAAGTGCAATGAAGTGCAATGAAGTGCAATGAAGTGCAATGAAGTGCAATGAAGTGCAATGAAGTGCAATGAAGTGCAATGAAGTGCAATGAAGTGCAATGAAGTGCAATGAAGTGCAATGAAGTGCAATGAAGTGCAATGAAGTGCAATGAAGTGCAATGAAGTGCAATGAAGTGCAATGAAGTGCAATGAAGTGCAATGAAGTGCAATGAAGTGCAATGAAGTGCAATGAAGTGGAGTGGAGTGGAGTGGAGTGGAGTGGAGTGGAGTGGAGTGGAGTGGAGTGGAGTGGAGTGGAGTGGAGTGGAGTGGAGTGGAGTGGAGTGGAGTGGAGTGGAGTGGAATGGAAAGGAGTGGAATGGAATGGAGTGGAATGGAATGGAATGGAGTGGAATGAAATGGAATGAAATGAAATGAAATGAAATGCAATGAAATGCAATGAAATGCAATGAAATGCAATGAAATGCAATGAAATGCAATGAAATGCAATGAAATGCAATGAAATGCAATGAAATGCAATGAAATGCAATGAAATGCAATGAAATGCAATGAAATGCAATGAAATGCAATGAAATGCAATGAAATGCAATGAAATGCAATGAAATGCAATGAAATGCAATGAAATGCAATGAAATGCAATGAAATGCAATGAAATGCAATGAAATGCAATGAAATGCAATGAAATGCAATGAAATGCAATGAAGTGCAATGAAGTGCAATGAAGTGCAATGAAGTGCAATGAAGTGCAATGAAGTGCAATGAAGTGCAATGAAGTGCAATGAAGTGCAATGAAGTGCAATGAAGTGCAATGAAGTGCAATGAAGTGCAATGAAGTGCAATGAAGTGCAATGAAGTGCAATGAAGTGCAATGAAATGCAATGAAATGCAATGAAATGCAATGAAATGCAATGAAATGCAATGAAATGCAATGAAATGCAATGAAATGCAATGAAATGCAATGAAATGCAATGAAATGCAATGAAATGCAATGAAATGCAATGAAATGCAATGAAATGCAATGAAATGCAATGAAATGCAATGAAATGCAATGAAATGCAATGAAATGCAATGAAATGCAATGAAATGCAATGAAATGCAATGAAATGCAATGAAATGCAATGAAATGCAATGAAATGCAATGAAATGCAATGAAATGCAATGAAATGCAATGAAATGCAATGAAATGCAATGAAATGCAATGAAATGCAATGAAATGCAATGAAATGCAATGAAATGCAATGAAATGCAATGAAATGCAATGAAATGCAATGAAATGCAATGAAATGCAATGAAATGCAATGAAATGCAATGAAATGCAATGAAATGCAATGAAATGCAATGAAATGCAATGAAATGCAATGAAATGCAATGAAATGCAATGAAATGCAATGAAATGCAATGAAATGCAATGAAATGCAATGAAATGCAATGAAATGCAATGAAATGCAATGAAATGCAATGAAATGCAATGAAATGCAATGAAATGCAATGAAATGCAATGAAATGCAATGAAATGCAATGAAATGCAATGAAATGCAATGAAATGCAATGAAATGCAATGAAATGCAATGAAATGCAATGAAATGCAATGAAATGCAATGAAATGCAATGAAATGCAATGAAATGCAATGAAATGCAATGAAATGCAATGAAATGCAATGAAATGCAATGAAATGCAATGAAATGCAATGAAATGCAATGAAATGCAATGAAATGCAATGAAATGCAATGAAATGCAATGAAATGCAATGAAATGCAATGAAATGCAATGAAGTGCAATGAAGTGCAATGAAGTGCAATGAAGTGCAATGAAGTGCAATGAAGTGCAATGAAGTGCAATGAATTGCAATGAAGTGCAATGAAGTGCAATGAAGTGCAATGAAGTGCAATGAAGTGCAATGAAGTGCAATGAAGTGCAATGAAGTGCAATGAAGTGCAATGAAGTGCAATGAAGTGCAATGAAGTGCAATGAAGTGCAATGAAGTGCAATGAAGTGCAATGAAGTGCAATGAAGTGCAATGAAGTGCAATGAAGTGCAATGAAGTGCAATGAAGTGCAATGAAGTGCAATGAAGTGCAATGAAGTGCAATGAAGTGCAATGAAGTGCAATGAAGTGCAATGAAGTGCAATGAAGTGCAATGAAGTGCAATGAAGTGCAATGAAGTGCAATGAAGTGCAATGAAGTGCAATGAAGTGCAATGAAGTGCAATGAAGTGCAATGAAGTGCAATGAAGTGCAATGAAGTGCAATGAAGTGCAATGAAGTGCAATGAAATGCAATGAAATGCAATGAAATGCAATGAAATGCAATGAAGTGCAATGAAGTGCAATGAAGTGCAATGAAGTGCAATGAAGTGCAATGAAGTGCAATGAAGTGCAATGAAGTGCAATGAAGTGCAATGAAGTGCAATGAAGTGCAATGAAGTGCAATGAAGTGCAATGAAGTGCAATGGAGTGGAGTGGAGTCGAGTGGAGTGGAGTGGAGTGGAGTGGAGTGGAGTGGAGTGGAGTGGAGTGGAGTGGAGTGGAGTGGAGTGGAGTGGAGTGGAGTGGAGTGGAGTGGAGTGGAGTGGAGTGGAGTGCAGTGGAGTGGAGTGCAGTGGAGTGGAGTGCAGTGGAGTGGAGTGCAGTGGAGTGAATGGAATGGAATGGAATGGAATGGAATGCAATGAAATGCAATGAAATGCAATGAAATGCAATGAAATGCAATGAAATGCAATGAAATGCAATGAAATGCAATGAAATGCAATGAAATGCAATGAAATGCAATGAAATGCAATGAAATGCAATGAAATGCAATGAAATGCAATGAAATGCAATGAAATGCAATGAAATGCAATGAAATGCAATGAAATGCAATGAAATGCAATGAAATGCAATGAAATGCAATGAAATGCAATGAAATGCAATGAAATGCAATGAAATGCAATGAAATGCAATGAAATGCAATGAAATGCAATGAAATGCAATGAAATGCAATGAAATGCAATGAAATGCAATGAAATGCAATGAAATGCAATGAAATGCAATGAAATGCAATGAAATGCAATGAAATGCAATGAAATGCAATGAAATGCAATGAAATGCAATGAAATGCAATGAAATGCAATGAAATGCAATGAAATGCAATGAAATGCAATGAAATGCAATGAAATGCAATGAAATGCAATGAAATGCAATGAAATGCAATGAAATGCAATGAAATGCAATGAAATGCAATGAAATGCAATGAAATGCAATGAAATGCAATGAAGTGCAATGAAATGCAATGAAGTGCAATGAAATGCAATGAAGTGCAATGAAGTGCAATGAAGTGCAATGAAGTGCAATGAAGTGCAATGAAGTGCAATGAAGTGCAATGAAGTGCAATGAAGTGCAATGAAGTGCAATGAAGTGCAATGAAGTGCAATGAAGTGCAATGAAGTGCAATGAAGTGCAATGAAGTGCAATGAAGTGCAATGAAGTGCAATGAAGTGCAATGAAGTGCAATGAAGTGCAATGAAGTGCAATGAAGTGCAATGAAGTGCAATGAAGTGCAATGAAGTGCAATGAAGTGCAATGAAGTGCAATGAAGTGCAATGAAGTGCAATGAAGTGCAATGAAGTGCAATGAAGTGCAATGAAGTGCAATGAAGTGCAATGAAGTGCAATGAAATGCAATGAAATGCAATGAAATGCAATGAAATGCAATGAAATGCAATGAAATGCAATGAAATGCAATGAAATGCAATGAAATGCAATGAAATGCAATGAAATGCAATGAAATGCAATGAAATGCAATGAAGTGCAATGAAATGCAATGAAATGCAATGAAATGCAATGAAATGCAATGAAATGCAATGAAATGCAATGAAATGCAATGAAATGCAATGAAATGCAATGAAATGCAATGAAATGCAATGTAATGCAATGTAATGCAATGAAATGAAATGAAATGAAATGAAATGAAATGCAATGAAATGCAATGAAATGCAATGAAATGCAATGAAATGCAATGAAATGCAATGAAGTGCAATGAAGTGCAATGAAGTGCAATGAAGTGCAATGAAGTGCAATGAAGTGCAATGAAGTGCAATGAAGTGCAATGAAGTGCAATGAAGTGCAATGAAGTGCAATGAAGTGCAATGAAGTGCAATGAAGTGCAATGAAGTGCAATGAAGTGCAATGAAGTGCAATGAAGTGCAATGAAGTGCAATGAAGTGCAATGAAGTGCAATGAAGTGCAATGAAGTGCAATGAAGTGCAATGAAGTGCAATGGAGTGCAATGAAGTGCAATGAAGTGCAATGAAGTGCAATGAAGTGCAATGAAGTGCAATGAAGTGCAATGAAGTGCAATGAAATGCAATGAAATGCAATGAAATGCAATGAAATGCAATGAAATGCAATGAAGTGCAATGAAGTGCAATGAAGTGCAATGAAGTGCAATGAAGTGCAATGAAGTGCAATGAAGTGCAATGAAGTGCAATGAAGTGCAATGAAGTGCAATGAAGTGCAATGAAGTGCAATGAAGTGCAATGAAGTGCAATGAAGTGCAATGAAGTGCAATGAAGTGCAATGAAGTGCAATGAAGTGCAATGAAGTGCAATGAAGTGCAATGGAGTGGAGTGGAGTGGAGTGGAGTGGAGTGGAGTGGAGTGGAGTGGAGTGGAGTGGAGTGGAGTGGAGTGGAGTGGAGTGGAGTGGAGTGGAGTGGAGTGGAGTGGAGTGGAGTGGAGTGGAGTGGAGTGGAGTGGAGTGGAGTGGAGTGGAGTGGAGTGCAGTGCAGTGGAGTGGAGTGGAGTGCAGTGGAGTGCAGTGGAGTGGAGTGCAGTGGAGTGGAGTGCAGTGGAGTGAATGGAATGGAATGGAATGGAATGGAATGGAATGGAATGGAATGGAATGGAATGGAATGGAATGGAATGGAATGGAATGGAATGGAATGGAATGGAATGAAATGAAATGAAATGGAATGGAATGGAATGGAATGGAATGGAATGAAATGGAATGGAATGGAATGAAATGGAATGGAATGAAATGGAATGGAATGAAATGAAATGGAATGAAATGAAATGAAATGAAATGGAATGGAATGGAATGAAATGAAATGGAATGAAATGAAATGAAATGAAATGAAATGAAATGCAATGAAATGCAATGAAATGCAATGAAATGCAATGAAATGCAATGAAATGCAATGAAATGCAATGAAATGCAATGAAATGCAATGAAATGCAATGAAATGCAATGAAATGCAATGAAATGCAATGAAATGCAATGAAATGCAATGAAATGCAATGAAATGCAATGAAATGCAATGAAATGCAATGAAATGCAATGAAATGCAATGAAATGCAATGAAATGCAATGAAATGCAATGAAATGCAATGAAATGCAATGAAATGCAATGAAATGCAATGAAATGCAATGAAATGCAATGAAATGCAATGAAATGCAATGAAATGCAATGAAATGCAATGAAATGCAATGAAATGCAATGAAATGCAATGAAATGCAATGAAATGCAATGAAATGCAATGAAATGCAATGAAATGCAATGAAATGCAATGAAATGCAATGAAATGCAATGAAATGCAATGAAATGCAATGAAATGCAATGAAATGCAATGAAATGCAATGAAATGCAATGAAATGCAATGAAATGCAATGAAATGCAATGAAATGCAATGAAATACAATGAAATGCAATGAAATGCAATGAAATGCAATGAAATGCAATGAAATGCAATGAAATGCAATGAAGTGCAATGAAGTGCAATGAAGTGCAATGAAGTGCAATGAAGTGCAATGAAGTGCAATGAAGTGCAATGAAGTGCAATGAAGTGCAATGAAGTGCAATGAAGTGCAATGAAGTGCAATGAAGTGCAATGAAATGCAATGAAGTGCAATGAAATGCAATGAAATGCAATGAAATGCAATGAAGTGCAATGAAGTGCAATGAAGTGCAATGAAGTGCAATGAAGTGCAATGAAGTGCAATGAAGTGCAATGAAGTGCAATGAAGTGCAATGAAGTGCAATGAAGTGCAATGAAGTGAAATGAAGTGCAATGAAGTGCAATGAAGTGCAATGATGTGCAATGAAGTGCAATGAAGTGCAATGAAGTGCAATGAAGTGCAATGAAGTGCAATGAAGTGCAATGAAGTGCAATGAAGTGCAATGAAGTGCAATGAAGTGCAATGAAGTGCAATGAAGTGCAATGAAGTGCAATGAAGTGCAATGAAGTGCAATGAAGTGCAATGAAGTGCAATGAAGTGCAATGAAGTGCAATGAAGTGCAATGAAGTGCAATGAAGTGCAATGAAGTGCAATGAAGTGCAATGAAGTGCAATGAAGTGCAATGAAGTGCAATGAAGTGCAATGAAGTGCAATGAAGTGGAGTGGAGTGGAGTGGAGTGGAGTGGAGTGGAGTGGAGTGGAGTGGAGTGGAGTGGAGTGGAGTGGAGTGGAGTGGAGTGGAGTGCAGTGGAGTGGAGTGCAGTGGAGTGGAGTGCAGTGGAGTGAATGGAATGGAATGGAATGGAATGGAATGGAATGAAATGAAATGAAATGAAATGAAATGGAATGGAATGGAATGGAATGGAATGAAATGGAATGGAATGGAATGGAATGAAATGGAATGGAATGAAATGGAATGGAATGAAATGGAATGGAATGAAATGAAATGGAATGAAATGAAATGGAATGGAATGGAATGAAATGAAATGGAATGAAATGAAATGAAATGAAATGCAATGAAATGCAATGAAATGCAATGAAATGCAATGAAATGCAATGAAATGCAATGAAATGCAATGAAATGCAATGAAATGCAATGAAATGCAATGAAATGCAATGAAATGCAATGAAATGCAATGAAATGCAATGAAATGCAAAGAAATGCAAAGAAATGCAATGAAATGCAATGAAATGCAATGAAATGCAATGAAATGCAATGAAATGCAATGAAATGCAATGAAATGCAATGAAATGCAATGAAATGCAATGAAATGCAATGAAATGCAATGAAATGCAATGAAATGCAATGAAATGCAATGAAATGCAATGAAATGCAATGAAATGCAATGAAGTGCAATGAAGTGCAATGAAGTGCAATGAAGTGCAATGAAGTGCAATGAAGTGCAATGAAGTGCAATGAAGTGCAATGAAGTGCAATGAAGTGCAATGAAGTGCAATGAAGTGCAATGAAGTGCAATGAAGTGCAATGAAGTGCAATGAAGTGCAATGAAGTGCAATGAAGTGCAATGAAGTGCAATGAAGTGCAATGAAGTGCAATGAAGTGCAATGAAGTGCAATGAAGTGCAATGAAGTGCAATGAAGTGCAATGAAGTGCAATGAAGTGCAATGAAGTGCAATGAAATGCAATGAAATGCAATGAAATGCAATGAAATGCAATGAAATGCAATGAAATGCAATGAAATGCAATGAAATGCAATGAAATGCATTGAAATGCAATGAAATGCAATGAAATGCAATGAAGTGCAATGAAGTGCAATGAAGTGCAATGAAGTGCAATGAAGTGCAATGAAGTGCAATGGAGTGGAGTGGAGTGGAGTGGAGTGGAGTGGAGTGGAGTGGAGTGGAGTGGAGTGGAGTGGAGTGGAGTGGAGTGGAGTGGAGTGGAGTGGAGTGGAGTGGAGTGGAGTGGAGTGGAGTGGAGTGGAGTGGAGTGGAGTGGAGTGGAGTGGAGTGGAGTGGAGTGGAGTGGAGTGGAGTGGAGTGGAGTGGAGTGGAGTGGAGTGGAGTGGAGTGGAGTGGAGTGGAGTGGAGTGGAGTGGAGTGGAGTGGAGTGGAGTGGAGTGGAGTGGAGTGGAGTGGAGTGGAGTGGAGTGGAGTGGAGTGGAGTGGAGTGGAGTGGAGTGGAGTGGAGTGGAGTGGAGTGGAGTGGAGTGGAGTGGAGTGGAGTGGAGTGGAGTGGAGTGGAGTGGAGTGGAGTGGAGTGGAGTGGAGTGCAGTGGAGTGGAGGGGAGTGGAGTGGAGTGGAGTGGAGGGGAGTGGAGTGGAGTGGAGTGGAGTGGAGTGGAGTGGAGTGGAGTGGAGTGGAGTGGAGTGCAGTGGAGTGGATTGGAGTGCAGTGGAGTGAATGGAATGGAATGGAATGGAATGGAATGGAATGGAATGGAATGGAATGGAATGGAATGCAATGAAATGCAATGAAATGCAATGAAATGCAATGAAATGCAATGAAATGCAATGAAATGCAATGAAATGCAATGAAATGCAATGAAATGCAATGAAATGCAATGAAATGCAATGAAATGCAATGAAATGCAATGAAGTGCAATGAAGTGCAATGAAGTGCAATGAAGTGCAATGAAGTGCAATGAAGTGCAATGAAGTGCAATGAAGTGCAATGAAATGCAATGAAATGCAATGAAATGCAATGAAATGCAATGAAATGCAATGAAATGCAATGAAATGCAATGAAATGCAATGAAATGCAATGAAATGCAATGAAATGCAATGAAATGCAATGAAATGCAATGAAATGCAATGAAATGCAATGAAATGCAATGAAATGCAATGAAATGAAATGCAATGAAATGCAATGAAATGCAATGAAGTGCAATGAATTGCAATGAAGTGCAATGAATTGCAATGAAGTGCAATGAAGTGCAATGAAGTGCAATGAAGTGCAATGAAGTGCAATGAAGTGCAATGATGTGCAATGAAGTGCAATGAAGTGCAATGAAGTGCAATGAAGTGCAATGAAGTGCAATGAAGTGCAATGAAGTGCAATGAAGTGCAATGAAGTGCAATGAAGTGCAATGAAATGCAATGAAGTGCAATGAAATGCAATGAAATGCAATGAAATGCAATGAAATGCAATGAAATGCAATGAAGTGCAATGAAGTGCAATGAAGTGCAATGAAGTGCAATGATGTGCAATGATGTGCAATGAAGTGCAATGAAGTGCAATGAAGTGCAATGAAGTGCAATGAAGTGCAATGAAGTGGAGTGGAGTGGAGTGGAGTGGAGTGGAGTGGAGTGGAGTGGAGTGGAGTGGAGTGGAGTGGAGTGGAGTGGAGTGGAGTGGAGTGGAGTGGAGTGGAGTGGAGTGGAGTGGAGTGGAGTGGAGTGGAGTGGAGTGGAGTGGAGTGGAGTGGAGTGGAGTGGAGTGGAGTGGAGTGGAGTGGAGTGGAGTGGAGTGGAGTGGAGTGGAGTGGAGTGGAGTGGAGTGGAGTGGAGTGGAGTGGAGTGGAGTGGAGTGGAGTGGAGTGGAGTGGAGTGGAGTGGAGTGGAGTGGAGTGGAGTGGAGTGGAGTGGAGTGGAGTGGAGTGGAGTGGAGTGGAGTGGAGTGGAGTGGAGTGGAGTGGAGTGGAGTGGAGTGGAGTGGAGTGGAGTGGAGTGGAGTGGAGTGGAGTGGAGTGGAGTGGAGTGGAGTGGAGTGGAGTGGAGTGGAGTGGAGTGTAGTGGAGTGTAGTGGAGTGTAGTGGAGTGGAGTGGAGTGGAGTGGAGTGGAGTGGAGTGGAGTGGAGTGGAGTGGAGTGGAGTGGAGTGGAGTGGAGTGGAGTGGAGTGGAGTGGAGTGGAGTGGAGTGGAGTGGAGTGGAGTGGAGTGGAGTGGAGTGGAGTGGAGTGCAGTGCAGTGGAGTGCAGTGCAGTGGAGTGCAGTGGAGTGGAGTGCAGTGGAGTGGAGTGGAGTGGAGTGTAGTGCAGTGCAGTGCAGTGGAGTGGAGTGCAGTGGAGTGGAGTGGAGTGGAGTGCAGTGGAGTGGAGTGCAGTGGAGTGAATGGAATGGAATGCAATGAAATGCAATGAAATGCAATGAAATGCAATGAAATGCAATGAAATGCAATGAAATGCAATGAAATGCAATGAAATGCAATGAAATGCAATGAAATGCAATGAAATGCAATGAAATGCTATGAAATGCAATGAAATGCAATGAAATGCAATGAAATGCAATGAAATGCAATGAAATGCAATGAAATGCAATGAAATGCAATGAAATGCAATGAAATGCAATGAAATGCAATGAAATGCAATGAAATGCAATGCAATGCAATGAAATGCAATGAAATGCAATGAAATGCAATGAAATGCAATGAAATGCAATGAAATGCAATGAAATGCAATGAAATGCAATGAAATGCAATGAAATGCAATGAAATGCAATGAAATGCAATGAAATGCAATGAAATGCAATGAAATGCAATGAAATGCAATGAAATGCAATGAAATGCAATGAAATGCAATGAAATGCAATGAAATGCAATGAAATGCAATGAAATGCAATGAAATGCAATGAAATGCAATGAAATGCAATGAAATGCAATGAAATGCAATGAAATGCAATGAAATGCAATGAAATGCAATGAAATGCAATGAAATGCAATGAAATGCAATGAAATGCAATGAAATGCAATGAAATGCAATGAAATGCAATGAAATGCAATGAAATGCAATGAAATGCAATGAAATGCAATGAAATGCAATGAAATGCAATGAAATGCAATGAAATGCAATGAAATGCAATGAAATGCAATGAAATGCAATGAAATGCAATGAAATGCAATGAAATGCAATGAAATGCAATGAAATGCAATGAAATGCAATGAAATGCAATGAAATGCAATGAAATGCAATGAAATGCAATGAAATGCAATGAAATGCAATGAAATGCAATGAAATGCAATGAAATGCAATGAAATGCAATGAAATGCAATGAAATGCAATGAAATGCAATGAAATGCAATGAAGTGCAATGAAGTGCAATGAAGTGCAATGAAGTGCAATGAAGTGCAATGAAGTGCAATGAAGTGCAATGAAGTGCAATGAAGTGCAATGAAGTGCAATGAAGTGCAATGAAGTGCAATGAAGTGCAATGAAGTGCAATGAAGTGCAATGAAGTGCAATGAAGTGCAATGAAGTGCAATGAAGTGCAATGAAGTGCAATGAAGTGCAATGAAATGCAATGAAATGCAATGAAATGCAATGAAATGCAATGAAATGCAATGAAATGCAATGAAATGCAATGAAATGCAATGAAATGCAATGAAATGCAATGAAATGCAATGAAATGCAATGAAATGCAATGAAATGCAATGAAATGCAATGAAATGCAATGAAATGCAATGAAATGCAATGAAATGCAATGAAATGCAATGAAATGCAATGAAATGCAATGAAATGCAATGAAATGCAATGAAATGCAATGAAATGCAATGAAATGCAATGAAATGCAATGAAATGCAATGAAATGCAATGAAATGCAATGAAATGCAATGAAATGCAATGAAATGCAATGAAATGCAATGAAATGCAATGAAATGCAATGAAATGCAATGAAATGCAATGAAATGCAATGAAATGCAATGAAATGCAATGAAATGCAATGAAATGCAATGAAATGCAATGAAATGCAATGAAATGCAATGAAATGCAATGAAATGCAATGAAATGCAATGAAATGCAATGAAATGCAATGAAATGCAATGAAATGCAATGAAATGCAATGAAATGCAATGAAATGCAATGAAGTGCAATGAAGTGCAATGAAGTGCAATGAAGTGCAATGAAGTGCAATGAAGTGCAATGAAGTGCAATGAAGTGCATTGAAGTGCAATGAAGTGCAATGAAGTGCAATGAAGTGCAATGAAGTGCAATGAAGTGCAATGAAGTGCAATGAAGTGCAATGAAGTGCAATGAAGTGCAATGAAGTGCAATGAAGTGCAATGAAGTGCAATGAAGTGCAATGAAGTGCAATGAAGTGCAATGAAGTGCAATGAAGTGCAATGAAGTGCAATGAAGTGCAATGAAGTGCAATGAAGTGCAATGAAGTGCAATGAAGTGCAATGAAGTGCAATGAAGTGCAATGAAGTGCAATGAAGTGCAATGAAGTGCAATGAAGTGCAATGAAGTGCAATGAAGTGCAATGAAGTGCAATGAAGTGCCATGAAGTGCAATGAAGTGCAATGAAGTGCAATGAAGTGCAATGAAGTGCAATGAAGTGCAATGAAGTGCAATGAAGTGCAATGAAGTGCAATGAAGTGCAATGAAGTGCAATGAAGTGCAATGAAGTGCAATGAAGTGCAATGAAGTGCAATGAAGTGCAATGAAGTGCAATGAAGTGCAATGAAGTGCAATGAAGTGCAATGAAGTGCAATGAAGTGCAATGAAGTGCAATGAAGTGCAATGAAGTGCAATGAAGTGCAATGAAGTGCAATGAAGTGCAATGAAGTGCAATGAAGTGCAATGAAGTGCAATGAAGTGCAATGAAGTGCAATGAAGTGCAATGAAGTGCAATGAAATGCAATGAAGTGAAATGAAGTGCAATGAAGTGCAATGATGTGCAATGAAGTGCAATGAAGTGCAATGAAGTGCAATGAAGTGCAATGAAGTGCAATGAAGTGCAATGAAGTGCAATGAAGTGCAATGAAGTGCAATGAAGTGCAATGAAGTGCAATGAAGTGCAATGAAGTGCAATGAAGTGCAATGAAGTGCAATGAAGTGCAATGAAGTGCAATGAAGTGCAATGAAGTGCAATGAAGTGCAATGAAGTGCAATGAAGTGCAATGAAGTGCAATGAAGTGCAATGAAGTGCAATGAAGTGCAATGAAGTGCAATGAAGTGCAATGAAGTGCAATGAAGTGCAATGAAGTGCAATGAAGTGCAATGAAGTGCAATGAAGTGCAATGAAGTGCAATGAAATGCAATGAAATGCAATGAAATGCAATGAAATGCAATGAAATGCAATGAAATGCAATGAAATGCAATGAAATGCAATGAAATGCAATGAAATGCAATGAAGTGCAATGAAGTGCAATGAAGTGCAATGAAGTGCAATGAAGTGCAATGAAGTGCAATGAAATGCAATGAATTGCAATGAAGTGCAATGAAGTGCAATGAAGTGCAATGAAGTGCAATGAAGTGCAATGAAGTGCAATGAAGTGCAATGAAGTGCAATGAAGTGCAATGAAGTGCAATGAAGTGCAATGAAGTGCAATGAAGTGCAATGAAGTGCAATGAAGTGCAATGAAGTGCAATGAAGTGCAATGAAGTGCAATGAAGTGCAATGAAGTGCAATGAAGTGCAATGAAGTGCAATGAAGTGCAATGAAGTGCAATGAAGTGCAATGAAGTGCAATGAAGTGCAATGAAGTGCAATGAAGTGCAATGAAGTGCAATGAAGTGCAATGAAGTGCAATGAAGTGCAATGAAGTGCAATGAAGTGGAGTGGAGTGGAGTGGAGTGGAGTGGAGTGGAGTGGAGTGGAGTGGAGTGGAGTGGAGTGGAGTGGAGTGGAGTGGAGTGGAGTGGAGTGGAGTGGAAAGGAGTGGAATGGAATGGAGTGGAATGGAATGGAATGGAGTGGAATGAAATGGAATGAAATGAAATGAAATGAAATGCAATGAAATGCAATGAAATGCAATGAAATGCAATGAAATGCAATGAAATGCAATGAAATGCAATGAAATGCAATGAAATGCAATGAAATGCAATGAAATGCAATGAAATGCAATGAAATGCAATGAAATGCAATGAAATGCAATGAAATGCAATGAAATGCAATGAAATGCAATGAAATGCAATGAAATGCAATGAAATGCAATGAAATGCAATGAAATGCAATGAAATGCAATGAAATGCAATGAAATGCAATGAAATGCAATGAAATGCAATGAAATGCAATGAAATGCAATGAAATGCAATGAAATGCAATGAAATGCAATGAAATGCAATGAAATGCAATGAAATGCAATGAAATGCAATGAAATGCAATGAAATGCAATGAAATGCAATGAAATGCAATGAAGTGCAATGAAGTGCAATGAAGTGCAATGAAGTGCAATGAAGTGCAATGAAGTGCAATGAAGTGCAATGAAGTGCAATGAAGTGCAATGAAGTGCAATGAAGTGCAATGAAGTGCAATGAAGTGCAATGAAATGCAATGAAATGCAATGAAATGCAATGAAATGCAATGAAATGCAATGAAATGCAATGAAATGCAATGAAATGCAATGAAATGCAATGAAATGCAATGAAATGCAATGAAATGCAATGAAATGCAATGAAATGCAATGAAATGCAATGAAATGCAATGAAATGCAATGAAATGCAATGAAATGCAATGAAATGCAATGAAATGCAATGAAATGCAATGAAATGCAATGAAATGCAATGAAATGCAATGAAATGCAATGAAATGCAATGAAATGCAATGAAATGCAATGAAATGCAATGAAATGCAATGAAATGCAATGAAATGCAATGAAATGCAATGAAATGCAATGAAATGCAATGAAATGCAATGAAATGCAATGAAATGCAATGAAATGCAATGAAATGCAATGAAATGCAATGAAATGCAATGAAATGCAATGAAATGCAATGAAATGCAATGAAATGCAATGAAATGCAATGAAATGCAATGAAATGCAATGAAATGCAATGAAATGCAATGAAATGCAATGAAATGCAATGAAATGCAATGAAATGCAATGAAATGCAATGAAATGCAATGAAATGCAATGAAATGCAATGAAATGCAATGAAATGCAATGAAATGCAATGAAATGCAATGAAATGCAATGAAATGCAATGAAATGCAATGAAATGCAATGAAATGCAATGAAATGCAATGAAATGCAATGAAATGCAATGAAATGCAATGAAATGCAATGAAATGCAATGAAATGCAATGAAATGCAATGAAATGCAATGAAATGCAATGAAATGCAATGAAATGCAATGAAATGCAATGAAATGCAATGAAATGCAATGAAATGCAATGAAATGCAATGAAATGCAATGAAATGCAATGAAATGCAATGAAATGCAATGAAATGCAATGAAATGCAATGAAATGCAATGAAATGCAATGAAATGCAATGTAATGCAATGTAATGCAATGAAATGAAATGAAATGAAATGAAATGCAATGAAATGCAATGAAATGCAATGAAATGCAATGAAATGCAATGAAATGCAATGAAATGCAATGAAGTGCAATGAAGTGCAATGAAGTGCAATGAAGTGCAATGAAGTGCAATGAAGTGCAATGAAGTGCAATGAATTGCAATGAAGTGCAATGAAGTGCAATGAAGTGCAATGAAGTGCAATGAAGTGCAATGAAGTGCAATGAAGTGCAATGAAGTGCAATGAAGTGCAATGAAGTGCAATGAAGTGCAATGAAGTGCAATGAAGTGCAATGAAGTGCAATGAAGTGCAATGAAATGAAATGAAATGCAATGAAGTGCAATGAAGTGCAATGAAGTGCAATGAAGTGCAATGAAGTGCAATGAAGTGCAATGAAGTGCAATGAAGTGCAATGAAGTGCAATGAAGTGCAATGAAGTGCAATGAAGTGCAATGAAGTGCAATGAAGTGCAATGAAGTGCAATGAAGTGCAATGAAGTGCAATGAAGTGCAATGAAGTGCAATGAAGTGCAATGAAGTGCAATGAAGTGCAATGAAGTGCAATGAAGTGCAATGAAGTGCAATGAAGTGCAATGAAGTGCAATGAAGTGCAATGAAGTGCAATGAAGTGCAATGAAGTGCAATGAAGTGCAATGAAGTGCAATGAAGTGCAATGAAGTGGAGTGGAGTGGAGTGGAGTGGAGTGGAGTGGAGTGGAGTGGAGTGGAGTGGAGTGGAGTGGAGTGGAGTGGAGTGGAGTGGAGTGGAGTGGAGTGGAGTGGAGTGGAGTGGAGTGGAATGGAAAGGAGTGGAATGGAATGGAGTGGAATGGAATGGAATGGAGTGGAATGAAATGGAATGAAATGAAATGAAATGAAATGCAATGAAATGCAATGAAATGCAATGAAATGCAATGAAATGCAATGAAATGCAATGAAATGCAATGAAATGCAATGAAATGCAATGAAATGCAATGAAATGCAATGAAATGCAATGAAATGCAATGAAATGCAATGAAATGCAATGAAATGCAATGAAATGCAATGAAATGCAATGAAATGCAATGAAATGCAATGAAATGCAATGAAATGCAATGAAATGCAATGAAATGCAATGAAATGCAATGAAATGCAATGAAATGCAATGAAATGCAATGAAATGCAATGAAATGCAATGAAATGCAATGAAATGCAATGAAATGCAATGAAATGCAATGAAATGCAATGAAATGCAATGAAATGCAATGAAATGCAATGAAATGCAATGAAATGCAATGAAATGCAATGAAATGCAATGAAATGCAATGAAATGCAATGAAATGCAATGAAATGCAATGAAATGCAATGAAATGCAATGAAATGCAATGAAATGCAATGAAATGCAATGAAATGCAATGAAGTGCAATGAAATGCAATGAAGTGCAATGAAGTGCAATGAAGTGCAATGAAGTGCAATGAAGTGCAATGAAGTGCAATGAAGTGCAATGAAGTGCAATGAAGTGCAATGAAGTGCAATGAAATGCAATGAAATGCAATGAAATGCAATGAAATGCAATGAAATGCAATGAAATGCAATGAAATGCAATGAAATGCAATGAAATGCAATGAAATGCAATGAAATGCAATGAAATGCAATGAAATGCAATGAAATGCAATGAAATGCAATGAAATGCAATGAAATGCAATGAAATGCAATGAAATGCAATGAAATGCAATGAAATGCAATGAAATGCAATGAAATGCAATGAAATGCAATGAAATGCAATGAAATGCAATGAAATGCAATGAAATGCAATGAAATGCAATGAAATGCAATGAAATGCAATGAAATGCAATGAAATGCAATGAAATGCAATGAAATGCAATGAAATGCAATGAAATGCAATGAAATGCAATGAAATGCAATGAAATGCAATGAAATGCAATGAAATGCAATGAAATGCAATGAAATGCAATGAAATGCAATGAAATGCAATGAAATGCAATGAAATGCAATGAAATGCAATGAAATGCAATGAAATGCAATGAAATGCAATGAAATGCAATGAAATGCAATGAAATGCAATGAAATGCAATGAAATGCAATGAAATGCAATGAAATGCAATGAAATGCAATGAAATGCAATGAAATGCAATGAAATGCAATGAAATGCAATGAAATGCAATGAAATGCAATGAAATGCAATGAAATGCAATGAAATGCAATGAAATGCAATGAAATGCAATGAAATGCAATGAAATGCAATGAAATGCAATAAAAAGCAATGAAATGCAATGAAATGCAATGAAATGCAATGAAATGCAATGAAATGCAATGAAATGCAATGAAATGCAATGAAATGCAATGAAATGCAATGAAATGCAATGAAATGCAATGAAATGCAATGAAATGCAATGAAATGCAATGAAATGCAATGAAATGCAATGAAATGCAATGAAATGCAATGAAATGCAATGAAATGCAATGAAATGCAATGAAGTGCAATGAAGTGCAATGAAGTGCAATGAAGTGCAATGAAGTGCAATGAAGTGCAATGAAGTGCAATGAAGTGCAATGAAGTGGAGTGGAGTGGAGTGGAGTGGAGTGGAGTGGAGTGGAGTGGAGTGGAGTGGAGTGGAGTGGAGTGGAGTGGAGTGGAGTGGAGTGGAGTGGAGTGGAGTGGAGTGGAGTGGAGTGGAGTGGAGTGGAGTGGAGTGGAGTGGAGTGGAGTGGAGTGCAGTGCAGTGGAGTGGAGTGGAGTGCAGTGGAGTGCAGTGGAGTGGAGTGCAGTGGAGTGGAGTGCAGTGGAGTGGAGTGCAGTGGAGTGAATGGAATGGAATGGAATGGAATGGAATGGAATGGAATGGAATGAAATGAAATGAAATGAAATGAAATGGAATGGAATGGAATGGAATGAAATGGAATGGAATGGAATGGAATGAAATGGAATGGAATGAAATGGAATGGAATGAAATGAAATGGAATGAAATGAAATGAAATGAAATGAAATGGAATGGAATGGAATGAAATGAAATGGAATGAAATGAAATGAAATGAAATGCAATGAAATGCAATGAAATGCAATGAAATGCAATGAAATGCAATGAAATGCAATGAAATGCAATGAAATGCAATGAAATGCAATGAAATGCAATGAAATGCAATGAAATGCAATGAAATGCAATGAAATGCAAAGAAATGCAAAGAAATGCAATGAAATGCAATGAAATGCAATGAAATGCAATGAAATGCAATGAAATGCAATGAAATGCAATGAAATGCAATGAAATGCAATGAAATGCAATGAAATGCAATGAAATGCAATGAAATGCAATGAAATGCAATGAAATGCAATGAAGTGCAATGAAGTGCAATGAAGTGCAATGAAGTGCAATGAAGTGCAATGAAGTGCAATGAAGTGCAATGAAGTGCAATGAAGTGCAATGGAGTGGAGTGGAGTGGAGTGGAGTGGAGTGGAGTGGAGTGGAGTGGAGTGGAGTGGAGTGGAGTGGAGTGGAGTGGAGTGGAGTGGAGTGGAGTGGAGTGGAGTGGAGTGGAGTGGAGTGGAGTGGAGTGGAGTGGAGTGGAGTGGAGTGGAGTGGAGTGGAGTGGAGTGGAGTGGAGTGGAGTGGAGTGGAGTGGAGTGGAGTGGAGTGGAGTGGAGTGGAGTGGAGTGGAGTGGAGTGGAGTGGAGTGGAGTGGAGTGGAGTGGAGTGGAGTGGAGTGGAGTGGAGTGGAGTGGAGTGGAGTGGAGTGGAGTGGAGTGGAGGGGAGTGGAGTGGAGTGGAGGGGAGTGGAGTGGAGTGGAGTGGAGTGGAGTGGAGTGGAGTGGAGTGGAGTGGAGTGGAGTGCAGTGGAGTGGAGTGGAGTGCAGTGGAGTGAATGGAATGGAATGGAATGGAATGGAATGGAATGGAATGGAATGGAATGCAATGAAATGCAATGAAATGCAATGAAATGCAATGAAATGCAATGAAATGCAATGAAATGCAATGAAATGCAATGAAATGCAATGAAATGCAATGAAATGCAATGAAATGCAATGAAGTGCAATGAAGTGCAATGAAGTGCAATGAAGTGCAATGAAGTGCAATGAAGTGCAATGAAGTGCAATGAAGTGCAATGAAATGCAATGAAATGCAATGAAATGCAATGAAATGCAATGAAATGCAATGAAATGCAATGAAATGCAATGAAATGCAATGAAATGCAATGAAATGCAATGAAATGCAATGAAATGCAATGAAATGCAATGAAATGCAATGAAATGAAATGCAATGAAATGCAATGAAATGCAATGAAATGCAATGAAATGCAATGAAATGCAATGAAATGCAATGAAGTGCAATGAAGTGCAATGAATTGCAATGAAGTGCAATGAAGTGCAATGAAGTGCAATGAAGTGCAATGAAGTGCAATGAAGTGCAATGAAGTGCAATGAAGTGCAATGATGTGCAATGAAGTGCAATGAAGTGCAATGAAGTGCAATGAAGTGCAATGAAGTGCAATGAAGTGCAATGAAGTGCAATGAAGTGCAATGAAGTGCAATGCAATGAAGTGCAATGAAGTGCAATGAAGTGCAATGAAGTGCAATGAAGTGCAATGAAATGCAATGAAGTGCAATGAAATGCAATGAAATGCAATGAAATGCAATGAAATGCAATGAAATGCAATGAAGTGCAATGAAGTGCAATGAAGTGCAATGAAGTGCAATGATGTGCAATGATGTGCAATGAAGTGCAATGAAGTGCAATGAAGTGCAATGAAGTGCAATGAAGTGCAATGAAGTGCAATGAAGTGCAATGAAGTGCAATGAAGTGCAATGAAGTGCAATGAAGTGCAATGAAGTGCAATGAAGTGGAGTGGAGTGGAGTGGAGTGGAGTGGAGTGGAGTGGAGTGGAGTGGAGTGGAGTGGAGTGGAGTGGAGTGGAGTGGAGTGGAGTGGAGTGGAGTGGAGTGGAGTGGAGTGGAGTGGAGTGGAGTGGAGTGGAGTGGAGTGGAGTGGAGTGGAGTGGAGTGGAGTGGAGTGGAGTGGAGTGGAGTGGAGTGGAGTGGAGTGGAGTGGAGTGGAGTGGAGTGGAGTGGAGTGGAGTGGAGTGGAGTGGAGTGGAGTGGAGTGGAGTGGAGTGGAGTGGAGTGGAGTGGAGTGGAGTGGAGTGGAGTGGAGTGGAGTGGAGTGGAGTGGAGTGGAGTGGAGTGGAGTGGAGTGGAGTGGAGTGGAGTGGAGTGGAGTGGAGTGGAGTGGAGTGGAGTGGAGTGGAGTGGAGTGGAGTGGAGTGGAGTGGAGTGGAGTGGAGTGGAGTGGAGTGTAGTGGAGTGTAGTGGAGTGGAGTGGAGTGGAGTGGAGTGGAGTGGAGTGGAGTGGAGTGGAGTGGAGTGGAGTGGAGTGGAGTGGAGTGGAGTGGAGTGGAGTGGAGTGGAGTGGAGTGGAGTGGAGTGGAGTGGAGTGGAGTGGAGTGGAGTGGAGTGGAGTGGAGTGCAGTGCAGTGGAGTGCAGTGGAGTGGAGTGGAGTGGAGTGGAGTGGAGTGTAGTGCAGTGCAGTGCAGTGGAGTGGAGTGCAGTGGAGTGGAGTGGAGTGGAGTGCAGTGGAGTGGAGTGCAGTGGAGTGAATGGAATGGAATGCAATGAAATGCAATGAAATACAATGAAATGCAATGAAATGCAATGAAATGCAATGAAATGCAATGAAATGCAATGAAATGCAATGAAATGCAATGAAATGCAATGAAATGCTATGAAATGCAATGAAATGCAATGAAATGCAATGAAATGCAATGAAATGCAATGAAATGCAATGAAATGCAATGAAATGCAATGAAATGCAATGAAATGCAATGAAATGCAATGCAATGCAATGAAATGCAATGAAATGCAATGAAATGCAATGAAATGCAATGAAATGCAATGAAATGCAATGAAATGCAATGAAATGCAATGAAATGCAATGAAATGCAATGAAATGCAATGAAATGCAATGAAATGCAATGAAATGCAATGAAATGCAATGAAATGCAATGAAATGCAATGAAATGCAATGAAATGCAATGAAATGCAATGAAATGCAATGAAATGCAATGAAATGCAATGAAATGAAATGAAATGCAATGAAATGCAATGAAATGCAATGAAATGCAATGAAATGCAATGAAATGCAATGAAATGCAATGAAATGCAATGAAATGCAATGAAATGCAATGAAATGCAATGAAATGCAATGAAATGCAATGAAATGCAATGAAATGCAATGAAATGCAATGAAATGCAATGAAATGCAATGAAATGCAATGAAATGCAATGAAATGCAATGAAATGCAATGAAATGCAATGAAATGCAATGAAATGCAATGAAATGCAATGAAGTGCAATGAAGTGCAATGAAGTGCAATGAAGTGCAATGAAGTGCAATGAAGTGCAATGAAGTGCAATGAAGTGCAATGAAGTGCAATGAAGTGCAATGAAGTGCAATGAAGTGCAATGAAGTGCAATGAAGTGCAATGAAGTGCAATGAAGTGCAATGAAGTGCAATGAAGTGCAATGAAGTGCAATGAAGTGCAATGAAGTGCAATGAAATGCAATGAAATGCAATGAAATGCAATGAAATGCAATGAAATGCAATGAAATGCAATGAAATGCAATGAAATGCAATGAAATGCAATGAAATGCAATGAAATGCAATGAAATGCAATGAAATGCAATGAAATGCAATGAAATGCAATGAAATGCAATGAAATGCAATGAAATGCAATGAAATGCAATGAAATGCAATGAAATGCAATGAAATGCAATGAAATGCAATGAAATGCAATGAAATGCAATGAAATGCAATGAAATGCAATGAAATGCAATGAAATGCAATGAAATGCAATGAAATGCAATGAAATGCAATGAAATGCAATGAAATGCAATGAAATGCAATGAAATGCAATGAAATGCAATGAAATGCAATGAAATGCAATGAAATGCAATGAAATGCAATGAAATGCAATGAAATGCAATGAAATGCAATGAAATGCAATGAAATGCAATGAAATGCAATGAAATGCAATGAAATGCAATGAAATGCAATGAAATGCAATGAAATGCAATGAAATGCAATGAAATGCAATGAAATGCAATGAAATGCAATGAAATGCAATGAAATGCAATGAAATGCAATGAAGTGCAATGAAGTGCAATGAAGTGCAATGAAGTGCAATGAAGTGCAATGAAGTGCAATGAAGTGCAATGAAGTGCATTGAAGTGCAATGAAGTGCAATGAAGTGCAATGAAGTGCAATGAAGTGCAATGAAGTGCAATGAAGTGCAATGAAGTGCAATGAAGTGCAATGAAGTGCAATGAAGTGCAATGAAGTGCAATGAAGTGCAATGAAGTGCAATGAAGTGCAATGAAGTGCAATGAAGTGCAATGAAGTGCAATGAAGTGCAATGAAGTGCAATGAAGTGCAATGAAGTGCAATGAAGTGCAATGAAGTGCAATGAAGTGCAATGAAGTGCAATGAAGTGCAATGAAGTGCAATGAAGTGCAATGAAATGCAATGAAATGCAATGAAATGCAATGAAATGCAATGAAATGCAATGAAATGCAATGAAATGCAATGAAATGCAATGAAATGCAATGAAATGCAATGAAGTGCAATGAAGTGCAATGAAGTGCAATGAAGTGCAATGAAGTGCAATGAAGTGCAATGAAGTGCAATGAAGTGCAATGAAGTGCAATGAAGAGCAATGAAGTGCAATGAAGTGCAATGAAGTGCAATGAAGTGCAATGAAGTGCAATGAAGTGCAATGAAGTGCAATGAAGTGCAATGAAGTGCAATGAAGTGCAATGAAGTGCAATGAAGTGCAATGAAATGCAATGAAATGCAATGAAATGCAATGAAATGCAATGAAATGCAATGAAATGCAATGAAATGCAATGAAATGCAATGAAATGCAATGAAATGCAATGAAATGCAATGAAATGCAATGAAATGCAATGAAATGCAATGAAATGCAATGAAATGCAATGAAATGCAATGAAATGCAATGAAATGCAATGAAATGCAATGAAATGCAAAGAAATGCAATGAAATGCAATGAAATGCAATGAAATGCAATGAAATGCAATGAAATGCAATGAAATGCAATGAAATGCAATGAAATGCAATGAAATGCAATGAAATGCAATGTAATGCTATGAAATGCAATGAAATGCAATGAAATGCAATGAAATGCAATGAAATGCAATGAAATGCAATGAAATGCAATGAAATGCAATGAAATGCAATGAAATGCAATGAAATGCAATGAAATGCAATGAAATGCAATGAAATGCAATGAAATGCAATGAAATGCAATGAAATGCAATGAAATGCAATGAAATGCAATGAAATGCAATGAAATGCAATGAAATGCAATGAAATGCAATGAAATGCAATGAAATGCAATGAAATGCAATGAAATGCAATGAAATGCAATGAAATGCAATGAAGTGCAATGAAGTGCAATGAAGTGCAATGAAGTGCAATGAAGTGCAATGAAGTGCAATGAAGTGCAATGAAGTGCAATGAAGTGCAATGAAGTGCAATGAAGTGCAATGAAGTGCAATGAAGTGCAATGAAGTGCAATGAAGTGCAATGAAGTGCAATGAAGTGCAATGAAGTGCAATGAAGTGCAATGAAGTGCAATGAAGTGCAATGAAGTGCAATGAAGTGCAATGAAGTGCAATGAAGTGCAATGAAGTGCAATGAAGTGCAATGAAGTGCAATGAAGTGCAATGAAGTGCAATGAAGTGCAATGAAGTGCAATGAAGTGCAATGAAATGCAATGAAATGCAATGAAATGCAATGAAATGCAATGAAATGCAATGAAATGCAATGAAATGCAATGAAATGCAGTGAAATGCAATGAAATGCAATGAAATGCAATGAAATGCAATGAAATGCAATGAAATGCAATGAAATGCAATGAAATGCAATGAAATGCAATGAAATGCAATGAAATGCAATGAAATGCAATGAAATGCAATGAAATGCAATGAAATGCAATGAAATGCAATGAAATGCAATGAAATGCAATGAAATGCAATGAAATGCAATGAAATGCAATGAAATGCAATGAAATGCAATGAAATGCAATGAAATGCAAAGAAATGCAATGAAATGCAAAGAAATGCAATGAAATGCAATGAAATGCAATGAAATGCAATGAAATGCAATGAAATGCAATGAAATGCAATGAAATGCAATGAAATGCAATGAAATGCAATGAAATGCAATGAAATGCAATGAAATGCAATGAAATGCAATGAAATGCAATGAAATGCAATGAAATGCAATGAAATGCAATGAAATGCAATGAAATGCAATGAAATGCAATGAAATGCAATGAAATGCAATGAAATGCAATGAAATGCAATGAAATGCAATGTAATGCAATGAAATGCAATGAAATGCAATGAAATGCAATGAAATGCAATGAAATGCAATGAAATGCAATGAAATGCAATGAAATGCAATGAAATGCAATGAAATGCAATGAAATGCAATGAAATGCAATGAAATGCAATGAAATGCAATGAAGTGCAATGAAGTGCAATGAAGTGCAATGAAGTGCAATGAAGTGCAATGAAGTGCAATGATTTGCAATGAAGTGCAATGAAGTGCAATGAAGTGCAATGAAGTGCAATGAAGTGCAATGAAGTGCAATGAAGTGCAATGAAGTGCAATGAAGTGCAATGAAGTGCAATGAAGTGCAATGAAGTGCAATGAAGTGCAATGAAGTGCAATGAAGTGCAATGAAGTGCAATGAAGTGCAATGAAGTGCAATGAAGTGCAATGAAGTGCAATGAAGTGCAATGAAGTGCAATGAAGTGCAATGAAGTGCAATGAAGTGCAATGAAGTGCAATGAAATGCAATGAAATGCAATGAAATGCAATGAAATGCAATGAAATGCAATGAAATGCAATGAAATGCAATGAAATGCAATGAAATGCAATGAAATGCAATGAAATGCAATGAAATGCAATGAAATGCAATGAAATGCAATGAAATGCAATGAAATGCAATGAAATGCAATGAAATGCAATGAAATGCAATGAAATGCAATGAAATGCAATGAAATGCAATGAAGTGCAATGAAATGCAATGAAATGCAATGAAATGCAATGAAGTGCAATGAAGTGCAATGAAGTGCAATGAAGTGCAATGAAGTGCAATGAAGTGCAATGAAGTGCAATGAAGTGCAATGAAGTGCAATGAAGTGCAATGAAGTGCAATGAAGTGCAATGAAGTGCAATGAAGTGCAATGAAGTGCAATGAAGTGCAATGAAGTGCAATGAAGTGCAATGAAGTGCAATGAAGTGCAATGAAGTGCAATGAAGTGCAATGAAGTGCAATGAAGTGCAATGAAGTGCAATGAAGTGCAATGAAGTGCAATGAAGTGCAATGAAGTGCAATGAAGTGCAATGAAGTGCAATGAAGTGCAATGAAGTGCAATGAAATGAAATGAAATGCAATGAAATGCAATGAAATGCAATGAAATGCAATGAAATGCAATGAAATGCAATGAAATGCAATGAAATGCAATGAAATGCAATGAAATGCAATGAAATGAAATGAAATGCAATGAAGTGCAATGAAGTGCAATGAAGTGCAATGAAGTGCAATGAAGTGCAATGAAGTGCAATGAAGTGCAATGAAGTGCAATGAAGTGCAATGAAGTGCAATGAAGTGCAATGAAGTGCAATGAAGTGCAATGAAGTGCAATGAAGTGCAATGAAGTGCAATGAAGTGCAATGAAGTGCAATGAAGTGCAATGAAGTGCAATGAAGTGCAATGAAGTGCAATGAAGTGCAATGAAGTGCAATGAAGTGCAATGAAGTGCAATGAAGTGCAATGAAGTGCAATGAAGTGGAGTGGAGTGGAGTGGAGTGGAGTGGAGTGGAGTGGAGTGGAGTGGAGTGGAGTGGAGTGGAGTGGAGTGGAGTGGAGTGGAGTGGAATGGAAAGGAGTGGAATGGAATGGAGTGGAATGGAATGGAATGGAGTGGAATGAAATGGAATGAAATGAAATGAAATGAAATGCAATGAAATGCAATGAAATGCAATGAAATGCAATGAAATGCAATGAAATGCAATGAAATGCAATGAAATGCAATGAAATGCAATGAAATGCAATGAAATGCAATGAAATGCAATGAAATGCAATGAAATGCAATGAAATGCAATGAAATGCAATGAAATGCAATGAAATGCAATGAAATGCAATGAAATGCAATGAAATGCAATGAAATGCAATGAAATGCAATGAAATGCAATGAAATGCAATGAAATGCAATGAAATGCAATGAAATGCAATGAAATGCAATGAAATGCAATGAAATGCAATGAAATGCAATGAAATGCAATGAAATGCAATGAAATGCAATGAAATGCAATGAAATGCAATGAAATGCAATGAAACGCAATGAAACGCAATGAAACGCAATGAAACGCAATGAAACGCAATGAAACGCAATGAAACGCAATGAAACGCAATGAAACGCAATGAAACGCAATGAAACGCAATGAAACGCAATGAAACGCAATGAAACGCAATGAAACGCAATGAAACGCAATGAAACGCAATGAAACGCAATGAAACGCAATGAAACGCAATGAAACGCAATGAAACGCAATGAAACGCAATGAAACGCAATGAAACGCAATGAAACGCAATGAAACGCAATGAAACGCAATGAAACGCAATGAAATGCAATGAAATGCAATGAAATGCAATGAAATGCAATGAAATGCAATGAAATGCAATGAAATGCAATGAAATGCAATGAAATGCAATGAAATGCAATGAAATGCAATGAAATGCAATGAAATGCAATGAAATGCAATGAAATGCAATGAAATGCAATGAAATGCAATGAAATGCAATGAAATGCAATGAAATGCAATGAAATGCAATGAAATGCAATGAAATGCAATGAAATGCAATGAAATGCAATGAAATGCAATGAAATGCAATGAAATGCAATGAAATGCAATGAAATGCAATGAAATGCAATGAAATGCAATGAAATGCAATGAAATGCAATGAAATGCAATGAAATGCAATGAAATGCAATGAAATGCAATGAAATGCAATGAAATGCAATGAAATGCAATGAAATGCAATGAAATGCAATGAAATGCAATGAAATGCAATGAAATGCAATGAAATGCAATGAAATGCAATGAAATGCAATGAAATGCAATGAAATGCAATGAAATGCAATGAAACGCAATGAAACGCAATGAAACGCAATGAAACGCAATGAAACGCAATGAAACGCAATGAAACGCAATGAAACGCAATGAAACGCAATGAAACGCAATGAAACGCAATGAAACGCAATGAAACGCAATGAAACGCAATGAAACGCAATGAAACGCAATGAAATGCAATGAAATGCAATGAAATGCAATGAAATGCAATGAAATGCAATGAAATGCAATGAAATGCAATGAAATGCAATGAAATGCAATGAAATGCAATGAAATGCAATGAAATGCAATGAAATGCAATGAAATGCAATGAAATGCAATGAAATGCAATGAAATGCAATGAAATGCAATGAAATGCAATGAAATGCAATGAAATGCAATGAAATGCAATGAAATGCAATGAAATGCAATGTAATGCAATGTAATGCAATGAAATGAAATGAAATGAAATGAAATGAAATGAAATGCAATGAAATGCAATGAAATGCAATGAAATGCAATGAAATGCAATGAAATGCAATGAAATGCAATGAAATGCAATGAAGTGCAATGAAGTGCAATGAAGTGCAATGAAGTGCAATGAAGTGCAATGAAGTGCAATGAAGTGCAATGAAGTGCAATGAAGTGCAATGAAGTGCAATGAAGTGCAATGAAGTGCAATGAAGTGCAATGAAGTGCAATGAAGTGCAATGAAGTGCAATGAAGTGCAATGAAGTGCAATGAAGTGCAATGAAGTGCAATGAAGTGCAATGAAGTGCAATGAAGTGCAATGAAGTGCAATGAAGTGCAATGAAGTGCAATGAAGTGCAATGAAGTGCAATGAAGTGCAATGAAGTGCAATGAAGTGCAATGAAGTGCAATGAAGTGCAATGAAGTGCAATGAAGTGCAATGAAGTGCAATGAAGTGCAATGAAGTGCAATGAAGTGCAATGAAGTGCAATGAAGTGCAATGAAGTGCAATGAAGTGCAATGAAGTGCAATGAAGTGCAATGAAGTGCAATGAAATGCAATGAAATGCAATGAAATGCAATGAAATGCAATGAAATGCAATGAAATGCAATGAAGTGCAATGAAGTGCAATGAAGTGCAATGAAGTGCAATGAAGTGCAATGAAGTGCAATGAAGTGCAATGAAGTGCAATGAAGTGCAATGAAGTGCAATGAAGTGCAATGAAGTGCAATGAAGTGCAATGAAGTGCAATGAAGTGCAATGGAGTGGAGTGGAGTGGAGTGGAGTGGAGTGGAGTGGAGTGGAGTGGAGTGGAGTGGAGTGGAGTGGAGTGGAGTGGAGTGGAGTGGAGTGGAGTGGAGTGGAGTGGAGTGGAGTGGAGTGGAGTGGAGTGGAGTGGAGTGGAGTGGAGTGCAGTGGAGTGGAGTGCAGTGGAGTGGAGTGCAGTGGAGTGAATGGAATGGAATGGAATGCAATGAAATGCAATGAAATGCAATGAAATGCAATGAAATGCAATGAAATGCAATGAAATGCAATGAAATGCAATGAAATGCAATGAAATGCAATGAAATGCAATGAAATGCAATGAAATGCAATGAAATGCAATGAAATGCAATGAAATGCAATGAAATGCAATGAAATGCAATGAAATGCAATGAAATGCAATGAAATGCAATGAAATGCAATGAAATGCAATGAAATGCAATGAAATGCAATGAAATGCAATGAAATGCAATGAAATGCAATGAAATGCAATGAAATGCAATGAAATGCAATGAAATGCAATGAAATGCAATGAAATGCAATGAAATGCAATGAAATGCAATGAAATGCAATGAAATGCAATGAAATGCAATGAAATGCAATGAAATGCAATGAAATGCAATGAAATGCAATGAAATGCAATGAAATGCAATGAAATGCAATGAAATGCAATGAAATGCAATGAAATGCAATGAAATGCAATGAAATGCAATGAAATGCAATGAAATGCAATGAAATGCAATGAAATGCAATGAAATGCAATGAAATGCAATGAAATGCAATGAAGTGCAATGAAATGCAATGAAGTGCAATGAAGTGCAATGAAGTGCAATGAAGTGCAATGAAGTGCAATGAAGTGCAATGAAGTACAATGAAGTGCAATGAAGTGCAATGAAGTGCAATGAAGTGCAATGAAGTGCAATGAAGTGCAATGAAGTGCAATGAAGTGCAATGAAGTGCAATGAAGTGCAATGAAGTGCAATGAAGTGCAATGAAGTGCAATGAAGTGCAATGAAGTGCAATGAAGTGCAATGAACTGCAATGAAATGCAATGAAATGCAATGAAATGCAATGAAATGCAATGAAATGCAATGAAATGCAATGAAATGCAATGAAATGCAATGAAATGCAATGAAATGCAATGAAATGCAATGAAATGCAATGAAATGCAATGAAATGCAATGAAATGCAATGAAATGCAATGAAATGCAATGAAATGCAATGAAATGCAATGAAATGCAATGAAATGCAATGAAATGCAATGAAATGCAATGAAATGCAATGAAATGCAATGAAATGCAATGAAATGCAATGTAATGCAATGTAATGCAATGAAATGAAATGAAATGAAATGAAATGAAATGAAATGAAATGCAATGAAATGCAATGAAATGCAATGAAATGCAATGAAGTGCAATGAAGTGCAATGAAGTGCAATGAAGTGCAATGAAGTGCAATGAAGTGCAATGAAGTGCAATGAAGTGCAATGAAGTGCAATGAAGTGCAATGAAGTGCAATGAAGTGCAATGAAGTGCAATGAAGTGCAATGAAGTGCAATGAAGTGCAATGAAGTGCAATGAAGTGCAATGAAGTGCAATGAAGTGCAATGAAGTGCAATGAAGTGCAATGAAGTGCAATGAAGTGCAATGAAGTGCAATGAAGTGCAATGAAATGCAATGAAGTGCAATGAAGTGCAATGAAGTGCAATGAAATGCAATGAAATGCAATGAAATGCAATGAAATGCAATGAAATGCAATGAAATGCAATGAAATGCAATGAAATGCAATGAAATGCAATGAAATGCAATGAAATGCAATGAAATGCAATGAAATGCAGTGAAATGCAATGAAATGCAATGAAATGCAATGAAATGCAATGAAATGCAATGAAATGCAATGAAATGCAATGAAATGCAATGAAATGCAATGAAATGCAATGAAATGCAATGAAATGCAATGAAATGCAATGAAATGCAATGAAATGCAATGAAATGCAATGAAATGCAATGAAATGCAATGAAATGCAATGAAATGCAATGAAATGCAAAGAAATGCAATGAAATGCAAAGAAATGCAATGAAATGCAATGAAATGCAATGAAATGCAATGAAATGCAATGAAATGCAATGAAATGCAATGAAATGCAATGAAATGCAATGAAATGCAATGAAATGCAATGAAATGCAATGAAATGCAATGAAATGCAATGAAATGCAATGAAATGCAATGAAATGCAATGTAATGCTATGAAATGCAATGAAATACAATGAAATGCAATGAAATGCAATGAAATGCAATGAAATGCAATGAAATGCAATGAAATGCAATGAAATGCAATGAAATGCAATGAAATGCAATGAAATGCAATGAAATGCAATGAAATGCAATGAAATGCAATGAAATGCAATGAAATGCAATGAAATGCAATGAAGTGCAATGAAGTGCAATGAAGTGCAATGAAGTGCAATGAAGTGCAATGAAGTGCAATGATTTGCAATGAAGTGCAATGATTTGCAATGAAGTGCAATGATTTGCAATGAAGTGCAATGAAGTGCAATGAAGTGCAATGAAGTGCAATGAAGTGCAATGAAGTGCAATGAAGTGCAATGAAGTGCAATGAAGTGCAATGAAGTGCAATGAAGTGCAATGAAGTGCAATGAAGTGCAATGAAGTGCAATGAAGTGCAATGAAATGCAATGAAGTGCAATGAAATGCAATGAAATGCAATGAAGTGCAATGAAGTGCAATGAAGTGCAATGAAGTGCAATGAAGTGCAATGAAGTGCAATGAAGTGCAATGAAGTGCAATGAAGTGCAATGAAGTGCAATGAAGTGCAATGAAGTGCAATGAAGTGCAATGAAGTGCAATGAAGTGCAATGAAGTGCAATGAAGTGCAATGAAGTGCAATGAAGTGCAATGAAGTGCAATGAAGTGCAATGAAGTGCAATGAAGTGCAATGAAGTGCAATGAAGTGCAATGAAGTGCAATGAAGTGCAATGAAGTGCAATGAAATGCAATGAAATGCAATGAAATGCAATGAAATGCAATGAAATGCAATGAAATGCAATGAAATGCAATGAAATGCAATGAAATGCAATGAAATGCAATGAAATGCAATGAAATGCAATGAAATGCAATGAAATGCAATGAAATGCAATGAAATGCAATGAAATGCAATGAAATGCAATGAAATGCAATGTAATGCAATGTAATGCAATGAAATGAAATGAAATGAAATGAAATGAAATGAAATGAAATGAAATGCAATGAAATGCAATGAAATGCAATGAAATGCAATGAAATGCAATGAAGTGCAATGAAGTGCAATGAAGTGCAATGAAGTGCAATGAAGTGCAATGAAGTGCAATGAAGTGCAATGAAGTGCAATGAAGTGCAATGAAGTGCAATGAAGTGCAATGAAGTGCAATGAAGTGCAATGAAGTGCAATGAAGTGCAATGAAGTGCAATGAAGTGCAATGAAGTGCAATGAAGTGCAATGAAGTGCAATGAAGTGCAATGAAGTGCAATGAAGTGCAATGAAGTGCAATGAAGTGCAATGAAGTGCAATGAAGTGCAATGAAGTGCAATGAAGTGCAATGAAGTGCAATGAAGTGCAATGAAGTGCAATGAAGTGCAATGAAATGCAATGAAATGCAATGAAATGCAATGAAATGCAATGAAATGCAATGAAGTGCAATGAAGTGCAATGAAGTGCAATGAAGTGCAATGAAGTGCAATGAAGTGCAATGAAGTGCAATGAAGTGCAATGAAGTGCAATGAAGTGCAATGAAGTGCAATGAAGTGCAATGAAGTGCAATGAAGTGCAATGAAGTGCAATGGAGTGGAGTGGAGTGGAGTGGAGTGGAGTGGAGTGGAGTGGAGTGGAGTGGAGTGGAGTGGAGTGGAGTGGAGTGGAGTGGAGTGGAGTGGAGTGGAGTGGAGTGGAGTGGAGTGGAGTGGAGTGGAGTGGAGTGGAGTGGAGTGGAGTGGAGTGGAGTGGAGTGGAGTGGAGTGCAGTGGAGTGGAGTGGAGTGCAGTGGAGTGGAGTGCAGTGGAGTGGAGTGCAGTGGAGTGGAGTGCAGTGGAGTGAATGGAATGGAATGGAATGCAATGAAATGCAATGAAATGCAATGAAATGCAATGAAATGCAATGAAATGCAATGAAATGCAATGAAATGCAATGAAATGCAATGAAATGCAATGAAATGCAATGAAATGCAATGAAATGCAATGAAATGCAATGAAATGCAATGAAATGCAATGAAATGCAATGAAATGCAATGAAATGCAATGAAATGCAATGAAATGCAATGAAATGCAATGAAATGCAATGAAATGCAATGAAATGCAATGAAATGCAATGAAATGCAATGAAATGCAATGAAATGCAATGAAATGCAATGAAATGCAATGAAATGCAATGAAGTGCAATGAAATGCAATGAAGTGCAATGAAGTGCAATGAAGTGCAATGAAGTGCAATGAAGTGCAATGAAGTGCAATGAAGTGCAATGAAGTGCAATGAAGTGCAATGAAGTGCAATGAAGTGCAATGAAGTGCAATGAAGTGCAATGAAGTGCAATGAAGTGCAATGAAGTGCAATGAAGTGCAATGAAGTGCAATGAAGTGCAATGAAGTGCAATGAAGTGCAATGAAGTGCAAAGAAGTGCAATGAACTGCAATGAAATGCAATGAAATGCAATGAAATGCAATGAAATGCAATGAAATGCAATGAAATGCAATGAAATGCAATGAAATGCAATGAAATGCAATGAAATGCAATGAAATGCAATGAAATGCAATGAAATGCAATGAAATGCAATGAAATGCAATGAAATGCAATGAAATGCAATGAAATGCAATGAAATGCAATGAAATGCAATGAAATGCAATGAAATGCAATGAAATGCAATGAAATGCAATGAAATGCAATGAAATGCAATGAAATGCAATGTAATGCAATGTAATGCAATGAAATGAAATGAAATGAAATGAAATGAAATGAAATGAAATGAAATGAAATGCAATGAAATGCAATGAAATGCAATGAAATGCAATGAAATGCAATGAAATGCAATGAAGTGCAATGAAGTGCAATGAAGTGCAATGAAGTGCAATGAAGTGCAATGAAGTGCAATGAAGTGCAATGAAGTGCAATGAATTGCAATGAAGTGCAATGAAGTGCAATGAAGTGCAATGAAGTGCAATGAAGTGCAATGAAGTGCAATGAAGTGCAATGAAGTGCAATGAAGTGCAATGAAGTGCAATGAAGTGCAATGAAGTGCAATGAAGTGCAATGAAGTGCAATGAAGTGCAATGAAGTGCAATGAAGTGCAATGAAGTGCAATGAAGTGCAATGAAGTGCAATGAAATGCAATGAAATGCAATGAAATGCAATGAAATGCAATGAAATGCAATGAAATGCAATGAAATGCAATGAAATGCAATGAAATGCAATGAAATGCAGTGAAATGCAATGAAATGCAATGAAATGCAATGAAATGCAATGAAATGCAATGAAATGCAATGAAATGCAATGAAATGCAATGAAATGCAATGAAATGCAATGAAATGCAATGAAATGCAATGAAATGCAATGAAATGCAATGAAATGCAATGAAATGCAATGAAATGCAATGAAATGCAATGAAATGCAATGAAATGCAATGAAATGCAATGAAATGCAAAGAAATGCAATGAAATGCAAAGAAATGCAATGAAATGCAATGAAATGCAATGAAATGCAATGAAATGCAATGAAATGCAATGAAATGCAATGAAATGCAATGAAATGCAATGAAATGCAATGAAATGCAATGAAATGCAATGAAATGCAATGAAATGCAATGAAATGCAATGAAATGCAATGAAATGCAATGAAATGCAATGAAATGAAATGAAATGCAATGAAGTGCAATGAAGTGCAATGAAGTGCAATGAAGTGCAATGAAGTGCAATGAAGTGCAATGAAGTGCAATGAAGTGCAATGAAGTGCAATGAAGTGCAATGAAGTGCAATGAAGTGCAATGAAGTGCAATGAAGTGCAATGAAGTGCAATGAAGTGCAATGAAGTGCAATGAAGTGCAATGAAGTGCAATGAAGTGCAATGAAGTGCAATGAAGTGCAATGAAGTGCAATGAAGTGCAATGAAGTGCAATGAAGTGCAATGAAGTGCAATGAAGTGCAATGAAGTGGAGTGGAGTGGAGTGGAGTGGAGTGGAGTGGAGTGGAGTGGAGTGGAGTGGAGTGGAGTGGAGTGGAGTGGAGTGGAGTGGAGTGGAGTGGAGTGGAATGGAAAGGAGTGGAATGGAATGGAGTGGAATGGAATGGAATGGAGTGGAATGAAATGGAATGAAATGAAATGAAATGAAATGCAATGAAATGCAATGAAATGCAATGAAATGCAATGAAATGCAATGAAATGCAATGAAATGCAATGAAATGCAATGAAATGCAATGAAATGCAATGAAATGCAATGAAATGCAATGAAATGCAATGAAATGCAATGAAATGCAATGAAATGCAATGAAATGCAATGAAATGCAATGAAATGCAATGAAATGCAATGAAATGCAATGAAATGCAATGAAATGCAATGAAATGCAATGAAATGCAATGAAATGCAATGAAATGCAATGAAATGCAATGAAATGCAATGAAATGCAATGAAATGCAATGAAATGCAATGAAATGCAATGAAATGCAATGAAATGCAATGAAATGCAATGAAATGCAATGAAATGCAATGAAATGCAATGAAATGCAATGAAATGCAATGAAATGCAATGAAATGCAATGAAATGCAATGAAATGCAATGAAATGCAATGAAACGCAATGAAACGCAATGAAACGCAATGAAACGCAATGAAACGCAATGAAACGCAATGAAACGCAATGAAACGCAATGAAACGCAATGAAACGCAATGAAACGCAATGAAACGCAATGAAACGCAATGAAACGCAATGAAACGCAATGAAACGCAATGAAACGCAATGAAACGCAATGAAACGCAATGAAACGCAATGAAACGCAATGAAACGCAATGAAACGCAATGAAACGCAATGAAACGCAATGAAACGCAATGAAACGCAATGAAACGCAATGAAACGCAATGAAACGCAATGAAATGCAATGAAATGCAATGAAATGCAATGAAATGCAATGAAATGCAATGAAATGCAATGAAATGCAATGAAATGCAATGAAATGCAATGAAATGCAATGAAATGCAATGAAATGCAATGAAATGCAATGAAATGCAATGAAATGCAATGAAATGCAATGAAATGCAATGAAATGCAATGAAATGCAATGAAATGCAATGAAATGCAATGAAATGCAATGAAATGCAATGAAATGCAATGAAATGCAATGAAATGCAATGAAATGCAATGAAATGCAATGAAATGCAATGAAATGCAATGAAATGCAATGAAATGCAATGAAATGCAATGAAATGCAATGAAATGCAATGAAATGCAATGAAATGCAATGAAATGCAATGAAATGCAATGAAATGCAATGAAATGCAATGAAATGCAATGAAATGCAATGAAATGCAATGAAATGCAATGAAATGCAATGAAATGCAATGAAATGCAATGAAATGCAATGAAATGCAATGAAATGCAATGAAATGCAATGAAATGCAATGAAATGCAATGAAATGCAATGAAATGCAATGAAATGCAATGAAATGCAATGAAATGCAATGAAATGCAATGAAATGCAATGAAATGCAATGAAATGCAATGAAACGCAATGAAACGCAATGAAACGCAATGAAACGCAATGAAACGCAATGAAACGCAATGAAACGCAATGAAACGCAATGAAACGCAATGAAACGCAATGAAACGCAATGAAACGCAATGAAACGCAATGAAACGCAATGAAACGCAATGAAATGCAATGAAATGCAATGAAATGCAATGAAATGCAATGAAATGCAATGAAATGCAATGAAATGCAATGAAATGCAATGAAATGCAATGAAATGCAATGAAATGCAATGAAATGCAATGAAATGCAATGAAATGCAATGAAATGCAATGAAATGCAATGAAATGCAATGAAATGCAATGAAATGCAATGAAATGCAATGAAATGCAATGAAATGCAATGAAATGCAATGAAATGCAATGAAATGCAATGAAATGCAATGAAATGCAATGAAATGCAATGAAATGCAATGTAATGCAATGTAATGCAATGAAATGAAATGAAATGAAATGAAATGAAATGAAATGCAATGAAATGCAATGAAATGCAATGAAATGCAATGAAATGCAATGAAATGCAATGAAATGCAATGAAATGCAATGAAGTGCAATGAAGTGCAATGAAGTGCAATGAAGTGCAATGAAGTGCAATGAAGTGCAATGAAGTGCAATGAAGTGCAATGAAGTGCAATGAAGTGCAATGAAGTGCAATGAAGTGCAATGAAGTGCAATGAAGTGCAATGAAGTGCAATGAAGTGCAATGAAGTGCAATGAAGTGCAATGAAGTGCAATGAAGTGCAATGAAGTGCAATGAAGTGCAATGAAGTGCAATGAAGTGCAATGAAGTGCAATGAAGTGCAATGAAGTGCAATGAAGTGCAATGAAGTGCAATGAAGTGCAATGAAGTGCAATGAAGTGCAATGAAGTGCAATGAAGTGCAATGAAGTGCAATGAAGTGCAATGAAGTGCAATGAAGTGCAATGAAGTGCAATGAAGTGCAATGAAGTGCAATGAAGTGCAATGAAATGCAATGAAATGCAATGAAATGCAATGAAATGCAATGAAATGCAATGAAATGCAATGAAGTGCAATGAAGTGCAATGAAGTGCAATGAAGTGCAATGAAGTGCAATGAAGTGCAATGAAGTGCAATGAAGTGCAATGAAGTGCAATGAAGTGCAATGAAGTGCAATGAAGTGCAATGAAGTGCAATGAAGTGCAATGAAGTGCAATGGAGTGGAGTGGAGTGGAGTGGAGTGGAGTGGAGTGGAGTGGAGTGGAGTGGAGTGGAGTGGAGTGGAGTGGAGTGGAGTGGAGTGGAGTGGAGTGGAGTGGAGTGGAGTGGAGTGGAGTGGAGTGGAGTGGAGTGGAGTGGAGTGGAGTGGAGTGCAGTGGAGTGGAGTGCAGTGGAGTGGAGTGCAGTGGAGTGGAGTGCAGTGGAGTGAATGGAATGGAATGGAATGCAATGAAATGCAATGAAATGCAATGAAATGCAATGAAATGCAATGAAATGCAATGAAATGCAATGAAATGCAATGAAATGCAATGAAATGCAATGAAATGCAATGAAATGCAATGAAATGCAATGAAATGCAATGAAATGCAATGAAATGCAATGAAATGCAATGAAATGCAATGAAATGCAATGAAATGCAATGAAATGCAATGAAATGCAATGAAATGCAATGAAATGCAATGAAATGCAATGAAATGCAATGAAATGCAATGAAATGCAATGAAATGCAATGAAATGCAATGAAATGCAATGAAATGCAATGAAATGCAATGAAATGCAATGAAATGCAATGAAATGCAATGAAATGCAATGAAATGCAATGAAATGCAATGAAATGCAATGAAATGCAATGAAATGCAATGAAATGCAATGAAATGCAATGAAATGCAATGAAATGCAATGAAATGCAATGAAATGCAATGAAATGCAATGAAATGCAATGAAATGCAATGAAATGCAATGAAATGCAATGAAATGCAATGAAATGCAATGAAATGCAATGAAATGCAATGAAATGCAATGAAGTGCAATGAAATGCAATGAAGTGCAATGAAGTGCAATGAAGTGCAATGAAGTGCAATGAAGTGCAATGAAGTGCAATGAAGTGCAATGAAGTGCAATGAAGTGCAATGAAGTGCAATGAAGTGCAATGAAGTGCAATGAAGTGCAATGAAGTGCAATGAAGTGCAATGAAGTGCAATGAAGTGCAATGAAGTGCAATGAAGTGCAATGAAGTGCAATGAAGTGCAATGAAGTGCAATGAAGTGCAATGAACTGCAATGAAATGCAATGAAATGCAATGAAATGCAATGAAATGCAATGAAATGCAATGAAATGCAATGAAATGCAATGAAATGCAATGAAATGCAATGAAATGCAATGAAATGCAATGAAATGCAATGAAATGCAATGAAATGCAATGAAATGCAATGAAATGCAATGAAATGCAATGAAATGCAATGAAATGCAATGAAATGCAATGAAATGCAATGAAATGCAATGAAATGCAATGAAATGCAATGAAATGCAATGAAATGCAATGAAATGCAATGTAATGCAATGTAATGCAATGAAATGAAATGAAATGAAATGAAATGAAATGAAATGAAATGCAATGAAATGCAATGAAATGCAATGAAATGCAATGAAGTGCAATGAAGTGCAATGAAGTGCAATGAAGTGCAATGAAGTGCAATGAAGTGCAATGAAGTGCAATGAAGTGCAATGAAGTGCAATGAAGTGCAATGAAGTGCAATGAAGTGCAATGAAGTGCAATGAAGTGCAATGAAGTGCAATGAAGTGCAATGAAGTGCAATGAAGTGCAATGAAGTGCAATGAAGTGCAATGAAGTGCAATGAAGTGCAATGAAGTGCAATGAAGTGCAATGAAATGCAATGAAGTGCAATGAAGTGCAATGAAGTGCAATGAAATGCAATGAAATGCAATGAAATGCAATGAAATGCAATGAAATGCAATGAAATGCAATGAAATGCAATGAAATGCAATGAAATGCAATGAAATGCAATGAAATGCAATGAAATGCAATGAAATGCAGTGAAATGCAATGAAATGCAATGAAATGCAATGAAATGCAATGAAATGCAATGAAATGCAATGAAATGCAATGAAATGCAATGAAATGCAATGAAATGCAATGAAATGCAATGAAATGCAATGAAATGCAATGAAATGCAATGAAATGCAATGAAATGCAATGAAATGCAATGAAATGCAATGAAATGCAATGAAATGCAATGAAATGCAATGAAATGCAATGAAATGCAAAGAAATGCAATGAAATGCAAAGAAATGCAATGAAATGCAATGAAATGCAATGAAATGCAATGAAATGCAATGAAATGCAATGAAATGCAATGAAATGCAATGAAATGCAATGAAATGCAATGAAATGCAATGAAATGCAATGAAATGCAATGAAATGCAATGAAATGCAATGAAATGCAATGAAATGCAATGTAATGCTATGAAATGCAATGAAATACAATGAAATGCAATGAAATGCAATGAAATGCAATGAAATGCAATGAAATGCAATGAAATGCAATGAAATGCAATGAAATGCAATGAAATGCAATGAAATGCAATGAAATGCAATGAAATGCAATGAAATGCAATGAAATGCAATGAAATGCAATGAAATGCAATGAAGTGCAATGAAGTGCAATGAAGTGCAATGAAGTGCAATGAAGTGCAATGAAGTGCAATGATTTGCAATGAAGTGCAATGATTTGCAATGAAGTGCAATGATTTGCAATGAAGTGCAATGAAGTGCAATGAAGTGCAATGAAGTGCAATGAAGTGCAATGAAGTGCAATGAAGTGCAATGAAGTGCAATGAAGTGCAATGAAGTGCAATGAAGTGCAATGAAGTGCAATGAAGTGCAATGAAGTGCAATGAAATGCAATGAAGTGCAATGAAATGCAATGAAATGCAATGAAGTGCAATGAAGTGCAATGAAGTGCAATGAAGTGCAATGAAGTGCAATGAAGTGCAATGAAGTGCAATGAAGTGCAATGAAGTGCAATGAAGTGCAATGAAGTGCAATGAAGTGCAATGAAGTGCAATGAAGTGCAATGAAGTGCAATGAAGTGCAATGAAGTGCAATGAAGTGCAATGAAGTGCAATGAAGTGCAATGAAGTGCAATGAAGTGCAATGAAGTGCAATGAAGTGCAATGAAGTGCAATGAAGTGCAATGAAGTGCAATGAAATGCAATGAAATGCAATGAAATGCAATGAAATGCAATGAAATGCAATGAAATGCAATGAAATGCAATGAAATGCAATGAAATGCAATGAAATGCAATGAAATGCAATGAAATGCAATGAAATGCAATGAAATGCAATGAAATGCAATGAAATGCAATGAAATGCAATGAAATGCAATGAAATGCAATGTAATGCAATGTAATGCAATGAAATGAAATGAAATGAAATGAAATGAAATGAAATGAAATGAAATGCAATGAAATGCAATGAAATGCAATGAAATGCAATGAAATGCAATGAAGTGCAATGAAGTGCAATGAAGTGCAATGAAGTGCAATGAAGTGCAATGAAGTGCAATGAAGTGCAATGAAGTGCAATGAAGTGCAATGAAGTGCAATGAAGTGCAATGAAGTGCAATGAAGTGCAATGAAGTGCAATGAAGTGCAATGAAGTGCAATGAAGTGCAATGAAGTGCAATGAAGTGCAATGAAGTGCAATGAAGTGCAATGAAGTGCAATGAAGTGCAATGAAGTGCAATGAAGTGCAATGAAGTGCAATGAAGTGCAATGAAGTGCAATGAAGTGCAATGAAGTGCAATGAAGTGCAATGAAGTGCAATGAAGTGCAATGAAGTGCAATGAAATGCAATGAAATGCAATGAAATGCAATGAAATGCAATGAAATGCAATGAAGTGCAATGAAGTGCAATGAAGTGCAATGAAGTGCAATGAAGTGCAATGAAGTGCAATGAAGTGCAATGAAGTGCAATGAAGTGCAATGAAGTGCAATGAAGTGCAATGAAGTGCAATGAAGTGCAATGAAGTGCAATGAAGTGCAATGGAGTGGAGTGGAGTGGAGTGGAGTGGAGTGGAGTGGAGTGGAGTGGAGTGGAGTGGAGTGGAGTGGAGTGGAGTGGAGTGGAGTGGAGTGGAGTGGAGTGGAGTGGAGTGGAGTGGAGTGGAGTGGAGTGGAGTGGAGTGGAGTGGAGTGGAGTGGAGTGGAGTGCAGTGGAGTGGAGTGGAGTGCAGTGGAGTGGAGTGCAGTGGAGTGGAGTGCAGTGGAGTGGAGTGCAGTGGAGTGAATGGAATGGAATGGAATGCAATGAAATGCAATGAAATGCAATGAAATGCAATGAAATGCAATGAAATGCAATGAAATGCAATGAAATGCAATGAAATGCAATGAAATGCAATGAAATGCAATGAAATGCAATGAAATGCAATGAAATGCAATGAAATGCAATGAAATGCAATGAAATGCAATGAAATGCAATGAAATGCAATGAAATGCAATGAAATGCAATGAAATGCAATGAAATGCAATGAAATGCAATGAAATGCAATGAAATGCAATGAAATGCAATGAAATGCAATGAAATGCAATGAAATGCAATGAAATGCAATGAAATGCAATGAAATGCAATGAAGTGCAATGAAATGCAATGAAGTGCAATGAAGTGCAATGAAGTGCAATGAAGTGCAATGAAGTGCAATGAAGTGCAATGAAGTGCAATGAAGTGCAATGAAGTGCAATGAAGTGCAATGAAGTGCAATGAAGTGCAATGAAGTGCAATGAAGTGCAATGAAGTGCAATGAAGTGCAATGAAGTGCAATGAAGTGCAATGAAGTGCAATGAAGTGCAATGAAGTGCAATGAAGTGCAAAGAAGTGCAATGAACTGCAATGAAATGCAATGAAATGCAATGAAATGCAATGAAATGCAATGAAATGCAATGAAATGCAATGAAATGCAATGAAATGCAATGAAATGCAATGAAATGCAATGAAATGCAATGAAATGCAATGAAATGCAATGAAATGCAATGAAATGCAATGAAATGCAATGAAATGCAATGAAATGCAATGAAATGCAATGAAATGCAATGAAATGCAATGAAATGCAATGAAATGCAATGAAATGCAATGAAATGCAATGAAATGCAATGTAATGCAATGTAATGCAATGAAATGAAATGAAATGAAATGAAATGAAATGAAATGAAATGAAATGAAATGCAATGAAATGCAATGAAATGCAATGAAATGCAATGAAATGCAATGAAATGCAATGAAGTGCAATGAAGTGCAATGAAGTGCAATGAAGTGCAATGAAGTGCAATGAAGTGCAATGAAGTGCAATGAAGTGCAATGAATTGCAATGAAGTGCAATGAAGTGCAATGAAGTGCAATGAAGTGCAATGAAGTGCAATGAAGTGCAATGAAGTGCAATGAAGTGCAATGAAGTGCAATGAAGTGCAATGAAGTGCAATGAAGTGCAATGAAGTGCAATGAAGTGCAATGAAGTGCAATGAAGTGCAATGAAGTGCAATGAAGTGCAATGAAGTGCAATGAAGTGCAATGAAATGCAATGAAATGCAATGAAATGCAATGAAATGCAATGAAATGCAATGAAATGCAATGAAATGCAGTGAAATGCAATGAAATGCAATGAAATGCAATGAAATGCAATGAAATGCAATGAAATGCAATGAAATGCAATGAAATGCAATGAAATGCAATGAAATGCAATGAAATGCAATGAAATGCAATGAAATGCAATGAAATGCAATGAAATGCAATGAAATGCAATGAAATGCAATGAAATGCAATGAAATGCAATGAAATGCAAAGAAATGCAATGAAATGCAAAGAAATGCAATGAAATGCAATGAAATGCAATGAAATGCAATGAAATGCAATGAAATGCAATGAAATGCAATGAAATGCAATGAAATGCAATGAAATGCAATGAAATGCAATGAAATGCAATGAAATGCAATGAAATGCAATGAAATGCAATGAAATGCAATGAAATGCAATGAAATGCAATGAAATGAAATGAAATGCAATGAAGTGCAATGAAGTGCAATGAAGTGCAATGAAGTGCAATGAAGTGCAATGAAGTGCAATGAAGTGCAATGAAGTGCAATGAAGTGCAATGAAGTGCAATGAAGTGCAATGAAGTGCAATGAAGTGCAATGAAGTGGAGTGGAGTGGAGTGGAGTGGAGTGGAGTGGAGTGGAGTGGAGTGGAGTGGAGTGGAGTGGAGTGGAGTGGAGTGGAGTGGAGTGGAGTGGAGTGGAATGGAAAGGAGTGGAATGGAATGGAGTGGAATGGAATGGAATGGAGTGGAATGAAATGGAATGAAATGAAATGAAATGAAATGCAATGAAATGCAATGAAATGCAATGAAATGCAATGAAATGCAATGAAATGCAATGAAATGCAATGAAATGCAATGAAATGCAATGAAATGCAATGAAATGCAATGAAATGCAATGAAATGCAATGAAATGCAATGAAATGCAATGAAATGCAATGAAATGCAATGAAATGCAATGAAATGCAATGAAATGCAATGAAATGCAATGAAATGCAATGAAATGCAATGAAATGCAATGAAATGCAATGAAATGCAATGAAATGCAATGAAATGCAATGAAATGCAATGAAATGCAATGAAATGCAATGAAATGCAATGAAATGCAATGAAATGCAATGAAATGCAATGAAATGCAATGAAATGCAATGAAATGCAATGAAATGCAATGAAATGCAATGAAATGCAATGAAATGCAATGAAATGCAATGAAATGCAATGAAATGCAATGAAATGCAATGAAATGCAATGAAATGCAATGAAATGCAATGAAACGCAATGAAACGCAATGAAACGCAATGAAACGCAATGAAACGCAATGAAACGCAATGAAACGCAATGAAACGCAATGAAACGCAATGAAACGCAATGAAACGCAATGAAACGCAATGAAACGCAATGAAACGCAATGAAACGCAATGAAACGCAATGAAACGCAATGAAACGCAATGAAACGCAATGAAACGCAATGAAACGCAATGAAACGCAATGAAACGCAATGAAACGCAATGAAACGCAATGAAACGCAATGAAACGCAATGAAACGCAATGAAACGCAATGAAACGCAATGAAACGCAATGAAATGCAATGAAATGCAATGAAATGCAATGAAATGCAATGAAATGCAATGAAATGCAATGAAATGCAATGAAATGCAATGAAATGCAATGAAATGCAATGAAATGCAATGAAATGCAATGAAATGCAATGAAATGCAATGAAATGCAATGAAATGCAATGAAATGCAATGAAATGCAATGAAATGCAATGAAATGCAATGAAATGCAATGAAATGCAATGAAATGCAATGAAATGCAATGAAATGCAATGAAATGCAATGAAATGCAATGAAATGCAATGAAATGCAATGAAATGCAATGAAATGCAATGAAATGCAATGAAATGCAATGAAATGCAATGAAATGCAATGAAATGCAATGAAATGCAATGAAATGCAATGAAATGCAATGAAATGCAATGAAATGCAATGAAATGCAATGAAATGCAATGAAATGCAATGAAATGCAATGAAATGCAATGAAATGCAATGAAATGCAATGAAATGCAATGAAATGCAATGAAATGCAATGAAATGCAATGAAATGCAATGAAATGCAATGAAATGCAATGAAACGCAATGAAACGCAATGAAACGCAATGAAACGCAATGAAACGCAATGAAACGCAATGAAACGCAATGAAACGCAATGAAACGCAATGAAACGCAATGAAACGCAATGAAACGCAATGAAACGCAATGAAACGCAATGAAACGCAATGAAACGCAATGAAACGCAATGAAACGCAATGAAACGCAATGAAACGCAATGAAACGCAATGAAACGCAATGAAACGCAATGAAACGCAATGAAACGCAATGAAACGCAATGAAACGCAATGAAACGCAATGAAACGCAATGAAACGCAATGAAACGCAATGAAATGCAATGAAATGCAATGAAATGCAATGAAATGCAATGAAATGCAATGAAATGCAATGAAATGCAATGAAATGCAATGAAATGCAATGAAATGCAATGAAATGCAATGAAATGCAATGAAATGCAATGAAATGCAATGAAATGCAATGAAATGCAATGAAATGCAATGAAATGCAATGAAATGCAATGAAATGCAATGAAATGCAATGAAATGCAATGAAATGCAATGTAATGCAATGTAATGCAATGAAATGAAATGAAATGAAATGAAATGAAATGAAATGAAATGAAATGCAATGAAATGCAATGAAATGCAATGAAATGCAATGAAATGCAATGAAATGCAATGAAATGCAATGAAATGCAATGAAGTGCAATGAAGTGCAATGAAGTGCAATGAAGTGCAATGAAGTGCAATGAAGTGCAATGAAGTGCAATGAAGTGCAATGAAGTGCAATGAAGTGCAATGAAATGCAATGAAGTGCAATGAAGTGCAATGAAGTGCAATGAAGTGCAATGAAGTGCAATGAAGTGCAATGAAGTGCAATGAAGTGCAATGAAGTGCAATGAAGTGCAATGAAGTGCAATGAAGTGCAATGAAGTGCAATGAAGTGCAATGAAGTGCAATGAAGTGCAATGAAGTGCAATGAAGTGCAATGAAGTGCAATGAAGTGCAATGAAGTGCAATGAAGTGCAATGAAGTGCAATGAAGTGCAATGAAGTGCAATGAAGTGCAATGAAATGCAATGAAATGCAATGAAATGCAATGAAATGCAATGAAATGCAATGAAATGCAATGAAGTGCAATGAAGTGCAATGAAGTGCAATGAAGTGCAATGAAGTGCAATGAAGTGCAATGAAGTGCAATGAAGTGCAATGAAGTGCAATGAAGTGCAATGAAGTGCAATGAAGTGCAATGAAGTGCAATGAAGTGCAATGAAGTGCAATGGAGTGGAGTGGAGTGGAGTGGAGTGGAGTGGAGTGGAGTGGAGTGGAGTGGAGTGGAGTGGAGTGGAGTGGAGTGGAGTGGAGTGGAGTGGAGTGGAGTGGAGTGGAGTGGAGTGGAGTGGAGTGGAGTGGAGTGGAGTGGAGTGGAGTGGAGTGCAGTGGAGTGGAGTGGAGTGCAGTGGAGTGGAGTGCAGTGGAGTGGAGTGCAGTGGAGTGGAGTGGAGTGCAGTGGAGTGAATGGAATGGAATGGAATGCAATGAAATGCAATGAAATGCAATGAAATGCAATGAAATGCAATGAAATGCAATGAAATGCAATGAAATGCAATGAAATGCAATGAAATGCAATGAAATGCAATGAAATGCAATGAAATGCAATGAAATGCAATGAAATGCAATGAAATGCAATGAAATGCAATGAAATGCAATGAAATGCAATGAAATGCAATGAAATGCAATGAAATGCAATGAAATGCAATGAAATGCAATGAAATGCAATGAAATGCAATGAAATGCAATGAAATGCAATGAAATGCAATGAAGTGCAATGAAATGCAATGAAGTGCAATGAAGTGCAATGAAGTGCAATGAAGTGCAATGAAGTGCAATGAAGTGCAATGAAGTACAATGAAGTGCAATGAAGTGCAATGAAGTGCAATGAAGTGCAATGAAGTGCAATGAAGTGCAATGAAGTGCAATGAAGTGCAATGAAGTGCAATGAAGTGCAATGAAGTGCAATGAAGTGCAATGAAGTGCAATGAAGTGCAATGAAGTGCAATGAAGTGCAATGAACTGCAATGAAATGCAATGAAATGCAATGAAATGCAATGAAATGCAATGAAATGCAATGAAATGCAATGAAATGCAATGAAATGCAATGAAATGCAATGAAATGCAATGAAATGCAATGAAATGCAATGAAATGCAATGAAATGCAATGAAATGCAATGAAATGCAATGAAATGCAATGAAATGCAATGAAATGCAATGAAATGCAATGAAATGCAATGAAATGCAATGAAATGCAATGAAATGCAATGAAATGCAATGAAATGCAATGAAATGCAATGAAATGCAATGAAATGCAATGTAATGCAATGTAATGCAATGAAATGAAATGAAATGAAATGAAATGAAATGAAATGAAATGAAATGCAATGAAATGCAATGAAATGCAATGAAATGCAATGAAGTGCAATGAAGTGCAATGAAGTGCAATGAAGTGCAATGAAGTGCAATGAAGTGCAATGAAGTGCAATGAAGTGCAATGAAGTGCAATGAAGTGCAATGAAGTGCAATGAAGTGCAATGAAGTGCAATGAAGTGCAATGAAGTGCAATGAAGTGCAATGAAGTGCAATGAAGTGCAATGAAGTGCAATGAAGTGCAATGAAGTGCAATGAAGTGCAATGAAGTGCAATGAAGTGCAATGAAGTGCAATGAAGTGCAATGAAGTGCAATGAAATGCAATGAAGTGCAATGAAGTGCAATGAAGTGCAATGAAATGCAATGAAATGCAATGAAATGCAATGAAATGCAATGAAATGCAATGAAATGCAATGAAATGCAATGAAATGCAATGAAATGCAATGAAATGCAATGAAATGCAATGAAATGCAATGAAATGCAATGAAATGCAATGAAATGCAATGAAATGCAGTGAAATGCAATGAAATGCAATGAAATGCAATGAAATGCAATGAAATGCAATGAAATGCAATGAAATGCAATGAAATGCAATGAAATGCAATGAAATGCAATGAAATGCAATGAAATGCAATGAAATGCAATGAAATGCAATGAAATGCAATGAAATGCAATGAAATGCAATGAAATGCAATGAAATGCAATGAAATGCAATGAAATGCAAAGAAATGCAATGAAATGCAAAGAAATGCAATGAAATGCAATGAAATGCAATGAAATGCAATGAAATGCAATGAAATGCAATGAAATGCAATGAAATGCAATGAAATGCAATGAAATGCAATGAAATGCAATGAAATGCAATGAAATGCAATGAAATGCAATGAAATGCAATGAAATGCAATGAAATGCAATGAAATGCAATGAAATGCAATGAAATGCAATGAAATGCAATGTAATGCTATGAAATGCTATGAAATGCAATGAAATGCAATGAAATGCAATGAAATGCAATGAAATGCAATGAAATGCAATGAAATGCAATGAAATGCAATGAAATGCAATGAAATGCAATGAAATGCAATGAAATGCAATGAAATGCAATGAAATGCAATGAAATGCAATGAAATGCAATGAAATGCAATGAAATGCAATGAAATGCAATGAAATGCAATGAAGTGCAATGAAGTGCAATGAAGTGCAATGAAGTGCAATGAAGTGCAATGAAGTGCAATGAAGTGCAATGATTTGCAATGAAGTGCAATGATTTGCAATGAAGTGCAATGATTTGCAATGAAGTGCAATGAAGTGCAATGAAGTGCAATGAAGTGCAATGAAGTGCAATGAAGTGCAATGAAGTGCAATGAAGTGCAATGAAGTGCAATGAAGTGCAATGAAGTGCAATGAAGTGCAATGAAGTGCAATGAAGTGCAATGAAGTGCAATGAAGTGCAATGAAGTGCAATGAAATGCAATGAAGTGCAATGAAATGCAATGAAATGCAATGAAATGCAATGAAGTGCAATGAAGTGCAATGAAGTGCAATGAAGTGCAATGAAGTGCAATGAAGTGCAATGAAGTGCAATGAAGTGCAATGAAGTGCAATGAAGTGCAATGAAGTGCAATGAAGTGCAATGAAGTGCAATGAAGTGCAATGAAGTGCAATGAAGTGCAATGAAGTGCAATGAAGTGCAATGAAGTGCAATGAAGTGCAATGAAGTGCAATGAAGTGCAATGAAGTGCAATGAAGTGCAATGAAATGCAATGAAATGCAATGAAATGCAATGAAATGCAATGAAATGCAATGAAATGCAATGAAATGCAATGAAATGCAATGAAATGCAATGAAATGCAATGAAATGCAATGAAATGCAATGAAATGCAATGAAATGCAATGAAATGCAATGAAATGCAATGAAATGCAATGAAATGCAATGTAATGCAATGTAATGCAATGAAATGAAATGAAATGAAATGAAATGAAATGAAATGAAATGAAATGCAATGAAATGCAATGAAATGCAATGAAATGCAATGAAATGCAATGAAGTGCAATGAAGTGCAATGAAGTGCAATGAAGTGCAATGAAGTGCAATGAAGTGCAATGAAGTGCAATGAAGTGCAATGAAGTGCAATGAAGTGCAATGAAGTGCAATGAAGTGCAATGAAGTGCAATGAAGTGCAATGAAGTGCAATGAAGTGCAATGAAGTGCAATGAAGTGCAATGAAGTGCAATGAAGTGCAATGAAGTGCAATGAAGTGCAATGAAGTGCAATGAAGTGCAATGAAGTGCAATGAAGTGCAATGAAGTGCAATGAAGTGCAATGAAGTGCAATGAAGTGCAATGAAGTGCAATGAAGTGCAATGAAGTGCAATGAAGTGCAATGAAGTGCAATGAAGTGCAATGAAGTGCAATGAAGTGCAATGAAATGCAATGAAATGCAATGAAATGCAATGAAATGCAATGAAGTTCAATGAAGTGCAATGAAGTGCAATGAAGTGCAATGAAGTGCAATGAAGTGCAATGAAGTGCAATGAAGTGCAATGAAGTGCAATGAAGTGCAATGAAGTGCAATGAAGTGCAATGAAGTGCAATGAAGTGCAATGAAGTGGAGTGGAGTGGAGTGGAGTGGAGTGGAGTGGAGTGGAGTGGAGTGGAGTGGAGTGGAGTGGAGTGGAGTGGAGTGGAGTGGAGTGGAGTGGAGTGGAGTGGAGTGGAGTGGAGTGGAGTGGAGTGGAGTGGAGTGGAGTGGAGTGGAGTGGAGTGGAGTGGAGTGGAGTGGAGTGGAGTGGAGTGGAGTGGAGTGGAGTGCAGTGGAGTGGAGTGGAGTGCAGTGGAGTGGAGTGCAGTGGAGTGGAGTGCAGTGGAGTGGAGTGCAGTGGAGTGAATGGAATGGAATGGAATGCAATGAAATGCAATGAAATGCAATGAAATGCAATGAAATGCAATGAAATGCAATGAAATGCAATGAAATGCAATGAAATGCAATGAAATGCAATGAAATGCAATGAAATGCAATGAAATGCAATGAAATGCAATGAAATGCAATGAAATGCAATGAAATGCAATGAAATGCAATGAAATGCAATGAAATGCAATGAAATGCAATGAAATGCAATGAAATGCAATGAAATGCAATGAAATGCAATGAAATGCAATGAAATGCAATGAAGTGCAATGAAGTGCAATGAAGTGCAATGAAGTGCAATGAAGTGCAATGAAGTGCAATGAAGTGCAATGAAGTGCAATGAAGTGCAATGAAGTGCAATGAAGTGCAATGAAGTGCAATGAAGTGCAATGAAGTGCAATGAAGTGCAATGAAGTGCAATGAAGTGCAATGAAGTGCAATGAAGTGCAATGAAGTGCAATGAAGTGCAATGAAGTGCAATGAAGTGCAAAGAAGTGCAATGAACTGCAATGAAATGCAATGAAATGCAATGAAATGCAATGAAATGCAATGAAATGCAATGAAATGCAATGAAATGCAATGAAATGCAATGAAATGCAATGAAATGCAATGAAATGCAATGAAATGCAATGAAATGCAATGAAATGCAATGAAATGCAATGAAATGCAATGAAATGCAATGAAATGCAATGAAATGCAATGAAATGCAATGAAATGCAATGAAATGCAATGAAATGCAATGAAATGCAATGAAATGCAATGTAATGCAATGTAATGCAATGAAATGAAATGAAATGAAATGAAATGAAATGAAATGAAATGAAATGCAATGAAATGCAATGAAATGCAATGAAATGCAATGAAATGCAATGAAATGCAATGAAGTGCAATGAAGTGCAATGAAGTGCAATGAAGTGCAATGAAGTGCAATGAAGTGCAATGAATTGCAATGAAGTGCAATGAAGTGCAATGAAGTGCAATGAAGTGCAATGAAGTGCAATGAAGTGCAATGAAGTGCAATGAAGTGCAATGAAGTGCAATGAAGTGCAATGAAGTGCAATGAAGTGCAATGAAGTGCAATGAAGTGCAATGAAGTGCAATGAAGTGCAATGAAGTGCAATGAAGTGCAATGAAGTGCAATGAAGTGCAATGAAGTGCAATGAAGTGCAATGAAGTGCAATGAAATGCAATGAAATGCAATGAAATGCAATGAAATGCAATGAAATGCAATGAAATGCAATGAAATGCAATGAAATGCAATGAAATGCAATGAAATGCAGTGAAATGCAATGAAATGCAATGAAATGCAATGAAATGCAATGAAATGCAATGAAATGCAATGAAATGCAATGAAATGCAATGAAATGCAATGAAATGCAATGAAATGCAATGAAATGCAATGAAATGCAATGAAATGCAATGAAATGCAATGAAATGCAATGAAATGCAATGAAATGCAATGAAATGCAATGAAATGCAATGAAATGCAATGAAATGCAATGAAATGCAATGAAATGCAAAGAAATGCAATGAAATGCAAAGAAATGCAATGAAATGCAATGAAATGCAATGAAATGCAATGAAATGCAATGAAATGCAATGAAATGCAATGAAATGCAATGAAATGCAATGAAATGCAATGAAATGCAATGAAATGCAATGAAATGCAATGAAATGCAATGAAATGCAATGAAATGCAATGAAATGCAATGAAATGCAATGAAATGCAATGAAATGCAATGAAATGCAATGTAATGCTATGAAATGCAATGAAATGCAATGAAATGCAATGAAATGCAATGAAATGCAATGAAATGCAATGAAATGCAATGAAATGCAATGAAATGCAATGAAATGCAATGAAATGCAATGAAATGCAATGAAATGCAATGAAATGCAATGAAATGCAATGAAATGCAATGAAATGCAATGAAATGCAATGAAGTGCAATGAAGTGCAATGAAGTGCAATGAAGTGCAATGAAGTGCAATGAAGTGCAATGATTTGCAATGAAGTGCAATGATTTGCAATGAAGTGCAATGATTTGCAATGAAGTGCAATGAAGTGCAATGAAGTGCAATGAAGTGCAATGAAGTGCAATGAAGTGCAATGAAGTGCAATGAAGTGCAATGAAGTGCAATGAAGTGCAATGAAGTGCAATGAAGTGCAATGAAGTGCAATGAAGTGCAATGAAGTGCAATGAAGTGCAATGAAGTGCAATGAAGTGCAATGAAGTGCAATGAAGTGCAATGAAATGCAATGAAATGCAATGAAATGCAATGAAATGCAATGAAATGCAATGAAATGCAATGAAATGCAATGAAATGCAATGAAATGCAATGAAATGCAATGAAATGCAATGAAATGCAATGAAATGCAATGAAATGCAATGAAATGCAATGAAATGCAATGAAATGCAATGAAATGCAATGAAATGCAATGAAATGCAATGAAATGCAATGAAATGCAATGAAATGCAATGAAATGCAATGAAATGCAATGAAATGCAATGAAATGCAATGAAATGCAATGAAATGCAATGAAATGCAATGAAATGCAATGAAATGCAATGAAATGCAATGAAATGCAATGAAATGCAATGAAATGCAATGAAATGCAATGAAATGAAATGAAATGCAATGAAGTGCAATGAAGTGCAATGAAGTGCAATGAAGTGCAATGAAGTGCAATGAAGTGCAATGAAGTGCAATGAAGTGCAATGAAGTGCAATGAAGTGCAATGAAGTGCAATGAAGTGCAATGAAGTGCAATGAAGTGCAATGAAGTGCAATGAAGTGCAATGAAGTGCAATGAAGTGCAATGAAGTGCAATGAAGTGCAATGAAGTGCAATGAAGTGGAGTGGAGTGGAGTGGAGTGGAGTGGAGTGGAGTGGAGTGGAATGGAAAGGAGTGGAATGGAATGGAGTGGAATGGAATGGAATGGAGTGGAATGAAATGGAATGAAATGAAATGAAATGAAATGCAATGAAATGCAATGAAATGCAATGAAATGCAATGAAATGCAATGAAATGCAATGAAATGCAATGAAATGCAATGAAATGCAATGAAATGCAATGAAATGCAATGAAATGCAATGAAATGCAATGAAATGCAATGAAATGCAATGAAATGCAATGAAATGCAATGAAATGCAATGAAATGCAATGAAATGCAATGAAATGCAATGAAATGCAATGAAATGCAATGAAATGCAATGAAATGCAATGAAATGCAATGAAATGCAATGAAATGCAATGAAATGCAATGAAATGCAATGAAATGCAATGAAATGCAATGAAATGCAATGAAATGCAATGAAATGCAATGAAATGCAATGAAATGCAATGAAATGCAATGAAATGCAATGAAATGCAATGAAATGCAATGAATTGCAATGAAATGCAATGAAATGCAATGAAATGCAATGAAATGCAATGAAATGCAATGAAATGCAATGAAATGCAATGAAGTGCAATGAAGTGCAATGAAGTGCAATGAAGTGCAATGAAGTGCAATGAAGTGCAATGAAGTGCAATGAAGTGCAATGAAGTGCAATGAAGTGCAATGAAATGCAATGAAATGCAATGAAATGCAATGAAATGCAATGAAATGCAATGAAATGCAATGAAATGCAATGAAATGCAATGAAATGCAATGAAATGCAATGAAATGCAATGAAATGCAATGAAATGCAATGAAATGCAATGAAATGCAATGAAATGCAATGAAATGCAATGAAATGCAATGAAATGCAATGAAATGCAATGAAATGCAATGAAATGCAATGAAATGCAATGAAATGCAATGAAATGCAATGAAATGCAATGAAATGCAATGAAATGCAATGAAATGCAATGAAATGCAATGAAATGCAATGAAATGCAATGAAATGCAATGAAATGCAATGAAATGCAATGAAATGCAATGAAATGCAATGAAATGCAATGAAATGCAATGAAATGCAATGAAATGCAATGAAATGCAATGAAATGCAATGAAATGCAATGAAATGCAATGAAATGCAATGAAATGCAATGAAATGCAATGAAATGCAATGAAATGCAATGAAATGCAATGAAATGCAATGAAATGCAATGAAATGCAATGAAATGCAATGAAATGCAATGAAATGCAATGAAATGCAATGAAATGCAATGAAATGCAATGAAATGCAATGAAATGCAATGAAATGCAATGAAATGCAATGAAATGCAATGAAATGCAATGAAATGCAATGAAATGCAATGAAATGCAATGAAATGCAATGAAATGCAATGAAATGCAATGAAATGCAATGAAATGCAATGAAATGCAATGAAATGCAATGAAATGCAATGAAATGCAATGAAATGCAATGAAATGCAATGAAATGCAATGAAATGCAATGAAATGCAATGAAATGCAATGAAATGCAATGAAATGCAATGAAATGCAATGAAATGCAATGAAATGCAATGAAATGCAATGAAATGCAATGAAATGCAATGAAATGCAATGAAATGCAATGAAATGCAATGAAATGCAATGAAATGCAATGAAATGCAATGAAATGCAATGAAATGCAATGAAATGCAATGTAATGCAATGTAATGCAATGAAATGAAATGAAATGCAATGTAATGCAATGTAATGCAATGAAATGAAATGAAATGCAATGAAATGCAATGAAATGCAATGAAATGCAATGAAATGCAATGAAATGCAATGAAATGCAATGAAATGCAATGAAATGCAATGAAATGCAATGAAATGCAATGAAATGCAATGAAATGCAATGAAATGCAATGAAATGCAATGAAATGCAATGAAATGCAATGAAATGCAATGAAATGCAATGAAATGCAATGAAATGCAATGAAATGCAATGAAATGCAATGAAATGCAATGAAATGCAATGAAATGCAATGAAATGCAATGAAATGCAATGAAATGCAATGAAATGCAATGAAATGCAATGAAATGCAATGAAATGCAATGAAATGCAATGAAATGCAATGAAATGCAATGAAATGCAATGAAATGCAATGAAATGCAATGAAATGCAATGAAATGCAATGAAATGCAATGAAATGCAATGAAATGCAATGAAATGCAATGAAATGCAATGAAATGCAATGAAATGCAATGAAATGCAATGAAATGCAATGAAATGCAATGAAATGCAATGAAATGCAATGAAATGCAATGAAATGCAATGAAATGCAATGAAATGCAATGAAATGCAATGAAATGCAATGAAATGCAATGAAATGCAATGAAATGCAATGAAATGCAATGAAATGCAATGAAATGCAATGTAATGCAATGTAATGCAATGAAATGAAATGAAATGAAATGAAATGAAATGAAATGAAATGAAATGCAATGAAATGCAATGAAATGCAATGAAATGCAATGAAATGCAATGAAATGCAATGAAATGCAATGAAGTGCAATGAAGTGCAATGAAGTGCAATGAAGTGCAATGAAGTGCAATGAAGTGCAATGAAGTGCAATGAATTGCAATGAAGTGCAATGAAGTGCAATGAAGTGCAATGAAGTGCAATGAAGTGCAATGAAGTGCAATGAAGTGCAATGAAGTGCAATGAAGTGCAATGAAGTGCAATGAAGTGCAATGAAGTGCAATGAAGTGCAATGAAGTGCAATGAAGTGCAATGAAGTGCAATGAAGTGCAATGAAGTGCAATGAAGTGCAATGAAGTGCAATGAAGTGCAATGAAGTGCAATGAAGTGCAATGAAGTGCAATGAAGTGCAATGAAGTGCAATGAAGTGCAATGAAGTGCAATGAAGTGCAATGAAGTGCAATGAAGTGCAATGAAGTGCAATGAAGTGCAATGAAGTGCAATGAAGTGCAATGAAGTGCAATGAAATGCAATGAAATGCAATGAAATGCAATGAAATGCAATGAAATACAATGAAATGCAATGAAGTGCAATGAAGTGCAATGAAGTGCAATGAAGTGCAATGAAGTGCAATGAAGTGCAATGAAGTGCAATGAAGTGCAATGAAGTGCAATGAAGTGCAATGAAGTGCAATGAAGTGCAATGAAGTGCAATGAAGTGCAATGAAGTGCAATGAAGTGCAATGAAGTGCAATGGAGTGGAGTGGAGTCGAGTGGAGTGGAGTGGAGTGGAGTGGAGTGGAGTGGAGTGGAGTGGAGTAGAGTGGAGTGGAGTGGAGTGGAGTGGAGTGGAGTGGAGTGGAGTGGAGTGGAGTGGAGTGGAGTGGAGTGGAGTGGAGTGGAGTGGAGTGGAGTGGAGTGCAGTGGAGTGGAGTGCAGTGGAGTGGAGTGCAGTGGAGTGGAGTGCAGTGGAGTGAATGGAATGGAATGGAATGCAATGAAATGCAATGAAATGCAATGAAATGCAATGAAATGCAATGAAATGCAATGAAATGCAATGAAATGCAATGAAATGCAATGAAATGCAATGAAATGCAATGAAATGCAATGAAATGCAATGAAATGCAATGAAATGCAATGAAATGCAATGAAATGCAATGAAATGCAATGAAATGCAATGAAATGCAATGAAATGCAATGAAATGCAATGAAATGCAATGAAATGCAATGAAATGCAATGAAATGCAATGAAATGCAATGAAATGCAATGAAATGCAATGAAATGCAATGAAATGCAATGAAATGCAATGAAATGCAATGAAATGCAATGAAATGCAATGAAATGCAATGAAATGCAATGAAATGCAATGAAATGCAATGAAATGCAATGAAATGCAATGAAATGCAATGAAATGCAATGAAATGCAATGAAATGCAATGAAATGCAATGAAATGCAATGAAATGCAATGAAATGCAATGAAATGCAATGAAATGCAATGAAATGCAATGAAGTGCAATGAAGTGCAATGAAGTGCAATGAAGTGCAATGAAGTGCAATGAAGTGCAATGAAGTGCAATGAAGTGCAATGAAGTGCAATGAAGTGCAATGAAGTGCAATGAAGTGCAATGAAGTGCAATGAAGTGCAATGAAGTGCAATGAAGTGCAATGAAGTGCAATGAAGTGCAATGAAGTGCAATGAAGTGCAATGAAGTGCAATGAAGTGCAATGAAGTGCAATGAAGTGCAATGAAGTGAAGTGCAATGAAGTGCAATGAAGTGCAATGAAGTGCAATGAAGTGCAATGAAGTGCAATGAAGTGCAATGAAGTGCAATGAAGTGCAATGAAGTGCAATGAAGTGCAATGAAGTGCAATGAAGTGCAATGAAGTGCAATGAAGTGCAATGAAGTGCAATGAAATGCAATGAAATGCAATGAAATGCAATGAAATGCAATGAAATGCAATGAAATGCAATGAAATGCAATGAAATGCAATGAAATGCAATGAAATGCAATGAAATGCAATGAAATGCAATGAAGTGCAATGAAGTGCAATGAAGTGCAATGAAGTGCAATGAAGTGCAATGAAGTGCAATGAAGTGCAATGAAGTGCAATGAATTGCAATGAAGTGCAATGAAGTGCAATGAAGTGCAATGAAGTGCAATGAAGTGCAATGAAGTGCAATGAAGTGCAATGAAGTGCAATGAAGTGCAATGAAGTGCAATGAAGTGCAATGAAGTGCAATGAAGTGCAATGAAGTGCAATGAAGTGCAATGAAGTGCAATGAAGTGCAATGAAGTGCAATGAAGTGCAATGAAGTGCAATGAAGTGCAATGAAGTGCAATGAAGTGCAATGAAGTGCAATGAAGTGCAATGAAGTGCAATGAAGTGCAATGAAATGCAATGAAATGCAATGAAATGCAATGAAATGCAATGAAATGCAATGAAATGCAATGAAGTGCAATGAAGTGCAATGAAGTGCAATGAAGTGCAATGAAGTGCAATGAAGTGCAATGAAGTGCAATGAAGTGCAATGAAGTGCAATGAAGTGCAATGAAGTGCAATGAAGTGCAATGAAGTGCAATGAAGTGCAATGAAGTGCAATGAAGTGCAATGAAGTGCAATGGAGTGGAGTGGAGTGGAGTGGAGTGGAGTGGAGTGGAGTGGAGTGGAGTGGAGTGGAGTGGAGTGGAGTGGAGTGGAGTGGAGTGGAGTGGAGTGGAGTGGAGTGGAGTGGAGTGGAGTGGAGTGGAGTGGAGTGGAGTGGAGTGGAGTGGAGTGGAGTGGAGTGGAGTGCAGTGCAGTGGAGTGGAGTGGAGTGGAGTGCAGTGGAGTGCAGTGGAGTGGAGTGCAGTGGAGTGGAGTGCAGTGGAGTGAATGGAATGGAATGGAATGGAATGGAATGGAATGGAATGGAATGGAATGGAATGGAATGGAATGGAATGGAATGGAATGGAATGGAATGGAATGGAATGGAATGGAATGGAATGGAATGGAATGGAATGGAATGGAATGGAATGGAATGGAATGGAATGGAATGGAATGGAATGGAATGGAATGGAATGGAATGGAATGGAATGGAATGGAATGGAATGGAATGAAATGAAATGAAATGAAATGGAATGGAATGGAATGGAATGGAATGGAATGGAATGGAATGGAATGAAATGGAATGGAATGGAATGGAATGGAATGAAATGGAATGGAATGAAATGGAATGGAATGAAATGAAATGGAATGAAATGAAATGAAATGAAATGGAATGGAATGGAATGAAATGAAATGGAATGAAATGAAATGAAATGAAATGAAATGCAATGAAATGCAATGAAATGCAATGAAATGCAATGAAATGCAATGAAATGCAATGAAATGCAATGAAATGCAATGAAATGCAATGAAATGCAATGAAATGCAATGAAATGCAATGAAATGCAATGAAATGCAATGAAATGCAATGAAATGCAATGAAATGCAATGAAATGCAAAGAAATGCAATGAAATGCAATGAAATGCAATGAAATGCAATGAAATGCAATGAAATGCAATGAAATGCAATGAAATGCAATGAAATGCAATGAAATGCAATGAAATGCAATGAAATGCAATGAAATGCAATGAAATGCAATGAAATGCAATGAAATGCAATGAAATGCAATGAAATGCAATGAAATGCAATGAAATGCAATGAAATGCAATGAAATGCAATGAAATGCAATGAAATGCAATGAAATGCAATGAAATGCAATGAAATGCAATGAAATGCAATGAAATGCAATGAAATGCAATGAAATGCAATGAAATGCAATGAAATGCAATGAAATGCAATGAAATGCAATGAAATGCAATGAAATGCAATGAAATGCAATGAAATGCAATGAAATGCAATGAAATGCAATGAAATGCAATGAAATGCAATGAAATGCAATGAAATGCAATGAAATGCAATGAAATGCAATGAAATGCAATGAAATGCAATGAAATGCAATGAAGTGCAATGAAGTGCAATGAAGTGCAATGAAGTGCAATGAAGTGCAATGAAGTGCAATGAAGTGCAATGAAGGCAATGAAGTGCAATGAAGTGCAATGAAGTGCAATGAAAGTGCAATGAAATGCAATGAAATGCAATGAAATGCAATGAAATGCAATGAAGTGCAATGAAGTGCAATGAAGTGCAATGAAGTGCAATGAAGTGCAATGAAGTGCAATGAAGTGCAATGAAGTGCAATGAAGTGCAATGAAGTGCAATGAAGTGCAATGAAGTGCAATGAAGTGCAATGAAGTGCAATGAAGTGCAATGAAGTGCAATGAAGTGCAATGAAGTGCAATGAAGTGCAATGAAGTGCAATGAAGTGCAATGAAGTGCAATGAAGTGCAATGAAGTGCAATGAAGTGCAATGAAGTGCAATGAAGTGCAATGAAGTGCAATGAAGTGCAATGAAGTGCAATGAAGTGCAATGAAGTGCAATGAAGTGCAATGAAGTGCAATGAAGTGCAATGAAGTGCAATGAAGTGCAATGAAGTGCAATGAAGTGCAATGAAGTGCAATGAAGTGCAATGAAGTGGAGTGGAGTGGAGTGGAGTGGAGTGGAGTGGAGTGGAGTGGAGTGGAGTGGAGTGGAGTGGAGTGGAGTGGAGTGGAGTGGAGTGGAGTGGAGTGGAGTGGAGTGGAGTGGAGTGGAGTGGAGTGGAGTGGAGTGGAGTGGAGTGGAGTGGAGTGGAGTGGAGTGGAGTGGAGTGGAGTGGAGTGGAGTGGAGTGGAGTGGAGTGGAGTGCAGTGCAGTGGAGTGGAGTGGAGTGCAGTGGAGTGCAGTGGAGTGGAGTGCAGTGGAGTGGAGTGCAGTGGAGTGGAGTGCAGTGGAGTGGAGTGCAGTGGAGTGAATGGAATGGAATGGAATGGAATGGAATGGAATGGAATGGAATGGAATGGAATGGAATGGAATGGAATGGAATGGAATGGAATGGAATGGAATGGAATGGAATGGAATGAAATGAAATGAAATGAAATGAAATGGAATGGAATGGAATGGAATGGAATGAAATGGAATGGAATGGAATGGAATGGAATGAAATGGAATGGAATGAAATGGAATGGAATGAAATGAAATGGAATGAAATGAAATGAAATGAAATGAAATGGAATGGAATGGAATGAAATGAAATGGAATGAAATGAAATGAAATGAAATGCAATGAAATGCAATGAAATGCAATGAAATGCAATGAAATGCAATGAAATGCAATGAAATGCAATGAAATGCAATGAAATGCAATGAAATGCAATGAAATGCAATGAAATGCAATGAAATGCAATGAAATGCAATGAAATGCAATGAAATGCAATGAAATGCAATGAAATGCAATGAAATGCAATGAAATGCAATGAAATGCAATGAAATGCAATGAAATGCAATGAAATGCAATGAAATGCAATGAAATGCAATGAAATGCAATGAAATGCAATGAAATGCAATGAAATGCAATGAAATGCAATGTAATGCAATGAAATGAAATGAAATGAAATGAAATGAAATGAAATGAAATGAAATGCAATGAAATGCAATGAAATGCAATGAAATGCAATGAAATGCAATGAAATGCAATGAAATGCAATGAAGTGCAATGAAGTGCAATGAAGTGCAATGAAGTGCAATGAAGTGCAATGAAGTGCAATGAAGTGCAATGAATTGCAATGAAGTGCAATGAAGTGCAATGAAGTGCAATGAAGTGCAATGAAGTGCAATGAAGTGCAATGAAGTGCAATGAAGTGCAATGAAGTGCAATGAAGTGCAATGAAGTGCAATGAAGTGCAATGAAGTGCAATGAAGTGCAATGAAGTGCAATGAAGTGCAATGAAGTGCAATGAAGTGCAATGAAGTGCAATGAAGTGCAATGAAGTGCAATGAAATGCAATGAAATGCAATGAAATGCAATGAAATGCAATGAAATGCAATGAAATGCAATGTAATGCAATGTAATGCAATGAAATGAAATGAAATGAAATGAAATGAAATGAAATGAAATGAAATGCAATGAAATGCAATGAAATGCAATGAAATGCAATGAAATGCAATGAAATGCAATGAAATGCAATGAAGTGCAATGAAGTGCAATGAAGTGCAATGAAGTGCAATGAAGTGCAATGAAGTGCAATGAAGTGCAATGAAGTGCAATGAAGTGCAATGAAGTGCAATGAAGTGCAATGAAGTGCAATGAAGTGCAATGAAGTGCAATGAAGTGCAATGAAGTGCAATGAAGTGCAATGAAGTGCAATGAAGTGGAGTGGAGTGGAGTGGAGTGGAGTGGAGTGGAGTGGAGTGGAGTGGAGTGGAGTGGAGTGGAGTGGAGTGGAGTGGAGTGGAGTGGAGTGGAGTGGAGTGGAGTGGAGTGGAGTGGAGTGGAGTGGAGTGGAGTGGAGTGGAGTGGAGTGGAGTGGAGTGGAGTGGAGTGGAGTGGAGTGGAGTGGAGTGGAGTGGAGTGGAGTGGAGTGGAGTGGAGTGCAGTGCAGTGGAGTGGAGTGGAGTGCAGTGGAGTGCAGTGGAGTGGAGTGCACTGGAGTGGAGTGCAGTGGAGTGGAGTGCAGTGGAGTGGAGTGCAGTGGAGTGAATGGAATGGAATGGAATGGAATGGAATGGAATGGAATGGAATGGAATGGAATGAAATGAAATGAAATGAAATGAAATGAAATGAAATGGAATGGAATGGAATGGAATGAAATGGAATGGAATGGAATGGAATGAAATGGAATGGAATGAAATGGAATGGAATGAAATGAAATGGAATGAAATGCAATGAAATGCAATGAAATGCAATGAAATGCAATGAAATGCAATGAAATGCAATGAAATGCAATGAAATGCAATGAAATGCAATGAAATGCAATGAAATGCAATGAAATGCAATGAAATGCAATGAAATGCAATGAAATGCAATGAAATGCAATGAAATGCAATGAAATGCAATGAAATGCAATGAAATGCAATGAAATGCAATGAAATGCAATGAAATGCAATGAAATGCAATGAAATGCAATGAAATGCAATGAAATGCAATGAAATGCAATGAAATGCAATGAAATGCAATGAAATGCAATGAAATGCAATGAAATGCAATGAAATGCAATGAAATGCAATGAAATGCAATGAAATGCAATGAAATGCAATGAAATGCAATGAAATGCAATGAAATGCAATGAAATGCAATGAAATGCAATGAAATGCAATGAAATGCAATGAAATGCAATGAAATGCAATGAAATGCAATGAAATGCAATGAAATGCAATGAAATGCAATGAAATGCAATGAAATGCAATGAAGTGCAATGAAGTGCAATGAAGTGCAATGAAGTGCAATGAAGTGCAATGAAGTGCAATGAAGTGCAATGAAGTGCAATGAAGTGCAATGAAGTGCAATGAAGTGCAATGAAGTGCAATGAAGTGCAATGAAGTGCAATGAAGTGCAATGAAGTGCAATGAAGTGCAATGAAGTGCAATGAAGTGAAATGAAGTGCAATGAAGTGCAATGAAGTGCAATGATGTGCAATGAAGTGCAATGAAGTGCAATGAAGTGCAATGAAGTGCAATGAAGTGCAATGAAGTGCAATGAAGTGCAATGAAGTGCAATGAAGTGCAATGAAGTGCAATGAAGTGCAATGAAGTGCAATGAAGTGCAATGAAGTGCAATGAAGTGCAATGAAGTGCAATGGAGTGGAGTGGAGTGGAGTGGAGTGGAGTGGAGTGGAGTGGAGTGGAGTGGAGTGGAGTGGAGTGGAGTGGAGTGGAGTGGAGTGGAGTGGAGTGGAGTGGAGTGGAGTGGAGTGGAGTGGAGTGGAGTGGAGTGGAGTGGAGTGGAGTGGAGTGGAGTGGAGTGGAGTGGAGTGGAGTGGAGTGGAGTGGAGTGGAGTGGAGTGCAGTGCAGTGGAGTGGAGTGGAGTGCAGTGGAGTGCAGTGGAGTGGAGTGCAGTGGAGTGGAGTGCAGTGGAGTGGAGTGCAGTGGAGTGGAGTGCAGTGGAGTGAATGGAATGGAATGGAATGGAATGGAATGGAATGGAATGGAATGGAATGGAATGGAATGGAATGGAATGGAATGGAATGGAATGGAATGGAATGGAATGGAATGGAATGGAATGAAATGAAATGAAATGAAATGAAATGGAATGGAATGGAATGGAATGAAATGGAATGGAATGAAATGAAATGGAATGAAATGAAATGAAATGAAATGAAATGAAATGGAATGGAATGGAATGAAATGAAATGGAATGAAATGAAATGAAATGAAATGCAATGAAATGCAATGAAATGCAATGAAATGCAATGAAATGCAATGAAATGCAATGAAATGCAATGAAATGCAATGAAATGCAATGAAATGCAATGAAATGCAATGAAATGCAATGAAATGCAATGAAATGCAATGAAATGCAATGAAATGCAATGAAATGCAAAGAAATGCAAAGAAATGCAATGAAATGCAATGAAATGCAATGAAATGCAATGAAATGCAATGAAATGCAATGAAATGCAATGAAATGCAATGAAATGCAATGAAATGCAATGAAATGCATTGAAATGCAATGAAATGCAATGAAATGCAATGAAATGCAATGAAATGCAATGAAATGCAATGAAATGCAATGAAATGCAATGAAGTGCAATGAAGTGCAATGAAGTGCAATGAAGTGCAATGAAGTGCAATGAAGTGCAATGAAGTGCAATGAAGTGCAATGATGTGCAATGAAGTGCAATGAAGTGCAATGAAGTGCAATGAAGTGCAATGAAGTGCAATGAAGTGCAATGAAGTGCAATGAAGTGCAATGAAGTGCAATGAAGTGCAATGAAGTGCAATGAAGTGCAATGAAGTGCAATGAAGTGCAATGAAGTGCAATGAAGTGCAATGAAGTGCAATGAAATGCAATGAAATGCAATGAAATGCAATGAAAGCAATGAAATGCAATGAAATGCAATGAAATGCAATGAAATGCAATGAAATGCAATGAAATGCAATGAAATGCAATGAAATGCAATGTAATGCAATGTAATGCAATGAAATGAAATGAAATGAAATGAAATGAAATGAAATGAAATGAAATGAAATGAAATGCAATGAAATGCAATGAAATGCAATGAAATGCAATGAAATGCAATGAAATGCAATGAAATGCAATGAAATGCAATGAAGTGCAATGAAGTGCAATGAAGTGCAATGAAGTGCAATGAAGTGCAATGAAGTGCAATGAAGTGCAATGAAGTGCAATGAAGTGCAATGAAGTGCAATGAAGTGCAATGAAGTGCAATGAAGTGCAATGAAGTGCAATGAAGTGCAATGAAGTGCAATGAAGTGCAATGAAGTGGAGTGGAGTGGAGTGGAGTGGAGTGGAGTGGAGTGGAGTGGAGTGGAGTGGAGTGGAGTGGAGTGGAGTGGAGTGGAGTGGAGTGGAGTGGAGTGGAGTGGAGTGGAGTGGAGTGGAGTGGAGTGGACTGGAGTGGAGTGGAGTGGAGTGGAGTGGAGTGGAGTGGAGTGGAGTGGAGTGGAGTGGAGTGGAGTGGAGTGCAGTGCAGTGGAGTGGAGTGGAGTGCAGTGGAGTGCAGTGGAGTGGAGTGCACTGGAGTGGAGTGCAGTGGAGTGGAGTGCAGTGGAGTGGAGTGCAGTGGAGTGAATGGAATGGAATGGAATGGAATGGAATGGAATGGAATGGAATGGAATGGAATGAAATGAAATGAAATGAAATGAAATGAAATGAAATGGAATGGAATGGAATGGAATGAAATGGAATGGAATGGAATGAAATGGAATGGAATGGAATGGAATGAAATGGAATGGAATGAAATGGAATGGAATGAAATGAAATGGAATGAAATGCAATGAAATGCAATGAAATGCAATGAAATGCAATGAAATGCAATGAAATGCAATGAAATGCAATGAAATGCAATGAAATGCAATGAAATGCAATGAAATGCAATGAAATGCAATGAAATGCAATGAAATGCAATGAAATGCAATGAAATGCAATGAAATGCAATGAAATGCAATGAAATGCAATGAAATGCAATGAAATGCAATGAAATGCAATGAAATGCAAAGAAATGCAAAGAAATGCAATGAAATGCAATGAAATGCAATGAAATGCAATGAAATGCAATGAAATGCAATGAAATGCAATGAAATGCAATGAAATGCAATGAAATGCAATGAAATGCAATGAAATGCAATGAAATGCAATGAAATGCAATGAAATGCAATGAAATGCAATGAAATGCAATGAAATGCAATGAAATGCAATGAAATGCAATGAAATGCAATGAAATGCAATGAAATGCAATGAAATGCAATGAAATGCAATGAAATGCAATGAAATGCAATGAAATGCAATGAAATGCAATGAAATGCAATGAAATGCAATGAAATGCAATGAAATGCAATGAAATGCAATGAAGTGCAATGAAGTGCAATGAAGTGCAATGAAGTGCAATGAAGTGCAATGAAGTGCAATGAAGTGCAATGAAGTGCAATGAAGTGCAATGAAGTGCAATGAAGTGCAATGAAGTGCAATGAAGTGCAATGAAGTGCAATGAAGTGCAATGAAGTGCAATGAAGTGCAATGAAGTGCAATGAAGTGCAATGAAGTGCAATGAAGTGCAATGAAGTGCAATGAAGTGCAATGAAGTGCAATGAAGTGCAATGAAGTGCAATGAAGTGCAATGAAGTGCAATGAAATGCAATGAAATGCAATGAAATGCAATGAAATGCAATGAAATGCAATGAAATGCAATGAAATGCAATGAAATGCAATGAAATGCAATGAAATGCAATGAAATGCAATGAAATGCAATGAAATGCAATGAAATGCAATGAAGTGCAATGAAGTGCAATGAAGTGCAATGAAGTGCAATGAAGTGCAATGAAGTGCAATGAAGTGCAATGAAGTGCAATGAAGTGCAATGAAGTGCAATGAAGTGCAATGAAGTGCAATGAAGTGCAATGAAGTGCAATGAAGTGAAATGAAGTGCAATGAAGTGCAATGAAGTGCAATGAAGTGCAATGAAGTGCAATGAAGTGCAATGAAGTGCAATGAAGTGCAATGAAGTGCAATGAAGTGCAATGAAGTGCAATGAAGTGCAATGAAGTGAAATGAAGTGCAATGAAGTGCAATGAAGTGCAATGAAGTGCAATGAAGTGCAATGAAGTGCAATGAAGTGCAATGAAGTGCAATGAAGTGCAATGAAGTGCAATGAAGTGAAATGAAGTGCAATGAAGTGCAATGAAGTGCAATGATGTGCAATGAAGTGCAATGAAGTGCAATGAAATGCAATGAAATGCAATGAAATGCAATGAAATGCAATGAAATGCAATGAAATGCAATGAAATGCAATGAAATGCAATGAAATGCAATGAAATGCAATGAAATGCAATGAAATGCAATGAAATGCAATGAAATGCAATGAAATGCAATGAAATGCAATGAAATGCAATGAAATGCAATGAAATGCAATGAAATGCAATGAAATGCAATGAAATGCAATGAAATGCAATGAAATGCAATGAAATGCAATGAAATGCAATGAAATGCAATGAAATGCAATGAAATGCAATGAAATGCAATGAAATGCAATGAAATGCAATGAAATGCAATGAAATGCAATGAAATGCAATGAAATGCAATGAAATGCAATGAAATGCAATGAAATGCAATGAAATGCAATGAAATGCAATGAAATGCAATGAAGTGCAATGAAGTGCAATGAAGTGCAATGAAGTGCAATGAAGTGCAATGAAGTGCAATGAAGTGCAATGAAGTGCAATGAAGTGCAATGAAGTGCAATGAAGTGCAATGAAGTGCAATGAAGTGCAATGAAGTGCAATGAAGTGCAATGAAGTGCAATGAAGTGAAATGAAGTGCAATGAAGTGCAATGAAGTGCAATGATGTGCAATGAAGTGCAATGAAGTGCAATGAAGTGCAATGAAGTGCAATGAAGTGCAATGAAGTGCAATGAAGTGCAATGAAGTGCAATGAAGTGCAATGAAGTGCAATGAAGTGCAATGAAGTGCAATGAAGTGCAATGAAGTGCAATGGAGTGGAGTGGAGTGGAGTGGAGTGGAGTGGAGTGGAGTGGAGTGGAGTGGAGTGGAGTGGAGTGGAGTGGAGTGGAGTGGAGTGGAGTGGAGTGGAGTGGAGTGGAGTGGAGTGGAGTGGAGTGGAGTGGAGTGGAGTGGAGTGGAGTGGAGTGGAGTGGAGTGGAGTGGAGTGGAGTGCAGTGGAGTGGAGTGGAGTGCAGTGGAGTGCAGTGGAGTGGAGTGCAGTGGAGTGGAGTGCAGTGGAGTGGAGTGCAGTGGAGTGGAGTGCAGTGGAGTGGAGTGCAGTGGAGTGAATGGAATGGAATGGAATGGAATGGAATGGAATGGAATGGAATGGAATGGAATGGAATGGAATGGAATGGAATGGAATGGAATGGAATGGAATGGAATGGAATGGAATGAAATGAAATGAAATGAAATGAAATGGAATGGAATGGAATGGAATGAAATGGAATGGAATGAAATGAAATGGAATGAAATGAAATGAAATGAAATGAAATGAAATGGAATGGAATGGAATGAAATGAAATGGAATGAAATGAAATGAAATGAAATGCAATGAAATGCAATGAAATGCAATGAAATGCAATGAAATGCAATGAAATGCAATGAAATGCAATGAAATGCAATGAAATGCAATGAAATGCAATGAAATGCAATGAAATGCAATGAAATGCAATGAAATGCAATGAAATGCAATGAAATGCAATGAAATGCAAAGAAATGCAAAGAAATGCAATGAAATGCAATGAAATGCAATGAAATGCAATGAAATGCAATGAAATGCAATGAAATGCAATGAAATGCAATGAAATGCAATGAAATGCAATGAAATGCAATGAAATGCAATGAAATGCAATGAAATGCAATGAAATGCAATGAAATGCAATGAAATGCAATGAAATGCAATGAAATGCAATGAAATGCAATGAAATGCAATGAAATGCAATGAAGTGCAATGAAGTGCAATGAAGTGCAATGAAGTGCAATGAAGTGCAATGAAGTGCAATGAAGTGCAATGAAGTGCAATGATGTGCAATGAAGTGCAATGAAGTGCAATGAAGTGCAATGAAGTGCAATGAAGTGCAATGAAGTGCAATGAAGTGCAATGAAGTGCAATGAAGTGCAATGAAGTGCAATGAAGTGCAATGAAGTGCAATGAAGTGCAATGAAGTGCAATGAAGTGCAATGAAGTGCAATGAAGTGCAATGAAATGCAATGAAATGCAATGAAATGCAATGAAATGCAATGAAATGCAATGAAATGCAATGAAATGCAATGAAATGCAATGAAATGCAATGAAATGCAATGAAATGCAATGAAATGCAATGTAATGCAATGTAATGCAATGAAATGAAATGAAATGAAATGAAATGAAATGAAATGAAATGAAATGAAATGAAATGCAATGAAATGCAATGAAATGCAATGAAATGCAATGAAATGCAATGAAATGCAATGAAATGCAATGAAGTGCAATGAAGTGCAATGAAGTGCAATGAAGTGCAATGAAGTGCAATGAAGTGCAATGAAGTGCAATGAAGTGCAATGAAGTGCAATGAAGTGCAATGAAGTGCAATGAAGTGCAATGAAGTGCAATGAAGTGCAATGAAGTGCAATGAAGTGCAATGAAGTGGAGTGGAGTGGAGTGGAGTGGAGTGGAGTGGAGTGGAGTGGAGTGGAGTGGAGTGGAGTGGAGTGGAGTGGAGTGGAGTGGAGTGGAGTGGAGTGGAGTGGAGTGGAGTGGAGTGGAGTGGAGTGGAGTGGAGTGGAGTGGAGTGGAGTGGACTGGAGTGGAGTGGAGTGGAGTGGAGTGGAGTGGAGTGGAGTGGAGTGGAGTGGAGTGGAGTGCAGTGCAGTGGAGTGGAGTGGAGTGCAGTGGAGTGCAGTGGAGTGGAGTGCACTGGAGTGGAGTGCAGTGGAGTGGAGTGCAGTGGAGTGGAGTGCAGTGGAGTGAATGGAATGGAATGGAATGGAATGGAATGGAATGGAATGGAATGGAATGGAATGAAATGAAATGAAATGAAATGAAATGAAATGAAATGGAATGGAATGGAATGGAATGAAATGGAATGGAATGGAATGAAATGGAATGGAATGGAATGGAATGAAATGGAATGGAATGAAATGAAATGGAATGGAATGAAATGAAATGGAATGAAATGCAATGAAATGCAATGAAATGCAATGAAATGCAATGAAATGCAATGAAATGCAATGAAATGCAATGAAATGCAATGAAATGCAATGAAATGCAATGAAATGCAATGAAATGCAATGAAATGCAATGAAATGCAATGAAATGCAATGAAATGCAATGAAATGCAATGAAATGCAATGAAATGCAATGAAATGCAATGAAATGCAATGAAATGCAATGAAATGCAATGAAATGCAATGAAATGCAATGAAATGCAAAGAAATGCAAAGAAATGCAATGAAATGCAATGAAATGCAATGAAATGCAATGAAATGCAATGAAATGCAATGAAATGCAATGAAATGCAATGAAATGCAATGAAATGCAATGAAATGCAATGAAATGCAATGAAATGCAATGAAATGCAATGAAATGCAATGAAATGCAATGAAATGCAATGAAATGCAATGAAATGCAATGAAATGCAATGAAATGCAATGAAATGCAATGAAATGCAATGAAATGCAATGAAATGCAATGAAATGCAATGAAATGCAATGAAATGCAATGAAATGCAATGAAATGCAATGAAATGCAATGAAGTGCAATGAAGTGCAATGAAGTGCAATGAAGTGCAATGAAGTGCAATGAAGTGCAATGAAGTGCAATGAAGTGCAATGAAGTGCAATGAAGTGCAATGAAGTGCAATGAAGTGCAATGAAGTGCAATGAAGTGCAATGAAGTGCAATGAAGTGCAATGAAGTGCAATGAAGTGCAATGAAGTGCAATGAAGTGCAATGAAGTGCAATGAAGTGCAATGAAGTGCAATGAAGTGCAATGAAGTGCAATGAAGTGCAATGAAATGCAATGAAATGCAATGAAATGCAATGAAATGCAATGAAATGCAATGAAATGCAATGAAATGCAATGAAATGCAATGAAATGCAATGAAATGCAATGAAATGCAATGAAATGCAATGAAATGCAATGAAATGCAATGAAATGCAATGAAGTGCAATGAAGTGCAATGAAGTGCAATGAAGTGCAATGAAGTGCAATGAAGTGCAATGAAGTGCAATGAAGTGCAATGAAGTGCAATGAAGTGCAATGAAGTGCAATGAAGTGCAATGAAGTGCAATGAAGTGCAATGAAGTGCAATGAAGTGAAATGAAGTGCAATGAAGTGCAATGAAGTGCAATGAAGTGCAATGAAGTGCAATGAAGTGCAATGAAGTGCAATGAAGTGCAATGAAGTGCAATGAAGTGCAATGAAGTGCAATGAAGTGCAATGAAGTGCAATGAAGTGCAATGAAGTGCAATGAAGTGCAATGAAGTGCAATGAAGTGCAATGAAGTGCAATGAAGTGCAATGAAGTGCAATGAAGTGCAATGAAGTGCAATGAAGTGCAATGAAGTGCAATGAAGTGCAATGAAGTGCAATGAAGTGCAATGAAGTGCAATGAAGTGCAATGAAGTGCAATGAAGTGCAATGAAGTGCAATGAAGTGCAATGAAGTGCAATGAAGTGCAATGAAGTGCAATGAAGTGCAATGAAATGCAATGAAGTGCAATGAAGTGCAATGAAGTGCAATGAAGTGCAATGAAGTGCAATGAAGTGCAATGAAGTGCAATGAAGTGCAATGAAGTGCAATGAAGTGCAATGAAGTGCAATGAAGTGCAATGAAGTGCAATGAAGTGCAATGAAGTGCAATGAAGTGCAATGAAGTGCAATGAAGTGCAATGAAGTGCAATGAAGTGCAATGATGTGCAATGAAGTGCAATGAAGTGCAATGAAGTGCAATGAAGTGCAATGAAGTGCAATGAAGTGCAATGAAGTGCAATGAAGTGCAATGAAGTGCAATGAAGTGCAATGAAGTGCAATGAAGTGCAATGAAGTGCAATGAAGTGCAATGAAGTGCAATGAAGTGCAATGAAGTGCAATGAAGTGCAATGAAGTGCAATGAAGTGCAATGAAGTGCAATGAAGTGCAATGAAGTGCAATGAAATGCAATGAAATGCAATGAAATGCAATGAAATGCAATGAAATGCATTGAAATGCAATGAAATGCAATGAAATGCAATGAAATGCAATGAAGTGCAATGAAGTGCAATGAAGTGCAATGAAGTGCAATGAAGTGCAATGAAGTGCAATGAAGTGCAATGAAGTGCAATGAAGTGCAATGAAGTGCAATGAAGTGCAATGAAGTGAAATGAAGTGCAATGAAGTGCAATGATGTGCAATGAAGTGCAATGAAGTGCAATGAAGTGCAATGAAGTGCAATGAAGTGCAATGAAGTGCAATGAAGTGCAATGAAGTGCAATGAAGTGCAATGAAGTGCAATGAAGTGCAATGAAGTGCAATGAAGTGCAATGAAGTGCAATGAAGTGCAATGAAGTGCAATGAAGTGCAATGAAGTGCAATGAAGTGCAATGAAGTGCAATGAAGTGCAATGAAGTGCAATGAAGTGCAATGAAGTGCAATGAAGTGCAATGAAGTGCAATGAAGTGCAATGAAGTGCAATGAAGTGCAATGAAGTGCAATGAAGTGCAATGAAGTGCAATGAAGTGCAATGAAGTGCAATGAAGTGCAATGAAGTGCAATGAAGTGCAATGAAGTGCAATGAAGTGCAATGAAGTGCAATGAAGTGCAATGAAGTGCAATGAAGTGGAGTGGAGTGGAGTGGAGTGGAGTGGAGTGGTGGAGTGGAGTGGAGTGGAGTGGAGTGGAGTGGAGTGGAGTGGAGTGGAGTGGAGTGGAGTGGAGTGGAGTGGAGTGGAGTGGAGTGGAGTGGAGTGGAGTGGAGTGGAGTGGAGTGGAGTGGAGTGGAGTGGAGTGGAGTGGAGTGGAGTGGAGTGGAGTGGAGTGGAGTGGAGTGGAGTGGAGTGGAGTGGAGTGGAGTGGAGTGGAGTGGAGTGGAGTGGAGTGGAGTGGAGTGGAGTGGAGTGGAGTGGAGTGGAGTGGAGTGGAGTGCAGTGGCAGTGGAGTGGAGTGGAGTGCAGTGGAGTGCAGTGGAGTGGAGTGCACTGGAGTGGAGTGCAGTGGAGTGGAGTGCAGTGGAGTGGAGTGCAGTGGAGTGAATGGAATGGAATGGAATGGAATGGAATGGAATGGAATGGAATGGAATGGAATGGAATGAAATGAAATGAAATGAAATGAAATGAAATGAAATGGAATGGAATGGAATGGAATGAAATGGAATGGAATGGAATGAAATGGAATGGAATGGAATGGAATGAAATGGAATGGAATGAAATGGAATGGAATGAAATGAATGGAATGAAATGCAATGAAATGCAATGAAATGAAATGAAATGCAATGAAATGCAATGAAATGCAATGAAATGCAATGAAATGCAATGAAATGCAATGAAATGCAATGAAATGCAATGAAATGCAATGAAATGCAATGAAATGCATGAATGCAATGAAATGCAATGAAATGCAATGAAATGCAATGAAATGCAATGAAATGCAATGAAATGCAAGAATGCAATGAAATGCAATGAAATGCAATGAAATGCAATGAAATGCAATGCAATGAAATGCAATGAAATGCAATGAAATGCAATGAAATGCAATGAAATGCAATGAAATGCAATGAAATGCAATGAAATGCAATGAAATGCAATGAAATGCAATGAAATGCAATGAAATGCAATGAAATGCAATGAAATGCAATGAAATGCAATGAAATGCAATGAAATGCAATGAAATGCAATGAAATGCAATGAAATGCAATGAAATGCAATGAAATGCAATGAAATGCAATGAAATGCAATGAAATGCAATGAAATGCAATGAAGTGCAATGAAGTGCAATGAAGTGCAATGAAGTGCAATGAAGTGCAATGAAGTGCAATGAAGTGCAATGAAGTGCAATGAAGTGCAATGAAGTGCAATGAAGTGCAATGAAGTGCAATGAAGTGCAATGAAGTGCAATGAAGTGCAATGAAATGCAATGAAATGCAATGAAATGCAATGAAATGCAATGAAATGCAATGAAATGCATTGAAATGCAATGAAATGCAATGAAGTGCAATGAAGTGCAATGAAGTGCAATGAAGTGCAATGAAGTGCAATGAAGTGCAAGTGCAATGAAGTGCAATGAAGTGCAATGAAGTGCAATGAAGTGCAATGAAGTGCAATGAAGTGAAATGAAGTGCAATGAAGTGCAATGATGTGCAATGAAGTGCAATGAAGTGCAATGAAGTGCAATGAAGTGCAATGAAGTGCAATGAAGTGCAATGAAGTGCAATGAAGTGCAATGAAGTGCAATGAAGTGCAATGAAGTGCAATGAAGTGCAATGAAGTGCAATGAAGTGCAATGAAGTGCAATGAAGTGCAATGAAGTGCAATGAAGTGCAATGAAGTGCAATGAAGTGCAATGAAGTGCAATGAAGTGCAATGAAGTGCAATGAAGTGCAATGAAGTGCAATGAAGTGCAATGAAGTGCAATGAAGTGCAATGAAGTGCAATGAAGTGCAATGAAGTGCAATGAAGTGCAATGAAGTGCAATGAAGTGCAATGAAGTGCAATGAAGTGCAATGAAGTGCAATGAAGTGCAATGAAGTGCAATGAAGTGCAATGAAGTGCAATGAAGTGCAATGAAGTGCAATGAAGTGCAATGAAGTGCAATGAAGTGCAATGAAGTGGAGTGGAGTGGAGTGGAGTGGAGTGGAGTGGAGTGGAGTGGAGTGGAGTGGAGTGGAGTGGAGTGGAGTGGAGTGGAGTGGAGTGGAGTGGAGTGGAGTGGAGTGGAGTGGAGTGGAGTGGAGTGGAGTGGAGTGGAGTGGAGTGGAGTGGAGTGGAGTGGAGTGGAGTGGAGTGGAGTGGAGTGGAGTGGAGTGGAGTGGAGTGGAGTGGAGTGGAGTGGAGTGGAGTGCAGTGCAGTGGAGTGGAGTGGAGTGCAGTGGAGTGCAGTGGAGTGGAGTGCACTGGAGTGGAGTGCAGTGGAGTGGAGTGCAGTGGAGTGGAGTGCAGTGGAGTGAATGGAATGGAATGGAATGGAATGGAATGGAATGGAATGGAATGGAATGGAATGGAATGAAATGAAATGAAATGAAATGAAATGAAATGAAATGGAATGGAATGGAATGGAATGAAATGGAATGGAATGGAATGAAATGGAATGGAATGGAATGGAATGAAATGGAATGGAATGAAATGGAATGGAATGAAATGAAATGGAATGAAATGCAATGAAATGCAATGAAATGAAATGAAATGCAATGAAATGAAATGAAATGCAATGAAATGCAATGAAATGCAATGAAATGCAATGAAATGCAATGAAATGCAATGAAATGCAATGAAATGCAATGAAATGCAATGAAATGCAATGAAATGCAATGAAATGCAATGAAATGCAATGAAATGCAATGAAATGCAATGAAATGCAATGAAATGCAATGAAATGCAATGAAATGCAAAGATATGCAAAGAAATGCAATGAAATGCAATGAAATGCAATGAAATGCAATGAAATGCAATGAAATGCAATGAAATGCAATGAAATGCAATGAAATGCAATGAAATGCAATGAAATGCAATGAAATGCAATGAAATGCAATGAAATGCAATGAAATGCAATGAAATGCAATGAAATGCAATGAAATGCAATGAAATGCAATGAAATGCAATGAAATGCAATGAAATGCAATGAAATGCAATGAAATGCAATGAAATGCAATGAAATGCAATGAAATGCAATGAAATGCAATGAAATGCAATGAAATGCAATGAAATGCAATGAAATGCAATGAAATGCAATGAAATGCAATGAAATGCAATGAAATGCAATGAAATGCAATGAAATGCAATGAAATGCAATGAAGTGCAATGAAGTGCAATGAAGTGCAATGAAGTGCAATGAAGTGCAATGAAGTGCAATGAAGTGCAATGAAGTGCAATGAAGTGCAATGAAGTGCAATGAAGTGCAATGAAGTGCAATGAAGTGCAATGAAGTGCAATGAAGTGCAATGAAGTGCAATGAAGTGCAATGAAGTGCAATGAAGTGCAATGAAGTGCAATGAAGTGCAATGAAGTGCAATGAAATGCAATGAAATGCAATGAAATGCAATGAAATGCAATGAAATGCAATGAAATGCAATGAAATGCAATGAAATGCAATGAAATGCAATGAAATGCAATGAAATGCAATGAAATGCAATGAAATGCAATGAAATGCAATGAAATGCAATGAAATGCAATGAAATGCAATGAAGTGCAATGAAGTGCAATGAAGTGCAATGAAGTGCAATGAAGTGCAATGAAGTGCAATGAAGTGCAATGAAGTGCAATGAAGTGCAATGAAGTGCAATGAAGTGCAATGAAGTGCAATGAAGTGCAATGAAGTGCAATGAAGTGCAATGAAGTGCAATGAAGTGCAATGAAGTGCAATGAAGTGCAATGAAGTGAAATGAAGTGCAATGAAGTGCAATGAAGTGCAATGAAGTGCAATGAAGTGCAATGAAGTGCAATGAAGTGCAATGAAGTGCAATGAAGTGCAATGAAGTGCAATGAAGTGCAATGAAGTGCAATGAAGTGCAATGAAGTGCAATGAAGTGCAATGAAGTGCAATGAAGTGCAATGAAGTGCAATGAAGTGCAATGAAGTGCAATGAAGTGCAATGAAGTGCAATGAAGTGCAATGAAGTGCAATGAAGTGCAATGAAGTGCAATGAAGTGCAATGAAGTGCAATGAAGTGCAATGAAGTGCAATGAAGTGCAATGAAGTGCAATGAAGTGCAATGAAGTGCAATGAAGTGCAATGAAGTGCAATGAAGTGCAATGAAGTGCAATGAAGTGCAATGAAGTGCAATGAAGTGCAATGAAGTGCAATGAAGTGCAATGAAGTGCAATGAAGTGCAATGAAGTGCAATGAAGTGCAATGAAGTGCAATGAAGTGCAATGAAGTGCAATGAAGTGCAATGAAGTGCAATGAAGTGCAATGAAGTGCAATGAAGTGCAATGAAGTGCAATGAAGTGCAATGAAGTGCAATGAAGTGCAATGAAGTGCAATGAAGTGCAATGAAGTGCAATGAAGTGCAATGAAGTGCAATGAAGTGCAATGAAGTGCAATGAAGTGGAGTGGAGTGGAGTGGAGTGGAGTGGAGTGGAGTGGAGTGGAGTGGAGTGGAGTGGAGTGGAGTGGAGTGGAGTGGAGTGGAGTGGAATGGAAAGGAGTGGAATGGAATGGAGTGGAATGGAATGGAATGGAGTGGAATGAAGTGGAATGAAATGAAATGAAATGAAATGCAATGAAATGCAATGAAATGCAATGAAATGCAATGCAATGCAATGAAATGCAATGAAATGCAATGAAATGCAATGAAATGCAATGAAATGCAATGAAATGCAATGAAATGCAATGAAATGCAATGAAATGCAATGAAATGCAATGAAATGCAATGAAATGCAATGAAATGCAATGAAATGCAATGAAATGCAATGAAATGCAATGAAATGCAATGAAATGCAATGAAATGCAATGAAATGCAATGAAATGCAATGAAATGCAATGAAATGCAATGAAATGCAATGAAATGCAATGAAGTGCAATGAAGTGCAATGAAGTGCAATGAAGTGCAATGAAGTGCAATGAAGTGCAATGAAGTGCAATGAAGTGCAATGAAGTGCAATGAAGTGCAATGAAGTGCAATGAAGTGCAATGAAGTGCAATGAAGTGCAATGAAGTGCAATGAAGTGCAATGAAGTGCAATGAAGTGCAATGAAGTGCAATGAAGTGCAATGAAGTGCAATGAAGTGCAATGAAGTGCAATGAAGTGCAATGAAGTGCAATGAAGTGCAATGAAGTGCAATGAAGTGCAATGAAGTGCAATGAAGTGCAATGAAATGCAATGAAATGCAATGAAATGCAATGAAATGCAATGAAGTGCAATGAAGTGCAATGAAGTGCAATGAAGTGCAATGAAGTGCAATGAAGTGCAATGAAGTGCAATGAAGTGCAATGAAGTGCAATGAAGTGCAATGAAGTGCAATGAAGTGCAATGAAGTGCAATGAAGTGCAATGAAGTGCAATGAAGTGCAATGAAGTGCAATGAAGTGAAATGAAGTGCAATGAAGTGCAATGATGTGCAATGAAGTGCAATGAAGTGCAATGAAGTGCAATGAAGTGCAATGAAGTGCAATGAAGTGCAATGAAGTGCAATGAAGTGCAATGAAGTGCAATGAAGTGCAATGAAGTGCAATGAAGTGCAATGAAGTGCAATGAAGTGCAATGAAGTGCAATGAAGTGCAATGAAGTGCAATGAAGTGCAATGAAGTGCAATGAAGTGCAATGAAGTGCAATGAAGTGCAATGAAGTGCAATGAAGTGCAATGAAGTGCAATGAAGTGCAATGAAGTGCAATGAAGTGCAATGAAATGCAATGAAATGCAATGAAATGCAATGAAATGCAATGAAATGCAATGAAGTGCAATGAAGTGCAATGAAGTGCAATGAAGTGCAATGAAGTGCAATGAAGTGCAATGAAGTGCAATGAAGTGCAATGAAGTGCAATGAAGTGCAATGAAGTGCAATGAAGTGCAATGAAGTGCAATGAAGTGCAATGAAGTGCAATGAAGTGCAATGAAGTGCAATGAAGTGCAATGAAGTGCAATGAAGTGCAATGGAGTGGAGTGGAGTGGAGTGGAGTGGAGTGGAGTGGAGTGGAGTGGAGTGGAGTGGAGTGGAGTGGAGTGGAGTGGAGTGGAGTGGAGTGGAGTGGAGTGGAGTGGAGTGGAGTGGAGTGGAGTGGAGTGGAGTGGAGTGGAGTGGAGTGGAGTGGAGTGGAGTGGAGTGGAGTGGAGTGGAGTGCAGTGCAGTGCAGTGGAGTGGAGTGCAGTGGAGTGCAGTGGAGTGGAGTGCAGTGGAGTGGAGTGCAGTGGAGTGAATGGAATGGAATGGTATGGAATGGAATGGAATGGAATGGAATGGATTGGAATGGAATGGAATGGAATGGAATGGAATGGAATGGAATGGAATGGAATGGAATGGAATGGAATGGAATGGAATGAAATGAAATGAAATGAAATGGAATGGAATGGAATGGAATGGAATGAAATGGAATGGAATGGAATGGAATGGAATGAAATGGAATGGAATGAAATGGAATGGAATGAAATGAAATGGAATGAAATGAAATGAAATGAAATGGAATGGAATGGAATGAAATGAAATGGAATGAAATGAAATGAAATGAAATGCAATGAAATGCAATGAAATGCAATGAAATGCAATGAAATGCAATGAAATGCAATGAAATGCAATGAAATGCAATGAAATGCAATGAAATGCAATGAAATGCAATGAAATGCAATGAAATGCAATGAAATGCAATGAAATGCAATGAAATGCAATGAAGTGCAATGAAGTGCAATGAAGTGCAATGAAGTGCAATGAAGTGCAATGAAGTGCAATGAAGTGCAATGAAGTGCAATGAAGTGCAATGAAGTGCAATGAAGTGCAATGAAGTGCAATGAAGTGCAATGAAGTGCAATGAAGTGCAATGAAGTGCAATGAAGTGCAATGAAGTGCAATGAAGTGCAATGAAGTGCAATGAAGTGCAATGAAGTGCAATGAAGTGCAATGAAGTGCAATGAAATGCAATGAAATGCAATGAAATGCAATGAAATGCAATGAAATGCAATGAAATGCAATGAAATGCAATGAAATGCAATGAAGTGCAATGAAGTGCAATGAAGTGCAATGAAGTGCAATGAAGTGCAATGAAGTGCAATGAAGTGCAATGATGTGCAATGAAGTGCAATGAAGTGCAATGAAGTGCAATGAAGTGCAATGAAGTGCAATGAAGTGCAATGAAGTGCAATGAAGTGCAATGAAGTGCAATGAAGTGCAATGAAGTGCAATGAAGTGCAATGAAGTGCAATGAAGTGCAATGAAGTGCAATGAAGTGCAATGAAGTGCAATGAAGTGCAATGAAGTGCAATGAAGTGCAATGAAGTGCAATGAAGTGCAATGAAGTGCAATGAAGTGCAATGAAGTGCAATGAAGTGCAATGAAGTGCAATGAAGTGCAATGAAGTGCAATGAAGTGCAATGAAGTGCAATGAAGTGCAATGAAGTGCAATGAAGTGCAATGAAGTGCAATGAAGTGCAATGAAGTGCAATGAAGTGCAATGAAGTGCAATGAAGTGGAGTGGAGTGGAGTGGAGTGGAGTGGAGTGGAGTGGAGTGGAGTGGAGTGGAGTGGAGTGGAGTGGAGTGGAGTGGAGTGGAGTGGAGTGGAGTGGAGTGGAATGGAAAGGAGTGGAATGGAATGGAGTGGAATGGAATGGAATGGAGTGGAATGAAGTGGAATGAAATGAAATGAAATGAAATGCAATGAAATGCAATGAAATGCAATGAAATGCAATGAAATGCAATGAAATGCAATGAAATGCAATGAAATGCAATGAAATGCAATGAAATGCAATGAAATGCAATGAAATGCAATGAAATGCAATGAAATGCAATGAAATGCAATGAAATGCAATGAAATGCAATGAAATGCAATGAAATGCAATGAAATGCAATGAAATGCAATGAAATGCAATGAAATGCAATGAAATGCAATGAAATGCAATGAAATGCAATGAAATGCAATGAAATGCAATGAAGTGCAATGAAGTGCAATGAAGTGCAATGAAGTGCAATGAAGTGCAATGAAGTGCAATGAAATGCAATGAAATGCAATGAAATGCAATGAAATGCAATGAAATGCAATGAAATGCAATGAAGTGCAATGAAGTGCAATGAAGTGCAATGAAGTGCAATGAAGTGCAATGAAGTGCAATGAAGTGCAATGAAGTGCAATGAAGTGCAATGAAGTGCAATGAAGTGCAATGAAGTGCAATGAAGTGCAATGAAGTGCAATGAAGTGCAATGAAGTGCAATGAAGTGCAATGAAGTGCAATGAAGTGCAATGAAGTGCAATGGAGTGGAGTGGAGTGGAGTGGAGTGGAGTGGAGTGGAGTGGAGTGGAGTGGAGTGGAGTGGAGTGGAGTGGAGTGGAGTGGAGTGGAGTGGAGTGGAGTGGAGTGGAGTGGAGTGGAGTGGAGTGGAGTGGAGTGGAGTGCAGTGCAGTGGAGTGGAGTGGAGTGCAGTGGAGTGCAGTGGAGTGGAGTGCAGTGGAGTGGAGTGCAGTGGAGTGAATGGAATGGAATGGAATGGAATGGAATGGAATGGAATGGAATGGAATGGAATGGAATGGAATGGAATGGAATGGAATGGAATGGAATGGAATGGAATGGAATGGAATGGAATGAAATGAAATGAAATGAAATGGAATGGAATGGAATGGAATGGAATGAAATGGAATGGAATGGAATGGAATGGAATGAAATGGAATGGAATGAAATGGAATGGAATGAAATGAAATGGAATGAAATGAAATGAAATGAAATGGAATGGAATGGAATGAAATAAAAAGGAATGAAATGAAATGAAATGAAATGCAATGAAATGCAATGAAATGCAATGAAATGCAATGAAATGCAATGAAATGCAATGAAATGCAATGAAATGCAATGAAATGCAATGAAATGCAATGAAATGCAATGAAATGCAATGAAATGCAATGAAATGCAATGAAATGCAATGAAATGCAATGAAATGCAATGAAATGCAATGAAATGCAATGAAATGCAATGAAATGCAATGAAATGCAATGAAATGCAATGAAATGCAATGAAATGCAATGAAATGCAATGAAATGCAATGAAATGCAATGAAATGCAATGAAATGCAATGAAATGCAATGAAATGCAATGAAATGCAATGAAATGCAATGAAATGCAATGAAATGCAATGAAATGCAATGAAATGCAATGAAATGCAATGAAATGCAATGAAATGCAATGAAATGCAATGAAATGCAATGAAATGCAATGAAATGCAATGAAATGCAATGAAATGCAATGAAATGCAATGAAATGCAATGAAATGCAATGAAATGCAATGAAATGCAATGAAATGCAATGAAATGCAATGAAATGCAATGAAATGCAATGAAATGCAATGAAATACAATGAAATGCAATGAAATGCAATGAAATGCAATGAAATGCAATGAAATGCAATGAAATGCAATGAAGTGCAATGAAGTGCAATGAAGTGCAATGAAGTGCAATGAAGTGCAATGAAGTGCAATGAAGTGCAATGAAGTGCAATGAAGTGCAATGAAGTGCAATGAAGTGCAATGAAGTGCAATGAAGTGCAATGAAATGCAATGAAATGCAATGAAATGCAATGAAATGCAATGAAATGCAATGAAATGCAATGAAATGCAATGAAATGCAATGAAATGCAATGAAATGCAATGAAATGCAATGAAGTGCAATGAAGTGCAATGAAGTGCAATGAAGTGCAATGAAGTGCAATGAAGTGCAATGAAGTGCAATGAAGTGCAATGAAGTGCAATGAAGTGCAATGAAGTGCAATGGAGTGCAATGAAGTGCAATGAAGTGCAATGAAGTGCAATGAAATGCAATGAAGTGCAATGAAGTGCAATGAAGTGCAATGAAGTGCAATGAAGTGCAATGAAGTGCAATGAAGTGCAATGAAGTGCAATGAAGTGCAATGAAGTGCAATGAATTGCAATGAAGTGCAATGAAGTGCAATGAAGTGCAATGAAGTGCAATGAAGTGCAATGAAGTGCAATGAAGTGCAATGAAGTGCAATGAAGTGCAATGATGTGCAATGAAGTGCAATGAAGTGCAATGAAGTGCAATGAAGTGCAATGAAGTGCAATGAAGTGCAATGAAGTGCAATGAAGTGCAATGAAGTGCAATGAAGTGCAATGAAGTGCAATGAAGTGCAATGAAGTGCAATGAAGTGCAATGAAGTGCAATGAAGTGCAATGAAGTGCAATGAAGTGCAATGAAGTGCAATGAAGTGCAATGAAGTGCAATGAAGTGCAATGAAGTGCAATGAAGTGCAATGAAGTGCAATGAAGTGCAATGAAGTGCAATGAAGTGCAATGAAGTGCAATGAAGTGCAATGAAGTGCAATGAAGTGCAATGAAGTGCAATGAAGTGCAATGAAGTGCAATGAAGTGCAATGAAGTGCAATGAAGTGCAATGAAGTGCAATGAAGTGCAATGAAGTGCAATGAAGTGCAATGAAGTGCAATGAAGTGCAATGAAGTGCAATGAAGTGCAATGAAGTGCAATGAAGTGCAATGAAGTGCAATGAAGTGCAATGAAGTGCAATGAAGTGCAATGAAGTGCAATGAAGTGCAATGAAGTGCAATGAAGTGCAATGAAGTGCAATGAAGTGCAATGAAGTGCAATGAAGTGCAATGAAGTGCAATGAAGTGCAATGAAGTGCAATGAAGTGCAATGAAGTGCAATGAAGTGCAATGAAGTGCAATGAAGTGCAATGAAGTGCAATGAAGTGCAATGAAGTGCAATGAAGTGCAATGAAGTGCAATGAAGTGCAATGAAGTGCAATGAAGTGCAATGAAGTGCAATGAAGTGCAATGAAGTGCAATGAAGTGCAATGAAGTGCAATGAAGTGGAGTGGAGTGGAGTGGAGTGGAGTGGAGTGGAGTGGAGTGGAGTGGAGTGGAGTGGAGTGGAGTGGAGTGGAGTGGAGTGGAGTGGAGTGGAATGTAATGGAGTGGAATGGAATGGAATGGAGTGGAATGAAGTGGAATGAAATGAAATGAAATGAAATGCAATGAAATGCAATGAAATGCAATGAAATGCAATGAAATGCAATGAAATGCAATGAAATGCAATGAAATGCAATGAAATGCAATGAAATGCAATGAAATGCAATGAAATGCAATGAAATGCAATGAAATGCAATGAAATGCAATGAAATGCAATGAAATGCAATGAAATGCAATGAAATGCAATGAAATGCAATGAAATGCAATGAAATGCAATGAAATGCAATGAAATGCAATGAAATGCAATGAAATGCAATGAAATGCAATGAAATGCAATGAAATGCAATGAAGTGCAATGAAGTGCAATGAAGTGCAATGAAGTGCAATGAAGTGCAATGAAGTGCAATGAAGTGCAATGAAGTGCAATGAAGTACAATGAAGTGCAATGAAGTGCAATGAAGTGCAATGAAGTGCAATGAAGTGCAATGAAGTGCAATGAAGTGCAATGAAGTGCAATGAAGTGCAATGAAGTGCAATGAAGTGCAATGAAGTGCAATGAAGTGCAATGAAGTGCAATGAAGTGCAATGAAGTGCAATGAAGTGCAATGAAGTGCAATGAAGTGCAATGAAGTGCAATGAAGTGCAATGAAATGCAATGAAATGCAATGAAATGCAATGAAATGCAATGAAATGCAATGAAATGCAATGAAATGCAATGAAGTGCAATGAAGTGCAATGAAGTGCAATGAAGTGCAATGAAGTGCAATGAAGTGCAATGAAGTGCAATGAAGTGCAATGAAGTGCAATGAAGTGCAATGAAGTGCAATGAAGTGCAATGAAGTGCAATGAAGTGCAATGAAGTGCAATGAAGTGCAATGAAGTGCAATGAAGTGCAATGGAGTGGAGTGGAGTGGAGTGGAGTGGAGTGGAGTGGAGTGGAGTGGAGTGGAGTGGAGTGGAGTGGAGTGGAGTGGAGTGGAGTGGAGTGGAGTGGAGTGGAGTGGAGTGGAGTGGAGTGGAGTGGAGTGGAGTGGAGTGGAGTGGAGTGGAGTGGAGTGGAGTGGAGTGGAGTGGAGTGGAGTGGAGTGGAGTGCAGTGCAGTGGAGTGGAGTGGAGTGCAGTGGAGTGCAGTGGAGTGGAGTGCAGTGGAGTGGAGTGCAGTGGAGTGAATGGAATGGAATGGAATGGAATGGAATGGAATGGAATGGAATGGAATGGAATGGAATGGAATGGAATGGAATGGAATGGAATGGAATGGAATGGAATGGAATGGAATGGAATGGAATGAAATGAAATGAAATGAAATGGAATGGAATGGAATGGAATGGAATGAAATGGAATGGAATGGAATGGAATGGAATGAAATGGAATGGAATGAAATGGAATGGAATGAAATGAAATGGAATGAAATGAAATGAAATGAAATGGAATGGAATGGAATGAAATAAAAAGGAATGAAATGAAATGAAATGAAATGCAATGAAATGCAATGAAATGCAATGAAATGCAATGAAATGCAATGAAATGCAATGAAATGCAATGAAATGCAATGAAATGCAATGAAATGCAATGAAATGCAATGAAATGCAATGAAATGCAATGAAATGCAATGAAATGCAATGAAATGCAATGAAATGCAATGAAATGCAATGAAATGCAATGAAATGCAATGAAATGCAATGAAATGCAATGAAATGCAATGAAATGCAATGAAATGCAATGAAATGCAATGAAATGCAATGAAATGCAATGAAATGCAATGAAATGCAATGAAATGCAATGAAATGCAATGAAATGCAATGAAATGCAATGAAATGCAATGAAATGCAATGAAATGCAATGAAATGCAATGAAATGCAATGAAATGCAATGAAATGCAATGAAATGCAATGAAATGCAATGAAATGCAATGAAATGCAATGAAATGCAATGAAATGCAATGAAATGCAATGAAATGCAATGAAATGCAATGAAATGCAATGAAATGCAATGAAATGCAATGAAATGCAATGAAATACAATGAAATGCAATGAAATGCAATGAAATGCAATGAAATGCAATGAAATGCAATGAAATGCAATGAAGTGCAATGAAGTGCAATGAAGTGCAATGAAGTGCAATGAAGTGCAATGAAGTGCAATGAAGTGCAATGAAGTGCAATGAAGTGCAATGAAGTGCAATGAAGTGCAATGAAGTGCAATGAAGTGCAATGAAATGCAATGAAATGCAATGAAATGCAATGAAATGCAATGAAATGCAATGAAATGCAATGAAATGCAATGAAATGCAATGAAATGCAATGAAATGCAATGAAATGCAATGAAATGCAATGAAGTGCAATGAAGTGCAATGAAGTGCAATGAAGTGCAATGAAGTGCAATGAAGTGCAATGAAGTGCAATGAAGTGCAATGAAGTGCAATGAAGTGCAATGAAGTGCAATGAAGTGCAATGAAGTGCAATGAAGTGCAATGAAGTGCAATGAAATGCAATGAAGTGCAATGAAGTGCAATGAAGTGCAATGAAGTGCAATGAAGTGCAATGAAGTGCAATGAAGTGCAATGAAGTGCAATGAAGTGCAATGAAGTGCAATGAAGTGCAATGAAGTGCAATGAAGTGCAATGAAGTGCAATGAAGTGCAATGAAGTGCAATGAAGTGCAATGAAGTGCAATGAAGTGCAATGATGTGCAATGAAGTGCAATGAAGTGCAATGAAGTGCAATGAAGTGCAATGAAGTGCAATGAAGTGCAATGAAGTGCAATGAAGTGCAATGAAGTGCAATGAAGTGCAATGAAGTGCAATGAAGTGCAATGAAGTGCAATGAAGTGCAATGAAATGCAATGAAATGCAATGAAGTGCAATGAAGTGAAATGAAGTGCAATGAAGTGCAATGAAGTGCAATGAAGTGCAATGAAGTGCAATGAAGTGCAATGAAGTGCAATGAAGTGCAATGAAGTGCAATGAAGTGCAATGAAGTGCAATGAAGTGCAATGAAGTGCAATGAAGTGCAATGAAGTGCAATGAAGTGCAATGAAGTGCAATGAAGTGCAATGAAGTGCAATGAAGTGCAATGAAGTGCAATGAAGTGCAATGAAGTGCAATGAAGTGCAATGAAGTGCAATGAAGTGCAATGAAGTGCAATGAAGTGCAATGAAGTGCAATGAAGTGCAATGAAGTGCAATGAAGTGCAATGAAGTGCAATGAAGTGCAATGAAGTGCAATGAAGTGCAATGAAGTGCAATGAAGTGCAATGAAGTGCAATGAAGTGCAATGAAGTGCAATGAAGTGCAATGAAGTGCAATGAAGTGCAATGAAGTGCAATGAAGTGCAATGAAGTGCAATGAAGTGCAATGAAGTGCAATGAAGTGCAATGAAGTGCAATGAAGTGGAGTGGAGTGGAGTGGAGTGGAGTGGAGTGGAGTGGAGTGGAGTGGAGTGGAGTGGAGTGGAGTGGAGTGGAGTGGAGTGGAATGGAAAGGAGTGGAATGGAATGGAGTGGAATGGAATGGAATGGAGTGGAATGAAGTGGAATGAAATGAAATGAAATGAAATGCAATGAAATGCAATGAAATGCAATGAAATGCAATGAAATGCAATGAAATGCAATGAAATGCAATGAAATGCAATGAAATGCAATGAAATGCAATGAAATGCAATGAAATGCAATGAAATGCAATGAAATGCAATGAAATGCAATGAAATGCAATGAAATGCAATGAAATGCAATGAAATGCAATGAAATGCAATGAAATGCAATGAAATGCAATGAAATGCAATGAAATGCAATGAAATGCAATGAAATGCAATGAAATGCAATGAAATGCAATGAAATGCAATGAAATGCAATGAAATGCAATGAAATGCAATGAAATGCAATGAAATGCAATGAAATGCAATGAAATGCAATGAAATGCAATGAAATGCAATGAAATGCAATGAAATGCAATGAAATGCAATGAAATGCAATGAAGTGCAATGAAGTGCAATGAAGTGCAATGAAGTGCAATGAAGTGCAATGAAGTGCAATGAAGTGCAATGAAGTGCAATGAAGTGCAATGAAGTGCAATGAAGTGCAATGAAGTGCAATGAAGTGCAATGAAGTGCAATGAAGTGCAATGAAGTGCAATGAAGTGCAATGAAGTGCAATGAAGTGCAATGAAGTGCAATGAAATGCAATGAAATGCAATGAAATGCAATGAAATGCAATGAAATGCAATGAAATGCAATGAAGTGCAATGAAGTGCAATGAAGTGCAATGAAGTGCAATGAAGTGCAATGAAGTGCAATGAAGTGCAATGAAGTGCAATGAAGTGCAATGAAGTGCAATGAAGTGCAATGAAGTGCAATGAAGTGAAATGAAGTGCAATGAAGTGCAATGATGTGCAATGAAGTGCAATGAAGTGCAATGAAGTGCAATGAAGTGCAATGAAGTGCAATGAAGTGCAATGAAGTGCAATGAAGTGCAATGAAGTGCAATGAAGTGCAATGAAGTGCAATGAAGTGCAATGAAGTGCAATGAAGTGCAATGAAGTGCAATGAAATGCAATGAAATGCAATGAAATGCAATGAAATGCAATGAAATGCAATGAAATGCAATGAAATGCAATGAAATGCAATGAAATGCAATGAAATGCAATGAAATGCAATGAAATGCAATGAAATGCAATGAAATGCAATGAAATGCAATGAAATGCAATGAAATGCAATGAAATGCAATGAAGTGCAATGAAGTGCAATGAAGTGCAATGAAGTGCAATGAAGTGCAATGAAGTGCAATGAAGTGCAATGAAGTGCAATGAAGTGCAATGAAGTGCAATGAGGTGCAATGAGGTGCAATGAGGTGCAATGAGGTGCAATGAAGTGCAATGAAGTGCAATGAAGTGCAATGAAGTGCAATGAAGTGCAATGAAGTGCAATGAAATGCAATGAAATGCAATGAAATGCAATGAAATGCAATGAAATGCAATGAAATGCAATGAAATGCAATGAAATGCAATGAAATGCAATGAAATGCAATGAAATGCAATGAAATGCAATGAAATGCAATGAAATGCAATGAAATGCAATGAAATGCAATGAAGTGCAATGAAGTGCAATGAAGTGCAATGAAGTGCAATGAAGTGCAATGAAGTGCAATGAAGTGCAATGAAGTGCAATGAAGTGCAATGAAGTGCAATGAGGTGCAATGAGGTGCAATGAGGTGCAATGAGGTGCAATGAAGTGCAATGAAGTGCAATGAAGTGCAATGAAGTGCAATGAAGTGCAATGAAGTGCAATGAAGTGCAATGAAGTGCAATGAAGTGCAATGAAGTGCAATGAAGTGCAATGAAATGCAATGAAATGCAATGAAGTGCAATGAAGTGAAATGAAGTGCAATGAAGTGCAATGATGTGCAATGAAGTGCAATGAAGTGCAATGAAGTGCAATGAAGTGCAATGAAGTGCAATGAAGTGCAATGAAGTGCAATGAAGTGCAATGAAGTGCAATGAAGTGCAATGAAGTGCAATGAAGTGCAATGAAGTGCAATGAAGTGCAATGAAGTGCAATGAAGTGCAATGAAGTGCAATGAAGTGCAATGAAGTGCAATGAAGTGCAATGAAGTGCAATGAAGTGCAATGAAGTGCAATGAAGTGCAATGAAGTGCAATGAAGTGCAATGAAGTGCAATGAAGTGCAATGAAGTGCAATGAAGTGCAATGAAGTGCAATGAAGTGCAATGAAGTGCAATGAAGTGCAATGAAGTGCAATGAAGTGCAATGAAGTGCAATGAAGTGCAATGAAGTGCAATGAAATGCAATGAAATGCAATGAAATGCAATGAAATGCAATGAAATGCAATGAAATGCAATGAAATGCAATGAAATGCAATGAAATGCAATGAAATGCAATGAAATGCAATGAAATGCAATGAAATGCAATGAAATGCAATGAAGTGCAATGAAATGCAATGAAGTGCAATGAAGTGCAATGAAGTGCAATGAAGTGCAATGAAGTGCAATGAAGTGCAATGAAGTGCAATGAAGTGCAATGAAATGCAATGAAATGCAATGAAATGCAATGAAATGCAATGAAATGCAATGAAATGCAATGAAATGCAATGAAATGCAATGAAATGCAATGAAATGCAATGAAATGCAATGAAATGCAATGAAATGCAATGAAATGCAATGAAATGCAATGAAATGCAATGAAATGCAATGAAATGCAATGAAATGCAATGAAATGCAATGAAATGCAATGAAATGCAATGAAATGCAATGAAATGCAATGAAATGCAATGAAATGCAATGAAATGCAATGAAATGCAATGAAATGCAATGAAATGCAATGAAATGCAATGAAATGCAATGAAATGCAATGAAATGCAAAGAAATGCAAAGAAATGCAACGAAATGCAACGAAATGCATCGAAATGCATCGAAATGCAACGAAATGCAACGAAATGCATCGAAATGCATCGAAATGCATCGAAATGCAACGAAATGCAACGAAATGCAACGAAATGCAACGAAATGCAACGAAATGCAACGAAATGCAACGAAATGCAACGAAATGCAACGAAATGCAACGAAATGCAACGAAATGCAACGAAATGCAACGAAATGCAACGAAATGCAACGAAATGCAACGAAATGCAACGAAATGCAACGAAATGCAACGAAATGCAACGAAATGCAACGAAATGCAACGAAATGCAACGAAATGCAACGAAATGCAACGAAATGCATCGAAATGCATCGAAATGCATCGAAATGCAACGAAATGCAACGAAATGCAACGAAATGCAACGAAATGCAACGAAATGCAACGAAATGCAACGAAATGCAACGAAATGCAACGAAATGCAACGAAATGCAACGAAATGCAACGAAATGCAACGAAATGCAACGAAATGCAACGAAATGCAACGAAATGCAACGAAATGCAACGAAATGCAACGAAATGCAACGAAATGCAACGAAATGCAACGAAATGCAACGAAATGCAACGAAATGCAACGAAATGCAACGAAATGCAACGAAATGCAACGAAATGCAACGAAATGCAACGAAATGCAACGAAATGCAACGAAATGCAACGAAATGCAACGAAATGCAACGACATGCAACGAAATGCAACGAAATGCAACGAAATGCAACGAAATGCAATGAAATGCAATGAAATGCAATGAAATGCAATGAAATGCAATGAAATGCAATGAAATGCAATGAAATGCAATGAAATGCAATGAAATGCAATGAAATGCAATGAAATGCAATGAAATGCAATGAAATGCAATGAAATGCAATGAAATGCAATGAAATGCAATGAAGTGCAATGAAGTGCAATGAAGTGCAATGAAGTGCAATGAAGTGCAATGAAGTGCAATGAAGTGCAATGAAGTGCAATGAAGTGCAATGAAGTGCAATGAAGTGCAATGAAGTGCAATGAAGTGCAATGAAGTGCAATGAAGTGCAATGAAGTGCAATGAAGTGCAATGAAGTGCAATGAAGTGCAATGAAGTGCAATGAAGTGCAATGAAGTGCAATGAAGTGCAATGAAGTGCAATGAAGTGCAATGAAGTGCAATGAAGTGCAATGAAGTGCAATGAAGTGCAATGAAGTGCAATGAAGTGCAATGAAGTGCAATGAAGTGCAATGAAGTGCAATGAAGTGAAATGAAGTGAAATGAAGTGAAATGAAGTGCAATGAAGTGCAATGAAGTGCAATGAAGTGCAATGAAGTGCAATGAAGTGCAATGAAGTGCAATGAAGTGCAATGAAGTGCAATGAAGTGCAATGAAGTGCAATGAAGTGCAATGAAGTGCAATGAAGTGCAATGAAGTGCAATGAAGTGCAATGAAGTGCAATGAAGTGCAATGAAGTGCAATGAAGTGCAATGAAGTGCAGTGCAATGAAGTGCAATGAAGTGCAATGAAGTGCAATGAAGTGCAATGAAGTGCAATGAAGTGCAATGAAGTGCAATGAAGTGCAATGAAGTGCAATGAAGTGCAATGAAATGCAATGAAATGCAATGAAATGCAATGAAATGCAATGAAATGCAATGAAATGCAATGAAATGCAATGAAATGCAATGAAATGCAATGAAATGCAATGAAATGCAATGAAATGCAATGAAATGCAATGAAATGCAATGAAATGCAATGAAATGCAATGAAATGCAATGAAATGCAATGAAATGCAATGAAATGCAATGAAATGCAATGAAATGCAATGAAATGCAATGAAATGCAATGAAATGCAATGAAATGCAATGAAATGCAATGAAATGCAATGAAATGCAATGAAATGCAATGAAATGCAATGGAGTGGAGTGGAGTGGAGTGGAGTGGAGTGGAGTGGAGTGGAGTGGAGTGGAGTGGAGTGGAGTGGAGTGGAGTGGAGTGGAGTGGAGTGGAGTGGAGTGGAGTGGAGTGGAGTGGAGTGGAGTGGAGTGGAGTGGAGTGGAGTGGAGTGGAGTGGAGTGGAGTGGAGTGGAGTGGAGTGGAGTGGAGTGGAGTGGAGTGGAGTGGAGTGGAGTGCAGTGCAGTGCAGTGCAGTGCAGTGCAGTGGAGTGGAGTGCAGTGGAGTGGAGTGCAGTGCAGTGGAGTGGAGTGGAGTGGAGTGCAGTGGAGTGGAGTGGAGTGGAGTGCAGTGGAGTGGAGTGGAGTGCAGTGGAGTGAATGGAATGGAATGGAATGGAATGGAATGGAATGGAATGGAATGGAATGGAATGAAATGAAATGAAATGAAATGAAATGAAATGGAATGGAATGGAATGAAATGAAATGGAATGGAATGGAATGGAATGGAATGAAATGAAATGGAATGAAATGAAATGAAATGAAATGCAATGAAATGCAATGAAATGCAATGAAATGCAATGAAATGCAATGAAATGCAATGAAATGCAATGAAATGCAATGAAATGCAATGAAATGCAATGAAATGCAATGAAATGCAATGAAATGCAATGAATGCAATGAAATGCAATGAAATGCAATGAAATGCAATGAAATGCAATGAAATGCAATGAAATGCAATGAAATGCAATGAAATGCAATGAAATGCAATGAAATGCAATGAAATGCAATGGAGTGGAGTGGAGTGGAGTGGAGTGGAGTGGAGTGGAGTGGAGTGGAGTGGAGTGGAGTGGAGTGGAGTGGAGTGGAGTGGAGTGGAGTGGAGTGGAGTGGAGTGGAGTGGAGTGGAGTGGAGTGGAATGGAAAGGAGTGGAGTGGAATGGAGTGGAATGGAATGGAATGGAGTGGAATGAAATGGAATGAAATGGAATGAAATGGAATGAAATGAAATGAAATGAAATGCAATGAAATGCAATGAAATGCAATGAAATGCAATGAAATGCAATGAAATGCAATGAAATGCAATGAAATGCAATGAAATGCAATGAAATGCAATGAAATGCAATGAAATGCAATGAAATGCAATGAAATGCAATGAAATGCAATGAAATGCAATGAAATGCAATGAAATGCAATGAAGTGCAATGAAGTGCAATGAAGTGCAATGAAGTGCAATGAAATGCAAAGAAATGCAATGAAATGCAATGAAATGCAATGAAATGCAATGAAATGCAATGAAATGCAATGAAATGCAATGAAATGCAATGAAATGCAATGAAATGCAATGAAATGCAATGAAATGCAATGAAATGCAATGAAATGCAATGAAATGCAATGAAATGCAATGAAATGCAATGAAATGCAATGAAATGCAATGAAATGCAATGAAATGCAATGAAATGCAATGAAATGCAATGAAATGCAATGAAATGCAATGAAATGCAATGAAATGCAATGAAATGCAATGAAATGCAATGAAATGCAATGAAATGCAATGAAATGCAATGAAATGCAATGAAATGCAATGAAATGCAATGAAATGCAATGGAGTGGAGTGGAGTGGAGTGGAGTGGAGTGGAGTGGAGTGTAGTGGAGTGGAGTGGAGTGGAGTGGAGTGGAGTGGAGTGGAGTGGAGTGGAGTGGAGTGGAGTGGAGTGGAGTGGAGTGGAGTGGAGTGGAGTGGAGTGGAGTGGAGTGGAATGGAAAGGAGTGGAGTGGAATGGAGTGGAATGGAATGGAATGGAGTGGAATGAAATGGAATGAAATGAAATGAAATGAAATGCAATGAAATGCAATGAAATGCAATGAAATGCAATGAAATGCAATGAAATGCAATGAAATGCAATGAAATGCAATGAAATGCAATGAAATGCAGTGGAGTGGAGTGGAGTGGAGTGGAGTGGAGTGGAGTGGAGTGGAGTGGAGTGGAGTGGAGTGGAGTGGAGTGGAGTGGAGTGGAGTGGAGTGGAGTGGAGTGGAGTGGAGTGGAGTGGAGTGGAGTGGAGTGGAGTGGAGTGGAGTGGAGTGGAATGGAAAGGAGTGGAGTGGAATGGAGTGGAATGGAATGGAATGGAGTGGAATGAAATGGAATGAAATGAAATGAAATGAAATGAAATGAAATGCAATGAAATGCAATGAAATGCAATGAAATGCAATGAAATGCAATGAAATGCAATGAAATGCAATGAAATGCAATGAAATGCAATGAAATGCAATGAAATGCAATGAAATGCAATGAAATGCAATGAAATGCAATGAAATGCAATGAAATGCAATGAAATGCAATGAAATGCAATGAAATGCAATGAAATGCAATGAAATGCAATGAAATGCAATGAAATGCAATGAAATGCAATGAAATGCAATGAAATGCAATGAAATGCAATGAAATGCAATGAAATGCAATGAAATGCAATGAAATGCAATGAAATGCAATGAAATGCAATGAAATGCAATGAAATGCAATGAAATGCAATGAAATGCAATGAAATGCAATGAAATGCAATGAAATGCAATGAAATGCAATGAAATGCAATGAAATGCAATGAAATGCAATGAAATGCAATGAAATGCAATGAAATGCAATGAAATGCAATGAAATGCAATGAAATGCAATGAAATGCAATGAAATGCAATGAAATGCAATGAAATGCAATGAAATGCAATGAAATGCAATGAAATGCAATGAAATGCAATGAAATGCAATGAAATGCAATGAAATGCAATGAAATGCAATGAAATGCAATGAAATGCAATGCAATGCAATGGAGTGGAGTGGAGTGGAGTGGAGTGGAGTGGAGTGGAGTGGAGTGGAGTGGAGTGGAGTGGAGTGGAGTGGAGTGGAGTGGAGTGGAGTGGAGTGGAGTGGAGTGGAGTGGAGTGGAGTGGAGTGGAGTGGAGTGGAGTGGAGTGGAGTGGAGTGGAGTGGAGTGGAGTGGAGTGGAGTGGAGTGGAGTGGAGTGGAGTGGAGTGGAGTGGAGTGGAGTGGAGTGGAGTGGAGTGGAGTGGAGTGGAGTGGAGTGGAGTGGAGTGGAGTGGAGTGGAGTGGAGTGGAGTGGAGTGGAGTGGAGTGGAGTGGAGTGGAGTGGAGTGGAGTGGAGTGGAGTGGAGTGGAGTGGAGTGGAATGGAAAGGAATGGAATGGAATGGAATGGAATGGAAAGGAATGGAAAGGAATGGAATGGAATGGAATGGAATGGAATGGAATGGAATGGAATGGAATGGAATGGAATGGAATGGAATGGAATGGAATGGAATGGAATGGAATGGAATGGAATGGAATGGAATGGAATGGAATGAAATGAAATGGAATGGAATGAAATGAAATGAAATGAAATGAAATGCAATGAAATGCAATGAAATGCAATGAAATGCAATGAAATGCAATGAAATGCAATGAAATGCAATGAAATGCAATGAAATGCAATGAAATGCATTGAAATGCAATGAAATGCAATGAAATGCAATGAAATGCAATGAAATGCAATGAAATGCAATGAAATGCAATGAAATGCAATGAAATGCAATGTAATGCAATGAAATGCAATGAAATGCAATGAAATGCAATGAAATGCAATGAAATGCAATGAAATGCAATGAAATGCAATGAAATGCAATGAAATGCAATGAAATGCAATGAAATGCAATGAAATGCAATGAAATGCAATGAAATGCAACGAAATGCAACGAAATGCAACGAAATGCAATGAAATGCATTGAAATGCAGTGGAGTGGAGTGGAGTGGAGTGGAGTGGAATGGAGTGGAGTGGAGTGGAGTGGAGTGGAGTGGAGTGGAGTGGAGTGGAGTGGAGTGAAGTGGAGTGGAGTGGAGTGGAGTGGAGTGGAGTGGAGTGGAGTGGAGTGGAGTGGAGTGGAGTGGAGTGGAGTGGAGTGGAGTGGAGTGGAGTGGAGTGGAGTGGAGTGGAGTGGAGTGGAGTGGAGTGGAGTGGAGTGGAGTGGAGTGGAGTGGAGTGGAGTGGAGTGGAGTGGAGTGGAGTGGAGTGGAGTGGAGTGGAGTGGAGTGGAGTGGAGTGGAGTGGAGTGGAGTGGAGTGGAGTGGAGTGGAGTGGAGTGGAGTGGAGTGCAGTGCAGTGCAGTGCAGTGGAGTGGAGTGCAGTGGAGTGGAGTGCAGTGGAGTGGAGAGCAGTGGAGTGGAGTGCAGTGGAGTGAATGGAATGGAATGGAATGGAATGGAATGGAATGGAATGGAATGAAATGAAATGAAATGAAATGAAATGAAATGGAATGGAATGGAATGGAATGGAATGAAATGGAATGGAATGGAATGGAATGAAATGGAATGGAATGAAATGGAATGGAATGAAATGAAATGGAATGAAATGAAATGAAATGAAATGGAATGGAATGGAATGGAATGGAATGAAATGAAATGGAATGAAATGAAATGAAATGAAATGCAATGAAATGCAATGAAATGCAATGAAATGCAATGAAATGCAATGAAATGCAATGAAATGCAATGAAATGCAATGAAATGCAATGAAATGCAATGAAATGCAATGAAATGCAATGAATGCAATGAAATGCAATGAAGTGCAATGAAATGCAATGAAATGCAATGAAATGCAATGAAATGCAATGAAATGCAATGAAATGCAATGAAATGCAATGAAATGCAATGAAATGCAATGAAATGCAATGAAATGCAATGAAATGCAATGAAATGCAATGAAATGCAATGGAGTGGAGTGGAGTGGAGTGGAGTGGAGTGGAGTGGAGTGGAGTGGAGTGGAGTGGAGTGGAGTGGAGTGGAGTGGAGTGGAGTGCAGTGCAGTGCAGTGCAGTGGAGTGGAGTGCAGTGGAGTGGAGTGCAGTGGAGTGGAGAGCAGTGGAGTGGAGTGCAGTGGAGTGAATGGAATGGAATGGAATGGAATGGAATGGAATGGAATGGAATGAAATGAAATGAAATGAAATGAAATGAAATGGAATGGAATGGAATGGAATGGAATGAAATGGAATGGAATGGAATGGAATGAAATGGAATGGAATGAAATGGAATGGAATGAAATGAAATGGAATGAAATGAAATGAAATGAAATGGAATGGAATGGAATGGAATGGAATGAAATGAAATGGAATGAAATGAAATGAAATGAAATGCAATGAAATGCAATGAAATGCAATGAAATGCAATGAAATGCAATGAAATGCAATGAAATGCAATGAAATGCAATGAAATGCAATGAAATGCAATGAAATGCAATGAAATGCAATGAATGCAATGAAATGCAATGAAGTGCAATGAAATGCAATGAAATGCAATGAAATGCAATGAAATGCAATGAAATGCAATGAAATGCAATGAAATGCAATGAAATGCAATGAAATGCAATGAAATGCAATGAAATGCAATGAAATGCAATGAAATGCAATGAAATGCAATGCAATGGAGTGGAGTGGAGTGGAGTGGAGTGGAGTGGAGTGGAGTGGAGTGGAGTGGAGTGGAGTGGAGTGGAGTGGAGTGGAGTGGAGTGGAGTGGAATGGAAAGGAGTGGAGTGGAATGGAATGGAGTGGAATGAAATGGAATGAAATGAAATGAAATGAAATGCAATGAAATGCAATGAAATGCAATGAAATGCAATGAAATGCAATGAAATGCAATGAAATGCAATGAAATGCAATGAAATGCAATGGAGTGGAGTGGAGTGGAGTGGAGTGGAGTGGAGTGGAGTGGAGTGGAGTGGAGTGGAGTGGAGTGGAGTGGAGTGGAGTGGAGTGGAGTGGAGTGGAGTGGAGTGGAGTGGAGTGGAGTGGAGTGGAGTGGAGTGGAGTGGAGTGGAGTGGAGTGGAGTGGAGTGGAGTGGAGTGCAGTGCAGTGCAGTGGAGTGGAGTGCAGTGGAGTGGAGTGCAGTGGAGTGGAGAGCAGTGGAGTGGAGTGCAGTGGAGTGAATGGAATGGAATGGAATGGAATGGAATGGAATGGAATGGAATGAAATGAAATGAAATGAAATGAAATGAAATGGAATGGAATGGAATGGAATGGAATGGAATGAAATGGAATGGAATGGAATGGAATGAAATGGAATGGAATGAAATGGAATGGAATGAAATGAAATGGAATGAAATGAAATGAAATGAAATGGAATGGAATGGAATGGAATGGAATGGAATGAAATGAAATGGAATGCAATGAAATGCAATGAAGTGCAATGAAATGCAATGAAATGCAATGAAATGCAATGAAATGCAATGAAATGCAATGAAATGCAATGAAATGCAATGAAATGCAATGAAATGCAATGAAATGCAATGAAATGCAATGAAATGCAATGAAATGCAATGGAGTGGAGTGGAGTGGAGTGGAGTGGAGTGGAGTGGAGTGGAGTGGAGTGGAGTGGAGTGGAGTGGAGTGGAGTGGAGTGGAGTGGAGTGGAATGGAAAGGAGTGGAGTGGAATGGAATGGAGTGGAATGAAATGGAATGAAATGAAATGAAATGAAATGCAATGAAATGCAATGAAATGCAATGAAATGCAATGAAATGCAATGAAATGCAATGAAATGCAATGAAATGCAATGAAATGCAATGGAGTGGAGTGGAGTGGAGTGGAGTGGAGTGGAGTGGAGTGGAGTGGAGTGGAGTGGAGTGGAGTGGAGTGGAGTGGAGTGGAGTGGAGTGGAGTGGAGTGGAGTGGAGTGGAGTGGAATGGAAAGGAGTGGAGTGGAATGGAGTGGAATGGAATGGAATGGAGTGGAATGAAATGGAATGAAATGAAATGAAATGAAATGCAATGAAATGCAATGAAATGCAATGAAATGCAATGAAATGCAATGAAATGCAATGAAATGCAATGAAATGCAATGAAATGCAATGAAATGCAATGAAATGCAATGAAATGCAATGAAATGCAATGAAATGCAATGAAATGCAATGAAATGCAATGAAATGCAATGAAATGCAATGAAATGCAATGAAATGCAATGAAATGCAATGAAATGCAATGAAATGCAATGAAATGCAATGAAATGCAATGAAATGCAATGAAATGCAATGAAATGCAATGAAATGCAATGAAGTGCAATGAAATGCAATGAAGTGCAATGAAGTGCAATGAAGTGCAATGAAGTGCAATGAAGTGCAATGAAGTGCAATGAAGTGCAATGAAATGCAATGAAATGCAATGAAATGCAATGAAATGCAATGAAATGCAATGAAATGCAATGAAATGCAATGAAATGCAATGAAATGCAATGAAATGCAATGAAATGCAATGAAATGCAATGAAATGCAATGAAATGCAATGAAATGCAATGAAATGCAATGAAATGCAATGAAATGCAATGAAATGCAATGAAATGCAATGAAATGCAATGAAATGCAATGAAATGCAATGAAATGCAATGAAATGCAATGAAATGCAATGAAATGCAATGAAATGCAATGAAATGCAATGAAATGCAATGAAATGCAATGAAATGCAATGAAATGCAATGAAATGCAATGAAATGCAATGAAATGCAATGAAATGCAATGAAATGCAATGAAATGCAATGAAATGCAATGAAATGCAATGAAATGCAATGAAATGCAATGAAATGCAATGAAATGCAATGAAATGCAATGAAATGCAATGAAATGCAATGAAATGCAATGGAGTGGAGTGGAGTGGAGTGGAGTGGAGTGGAGTGGAGTGGAGTGGAGTGGAGTGGAGTGGAGTGGAGTGGAGTGGAGTGGAGTGGAGTGGAGTGGAGTGGAATGGAAAGGAGTGGAGTGGAATGGAATGGAGTGGAATGAAATGGAATGAAATGAAATGAAATGAAATGCAATGAAATGCAATGAAATGCAATGAAATGCAATGAAATGCAATGAAATGCAATGAAATGCAATGAAATGCAATGAAATGCAATGGAGTGGAGTGGAGTGGAGTGGAGTGGAGTGGAGTGGAGTGGAGTGGAGTGGAGTGGAGTGGAGTGGAGTGGAGTGGAGTGGAGTGGAGTGGAGTGGAGTGGAGTGGAGTGGAGTGGAATGGAAAGGAGTGGAGTGGAATGGAGTGGAATGGAATGGAATGGAGTGGAATGAAATGGAATGAAATGAAATGAAATGAAATGCAATGAAATGCAATGAAATGCAATGAAATGCAATGAAATGCAATGAAATGCAATGAAATGCAATGAAATGCAATGAAATGCAATGAAATGCAATGAAATGCAATGAAATGCAATGAAATGCAATGAAATGCAATGAAATGCAATGAAATGCAATGAAATGCAATGAAATGCAATGAAATGCAATGAAATGCAATGAAATGCAATGAAATGCAATGAAATGCAATGAAATGCAATGAAATGCAATGAAATGCAATGAAATGCAATGAAATGCAATGAAATGCAATGAAATGCAATGAAGTGCAATGAAATGCAATGAAGTGCAATGAAGTGCAATGAAGTGCAATGAAGTGCAATGAAGTGCAATGAAGTGCAATGAAGTGCAATGAAATGCAATGAAATGCAATGAAATGCAATGAAATGCAATGAAATGCAATGAAATGCAATGAAATGCAATGAAATGCAATGAAATGCAATGAAATGCAATGAAATGCAATGAAATGCAATGAAATGCAATGAAATGCAATGAAATGCAATGAAATGCAATGAAATGCAATGAAATGCAATGAAATGCAATGAAATGCAATGAAATGCAATGAAATGCAATGAAATGCAATGAAATGCAATGAAATGCAATGAAATGCAATGAAATGCAATGAAATGCAATGAAATGCAATGAAATGCAATGAAATGCAATGAAATGCAATGAAATGCAATGAAATGCAATGAAATGCAATGAAATGCAATGAAATGCAATGAAATGCAATGAAATGCAATGAAATGCAATGAAATGCAATGAAATGCAATGAAATGCAATGAAATGCAATGGAGTGGAGTGGAGTGGAGTGGAGTGGAATGAAATGGAATGAAATGAAATGAAATGAAATGCAATGAAATGCAATGAAATGCAATGAAATGCAATGAAATGCAATGAAATGCAATGAAATGCAATGAAATGCAATGAAATGCAATGAAATGCAATGAAATGCAATGAAATGCAATGAAATGCAATGAAATGCAATGAAATGCAATGAAATGCAATGAAATGCAATGAAATGCAATGAAATGCAATGAAATGCAATGAAATGCAATGAAATGCAATGAAATGCAATGAAATGCAATGAAATGCAATGAAGTGCAATGAAGTGCAATGAAATGCAATGAAGTGCAATGAAGTGCAATGAAGTGCAATGAAGTGCAATGAAGTGCAATGAAGTGCAATGAAGTGCAATGAAGTGCAATGAAGTGCAATGAAATGCAATGAAATGCAATGAAATGCAATGAAATGCAATGAAATGCAATGAAATGCAATGAAATGCAATGAAATGCAATGAAATGCAATGAAATGCAATGAAATGCAATGAAATGCAATGAAATGCAATGAAATGCAATGAAATGCAATGAAATGCAATGAAATGCAATGAAATGCAATGAAATGCAATGAAATGCAATGAAATGCAATGAAATGCAATGAAATGCAATGAAATGCAATGAAATGCAATGAAATGCAATGAAATGCAATGAAATGCAATGAAATGCAATGAAATGCAATGAAATGCAACGAAATGCAACGAAATGCAACGAAATGCAACGAAATGCAACGAAATGCAACGAAATGCAATGAAATGCATTGAAATGCATTGAAATGCAGTGGAGTGGAGTGGAGTGGAGTGGAGTGGAGTGGAGTGGAGTGGAGTGGAGTGGAGTGGAGTGAAGTGGAGTGGAGTGGAGTGGAGTGGAGTGGAGTGGAGTGGAGTGGAGTGGAGTGGAGTGGAGTGGAGTGGAGTGGAGTGGAGTGGAGTGGAGTGGAGTGGAGTGGAGTGGAGTGGAGTGGAGTGGAGTGGAGTGGAGTGGAGTGGAGTGGAGTGGAGTGGACTGGAGTGGAGTGGAGTGGAGTGGAGTGGAGTGGAGTGGAGTGGAGTGAAGTGCAGTGCAGTGCAGTGGAGTGGAGTGCAGTGGAGTGGAGTGCAGTGGAGTGGAGTGCAGTGGAGTGAATGGAATGGAATGGAATGGAATGGAATGGAATGGAATGGAATGGAATGGAATGAAATGAAATGAAATGAAATGAAATGAAATGGAATGGAATGGAATGAAATGAAATGGAATGGAATGGAATGGAATGGAATGAAATGAAATGGAATGAAATGAAATGAAATGAAATGCAATGAAATGCAATGAAATGCAATGAAATGCAATGAAATGCAATGAAATGCAATGAAATGCAATGAAATGCAATGAAATGCAATGAAATGCAATGAAATGCAATGAAATGCAATGAAATGCAATGAATGCAATGAAATGCAATGAAATGCAATGAAATGCAATGAAATGCAATGAAATGCAATGAAATGCAATGAAATGCAATGAAATGCAATGAAATGCAATGAAATGCAATGAAATGCAATGAAATGCAATGAAATGCAATGAAATGCAATGAAATGCAATGAAATGCAATGAAATGCAATGAAATGCAATGAAATGCAATGAAATGCAATGAAATGCAATGAAATGCAATGAAATGCAATGAAATGCAATGAAATGCAATGAAATGAAATGCAATGAAATGCAATGAAATGCAATGAAATGCAATGAAATGCAATGAAATGCAATGAAATGCAATGAAATGCAATGAAATGCAATGAAATGCAATGACATGCAATGAAATGCAATGAAATGCAATGAAATGCAATGAAATGCAATGAAATGCAATGAAATGCAATGGAGTGGAGTGGTGTGGAGTGGAGTGGAGTGGAGTGGAGTGGAGTGTAGTGGAGTGGAGTGGAGTGGAGTGGAGTGGAGTGGAGTGGAGTGGAGTGGAGTGGAGTGGAGTGGAGTGGAGTGGAGTGGAGTGGAGTGGAATGGAAAGGAGTGGAGTGGAATGGAGTGGAATGGAATGGAATGGAGTGGAATGAAATGGAATGAAATGAAATGAAATGAAATGCAATGAAATGCAATGAAATGCAATGAAATGCAATGAAATGCAATGAAATGCAATGAAATGCAATGAAATGCAATGAAATGCAATGAAATGCAGTGGAGTGGAGTGGAGTGGAGTGGAGTGGAGTGGAGTGGAGTGGAGTGGAGTGGAGTGGAGTGGAGTGGAGTGGAGTGGAGTGGAGTGGAGTGGAGTGGAGTGGAGTGGAGTGGAGTGGAGTGGAGTGGAGTGGAGTGGAGTGGAGTGGAGTGGAGTGGAGTGGAGTGGAATGGAAAGGAGTGGAGTGGAATGGAGTGGAATGGAATGGAATGGAGTGGAATGAAATGGAATGAAATGAAATGAAATGAAATGCAATGAAATGCAATGAAATGCAATGAAATGCAATGAAATGCAATGAAATGCAATGAAATGCAATGAAATGCAATGAAATGCAATGAAATGCAATGAAATGCAATGAAATGCAATGAAATGCAATGAAATGCAATGAAATGCAATGAAATGCAATGAAATGCAATGAAATGCAATGAAATGCAATGAAATGCAATGAAATGCAATGAAATGCAATGAAATGCAATGAAATGCAATGAAATGCAATGAAATGCAATGAAATGCAATGAAATGCAATGAAATGCAATGAAATGCAATGAAATGCAATGAAATGCAATGAAATGCAATGAAATGCAATGAAATGCAATGAAATGCAATGAAATGCAATGAAATGCAATGAAATGCAATGAAATGCAATGAAATGCAATGAAATGCAATGAAATGCAATGAAATGCAATGAAATGCAATGAAATGCAATGAAATGCAATGAAATGCAATGAAATGCAATGAAATGCAATGAAATGCAATGAAATGCAATGAAATGCAATGAAATGCAATGAAATGCAATGAAATGCAATGAAATGCAATGAAATGCAATGAAATGCAATGAAATGCAATGAAATGCAATGAAATGCAATGAAATGCAATGAAATGCAATGAAATGCAATGAAATGCAATGAAATGCAATGCAATGCAATGGAGTGGAGTGGAGTGGAGTGGAGTGGAGTGGAGTGGAGTGGAGTGGAGTGGAGTGGAGTGGAGTGGAGTGGAGTGGAGTGGAGTGGAGTGGAGTGGAGTGGAGTGGAGTGGAGTGGAGTGGAGTGGAGTGGAGTGGAGTGGAGTGGAGTGGAGTGGAGTGGAGTGGAGTGGAGTGGAGTGGAGTGGAGTGGAGTGGAGTGGAGTGGAGTGGAGTGGAGTGGAGTGGAGTGGAGTGGAGTGGAGTGGAGTGGAGTGGAGTGGAGTGGAGTGGAATGGAAAGGAATGGAATGGAATGGAATGGAAAGGAATGGAAAGGAATGGAATGGAATGGAATGGAATGGAATGGAATGGAATGGAATGGAATGGAATGGAATGGAATGGAATGGAATGGAATGGAATGGAATGGAATGGAATGGAATGGAATGGAATGGAATGGAATGGAATGAAATGAAATGGAATGGAATGAAATGAAATGAAATGAAATGAAATGCAATGAAATGCAATGAAATGCAATGAAATGCAATGAAATGCAATGAAATGCAATGAAATGCAATGAAATGCAATGAAATGCAATGAAATGCATTGAAATGCAATGAAATGCAATGAAATGCAATGAAATGCAATGAAATGCAATGAAATGCAATGAAATGCAATGAAATGCAATGAAATGCAATGAAATGCAATGAAATGCAATGAAATGCAATGAAATGCAATGAAATGCAATGAAATGCAATGAAATGCAATGAAATGCAATGAAATGCAATGAAATGCAATGAAATGCAATGAAATGCAATGAAATGCAATGAAATGCAATGAAATGCAATGAAATGCAATGAAATGCAATGAAATGCAACGAAATGCAACGAAATGCAACGAAATGCAATGAAATGCATTGAAATGCAGTGGAGTGGAGTGGAGTGGAGTGGAGTGGAATGGAGTGGAGTGGAGTGGAGTGGAGTGGAGTGGAGTGGAGTGGAGTGGAGTGGAGTGAAGTGGAGTGGAGTGGAGTGCAGTGGAGTGAATGGAATGGAATGGAATGGAATGGAATGGAATGGAATGGAATGAAATGAAATGAAATGAAATGAAATGAAATGGAATGGAATGGAATGGAATGGAATGGAATGAAATGGAATGGAATGGAATGGAATGAAATGGAATGGAATGAAATGGAATGGAATGAAATGAAATGGAATGAAATGAAATGAAATGAAATGGAATGGAATGGAATGGAATGGAATGGAATGAAATGAAATGGAATGAAATGAAATGAAATGAAATGCAATGAAATGCAATGAAATGCAATGAAATGCAATGAAATGCAATGAAATGCAATGAAATGCAATGAAATGCAATGAAATGCAATGAAATGCAATGAAATGCAATGAAATGCAATGAATGCAATGAAATGCAATGAAGTGCAATGAAATGCAATGAAATGCAATGAAATGCAATGAAATGCAATGAAATGCAATGAAATGCAATGAAATGCAATGAAATGCAATGAAATGCAATGAAATGCAATGAAATGCAATGAAATGCAATGAAATGCAATGAAATGCAATGGAGTGGAGTGGAGTGGAGTGGAGTGGAGTGGAGTGGAGTGGAGTGGAGTGGAGTGGAGTGGAGTGGAGTGGAGTGGAGTGGAGTGGAGTGGAGTGGAATGGAAAGGAGTGGAGTGGAATGGAATGGAGTGGAATGAAATGGAATGAAATGAAATGAAATGAAATGCAATGAAATGCAATGAAATGCAATGAAATGCAATGAAATGCAATGAAATGCAATGAAATGCAATGAAATGCAATGAAATGCAATGGAGTGGAGTGGAGTGGAGTGGAGTGGAGTGGAGTGGAGTGGAGTGGAGTGGAGTGGAGTGGAGTGGAGTGGAGTGGAGTGGAGTGGAGTGGAGTGGAGTGGAGTGGAGTGGAGTGGAGTTGAGTGGAGTGGAGTGGAGTGGAGTGGAGTGGAGTGGAGTGGAGTGGAGTGCAGTGCAGTGCAGTGGAGTGGAGTGCAGTGGAGTGGAGTGCAGTGGAGTGGAGAGCAGTGGAGTGGAGTGCAGTGGAGTGAATGGAATGGAATGGAATGGAATGGAATGGAATGGAATGGAATGAAATGAAATGAAATGAAATGAAATGAAATGGAATGGAATGGAATGGAATGGAATGGAATGAAATGGAATGGAATGGAATGGAATGAAATGGAATGGAATGAAATGGAATGGAATGAAATGAAATGGAATGAAATGAAATGAAATGAAATGGAATGGAATGGAATGGAATGGAATGGAATGAAATGAAATGGAATGAAATGAAATGAAATGAAATGAAATGAAATGCAATGAAATGCAATGAAATGCAATGAAATGCAATGAAATGCAATGAAATGCAATGAAATGCAATGAAATGCAATGAAATGCAATGAAATGCAATGAAATGCAATGAAATGCAATGAATGCAATGAAATGCAATGAAGTGCAATGAAATGCAATGAAATGCAATGAAATGCAATGAAATGCAATGAAATGCAATGAAATGCAATGAAATGCAATGAAATGCAATGAAATGCAATGAAATGCAATGAAATGCAATGAAATGCAATGAAATGCAATGAAATGCAATGAAATGCAATGGAGTGGAGTGGAGTGGAGTGGAGTGGAGTGGAGTGGAGTGGAGTGGAGTGGAGTGGAGTGGAGTGGAGTGGAGTGGAGTGGAGTGGAGTGGAGTGGAATGGAAAGGAGTGGAGTGGAATGGAATGGAGTGGAATGAAATGGAATGAAATGAAATGAAATGAAATGCAATGAAATGCAATGAAATGCAATGAAATGCAATGAAATGCAATGAAATGCAATGAAATGCAATGAAATGCAATGAAATGCAATGGAGTGGAGTGGAGTGGAGTGGAGTGGAGTGGAGTGGAGTGGAGTGGAGTGGAGTGGAGTGGAGTGGAGTGGAGTGGAGTGGAGTGGAGTGGAGTGGAGTGGAGTGGAGTGGAATGGAAAGGAGTGGAGTGGAATGGAGTGGAATGGAATGGAATGGAGTGGAATGAAATGGAATGAAATGAAATGAAATGAAATGCAATGAAATGCAATGAAATGCAATGAAATGCAATGAAATGCAATGAAATGCAATGAAATGCAATGAAATGCAATGAAATGCAATGAAATGCAATGAAATGCAATGAAATGCAATGAAATGCAATGAAATGCAATGAAATGCAATGAAATGCAATGAAATGCAATGAAATGCAATGAAATGCAATGAAATGCAATGAAATGCAATGAAATGCAATGAAATGCAATGAAATGCAATGAAATGCAATGAAATGCAATGAAATGCAATGAAATGCAATGAAATGCAATGAAGTGCAATGAAATGCAATGAAGTGCAATGAAGTGCAATGAAGTGCAATGAAGTGCAATGAAGTGCAATGAAGTGCAATGAAGTGCAATGAAGTGCAATGAAATGCAATGAAATGCAATGAAATGCAATGAAATGCAATGAAATGCAATGAAATGCAATGAAATGCAATGAAATGCAATGAAATGCAATGAAATGCAATGAAATGCAATGAAATGCAATGAAATGCAATGAAATGCAATGAAATGCAATGAAATGCAATGAAATGCAATGAAATGCAATGAAATGCAATGAAATGCAATGAAATGCAATGAAATGCAATGAAATGCAATGAAATGCAATGAAATGCAATGAAATGCAATGAAATGCAATGAAATGCAATGAAATGCAATGAAATGCAATGAAATGCAATGAAATGCAATGAAATGCAATGAAATGCAATGAAATGCAATGAAATGCAATGAAATGCAATGAAATGCAATGAAATGCAATGAAATGCAATGAAATGCAATGAAATGCAATGAAATGCAACGAAATGCAACGAAATGCAACGAAATGCAATGAAATGCATTGAAATGCAGTGGAGTGGAGTGGAGTGGAGTGGAGTGGAATGGAGTGGAGTGGAGTGGAGTGGAGTGGAGTGGAGTGGAGTGGAGTGGAGTGGAGTGGAGTGGAGTGGAGTGGAGTGGAGTGGAGTGGAGTGGAGTGGAGTGGAGTGGAGTGGAGTGGAGTGGAGTGGAGTGGAGTGGAGTGGAGTGGAGTGGAGTGGAGTGGAGTGGAGTGGAGTGGAGTGGAGTGGAGTGGAGTGGAGTGGAGTGGAGTGGAGTGGAGTGGAGTGGAGTGGAGTGGAGTGGAGTGGAGTGGAGTGGAGTGGAGTGGAGTGGAGTGGAGTGGAGTGGAGTGGAGTGGAGTGGAGTGGAGTGGAGTGGAGTGGAGTGGAGTGGAGTGGAGTGGAGTGCAGTGCAGTGCAGTGCAGTGGAGTGGAGTGCAGTGGAGTGGAGTGCAGTGGAGTGGAGAGCAGTGGAGTGGAGTGCAGTGGAGTGAATGGAATGGAATGGAATGGAATGGAATGGAATGGAATGGAATGAAATGAAATGAAATGAAATGAAATGAAATGGAATGGAATGGAATGGAATGGAATGGAATGAAATGGAATGGAATGGAATGGAATGAAATGGAATGGAATGAAATGGAATGGAATGAAATGAAATGGAATGAAATGAAATGAAATGAAATGGAATGGAATGGAATGGAATGGAATGGAATGAAATGAAATGGAATGAAATGAAATGAAATGAAATGCAATGAAATGCAATGAAATGCAATGAAATGCAATGAAATGCAATGAAATGCAATGAAATGCAATGAAATGCAATGAAATGCAATGAAATGCAATGAAATGCAATGAAATGCAATGAAATGCAATGAAATGCAATGAAATGCAATGAAATGCAATGAAATGCAATGAAATGCAATGAAATGCAATGAAATGCAATGAAATGCAATGAAATGCAATGAAATGCAATGAAATGCAATGAAATGCAATGAAATGCAATGAAATGCAATGAAATGCAATGAAATGCAATGAAATGCAATGAAATGCAATGAAATGCAATGAAATGCAATGGAGTGGAGTGGAGTGGAGTGGAGTGGAGTGGAGTGGAGTGGAGTGGAGTGGAGTGGAGTGGAGTGGAGTGGAGTGGAGTGGAGTGGAGTGGAGTGGAGTGGAATGGAAAGGAGTGGAGTGGAATGGAATGGAGTGGAATGAAATGGAATGAAATGAAATTAAATGAAATGCAATGAAATGCAATGAAATGCAATGAAATGCAATGAAATGCAATGAAATGCAATGAAATGCAATGAAATGCAATGAAATGCAATGGAGTGGAGTGGAGTGGAGTGGAGTGGAGTGGAGTGGAGTGGAGTGGAGTGGAGTGGAGTGGAGTGGAGTGGAGTGGAGTGGAGTGGAGTGGAGTGGAGTGGAGTGGAGTGGAGTGGAGTGCAGTGCAGTGCAGTGGAGTGGAGTGCAGTGGAGTGGAGTGCAGTGGAGTGGAGAGCAGTGGAGTGGAGTGCAGTGGAGTGAATGGAATGGAATGGAATGGAATGGAATGGAATGGAATGGAATGAAATGAAATGAAATGAAATGAAATGAAATGGAATGGAATGGAATGGAATGGAATGGAATGAAATGGAATGGAATGGAATGGAATGAAATGGAATGGAATGAAATGGAATGGAATGAAATGAAATGGAATGAAATGAAATGAAATGAAATGGAATGGAATGGAATGGAATGGAATGGAATGAAATGAAATGGAATGAAATGAAATGAAATGAAATGCAATGAAATGCAATGAAATGCAATGAAATGCAATGAAATGCAATGAAATGCAATGAAATGCAATGAAATGCAATGAAATGCAATGAAATGCAATGAAATGCAATGAAATGCAATGAATGCAATGAAATGCAATGAAGTGCAATGAAATGCAATGAAATGCAATGAAATGCAATGAAATGCAATGAAATGCAATGAAATGCAATGAAATGCAATGAAATGCAATGAAATGCAATGAAATGCAATGAAATGCAATGAAATGCAATGAAATGCAATGAAATGCAATGGAGTGGAGTGGAGTGGAGTGGAGTGGAGTGGAGTGGAGTGGAGTGGAGTGGAGTGGAGTGGAGTGGAGTGGAGTGGAGTGGAGTGGAGTGGAATGGAAAGGAGTGGAGTGGAATGGAATGGAGTGGAATGAAATGGAATGAAATGAAATGAAATGAAATGAAATGCAATGAAATGCAATGAAATGCAATGAAATGCAATGAAATGCAATGAAATGCAATGAAATGCAATGAAATGCAATGAAATGCAATGGAGTGGAGTGGAGTGGAGTGGAGTGGAGTGGAGTGGAGTGGAGTGGAGTGGAGTGGAGTGGAGTGGAGTGGAGTGGAGTGGAGTGGAGTGGAGTGGAGTGGAGTGGAGTGGAATGGAAAGGAGTGGAGTGGAATGGAGTGGAATGGAATGGAATGGAGTGGAATGAAATGGAATGAAATGAAATGAAATGAAATGCAATGAAATGCAATGAAATGCAATGAAATGCAATGAAATGCAATGAAATGCAATGAAATGCAATGAAATGCAATGAAATGCAATGAAATGCAATGAAATGCAATGAAATGCAATGAAATGCAATGAAATGCAATGAAATGCAATGAAATGCAATGAAATGCAATGAAATGCAATGAAATGCAATGAAATGCAATGAAATGCAATGAAATGCAATGAAATGCAATGAAATGCAATGAAATGCAATGAAATGCAATGAAATGCAATGAAATGCAATGAAATGCAATGAAATGCAATGAAATGCAATGAAGTGCAATGAAATGCAATGAAGTGCAATGAAGTGCAATGAAGTGCAATGAAGTGCAATGAAGTGCAATGAAGTGCAATGAAGTGCAATGAAATGCAATGAAATGCAATGAAATGCAATGAAATGCAATGAAATGCAATGAAATGCAATGAAATGCAATGAAATGCAATGAAATGCAATGAAATGCAATGAAATGCAATGAAATGCAATGAAATGCAATGAAATGCAATGAAATGCAATGAAATGCAATGAAATGCAATGAAATGCAATGAAATGCAATGAAATGCAATGAAATGCAATGAAATGCAATGAAATGCAATGAAATGCAATGAAATGCAATGAAATGCAATGAAATGCAATGAAATGCAATGAAATGCAATGAAATGCAATGAAATGCAATGAAATGCAATGAAATGCAATGAAATGCAATGAAATGCAATGAAATGCAATGAAATGCAATGAAATGCAATGAAATGCAATGAAATGCAATGAAATGCAATGAAATGCAATGAAATGCAATGAAATGCAATGAAATGCAATGAAATGCAATGAAATGCAATGAAATGCAATGAAATGCAATGAAATGCAATGAAATGCAATGAAATGCAATGAAATGCAATGAAATGCAATGAAATGCAATGAAATGCAATGAAATGCAATGAAATGCAATGAAATGCAATGAAATGCAATGAAATGCAATGAAATGCAATGAAATGCAATGAAATGCAATGGAGTGGAGTGGAGTGGAGTGGAGTGGAGTGGAGTGGAGTGGAGTGGAGTGGAGTGGAGTGGAGTGGAGTGGAGTGGAGTGGAGTGGAGTGGAGTGGAGTGGAGTGGAGTGGAGTGGAGTGGAGTGGAGTGGAGTGGAGTGGAGTGGAGTGGAGTGGAGTGGAGTGGAGTGGAGTGGAGTGGAGTGGAGTGGAGTGGAGTGGAGTGGAGTGGAGTGGAGTGGAGTGGAGTGGAGTGGAGTGGAGTGGAGTGGAGTGGAGTGGAGTGGAGTGGAGTGGAGTGGAGTGGAGTGGAAAGGAATGGAATGGAATGGAATGGAATGGAATGGAATGGAAAGGAATGGAATGGAATGGAATGGAATGGAATGGAATGAAATGAAATGGAATGGAATGAAATGAACTGAAATGAACTGAAATGAAATGAAATGCAATGAAATGCAATGAAATGCAATGAAATGCAATGAAATGCAATGAAATGCAATGAAATGCAATGAAATGCAATGAAATGCAATGAAATGCAATGAAATGCAATGAAATGCAATGAAATGCAATGAAATGCAATGAAATGCAATGAAATGCAATGAAATGCAATGAAATGCAATGAAATGCAATGAAATGCAATGAAATGCAATGAAATGCAATGAAATGCAATGAAATGCAATGAAATGCAATGAAATGCAATGAAATGCAATGAAATGCAATGAAATGCAATGAAATGCAATGAAATGCAATGAAATGCAATGAAATGCAATGAAATGCAATGAAATGCAATGAAATGCAATGAAATGCAATGAAATGCAATGAAATGCAATGAAATGCAATGAAATGCAATGAAATGCAATGAAATGCAATGAAATGCAATGAAATGCAATGAAATGCAAATGAAATGCAAATGAAATGCAATGAAATGCAATGGAGTGGAGTGGAGTGGAGTGGAGTGGAGTGGAGTGGAGTGGAGTGGAGTGGAGTGGAGTGGAGTGGAGTGGAGTGGAGTGGAGTGGAGTGGAGTGGAGTGGAGTGGAGTGGAGTGGAGTGGAGTGGAGTGGAGTGGCGTGGAGTGGAGTGGAGTGGAGTGGAGTGGAGTGGAGTGGAGTGGAGTGGAGTGGAGTGGAGTGGAGTGGAGTGGAGTGGAGTGGAGTGGAGTGGAGTGGAGTGGAGTGGAGTGGAGTGGAGTGGAGTGGAGTGGAATGGAGTGGAATGGAAAGGAGTGGAATGGAATGGAATGGAATGGAAAGGAATGGAAAGGAATGGAAAGGAATGGAATGGAATGGAATGGAATGGAATGGAATGGAATGGAATGGAATGGAATGGAATGGAATGGAATGGAATGGAATGGAATGGAATGGAATGGAATGGAATGGAATGGAATGGAATGGAATGGAATGGAATGGAATGGAATGGAATGGAATGGAATGGAATGAAATGAAATGGAATGGAATGAAATGAAATGAAATGAAATGAAATGCAATGAAATGCAATGAAATGCATTGAAATGCAATGAAATGCAATGAAATGCAATGAAATGCAATGAAATGCAATGAAATGCAATGAAATGCATTGAAATGCAATGAAATGCAATGAAATGCAATGAAATGCAATGAAATGCAATGAAATGCAATGAAATGCAATGAAATGCAATGAAATGCAATGAAATGCAATGAAATGCAATGAAATGCAATGAAATGCAATGAAATGCAATGAAATGCAATGAAATGCAATGAAATGCAATGAAATGCAATGAAATGCAATGAAATGCAATGAAATGCAATGAAATGCAATGAAATGCAATGAAATGCAATGAAATGCAATGAAATGCAATGAAATGCAATGAAATGCAATGAAATGCAATGAAATGCAATGAAATGCAATGAAATGCAATGAAATGCAATGAAATGCAATGAAATGCCACGAAATGCAACGAAATGCAACGAAATGCAATGAAATGCATTGAAATGCAGTGGAGTGGAGTGGAGTGGAGTGGAGTGGAGTGGAGTGGAGTGGAGTGGAGTGGAGTGGAGTGGAGTGGAGTGGAGTGGAGTGGAGTGGAGTGGAGTGGAGTGGAGTGAAGTGGAGTGGAGTGGAGTGGAGTGGAGTGGAGTGGAGTGGAGTGGAGTGGAGTGGAGTGGAGTGGAGTGGAGTGGAGTGGAGTGGAGTGGAGTGGAGTGGAGTGGAGTGGAGTGGAGTGGAGTGGAGTGGAGTGGAGTGGAGTGGAGTGGAGTGGAGTGGAGTGGAGTGGAGTGGAGTGCAGTGCAGTGCAGTGGAGTGGAGTGCAGTGGAGTGGAGTGCAGTGGAGTGAATGGAATGGAATGGAATGGAATGGAATGGAATGGAATGGAATGGAATGAAATGAAATGAAATGAAATGAAATGAAATGGAATGGAATGGAATGGAATGGAATGGAATGGAATGGAATGGAATGAAATGGAATGGAATGGAATGGAATGAAATGGAATGGAATGGAATGAAATGGAATGGAATGAAATGAAATGGAATGAAATGAAATGAAATGAAATGGAATGGAATGGAATGGAATGGAATGGAATGAAATGAAATGGAATGAAATGAAATGAAATGAAATGCAATGAAATGCAATGAAATGCAATGAAATGCAATGAAATGCAATGAAATGCAATGAAATGCAATGAAATGCAATGAAATGCAATGAAATGCAATGAAATGCAATGAATGCAATGAAATGCAATGAAATGCAATGAAATGCAATGAAATGCAATGAAATGCAATGAAATGCAATGAAATGCAATGAAATGCAATGAAATGCAATGAAATGCAATGAAATGCAATGGAGTGGAGTGGAGTGGAGTGGAGTGGAGTGGAGTGGAGTGGAGTGGAGTGGAATGGAGTGGAATGGAAAGGAGTGGAATGGAATGGAATGGAATGGAAAGGAATGGAAAGGAATGGAAAGGAATGGAATGGAATGGAATGGAATGGAATGGAATGGAATGGAATGGAATGAAATGAAATGAAATGAAATGAAATGCAATGAAATGCAATGAAATGCATTGAAATGCAATGAAATGCAATGAAATGCAATGAAATGCAATGAAATGCAATGAAATGCATTGAAATGCAATGAAATGCAATGAAATGCAATGAAATGCAATGAAATGCAATGAAATGCAATGAAATGCAATGAAATGCAATGAAATGCAATGAAATGCAATGAAATGCAATGAAATGCAGTGAAATGCAATGAAATGCAATGAAATGCAATGAAATGCAATGAAATGCAATGAAATGCAATGAAATGCAATGAAATGCAATGAAATGCAATGAAATGCAATGAAATGCAATGAAATGCAATGAAATGCAATGAAATGCAATGAAATGCAATGAAATGCAATGAAATGCAATGAAATGCAATGAAATGCAATGAAATGCAATGAAATGCAATGAAATGCAATGAAATGCAACGAAATGCAACGAAATGCAACGAAATGCAATGAAATGCATTGAAATGCAGTGGAGTGGAGTGGAGTGGAGTGGAGTGGAGTGGAGTGGAGTGGAGTGGAGTGGAGTGGAGTGGAGTGGAGTGGAGTGGAGTGGAGTGGAGTGGAGTGGAGTGAAGTGGAGTGGAGTGGAGTGGAGTGGAGTGGAGTGGAGTGGAGTGGAGTGGAGTGGAGTGGAGTGGAGTGGAGTGGAGTGGAGTGGAGTGGAGTGGAGTGGAGTGGAGTGGAGTGGAGTGGAGTGGAGTGGAGTGGAGTGGAGTGGAGTGGAGTGGAGTGGAGTGGAGTGGAGTGGAGTGGAGTGGAGTGGAGTGGAGTGGAGTGGAGTGGAGTGCAGTGCAGTGCAGTGGAGTGGAGTGCAGTGGAGTGGAGTGCAGTGGAGTGAATGGAATGGAATGGAATGGAATGGAATGGAATGGAATGGAATGGAATGGAATGAAATGAAATGAAATGAAATGAAATGAAATGGAATGGAATGGAATGGAATGGAATGGAATGGAATGGAATGGAATGAAATGGAATGGAATGGAATGGAATGAAATGGAATGGAATGGAATGAAATGGAATGGAATGAAATGAAATGGAATGAAATGAAATGAAATGAAATGGAATGGAATGGAATGGAATGGAATGGAATGAAATGAAATGGAATGAAATGAAATGAAATGAAATGCAATGAAATGCAATGAAATGCAATGAAATGCAATGAAATGCAATGAAATGCAATGAAATGCAATGAAATGCAATGAAATGCAATGAAATGCAATGAAATGCAATGAATGCAATGAAATGCAATGAAATGCAATGAAATGCAATGAAATGCAATGAAATGCAATGAAATGCAATGAAATGCAATGAAATGCAATGAAATGCAATGAAATGCAATGGAGTGGAGTGGAGTGGAGTGGAGTGGAGTGGAGTGGAGTGGAGTGGAGTGGAATGGAGTGGAATGGAAAGGAGTGGAATGGAATGGAATGGAATGGAAAGGAATGGAAAGGAATGGAAAGGAATGGAATGGAATGGAATGGAATGGAATGGAATGGAATGGAATGGAATGGAATGAAATGAAATGGAATGGAATGAAATGAAATGAAATGAAATGAAATGCAATGAAATGCAATGAAATGCAATGAAATGCAATGAAATGCAATGAAATGCAATGAAATGCAATGAAATGCAATGAAATGCAATGAAATGCATTGAAATGCAATGAAATGCAATGAAATGCAATGAAATGCAATGAAATGCAATGAAATGCAATGAAATGCAATGAAATGCAATGAAATGCAATGAAATGCAATGAAATGCAATGAAATGCAATGAAATGCAATGAAATGCAATGAAATGCAATGAAATGCAATGAAATGCAATGAAATGCAATGAAATGCAATGAAATGCAATGAAATGCAATGAAATGCAATGAAATGCAATGAAATGCAATGAAATGCAATGAAATGCAATGAAATGCAATGAAATGCAATGAAATGCAATGAAATGCAACGAAATGCAACGAAATGCAACGAAATGCAATGAAATGCATTGAAATGCAGTGGAGTGGAGTGGAGTGGAGTGGAGTGGAGTGGAGTGGAGTGGAGTGGAGTGGAGTGGAGTGGAGTGGAGTGGAGTGGAGTGGAGTGGAGTGGAGTGGAGTGGAGTGGAGTGAAGTGGAGTGGAGTGGAGTGGAGTGGAGTGGAGTGGAGTGGAGTGGAGTGGAGTGGAGTGGAGTGGAGTGGAGTGGAGTGGAGTGGAGTGGAGTGGAGTGGAGTGGAGTGGAGTGGAGTGGAGTGGAGTGGAGTGGAGTGGAGTGGAGTGGAGTGGAGTGGAGTGGAGTGGAGTGGAGTGGAGTGGAGTGGAGTGGAGTGGAGTGGAGTGGAGTGGAGTGGAGTGGAGTGGAGTGCAGTGCAGTGCAGTGGAGTGGAGTGCAGTGGAGTGGAGTGGAGTGGAATGGAAAGGAGTGGAGTGGAATGGAGTGGAATGGAATGGAATGGAGTGGAATGAAATGGAATGAAATGAAATGAAATGAAATGCAATGAAATGCAATGAAATGCAATGAAATGCAATGAAATGCAATGAAATGCAATGAAATGCAATGAAATGCAATGAAATGCAATGAAATGCAATGAAATGCAATGAAATGCAATGAAATGCAATGAAATGCAATGAAATGCAATGAAATGCAATGAAATGCAATGAAATGCAATGAAATGCAATGAAATGCAATGAAATGCAATGAAATGCAATGAAATGCAATGAAGTGCAATGAAGTGCAATGAAGTGCAATGAAGTGCAATGAAGTGCAATGAAGTGCAATGAAATGCAATGAAATGCAATGAAATGCAATGAAATGCAATGAAATGCAATGAAATGCAATGAAATGCAATGAAATGCAATGAAATGCAATGAAATGCAATGAAATGCAATGAAATGCAATGAAATGCAATGAAATGCAATGAAATGCAATGAAATGCAATGAAATGCAATGAAATGCAATGAAATGCAATGAAATGCAATGAAATGCAATGAAATGCAATGAAATGCAATGAAATGCAATGAAATGCAATGAAATGCAATGAAATGCAATGAAATGCAATGAAATGCAATGAAATGCAATGAAATGCAATGAAATGCAATGAAATGCAATGAAATGCAATGAAAAGCAATGAAATGCAATGAAATGCAATGAAATGCAATGAAATGCAATGAAATGCAATGAAATGCAATGAAATGCAATGAAATGCAATGAAATGCAATGAAATGCAATGAAATGCAATGAAATGCAATGAAATGCAATGAAATGCAATGAAATGCAATGAAATGCAATGAAATGCAAATGAAATGCAAATGAAATGCAATGAAATGCAATGAAATGCAATGGAGTGGAGTGGAGTGGAGTGGAGTGGAGTGGAGTGGAGTGGAGTGGAGTGGAGTGGAGTGGAGTGGAGTGGAGTGGAGTGGAGTGGAGTGGAGTGGAGTGGAGTGGAGTGGAGTGGAGTGGAGTGGAGTGGAGTGGAGTGGAGTGGAGTGGAGTGGAGTGGAGTGGAGTGGAGTGGAGTGGAGTGGAGTGGAGTGGAGTGGAGTGGAGTGGAGTGGAGTGGAGTGGAGTGGAGTGGAGTGGAGTGGAGTGGAGTGGAGTGGAGTGGAGTGGAGTGGAGTGGAGTGGAGTGGAGTGGAGTGGAATGGAGTGGAATGGAAAGGAGTGGAATGGAATGGAATGGAATGGAAAGGAATGGAAAGGAATGGAAAGGAATGGAATGGAATGGAATGGAATGGAATGGAATGGAATGGAATGGAATGGAATGGAATGGAATGGAATGGAATGGAATGGAATGGAATGGAATGGAATGGAATGGAATGGAATGGAATGAAATGAAATGGAATGGAATGAAATGAAATGAAATGAAATGAAATGCAATGAAATGCAATGAAATGCAATGAAATGCAATGAAATGCAATGAAATGCAATGAAATGCAATGAAATGCAATGAAATGCATTGAAATGCAATGAAATGCAATGAAATGCAATGAAATGCAATGAAATGCAATGAAATGCAATGAAATGCAATGAAATGCAATGAAATGCAATGAAATGCAATGAAATGCAATGAAATGCAATGAAATGCAATGAAATGCAATGAAATGCAATGAAATGCAATGAAATGCAATGAAATGCAATGAAATGCAATGAAATGCAATGAAATGCAATGAAATGCAATGAAATGCAATGAAATGCAATGAAATGCAATGAAATGCAATGAAATGCAATGAAATGCAATGAAATGCAATGAAATGCAATGAAATGCAATGAAATGCAATGAAATGCAATGAAATGCAATGAAATGCAATGAAATGCAATGAAATGCAATGAAATGCAACGAAATGCAACGAAATGCAACGAAATGCAATGAAATGCATTGAAATGCAGTGGAGTGGAGTGGAGTGGAGTGGAGTGGAGTGGAGTGGAGTGGAGTGGAGTGGAGTGGAGTGGAGTGGAGTGGAGTGGAGTGGAGTGGAGTGGAGTGGAGTGGAGTGAAGTGGAGTGGAGTGGAGTGGAGTGGAGTGGAGTGGAGTGGAGTGGAGTGGAGTGGAGTGGAGTGGAGTGGAGTGGAGTGGAGTGGAGTGGAGTGGAGTGGAGTGGAGTGGAGTGGAGTGGAGTGGAGTGGAGTGGAGTGGAGTGGAGTGGAGTGGAGTGGAGTGGAGTGGAGTGGAGTGGAGTGGAGTGGAGTGGAGTGGAGTGGAGTGGAGTGGAGTGGAGTGCAGTGCAGTGCAGTGGAGTGGAGTGCAGTGGAGTGGAGTGGAGTGGAATGGAAAGGAGTGGAGTGGAATGGAGTGGAATGGAATGGAATGGAGTGGAATGAAATGGAATGAAATGAAATGAAATGAAATGCAATGAAATGCAATGAAATGCAATGAAATGCAATGAAATGCAATGAAATGCAATGAAATGCAATGAAATGCAATGAAATGCAATGAAATGCAATGAAATGCAATGAAATGCAATGAAATGCAATGAAATGCAATGAAATGCAATGAAATGCAATGAAATGCAATGAAATGCAATGAAATGCAATGAAATGCAATGAAATGCAATGAAATGCAATGAAGTGCAATGAAGTGCAATGAAGTGCAATGAAGTGCAATGAAGTGCAATGAAGTGCAATGAAATGCAATGAAATGCAATGAAATGCAATGAAATGCAATGAAATGCAATGAAATGCAATGAAATGCAATGAAATGCAATGAAATGCAATGAAATGCAATGAAATGCAATGAAATGCAATGAAATGCAATGAAATGCAATGAAATGCAATGAAATGCAATGAAATGCAATGAAATGCAATGAAATGCAATGAAATGCAATGAAATGCAATGAAATGCAATGAAATGCAATGAAATGCAATGAAATGCAATGAAATGCAATGAAATGCAATGAAATGCAATGAAATGCAATGAAATGCAATGAAATGCAATGAAATGCAATGAAATGCAATGAAAAGCAATGAAATGCAATGAAATGCAATGAAATGCAATGAAATGCAATGAAATGCAATGAAATGCAATGAAATGCAATGAAATGCAATGAAATGCAATGAAATGCAATGAAATGCAATGAAATGCAATGAAATGCAATGAAATGCAATGAAATGCAATGAAATGCAATGAAATGCAAATGAAATGCAAATGAAATGCAATGAAATGCAATGAAATGCAATGGAGTGGAGTGGAGTGGAGTGGAGTGGAGTGGAGTGGAGTGGAGTGGAGTGGAGTGGAGTGGAGTGGAGTGGAGTGGAGTGGAGTGGAGTGGAGTGGAGTGGAGTGGAGTGGAGTGGAGTGGAGTGGAGTGGAGTGGAGTGGAGTGGAGTGGAGTGGAGTGGAGTGGAGTGGAGTGGAGTGGAGTGGAGTGGAGTGGAGTGGAGTGGAGTGGAGTGGAGTGGAGTGGAGTGGAGTGGAGTGGAGTGGAGTGGAGTGGAGTGGAGTGGAATGGAGTGGAATGGAAAGGAGTGGAATGGAATGGAATGGAATGGAAAGGAATGGAAAGGAATGGAAAGGAATGGAATGGAATGGAATGGAATGGAATGGAATGGAATGGAATGGAATGGAATGGAATGGAATGGAATGGAATGGAATGGAATGGAATGGAATGGAATGGAATGGAATGGAATGGAATGGAATGGAATGGAATGGAATGGAATGGAATGGAATGGAATGGAATGGAATGGAATGGAATGGAATGGAATGGAATGAAATGAACTGAAATGAAATGAAATGCAATGAAATGCAATGAAATGCAATGAAATGCAATGAAATGCAATGAAATGCAATGAAATGCAATGAAATGCAATGAAATGCAATGAAACGCAATGAAACGCAATGAAACGCAATGAAATGCAATGAAATGCAATGAAATGCAATGAAATGCAATGAAATGCAATGAAATGCAATGAAATGCAATGAAATGCAATGAAATGCAATGAAATGCAATGAAATGCAATGAAATGCAATGAAATGCAATGAAATGCAATGAAATGCAATGAAATGCAATGAAATGCAATGAAATGCAATGAAATGCAATGAAATGCAATGAAATGCAATGAAATGCAATGAAATGCAATGAAATGCAATGAAATGCAATGAAATGCAATGAAATGCAATGAAATGCAATGAAATGCAATGAAATGCAATGAAATGCAATGAAATGCAATGAAATGCAATGAAATGCAATGAAATGCAATGAAATGCAATGAAATGCAATGAAATGCAATGAAATGCAATGAAATGCAATGAAATGCAATGAAATGCAATGAAATGCAATGAAATGCAATGAAATGCAATGAAATGCAAATGAAATGCAAATGAAATGCAATGAAATGCAATGGAGTGGAGTGGAGTGGAGTGGAGTGGAGTGGAGTGGAGTGGAGTGGAGTGGAGTGGAGTGGAGTGGAGTGGAGTGGAGTGGAGTGGAGTGGAGTGGAGTGGAGTGGAGTGGAGTGGAGTGGAGTGGAGTGGAGTGGAGTGGAGTGGAGTGGAGTGGAGTGGAGTGGAGTGGAGTGGAGTGGAGTGGAGTGGAGTGGAGTGGAGTGGAGTGGAATGGAGTGGAATGGAAAGGAGTGGAATGGAATGGAATGGAATGGAAAGGAATGGAAAGGAATGGAAAGGAATGGAATGGAATGGAATGGAATGGAATGGAATGGAATGGAATGGAATGGAATGGAATGGAATGGAATGGAATGGAATGGAATGGAATGGAATGGAATGGAATGGAATGGAATGAAATGAAATGGAATGGAATGAAATGAAATGAAATGAAATGAAATGCAATGAAATGCAATGAAATGCAATGAAATGCAATGAAATGCAATGAAATGCAATGAAATGCAATGAAATGCAATGAAATGCATTGAAATGCAATGAAATGCAATGAAATGCAATGAAATGCAATGAAATGCAATGAAATGCAATGAAATGCAATGAAATGCAATGAAATGCAATGAAATGCAATGAAATGCAATGAAATGCAATGAAATGCAATGAAATGCAATGAAATGCAATGAAATGCAATGAAATGCAATGAAATGCAATGAAATGCAATGAAATGCAATGAAATGCAATGAAATGCAATGAAATGCAATGAAATGCAACGAAATGCAACGAAATGCAACGAAATGCAATGAAATGCATTGAAATGCAGTGGAGTGGAGTGGAGTGGAGTGGAGTGGAGTGGAGTGGAGTGGAGTGGAGTGGAGTGGAGTGGAGTGGAGTGGAGTGGAGTGGAGTGGAGTGGAGTGGAGTGAAGTGGAGTGGAGTGGAGTGGAGTGGAGTGGAGTGGAGTGGAGTGGAGTGGAGTGGAGTGGAGTGGAGTGGAGTGGAGTGGAGTGGAGTGGAGTGGAGTGGAGTGGAGTGGAGTGGAGTGGAGTGCAGTGCAGTGCAGTGGAGTGGAGTGCAGTGGAGTGGAGTGCAGTGGAGTGAATGGAATGGAATGGAATGGAATGGAATGGAATGGAATGGAATGGAATGGAATGGAATGAAATGAAATGAAATGAAATGCAATGAAATGCAATGAAATGCAATGAAATGCAATGAAATGCAATGAAATGCAATGAAATGCAATGAAATGCAATGAAATGCAATGAAATGCAATGAAATGCAATGAAATGCAATGAAATGCAATGAAATGCAATGAATGCAATGAAATGCAATGAAATGCAATGAAATGCAATGAAATGCAATGAAATGCAATGAAATGCAATGAAATGCAATGAAATGCAATGAAATGCAATGAAATGCAATGGAGTGGAGTGGAGTGGAGTGGAGTGGAGTGGAGTGGAGTGGAGTGGAGTGGAGTGGAGTGGAGTGGAGTGGAGTGGAGTGGAGTGGAGTGGAGTGGAGTGGAGTGGAGTGGAGTGGAGTGGAGTGGAGTGGAGTGGAGTGGAGTGGAATGGAAAGGAGTGGAGTGGAATGGAGTGGAATGGAATGGAATGGAGTGGAATGAAATGGAATGAAATGAAATGAAATGAAATGCAATGAAATGCAATGAAATGCAATGAAATGCAATGAAATGCAATGAAATGCAATGAAATGCAATGAAATGCAATGAAATGCAATGAAATGCAATGAAATGCAATGAAATGCAATGAAATGCAATGAAATGCAATGAAATGCAATGAAATGCAATGAAATGCAATGAAATGCAATGAAATGCAATGAAATGCAATGAAATGCAATGAAATGCAATGAAATGCAATGAAATGCAATGAAATGCAATGAAATGCAATGAAATGCAATGAAATGCAATGAAATGCAATGAAATGCAATGAAATGCAATGAAATGCAATGAAATGCAATGAAATGCAATGAAATGCAATGAAGTGCAATGAAGTGCAATGAAGTGCAATGAAGTGCAATGAAGTGCAATGAAATGCAATGAAATGCAATGAAATGCAATGAAATGCAATGAAATGCAATGAAATGCAATGAAATGCAATGAAATGCAATGAAATGCAATGAAATGCAATGAAATGCAATGAAATGCAATGAAATGCAATGAAATGCAATGAAATGCAATGAAATGCAATGAAATGCAATGAAATGCAATGAAATGCAATGAAATGCAATGAAATGCAATGAAATGCAAAGAAATGCAATGAAATGCAATGAAATGCAATGAAATGCAATGAAATGCAATGAAATGCAATGAAATGCAATGAAATGCAATGAAATGCAATGAAATGCAATGAAATGCAATGAAATGCAATGAAATGCAATGAAATGCAATGAAATGCAATGAAATGCAATGAAATGCAATGAAATGCAATGAAATGCAATGAAATGCAATGAAATGCAATGAAATGCAATGAAATGCAATGAAATGCAATGAAATGCAATGAAATGCAATGAAATGCAATGAAATGCAATGAAATGCAATGAAATGCAAATGAAATGCAAATGAAATGCAATGAAATGCAATGGAGTGGAGTGGAGTGGAGTGGAGTGGAGTGGAGTGGAGTGGAGTGGAGTGGAGTGGAGTGGAGTGGAGTGGAGTGGAGTGGAGTGGAGTGGAGTGGAGTGGAGTGGAGTGGAGTGGAGTGGAGTGGAGTGGAGTGGAGTGGAGTGGAGTGGAGTGGAGTGGAGTGGAGTGGAATGGAGTGGAATGGAAAGGAGTGGAATGGAATGGAATGGAATGGAAAGGAATGGAAAGGAATGGAAAGGAATGGAATGGAATGGAATGGAATGGAATGGAATGGAATGGAATGGAATGGAATGGAATGGAATGGAATGGAATGGAATGGAATGGAATGGAATGGAATGGAATGGAATGGAATGAAATGAAATGGAATGGAATGAAATGAAATGAAATGAAATGAAATGCAATGAAATGCAATGAAATGCAATGAAATGCAATGAAATGCAATGAAATGCAATGAAATGCAATGAAATGCATTGAAATGCAATGAAATGCAATGAAATGCAATGAAATGCAATGAAATGCAATGAAATGCAATGAAATGCAATGAAATGCAATGAAATGCAATGAAATGCAATGAAATGCAATGAAATGCAATGAAATGCAATGAAATGCAATGAAATGCAATGAAATGCAATGAAATGCAATGAAATGCAATGAAATGCAATGAAATGCAATGAAATGCAATGAAATGCAACGAAATGCAACGAAATGCAACGAAATGCAATGAAATGCATTGAAATGCAGTGGAGTGGAGTGGAGTGGAGTGGAGTGGAGTGGAGTGGAGTGGAGTGGAGTGAAGTGGAGTGGAGTGGAGTGGAGTGGAGTGGAGTGGAGTGGAGTGGAGTGGAGTGGAGTGGAGTGGAGTGGAGTGGAGTGGAGTGAAGTGGAGTGGAGTGGAGTGGAGTGGAGTGGAGTGGAGTGGAGTGGAGTGGAGTGGAGTGGAGTGGAGTGGAGTGGAGTGGAGTGGAGTGGAGTGGAGTGGAGTGGAGTGGAGTGGAGTGGAGTGGAGTGGAGTGGAGTGGAGTGGAGTGGAGTGGAGTGGAGTGGAGTGGAGTGGAGTGGAGTGGAGTGCAGTGCAGTGCAGTGGAGTGGAGTGCAGTGGAGTGGAGTGCAGTGGAGTGAATGGAATGGAATGGAATGGAATGGAATGGAATGGAATGGAATGGAATGGAATGAAATGAAATGAAATGAAATGAAATGAAATGAAATGGAATGGAATGGAATGGAATGGAATGAAATGGAATGGAATGGAATGGAATGAAATGGAATGGAATGAAATGGAATGGAATGAAATGAAATGGAATGAAATGAAATGAAATGAAATGGAATGGAATGGAATGGAATGGAATGGAATGGAATGGAATGAAATGAAATGGAATGAAATGAAATGAAATGAAATGCAATGAAATGCAATGAAATGCAATGAAATGCAATGAAATGCAATGAAATGCAATGAAATGCAATGAAATGCAATGAAATGCAATGAAATGCAATGAAATGCAATGAAATGCAATGAAATGCAATGAAATGCAATGAATGCAATGAAATGCAATGAAATGCAATGAAATGCAATGAAATGCAATGAAATGCAATGAAATGCAATGAAATGCAATGAAATGCAATGAAATGCAATGAAATGCAATGAAATGCAATGAAATGCAATGGAGTGGAGTGGAGTGGAGTGGAGTGGAGTGGAGTGGAGTGGAGTGGAGTGGAGTGGAGTGGAGTGGAGTGGAGTGGAGTGGAGTGGAGTGGAGTGGAGTGGAGTGGAGTGGAGTGGAGTGGAGTGGAGTGGAGTGGAGTGGAGTGGAGTGGAATGGAAAGGAGTGGAGTGGAATGGAGTGGAATGGAATGGAATGGAGTGGAATGAAATGGAATGAAATGAAATGAAATGAAATGCAATGAAATGCAATGAAATGCAATGAAATGCAATGAAATGCAATGAAATGCAATGAAATGCAATGAAATGCAATGAAATGCAATGAAATGCAATGAAATGCAATGAAATGCAATGAAAAGCAATGAAATGCAATGAAATGCAATGAAATGCAATGAAATGCAATGAAATGCAATGAAATGCAATGAAATGCAATGAAATGCAATGAAATGCAATGAAATGCAATGAAATGCAATGAAATGCAATGAAATGCAATGAAATGCAATGAAGTGCAATGAAGTGCAATGAAGTGCAATGAAGTGCAATGAAGTGCAATGAAGTGCAATGAAGTGCAATGAAGTGCAATGAAGTGCAATGAAGTGCAATGAAGTGCAATGAAATGCAATGAAATGCAATGAAATGCAATGAAATGCAATGAAATGCAATGAAATGCAATGAAATGCAATGAAATGCAATGAAATGCAATGAAATGCAATGAAATGCAATGAAATGCAATGAAATGCAATGAAATGCAATGAAATGCAATGAAATGCAATGAAATGCAATGAAATGCAATGAAATGCAATGAAATGCAATGAAATGCAATGAAATGCAATGAAATGCAATGAAATGCAATGAAATGCAATGAAATGCAATGAAATGCAATGAAATGCAATGAAATGCAATGAAATGCAATGAAATGCAATGGAGTGGAGTGGAGTGGAGTGGAGTGGAGTGGAGTGGAGTGGAGTGGAGTGGAGTGGAGTGGAGTGGAGTGGAGTGGAGTGGAGTGGAGTGGAATGGAAAGGAGTGGAGTGGAATGGAGTGGAATGGAATGGAATGGAGTGGAATGAAATGGAATGAAATGAAATGAAATGAAATGCAATGAAATGCAATGAAATGCAATGAAATGCAATGAAATGCAATGAAATGCAATGAAATGCAATGAAATGCAATGAAATGCAATGGAGTGGAGTGGAGTGGAGTGGAGTGGAGTGGAGTGGAGTGGAGTGGAGTGGAGTGGAGTGGAGTGGAGTGGAGTGGAGTGGAGTGGAGTGGAGTGGTGTGGAGTGGAGTGGAGTGGAGTGGAATGGAAAGGAGTGGAGTGGAATGGAGTGGAATGGAATGGAATGGAGTGGAATGAAATGGAATGAAATGAAATGAAATGAAATGCAATGAAATGCAATGAAATGCAATGAAATGCAATGAAATGCAATGAAATGCAATGAAATGCAATGAAATGCAATGAAATGCAATGAAATGCAATGAAATGCAATGAAATGCAATGAAATGCAATGAAATGCAATGAAATGCAATGAAATGCAATGAAATGCAATGAAATGCAATGAAATGCAATGAAATGCAATGAAATGCAATGAAATGCAATGAAATGCAATGAAATGCAATGAAATGCAATGAAATGCAATGAAATGCTATGAAGTGCAATGAAGTGCAATGAAGTGCAATGAAGTGCAATGAAGTGCAATGAAGTGCAATGAAGTGCAATGAAGTGCAATGAAGTGCAATGAAGTGCAATGAAATGCAATGAAATGCAATGAAATGCAATGAAATGCAATGAAATGCAATGAAATGCAATGAAATGCAATGAAATGCAATGAAATGCAATGAAATGCAATGAAATGCAATGAAATGCAATGAAATGCAATGAAATGCAATGAAATGCAATGAAATGCAATGAAATGCAATGAAATGCAATGAAATGCAATGAAATGCAATGAAATGCAATGAAATGCAATGAAATGCAATGAAATGCAATGAAATGCAATGAAATGCAATGAAATGCAATGAAATGCAATGAAATGCAATGAAATGCAATGAAATGCAATGAAATGCAATGAAATGCAATGAAGTGCAATGAAGTGCAATGAAGTGCAATGAAGTGCAATGAAGTGCAATGAAGTGCAATGAAGTGCAATGAAGTGCAATGAAGTGCAATGAAGTGCAATGAAGTGCAATGAAATGCAATGAAATGCAATGAAATGCAATGAAATGCAATGAAATGCAATGAAATGCAATGAAATGCAATGAAATGCAATGAAATGCAATGAAATGCAATGAAATGCAATGAAATGCAATGAAATGCAATGAAATGCAATGAAATGCAATGAAATGCAATGAAATGCAATGAAATGCAATGAAATGCAATGAAATGCAATGAAATGCAATGAAATGCAATGAAATGCAATGAAATGCAATGAAATGCAATGAAATGCAATGAAATGCAATGAAATGCAATGAAATGCAATGAAATGCAATGAAATGCAATGAAATGCAATGAAATGCAATGAAATGCAATGAAATGCAATGAAATGCAATGAAATGCAATGAAATGCAATGAAATGCAATGAAATGCAATGAAATGCAATGAAATGCAATGAAATGCAATGAAATGAAATGCAATGAAATGCAATGAAATGCAATGAAATGCAATGAAATGCAATGGAGTGGAGTGGAGTGGAGTGGAGTGGAGTGGAGTGGAGTGGAGTGGAGTGGAGTGGAGTGGAATGGAAAGGAGTGGAGTGGAATGGAGTGGAATGGAATGGAATGGAGTGGAATGAAATGGAATGAAATGAAATGAAATGAAATGCAATGAAATGCAATGAAATGCAATGAAATGCAATGAAATGCAATGAAATGCAATGAAATGCAATGAAATGCAATGAAATGCAATGGAGTGGAGTGGAGTGGAGTGGAGTGGAGTGGAGTGGAGTGGAGTGGAGTGGAGTGGAGTGGAGTGGAGTGGAGTGGAGTGGAGTGGAGTGGAGTGGAATGGAAAGGAGTGGAGTGGAATGGAGTGGAATGGAATGGAATGGAGTGGAATGAAATGGAATGAAATGAAATGCAATGAAATGCAATGAAATGCAATGAAATGCAATGAAATGCAATGAAATGCAATGAAATGCAATGAAATGCAATGAAATGCAATGAAATGCAATGAAATGCAATGAAATGCAATGAAATGCAATGAAATGCAATGAAATGCAATGAAATGCAATGAAATGCAATGAAATGCAATGAAATGCAATGAAATGCAATGAAATGCAATGAAATGCAATGAAATGCAATGAAATGCAATGAAATGCAATGAAATGCAATGAAATGCAATGAAATGCAATGAAATGCAATGAAATGCAATGAAATGCAATGAAATGCAATGAAATGCAATGAAATGCTATGAAGTGCAATGAAGTGCAATGAAGTGCAATGAAGTGCAATGAAGTGCAATGAAGTGCAATGAAGTGCAATGAAGTGCAATGAAGTGCAATGAAGTGCAATGAACTGCAATGAAATGCAATGAAATGCAATGAAATGCAATGAAATGCAATGAAATGCAATGAAATGCAATGAAATGCAATGAAATGCAATGAAATGCAATGAAATGCAATGAAATGCAATGAAATGCAATGAAATGCAATGAAATGCAATGAAATGCAATGAAATGCAATGAAATGCAATGAAATGCAATGAAATGCAATGAAATGCAATGAAATGCAATGAAATGCAATGAAATGCAATGAAATGCAATGAAATGCAATGAAATGCAATGAAATGCAATGAAATGCAATGAAATGCAATGAAATGCAATGAAATGCAATGAAATGCAATGAAATGCAATGAAATGCAATGAAATGCAATGAAATGCAATGAAATGCAATGAAATGCAATGAAATGCAATGAAATGCAATGAAATGCAATGAAATGCAATGAAATGCAATGAAATGCAATGAAATGCAATGAAATGCAATGAAATGCAATGAAATGCAATGAAATGCAATGAAATGCAATGAAATGCAATGAAATGCAATTGAAATGCAAATGAAATGCAATGAAATGCAATGGAGTGGAGTGGAGTGGAGTGGAGTGGAGTGGAGTGGAGTGGAGTGGAGTGGAGTGGAGTGGAGTGGAGTGGAGTGGAGTGGAGTGGAGTGGAGTGGAGTGGAGTGGAGTGGAGTGGAGTGGAGTGGAGTGGAGTGGAGTGGAGTGGAGTGGAGTGGAGTGGAGTGGAGTGGAGTGGAGTGGAGTGGAGTGGAGTGGAGTGGAGTGGAGTGGAGTGGAGTGGAGTGGAGTGGAGTGGAGTGGAGTGGAGTGGAGTGGAGTGGAGTGGAGTGGAGTGGAGTGGAGTGGAGTGGAGTGGAGTGGAGTGGAGTGGAGTGGAGTGGAGTGGAGTGGAGTGGAGTGGAGTGGAGTGGAGTGGAGTGGAGTGGAGTGGAGTGGAGTGGAGTGGAGTGGAGTGGAGTGGAGTGGAGTGGAGTGGAGTGGAGTGGAGTGGAGTGGAGTGGAGTGGAGTGGAGTGGAGTGGAGTGGAATGGAATGGAATGGAATGGAATGGAAAGGAATGGAAAGGAATGGAAAGGAATGGAATGGAATGGAATGGAATGGAATGGAATGGAATGGAATGGAATGGAATGGAATGGAATGGAATGGAATGGAATGGAATGGAATGGAATGGAATGGAATGGAATGGAATGGAATGGAATGAAATGAAATGGAATGGAATGAAATGAAATGAAATGAAATGAAATGCAATGAAATGCAATGAAATGCAATGAAATGCAATGAAATGCAATGAAATGCAATGAAATGCAATGAAATGCAATGAAATGCAATGAAATGCAATGAAATGCAATGAAATGCAATGAAATGCAATGAAATGCAATGAAATGCAATGAAATGCAATGAAATGCAATGAAATGCAATGAAATGCAATGAAATGCAATGAAATGCAATGAAATGCAATGAAATGCAATGAAATGCAATGAAATGCAATGAAATGCAATGAAATGCAATGAAATGCAATGAAATGCAATGAAATGCAATGAAATGCAATGAAATGCAATGAAATGCAATGAAATGCAATGAAATGCAATGAAATGCAATGAAATGCAATGAAATGCAATGAAATGCAATGAAATGCAATGAAATGCAATGAAATGCAATGAAATGCAATGAAATGCAATGAAATGCAATGAAATGCAATGAAATGCAATGAAATGCAATGAAATGCAATGAAATGCAATGAAATGCAATGAAATGCAATGAAATGCAATGAAATGCAATGAAATGCAATGAAATGCAATGAAATGCAATGAAATGCAATGAAATGCAATGAAATGCAATGAAATGCAATGAAATGCAATGAAATGCAATGAAATGCAATGAAATGCAATGAAATGCAATGAAGTGGAGTGGAGTGGAGTGGAGTGGAGTGGAGTGGAGTGGAGTGGAGTGGAGTGGAGTGGAGTGGAGTGGAGTGGAGTGGAGTGGAGTGGAGTGGAGTGGAGTGGAGTGGAGTGGAGTGGAGTGGAGTGGAGTGGAGTGGAGTGGAGTGGAATGGAGTGGATTGGAAAGGAATGGAATGGAATGGAATGGAATGGAATGGAAAGGAATGGAAAGGAATGGAAAGGAATGGAATGGAATGGAATGGAATGGAATGGAATGGAATGGAATGGAATGGAATGGAATGGAATGGAATGGAATGGAATGGAATGGAATGGAATGGAATGGAATGGAATGGAATGAAATGAAATGGAATGGAATGAAATGAAATGAAATGAAATGAAATGCAATGAAATGCAATGAAATGCAATGAAATGCAATGAAATGCAATGAAATGCAATGAAATGCAATGAAATGCAATGAAATGCAATGAAATGCAATGAAATGCAATGAAATGCAATGAAATGCAAAGAAATGCAATGAAATGCAATGAAATGCAATGAAATGCAATGAAATGCAATGAAATGCAATGAAATGCAATGAAATGCAATGAAATGCAATGAAATGCAATGAAATGCAATGAAATGCAATGAAATGCAATGAAATGCAATGAAATGCAATGAAATGCAATGAAATGCAATGAAATGCAATGAAATGCAATGAAATGCAATGAAATGAAATGAAATGCAATGAAATGCAATGAAATGCAATGAAATGCAATGAAATGCAATGAAATGCAATGAAATGCAATGAAATGCAATGAAATGCAATGAAATGCAATGAAATGCAATGAAATGCAACGAAATGCAATGGAGTGGAGTGGAGTGGAGTGGAGTGGAGTGGAGTGGAGTGGAGTGGAGTGGAGTGGAGTGGAGTGGAGTGGAGTGGAGTGGAGTGGAGTGGAGTGGAGTGGAGTGGAGTGGAGTGGAGTGGAGTGGAGTGGAGTGGAGTGGAGTGGAGTGGAGTGGAGTGGAGTGGAGTGGAGTGGAGTGGAGTGGAGTGGAGTGGAGTGGAGTGGAGTGGAGTGGAGTGGAGTGGAGTGGAGTGGAGTGGAGTGGAGTGGAGTGGAGTGGAGTGGAGTGGAGTGGAGTGGAGTGGAGTGGAGTGGAGTGGAGTGGAGTGGAGTGGAGTGGAGTGGAGTGGAGTGGAGTGGAGTGGAGTGGAGTGGAGTGGAGTGGAGTGGAGTGGAGTGGAGTGGAGTGGAGTGGAGTGGAGTGGAGTGGAGTGGAGTGGAGTGGAGTGGAGTGGAGTGGAGTGGAGTGGAGTGGAGTGGAGTGGAGTGGAGTGGAGTGGAGTGGAGTGGAGTGGAGTGGAGTGGAGTGGAGTGGAGTGGAGTGGAGTGGAGTGGAGTGGAGTGGAGTGGAGTGGAGTGGAGTGGAGTGGAGTGGAGTGGAGTGGAGTGGAGTGGAGTGGAGTGGAGTGGAGTGGAGTGGAGTGGAGTGGAGTGGAGTGGAGTGGAGTGGAGTGGAGTGGAGTGGAGTGGAGTGGAGTGGAGTGGAGTGGAGTGGAGTGGAGTGGAGTGGAGTGGAGTGGAGTGGAGTGGAGTGGAGTGGAGTGGAGTGGAGTGGAGTGGAGTGGAGTGGAGTGGAAAGGAATGGAATGGAATGGAATGGAATGGAAAGGAATGGAATGGAAAGGAATGGAAAGGAATGGAATGGAATGGAATGGAATGGAATGGAATGGAATGGAATGGAATGGAATGGAATGGAATGGAATGGAATGGAATGGAATGGAATGGAATGAAATGAAATGGAATGGAATGAAATGAAATGAAATGAAATGAAATGCAATGAAATGCAATGAAATGCAATGAAATGCAATGAAATGCAATGAAATGCAATGAAATGCAATGAAATGCAATGAAATGCAATGAAATGCAATGAAATGCAATGAAATGCAATGAAATGCAATGAAATGCAATGAAATGCAATGAAATGCAATGAAATGCAATGAAATGCAATGAAATGCAATGAAATGCAATGAAATGCAATGAAATGCAATGAAATGCAATGAAATGCAATGAAATGCAATGAAATGCAATGAAATGCAATGAAATGCAATGAAATGCAATGAAATGCAATGAAATGCAATGAAATGCAATGAAATGCAATGAAATGCAATGAAATGCAATGAAATGCAATGAAATGCAATGAAATGCAATGAAATGCAATGAAATGCAATGAAATGCAATGAAATGCAATGAAATGCAATGAAATGCAATGAAATGCAATGAAATGCAATGAAATGCAATGAAATGCAATGAAATGCAATGAAATGCAATGAAATGCAATGAAATGCAATGAAATGCAATGAAATGCAATGAAATGCAATGAAATGCAATGAAATGCAATGAAATGCAATGAAATGCAATGAAATGCAATGAAATGCAATGAAATGCAATGAAATGCAATGAAATGCAATGAAATGCAATGAAGTGGAGTGGAGTGGAGTGGAGTGGAGTGGAGTGGAGTGGAGTGGAGTGGAGTGGAGTGGAGTGGAGTGGAGTGGAGTGGAGTGGAGTGGAGTGGAGTGGAGTGGAGTGGAGTGGAGTGGAGTGGAGTGGAGTGGAGTGGAGTGGAGTGGAGTGGAGTGGAGTGGAATGGAGTGGATTGGAAAGGAATGGAATGGAATGGAATGGAATGGAAAGGAATGGAAAGGAATGGAAAGGAATGGAATGGAATGGAATGGAATGGAATGGAATGGAATGGAATGGAATGGAATGGAATGGAATGGAATGGAATGGAATGGAATGGAATGGAATGGAATGGAATGGAATGGAATGAAATGAAATGGAATGGAATGAAATGAAATGAAATGAAATGAAATGCAATGAAATGCAATGAAATGCAATGAAATGCAATGAAATGCAATGAAATGCAATGAAATGCAATGAAATGCAATGAAATGCAATGAAATGCAATGAAATGCAATGAAATGCAATGAAATGCAAAGAAATGCAATGAAATGCAATGAAATGCAATGAAATGCAATGAAATGCAATGAAATGCAATGAAATGCAATGAAATGCAATGAAATGCAATGAAATGCAATGAAATGCAATGAAATGCAATGAAATGCAATGAAATGCAATGAAATGCAATGAAATGCAATGAAATGCAATGAAATGCAATGAAATGCAATGAAATGCAATGAAATGCAATGAAATGAAATGAAATGCAATGAAATGCAATGAAATGCAATGAAATGCAATGAAATGCAATGAAATGCAATGAAATGCAATGAAATGCAATGAAATGCAATGAAATGCAATGAAATGCAATGAAATGCAACGAAATGCAATGGAGTGGAGTGGAGTGGAGTGGAGTGGAGTGGAGTGGAGTGGAGTGGAGTGGAGTGGAGTGGAGTGGAGTGGAGTGGAGTGGAGTGGAGTGGAGTGGAGTGGAGTGGAGTGGAGTGGAGTGGAGTGGAGTGGAGTGGAGTGGAGTGGAGTGGAGTGGAGTGGAGTGGAGTGGAGTGGAGTGGAGTGGAGTGGAGTGGAGTGGAGTGGAGTGGAGTGGAGTGGAGTGGAGTGGAGTGGAGTGGAGTGGAGTGGAGTGGAGTGGAGTGGAGTGGAGTGGAGTGGAGTGGAGTGGAGTGGAGTGGAGTGGAGTGGAGTGGAGTGGAGTGGAGTGGAGTGGAGTGGAGTGGAGTGGAGTGGAGTGGAGTGGAGTGGAGTGGAGTGGAGTGGAGTGGAGTGGAGTGGAGTGGAGTGGAGTGGAGTGGAGTGGAGTGGAGTGGAGTGGAGTGGAGTGGAGTGGAGTGGAGTGGAGTGGAGTGGAGTGGAGTGGAGTGGAGTGGAAAGGAATGGAATGGAATGGAATGGAATGGAAAGGAATGGAATGGAAAGGAATGGAAAGGAATGGAATGGAATGGAATGGAATGGAATGGAATGGAATGGAATGGAATGGAATGAAATGCAATGAAATGCAATGAAATGCAATGAAATGCAATGAAATGCAATGAAATGCAATGAAATGCAATGAAATGCAATGAAATGCAATGAAATGCAATGAAATGCAATGAAATGCAATGAAATGCAATGAAATGCAATGAAATGCAATGAAATGCAATGAAATGCAATGAAATGCAATGAAATGCAATGAAATGCAATGAAATGCAATGAAATGCAATGAAATGCAATGAAATGCAATGAAATGCAATGAAATGCAATGAAATGCAATGAAATGCAATGAAATGCAATGAAATGCAATGAAATGCAATGAAATGCAATGAAATGCAATGAAATGCAATGAAATGCAATGAAATGCAATGAAATGCAATGAAATGCAATGAAATGCAATGAAATGCAATGAAATGCAATGAAATGCAATGAAATGCAATGAAATGCAATGAAATGCAATGAAATGCAATGAAATGCAATGAAATGCAATGAAATGCAATGAAATGCAATGAAATGCAATGAAATGCAATGAAATGCAATGAAATGCAATGAAATGCAATGAAATGCAATGAAATGCAATGAAATGCAATGAAATGCAATGAAATGCAATGAAATGCAATGAAATGCAATGAAATGCAATGAAATGCAATGAAATGCAATGAAATGCAATGAAATGCAATGAAATGCAATGAAATGCAATGAAATGCAATGAAATGCAATGAAATGCAATGAAATGCAATGAAATGCAATGAAATGCAATGAAATGCAATGAAATGCAATGAAATGCAATGAAATGCAATGAAATGCAATGAAATGCAATGAAATGCAATGAAATGCAATGAAATGCAATGAAATGCAATGAAATGCAATGAAATGCAATGAAATGCAATGAAATGCAATGAAATGCAATGAAATGCAATGAAATGCAATGAAATGCAATGAAATGCAATGAAATGCAATGAAATGCAATGAAATGCAATGAAATGCAATGAAATGCAATGAAATGCAATGAAATGCAATGAAATGCAATGAAATGCAATGAAATGCAATGAAATGCAATGAAGTGCAATGAAGTGCAATGAAGTGCAATGAAGTGCAATGAAGTGCAATGAAGTGCAATGAAGTGCAATGAAGTGCAATGAAGTGCAATGAAGTGCAATGAAGTGCAATGAAGTGCAATGAAGTGCAATGAAGTGCAATGAAGTGCAATGAAGTGCAATGAAGTGCAATGAAGTGCAATGAAGTGCAATGAAGTGCAATGAAGTGCAATGAAGTGCAATGAAGTGCAATGAAGTGCAATGAAGTGCAATGAAGTGCAATGAAGTGCAATGGAGTGGAGTGGAGTGGAGTGGAGTGGAGTGGAGTGGAGTGGAGTGGAGTGGAGTGGAGTGGAGTGGAGTGGAGTGGAGTGGAGTGGAGTGGAGTGGAGTGGAGTGGAGTGGAGTGGAGTGGAGTGGAGTGGAGTGGAGTGGAGTGGAGTGGAGTGGAGTGGAGTGGAGTGGAGTGGAGTGGAGTGGAGTGGAGTGGAGTGGAGTGGAGTGGAGTGGAGTGGAGTGGAGTGGAGTGGAGTGGAGTGGAGTGGAGTGGAGTGGAGTGGAGTGGAGTGGAGTGGAGTGGAGTGGAGTGGAGTGGAGTGGAGTGGAGTGGAGTGGAGTGGAGTGGAGTGGAGTGGAGTGGAGTGGAGTGGAGTGGAGTGGAGTGGAGTGGAGTGGAGTGGAGTGGAGTGGAGTGGAGTGGAGTGGAGTGGAGTGGAGTGGAGTGGAGTGGAGTGGAGTGGAGTGGAGTGGAGTGGAGTGGAGTGGAGTGGAAAGGAATGGAAAGGAATGGAAAGGAATGGAAAGGAATGGAAAGGAATGGATAGGAATGGATAGGAATGGAAAGGAACGGAAAGGAACGGAAAGGAACGGAACGGAACGGAACGGAACGGAAAGGAACGGAAAGGAACGGAAAGGAACGGAAAGGAACGGAAAGGAACGGAAAGGAACGGAAAGGAATGGAAAGGAATGGAAAGGAATGGAAAGGAATGGAAAGGAATGGAAAGGAATGGAAAGGAATGGAAAGGAATGGAAAGGAATGGAAAGGAATGGAAAGGAATGGAAAGGAATGGAAAGGAATGGAAAGGAATGGAAAGGAATGGAAAGGAATGGAAAGGAATGGAAAGGAATGGAAAGGAATGGAAAGGAATGGAAAGGAATGGAAAGGAATGGAAAGGAATGGAAAGGAATGGAAAGGAATGGAAAGGAATGGAAAGGAATGGAAAGGAATGGAAAGGAATGGAAAGGAATGGAAAGGAATGGAAAGGAATGGAAAGGAATGGAAAGGAATGGAAAGGAATGGAAAGGAATGGAAAGGAATGGAAAGGAATGGAAAGGGATGGAATGGAATGGAATGGAATGGAATGGAATGGAATGGAATGGAATGGAATGGAATGGAATGGAATGGAATGGAATGGAATGGAATGGAATGGAATGGAATGGAATGGAATGGAAAGGAATGGAAAGGAATGGAAAGGAATGGAAAGGAATGGAAAGGAATGGAAAGGAATGGAAAGGAATGGAAAGGAATGGAAAGGAATGGAAAGGAATGGAAAGGAATGGAAAGGAATGGAAAGGAATGGAAAGGAATGGAAAGGAATGGAAAGGAATGGAAAGGAATGGAAAGGAATGGAAAGGAATGGAAAGGAATGGAAAGGAATGGAAAGGAATGGAAAGGAATGGAAAGGAATGGAAAGGAATGGAAAGGAATGGAAAGGAATGGAAAGGAATGGAAAGGAATGGAAAGGAATGGAAAGGAATGGAAAGGAATGGAAAGGAATGGAAAGGAATGGAAAGGAATGGAAAGGAATGGAAAGGAATGGAAAGGAATGGAAAGGAATGGAAAGGAATGGAAAGGAATGGAAAGGAATGGAAAGGAATGGAAAGGAATGGAAAGGAATGGAAAGGAATGGAAAGGAATGGAAAGGAATGGAAAGGAATGGAAAGGAATGGAAAGGAATGGAAAGGAATGGAAAGGAATGGAAAGGAATGGAAAGGAATGGAAAGGAATGGAAAGGAATGGAAAGGAATGGAAAGGAATGGAAAGGAATGGAAAGGAATGGAAAGGAATGGAAAGGAATGGAAAGGAATGGAAAGGAATGGAAAGGAATGGAAAGGAATGGAAAGGAATGGAAAGGAATGGAAAGGAATGGAAAGGAATGGAAAGGAATGGAAAGGAATGGAAAGGAATGGAAAGGGATGGAAAGGGATGGAATGGGATGGAATGGGATGGAATGGGATGGAATGGGATGGAATGGGATGGAATGGGATGGAATGGGATGGAATGGGATGGAATGGGATGGAATGGGATGGAATGGGATGGAATGGGATGGAATGGGATGGAATGGGATGGAATGGGATGGAATGGGATGGAATGGGATGGAATGGGATGGAATGGGATGGAATGGAATGGAAAGGAATGGAAAGGAATGGAAAGGAATGGAAAGGAATGGAAAGGAATGGAAAGGAATGGAAAGGAATGGAAAGGAATGGAAAGGAATGGAAAGGAATGGAAAGGAATGGAAAGGAATGGAAAGGAATGGAAAGGAATGGAAAGGAATGGAAAGGAATGGAAAGGAATGGAAAGGAATGGAAAGGAATGGAAAGGAATGGAAAGGAATGGAAAGGAATGGAAAGGAATGGAAAGGAATGGAAAGGAATGGAAAGGAATGGAAAGGAATGGAAAGGAATGGAAAGGAATGGAAAGGAATGGAAAGGAATGGAAAGGAATGGAAAGGAATGGAAAGGAATGGAAAGGAATGGAAAGGAATGGAAAGGAATGGAATGGAATGGAATGGAATGGAAAGGAATGGAATGGAATGGAATGGAATGGAATGGAATGGAATGGAATGGAATGGAATGGAATGGAATGGAATGGAATGGAATGGAATGGAAAGGAATGGAAAGGAATGGAAAGGAATGAAAAGGAATGGAAAGGAATGGAAAGGAATGGAAAGGAATGGAAAGGAATGGAAAGGAATGGAAAGGAATGGAAAGGAATGGAAAGGAATGGCAAGGAATGGCAAGGAATGGAAAGGAATGGAAAGGAATGGAAAGGAATGGAAAGGAATGGAAAGGAATGGAAAGGAATGGAAAGGAATGGAAAGGAATGGAAAGGAATGGAAAGGAATGGAAAGGAATGGAAAGGAATGGAAAGGAATGGAAAGGAATGGAAAGGAATGGAAAGGAATGGAAAGGAATGGAAAGGAATGGAAAGGAATGGAAAGGAATGGAAAGGAATGGAAAGGAATGGAAAGGAATGGAAAGGAATGGAAAGGAATGGAAAGGAATGGAAAGGAATGGAAAGGAATGGAAAGGAATGGAAAGGAATGGAAAGGAATGGAAAGGAATGGAAAGGAATGGAAAGGAATGGAAAGGAATGGAAAGGAATGGAAAGGAATGGAAAGGAATGGAAAGGAATGGAAAGGAATGGAAAGGAATGGAAAGGAATGGAAAGGAATGGAAAGGAATGGAAAGGAATGGAAAGGAATGGAAAGGAATGGAAAGGAATGGAAAGGAATGGAAAGGAATGGAAAGGAATGGAAAGGAATGGAAAGGAATGGAAAGGAATGGAAAGGAATGGAAAGGAATGGAAAGGAATGGAAAGGAATGGAAAGGAATGGAAAGGAATGGAAAGGAATGGAAAGGAATGGAAAGGAATGGAAAGGAATGGAAAGGAATGGAAAGGAATGGAAAGGAATGGAAAGGAATGGAAAGGAATGGAAAGGAATGGAAAGGAATGGAAAGGAATGGAAAGGAATGGAAAGGAATGGAAAGGAATGGAAAGGAATGGAAAGGAATGGAAAGGAATGGAAAGGAATGGAAAGGAATGGAAAGGAATGGAAAGGAATGGAAAGGAATGGAAAGGAATGGAAAGGAATGGAAAGGAATGGAAAGGAATGGAAAGGAATGGAAAGGAATGGAAAGGAATGGAAAGGAATGGAAAGGAATGGAAAGGAATGGAAAGGAATGGAAAGGAATGGAAAGGAATGGAAAGGAATGGAAAGGAATGGAAAGGAATGGAAAGGAATGGAAAGGAATGGAAAGGAATGGAAAGGAATGGAAAGGAATGGAAAGGAATGGAAAGGAATGGAAAGGAATGGAAAGGAATGGAAAGGAATGGAAAGGAATGGAAAGGAATGGAAAGGAATGGAAAGGAATGGAAAGGAATGGAAAGGAATGGAAAGGAATGGAAAGGAATGGAAAGGAATGGAAAGGAATGGAAAGGAATGGAAAGGAATGGAAAGGAATGGAAAGGAATGGAAAGGAATGGAAAGGAATGGAAAGGAATGGAAAGGAATGGAAAGGAATGGAAAGGAATGGAAAGGAATGGAAAGGAATGGAAAGGAATGGAAAGGAATGGAAAGGAATGGAAAGGAATGGAAAGGAATGGAAAGGAATGGAAAGGAATGGAAAGGAATGGAAAGGAATGGAAAGGAATGGAAAGGAATGGAAAGGAATGGAAAGGAATGGAAAGGAATGGAAAGGAATGGAAAGGAATGGAAAGGAATGGAAAGGAATGGAAAGGAATGGAAAGGAATGGAAAGGAATGGAAAGGAATGGAAAGGAATGGAAAGGAATGGAAAGGAATGGAAAGGAATGGAAAGGAATGGAAAGGAATGGAAAGGAATGGAAAGGAATGGAAAGGAATGGAAAGGAATGGAAAGGAATGGAAAGGAATGGAAAGGAATGGAAAGGAATGGAAAGGAATGGAAAGGAATGGAAAGGAATGGAAAGGAATGGAAAGGAATGGAAAGGAATGGAAAGGAATGGAAAGGAATGGAAAGGAATGGAAAGGAATGGAAAGGAATGGAAAGGAATGGAAAGGAATGGAAAGGAATGGAAAGGAATGGGAAGGAATGGGAAGGAATGGAAAGGAATGGAAAGGAATGGAAAGGAATGGAATGGAATGGAATGGAATGGAATGGAATGGAATGGAATGGAAAGGAATGGAATGGAATGGAATGGAATGGAATGGAATGGAATGGAAAGGAAAGGAATGGAAAGGAATGGAAAGGAATGGAAAGGAATGGAAAGGAATGGAAAGGAATGGAAAGGAATGGAAAGGAATGGAAAGGAATGGAAAGGAATGGAAAGGAATGGAAAGGAATGGAAAGGAATGGAAAGGAATGGAAAGGAATGGAAAGGAATGGAAAGGAATGGAAAGGAATGGAAAGGAATGGAAAGGAATGGAAAGGAATGGAAAGGAATGGAAAGGAATGGAAAGGAATGGAAAGGAATGGAAAGGAATGGAAAGGAATGGAAAGGAATGGAAAGGAATGGAAAGGAATGGAAAGGAATGGAAAGGAATGGAAAGGAATGGAAAGGAATGGAAAGGAATGGAAAGGAATGGAAAGGAATGGAAAGGAATGGAATGGAATGGAATGGAATGAAATGGAATGGAATGGAATGGAATGGAATGGAATGGAATGGAATGGAATGGAATGGAATGAAATGGAATGGAATGGAATGGAATGGAATGGAATGGAATGGAATGGAATGGAATGGAAAGGAATGGAAAGGAATGGAAAGGAATGGAAAGGAATGGAAAGGAATGGAAAGGAATGGAAAGGAATGGAAAGGAATGGAAAGGAATGGAAAGGAATGGAAAGGAATGGAAAGGAATGGAAAGGAATGGAAAGGAATGGAAAGGAATGGAAAGGAATGGAAAGGAATGGAAAGGAATGGAAAGTGTTGAGCCTTTATGGAATAGATGATGTAGAGCAAATAAATGACACGATATCTCAAAGAAGGAAAATTACTATATTCTATAATTAAGTTGTATATTAACACAAAAAAGAACCTTCTGGGTTAATCTTCGATTTAACACCAAGCGGACACGCGAGACACACAAGAAGAGAAGAAGTGTGAAAGAGTGGGGATAGCGGCCCCACTCCCGCAATTCGGCAATCGTGCCAACCTGAATGCCCAGTGTGACACTAGGCAAAACTCTCTATGTTCAACATTCCCACTTTTTGCCTACGTCTGGACGTTCAGGTTTCCACATTAGTTGTGACTTATTGTTTAAGAATTTACATCTGGGTAATGCCTTGGTATATATGTCGGCGAGCTGATTTTCTGAAGGTACAAAATGTACGCTGACTACTCCTTTCTCTATCAGATCACGAATGTAATGATACCTTACATCTATGTGCTTAGTGCGTCTATGACAGTCTTTTCCATTCGCTATTTTGATCGCGCTCTGATTATCTACGTACAGTCGAATCGGATACTTAACATCATTAATTAATTCTTTTATAAGCTCACTCAGCCATACAATCTCTTGCGCTGCGTCCGACGCGGCCACATACTCGGATTCGGTGGTTGATCGTGAGACACATTTTTGTTGTCTCGAAGACCAAGTCACCGGTCCATTGCATATCATACTGACATGTCCGCTAGTCGAGCGCCTAGTTTCTAAATCTCCCGCGAAATCTGCATCCGAGAAAACGGACAGTTCAAACTTATTCCCACTGTATTTGATTCCATGACTTTTCGACCCTTGGATGTATTGCAGTATTTGCTTCACTGCTTTCCAATGACCTATGTTGTATTTACTTAAATATCGACTTACTTGACTAACCGCAAAGGTAATGTCCGGACGCGAGACATTCGCTAGAAATAGTAGACAGCCCACGGCCTCGCGATAAGGTATTTCCCTGATTTGAAGTTCATTTGAGTCATCTCCTGGACTCAATATAATACCTGGATCCATAGGAACTGTTTTCGCTTTGCAGTCTTCCATGTTAAATTTGGTTAAAATTTTTCGTATGTAGTTTGTCTGTGTGATAAACAACTCATTCGAATTTCTGTCTCGCCTAATCTCCATTCCTAAAAAGTAGCTTAAAGGCCTTACAGTTATTTTAAAACGAGAGTCGAGTTCGCTCAAAATTGTATCAATTGAAGATATATTTTTGGACATTATTAAACCGTCGTCGACGTATATTGCCATATATACGTCCTCCCCTTCAAATGTAGCATGAAAAATGCATTTATCCGCATTTAATTCCTTGAAACCAAAAATAGAAATGAAATTAACAAACTCGCGATTCCAGCACCTCGACGACTGTTTAAGCCCATATAGGCTTTTCATTAGTCTACATACTAATGATTTGTCACCTCTTACAAAACCTTCTGGTTGCTGCATGTATATTTCTTCGGATAGACTTCCGTTTAAGAACGCAGATACTACATCAAACTGTTTTATTTCTAAATTTTTTGCTGTCGCAAGTGCTAAAAGTAGTCTTAACGATTCGTACCTTACAACGGGTGAGAATGTTTCTCCGTAGTCTATGCCAGGTTTCTGTGAGCAGCCCTTTGCACACAATCTGGCTTTATAACGAGTTATTTCACCTTCAGGTCCATACTTGCATTTGAAAACCCATTTGCATCCAATGGCTTTTCATCCTGGTGGCAATTTTACTATTTCCCAAGTCTGACTTCCTTCTAGGGATGCGATTTCTTCATTCATTGCTGTTTTCCATTGTTCTCGTTCATTGCATGCGGTCGCCTCTTCATAACTATTCGGTTCATCTATGGCTATTGCACACGCTAACAGGTTTTCAGGATAACGTAACGGTTGTCGAATGGTTTTGCGATCTCGTAGGTCACGTCTTGTAGACTCTTCCGTTGTCGTGACTTCATCGTCTTTGTTCGAATTGGCTTTAACTTCTCCTTCATCGTCTTCATTGGAAACGGCCTCTTTTACGAATAAGGTTGCATGTTCTTGTGTATTTTGGAGGTTAAGATCTCCTTCATGAAAACTTACGTTGCTTGAAATCGTTATCTGTCGGGTTTTTGGGTTATAAAGTCTGTAATTTGGACTATTGTTATCGTACCCTATTAAAAATAACCTTTTAGATTTATCCTCGAACTTTGTGCGAAACTGCTTAGGGATGTGGACGTAAGCTTCTGCACCAAACTTTCTTAGGTGATTTATTTTTGGTTGTTTTCCCGTCCATTTCTCATAGGGCGTGTGCTCATCGTCTGTTCTACTTACTCTTCGGTTCAGAATGTATATAGCAGCATTGACCGCTTCTGCCCATAAGGCTTTACTCATCGTTGTGCTTGACAACATGGACCTCGCACATTCCACGATTGTCCTGAGATCCCTTTCTGCTTTGCCATTCTGCTCAGGGGTGTAGGGGCGCTTGTTTCGTGTATGATTCCCTTTTGTCGAAAGAAATTCTTAAAATGTTGGTTAATGTATTCCTTTCCATTATCGGACCTGACAATCTTAATAGCGTTCCCTGTTTGGCGTTTGATGAGCGCTTCTAGTTCTAGGAATTTCGGAAACACATCATTTTTGTGTTTGATAAAATATACGAACCGGTATCCTGTGGCATGGTCCTTGAAAAGTACGAAATAATCTGCTCCCCCAAGAGAGGTTACCGACATCTTTCCACATACGTCAGTGTGGATATATTCTCCTGGCTTGTAATTTTGCAGTTTTTCTCCTGCCTTGAACGATACACGATGGATACACGATACATTTTACCATATTGACACGACTCACAGAATAATTCTTCTGTGTTTTTAAACTGCACTGGTATGATGCCTTTATCGGCCATCCTTTTTAAAACATCAAAGCTTACGTGCCCTAACCGTTCGTGCCACAACAATATCTTTTTCGTTGTCGTTGCGTTTGCCTGATCCATCCTCCTGCTTCTATACAGCATTTTATAACATTGGTCCTCCTGTTTAACACCAGTACCAACCAAGATATTCCCTCGTAAGATGGTTAGTTTCTGATTGTCAAGCGTCACGCTCAACCCTTTTTCTGTAGCGGCCCCAATTGAGAAAAGATTCTTCTTTACCTCTGGTACATACAGGGTATTCTCGAGCGTTCTTGATTCCCATTTGCCATGAATCAGCGCTTCTATACAAACTTTTCCAATCCCTTTCGCGTAGACACAGGAATTATCACCTAGTTGAACTGCAACTTCTTTTTCCTTTAAGCATGTCAATTCTGTAAACCAATCTTTATGTGAGGTTATGTGCTTCGAGGCCGCACTGTCGGCCAACCATTCAAATTCGTAGGTTAGGTCGCCACAGTCATTGAGTACTGCGCTGAATGCTTGATGCTTGTCGTCTCCCTGTTGACCTTGGCCCTTCTGCGACATTCTTTTCCTGCATTCATACTTGTAATGACCTTTCTTATTGCAAAGAAAACATACTACCTCCTTTTTATTTCTTTTCTTGTCCATTTGTATTGGTTTGGTTATTGGGGCGACTGATGGTTTGGTTGCAGCGAACGCCGTTGCCGATACATCTTCCTGCGTTAAACGCTGCTCTTCTTTTAACAATCTCGCTGTTAGATTCTCAAAGGTTTGTTTGCTTTCATCAAGGGAGTCCCATGCTGTTACAAAACCGCCATATTTTGCTGGTAGTCCTTCAAGGGCTTTTCCTATTTTATCGAGCTCCGTTACTGGTTCCTCGACATCGGTTAGTGCCTGGGTCATTGATTCAATCTTGCTTATATGCTGTGAAATTGTTCCATTATCACACATTTTATAACCAAAGAATTGTTGCTTCAACGTAACCTTGTTAACAGATGACCTTTGCTCGTGTAAGGTTTTTAGTTTCTTCCAAATTTCAGGCGCGTTTGCGCATGAAATTACTGACTGGAGCTGACTATACTCCATAGACGTGGATATGATTAACATTCCTTTAGCATTTTGTTCATCCCATACCTTTTGTTTCTCTGGAGTCGCTGGACGCGGTTCTCTCCCATCTACCAAGTCCTTTATGCCTTCAGCACCAAAAATAATCTCCATCTGGTACTTCCATAATTGGAAATTGCTTCCGTCAAAGCGTTGAATGTGGATCGTACGCCACTTGTCCATATTAAACGGATTACCTGGATGATTATTCTTATATCGTGACACGTGGTTGCCCTCTATTCTTTGTGCCTTTGCACGTGCCCTGGGCCCATAACCTGTTGAGCCTTTATGGAATAGATGATGTAGAGCAAATAAATGACACGATATCTCAAAGAAGGAAAATTACTATATTCTATAATTAAGTTGTATATTAACACAAAAAAGAACCTTCTGGGTTAATCTTCGATTTAACACCAAGCGGACACGCGAGACACACAAGAAGAGAAGAAGTGTGAAAGAGTGGGGATAGCGGCCCCACTCCCGCAATTCGGCAATCGTGCCAACCTGAATGCCCAGTGTGACACTAGGCAAAACTCTCTATGTTCAACAGAAAGGAATGGAAAGGAACGGAAAGGAACGGAAAGGAACGGAAAGGAACGGAAAGGAACGGAAAGGAACGGAAAGGAACGGAAAGGAACGGAAAGGAACGGAAAGGAACGGAAAGGAACGGAAAGGAACGGAAAGGAACGGAAAGGAACGGAAAGGAACGGAAAGGAACGGAAAGGAACGGAAAGGAACGGAAAGGAACGGAAAGGAACGGAAAGGAACGGAAAGGAACGGAAAGGAACGGAAAGGAACGGAAAGGAACGGAAAGGAACGGAAAGGAACGGAAAGGAACGGAAAGGAACGGAAAGGAACGGAAAGGAACGGAAAGGAACGGAAAGGAACGGAAAGGAACGGAAAGGAACGGAAAGGAACGGAAAGGAACGGAAAGGAACGGAAAGGAACGGAAAGGAACGGAAAGGAACGGAAAGGAACGGAAAGGAACGGAAAGGAACGGAAAGGAACGGAAAGGAACGGAAAGGAACGGAAAGGAACGGAAAGGAACGGAAAGGAACGGAACGGAACGGAACGGAACGGAACGGAACGGAACGGAACGGAACGGAACGGAACGGAACGGAACGGAACGGAACGGAACGGAACGGAACGGAACGGAACGGAACGGAATGGAACGGAATGGAACGGAATGGACCGGAATGGAACGGAATGGAACGGAATGGAACGGAATGGAACGGAATGGAACGGAATGGAACGGAATGGAAAGGAATGGAAAGGAATGGAAAGGAATGGAAAGGAATGGAAAGGAATGGAAAGGAATGGAAAGGAATGGAAAGGAATGGAAAGGAATGGAAAGGAATGGAAAGGAACGGAAAGGAACGGAAAGGAACGGAAAGGAACGGAAAGGAACGGAAAGGAACGGAAAGGAACGGAAAGGAACGGAAAGGAACGGAAAGGAACGGAAAGGAACGGAAAGGAACGGAAAGGAACGGAAAGGAACGGAAAGGAACGGAAAGGAACGGAAAGGAACGGAAAGGAACGGAAAGGAACGGAAAGGAACGGAAAGGAACGGAAAGGAACGGAAAGGAACGGAAAGGAACGGAAAGGAACGGAAAGGAACGGAAAGGAACGGAAAGGAACGGAAAGGAACGGAAAGGAACGGAAAGGAACGGAAAGGAACGGAAAGGAACGGAAAGGAACGGAAAGGAACGGAAAGGAACGGAAAGGAACGGAAAGGAACGGAAAGGAACGGAAAGGAACGGAAAGGAACGGAAAGGAACGGAAAGGAACGGAAAGGAACGGAAAGGAACGGAAAGGAACGGAAAGGAACGGAAAGGAACGGAAAGGAACGGAAAGGAACGGAAAGGAACGGAAAGGAACGGAAAGGAACGGAAAGGAACGGAAAGGAACGGAAAGGAACGGAAAGGAACGGAAAGGAACGGAACGGAACGGAACGGAACGGAACGGAACGGAACGGAACGGAACGGAACGGAACGGAACGGAACGGAACGGAACGGAACGGAACGGAACGGAACGGAACGGAACGGAATGGAACGGAATGGAACGGAATGGACCGGAATGGAACGGAATGGAACGGAATGGAACGGAATGGAACGGAATGGAACGGAATGGAACGGAATGGAACGGAATGGAAAGGAATGGAAAGGAATGGAAAGGAATGGAAAGGAATGGAAAGGAATGGAAAGGAATGGAAAGGAATGGAAAGGAATGGAAAGGAATGGAAAGGAATGGAAAGGAATGGAAAGGAATGGAAAGGAATGGAAAGGAATGGAAAGGAATGGAAAGGAATGGAAAGGAATGGAAAGGAACGGAAAGGAATGGAAAGGAACGGAAAGGAACGGAAAGGAACGGAAAGGAACGGAAAGGAACGGAAAGGAACGGAAAGGAACGGAAAGGAACGGAAAGGAACGGAAAGGAACGGAAAGGAACGGAAAGGAACGGAAAGGAACGGAAAGGAACGGAAAGGAACGGAAAGGAACGGAAAGGAACGGAAAGGAACGGAAAGGAACGGAAAGGAACGGAAAGGAACGGAAAGGAACGGAAAGGAACGGAAAGGAACGGAAAGGAACGGAAAGGAACGGAAAGGAACGGAAAGGAACGGAAAGGAACGGAAAGGAACGGAAAGGAACGGAAAGGAACGGAAAGGAACGGAAAGGAACGGAAAGGAACGGAAAGGAACGGAAAGGAACGGAAAGGAACGGAAAGGAACGGAAAGGAACGGAAAGGAACGGAAAGGAACGGAAAGGAACGGAAAGGAACGGAAAGGAACGGAACGGAACGGAACGGAACGGAACGGAACGGAACGGAACGGAACGGAACGGAACGGAACGGACCGGAACGGAACGGAACGGAACGGAATGGAACGGAATGGAACGGAATGGAACGGAATGGAACGGAATGGAACGGAATGGAAAGGAATGGAAAGGAATGGAAAGGAATGGAAAGGAATGGAAAGGAATGGAAAGGAATGGAAAGGAATGGAAAGGAATGGAAAGGAATGGAAAGGAATGGAAAGGAATGGAAAGGAATGGAAAGGAATGGAAAGGAATGGAAAGGAATGGAAAGGAATGGAAAGGAATGGAAAGGAATGGAAAGGAATGGAAAGGAATGGAAAGGAATGGAAAGGAATGGAAAGGAATGGAAAGGAATGGAAAGGAATGGAAAGGAATGGAAAGGAATGGAAAGGAATGGAAAGGAATGGAAAGGAATGGAAAGGAATGGAAAGGAATGGAAAGGAATGGAAAGGAATGGAAAGGAATGGAAAGGAATGGAAAGGAATGGAAAGGAATGGAAAGGAATGGAAAGGAATGGAAAGGAATGGAAAGGAATGGAAAGGAATGGAAAGGAATGGAAAGGAATGGAAAGGAATGGAAAGGAATGGAAAGGAATGGAAAGGAATGGAAAGGAATGGAAAGGAATGGAAAGGAATGGAAAGGAATGGAAAGGAATGGAAAGGAATGGAAAGGAAAGGAATGGAAAGGAATGGAAAGGAATGGAAAGGAATGGAAAGGAATGGAAAGGAATGGAAAGGAATGGAAAGGAATGGAAAGGAATGGAAAGGAAAGGAATGGAAAGGAATGGAAAGGAATGGAAAGGAATGGAAAGGAATGGAAAGGAATGGAAAGGAATGGAAAGGAATGGAAAGGAATGGAAAGGAATGGAAAGGAATGGAAAGGAATGGAAAGGAATGGAAAGGAATGGAAAGGAATGGAAAGGAATGGAAAGGAATGGAAAGGAATGGAAAGGAATGGAAAGGAATGGAAAGGAATGGAAAGGAATGGAAAGGAATGGAAAGGAATGGAAAGGAATGGAAAGGAATGGAAAGGAATGGAAAGGAATGGAAAGGAATGGAAAGGAATGGAAAGGAATGGAAAGGAATGGAAAGGAATGGAAAGGAATGGAAAGGAATGGAAAGGAATGGAAAGGAATGGAAAGGAATGGAAAGGAATGGAAAGGAATGGAAAGGAATGGAAAGGAATGGAAAGGAATGGAAAGGAATGGAAAGGAATGGAAAGGAATGGAAAGGAATGGAAAGGAATGGAAAGGAATGGAAAGGAATGGAAAGGAATGGAAAGGAATGGAAAGGAATGGAAAGGAATGGAAAGGAATGGAAAGGAATGGAAAGGAATGGAAAGGAATGGAAAGGAATGGAAAGGAATGGAAAGGAATGGAAAGGAATGGAAAGGAATGGAAAGGAATGGAACGGAATGGAACGGAATGGAACGGAATGGACCGGAATGGAACGGAATGGACCGGAATGGAACGGAATGGAACGGAATGGAACGGAATGGAACGGAATGGAACGGAATGGAACGGAATGGAACGGAATGGAAAGGAATGGAAAGGAATGGAAAGGAATGGAAAGGAATGGAAAGGAATGGAAAGGAATGGAAAGGAATGGAAAGGAATGGAAAGGAATGGAAAGGAATGGAAAGGAATGGAAAGGAATGGAAAGGAATGGAAAGGAATGGAAAGGAATGGAAAGGAATGGAAAGGAATGGAAAGGAATGGAAAGGAATGGAAAGGAATGGAAAGGAATGGAAAGGAATGGAAAGGAATGGAAAGGAATGGAAAGGAATGGAAAGGAATGGAAAGGAATGGAAAGGAATGGAAAGGAATGGAAAGGAATGGAAAGGAATGGAAAGGAATGGAAAGGAATGGAAAGGAATGGAAAGGAATGGAAAGGAATGGAAAGGAATGGAAAGGAATGGAAAGGAATGGAAAGGAATGGAAAGGAATGGAAAGGAATGGAAAGGAATGGAAAGGAATGGAAAGGAATGGAAAGGAATGGAAAGGAATGGAAAGGAATGGAAAGGAATGGAAAGGAATGGAAAGGAATGGAAAGGAATGGAAAGGAATGGAAAGGAATGGAAAGGAATGGAAAGGAATGGAAAGGAATGGAAAGGAATGGAAAGGAATGGAAAGGAATGGAAAGGAATGGAAAGGAATGGAAAGGAATGGAAAGGAATGGAAAGGAATGGAAAGGAATGGAAAGGAATGGAAAGGAATGGAAAGGAATGGAAAGGAATGGAAAGGAATGGAAAGGAATGGAAAGGAATGGAAAGGAATGGAAAGGAATGGAAAGGAATGGAAAGGAATGGAAAGGAATGGAAAGGAATGGAAAGGAATGGAAAGGAATGGAAAGGAATGGAAAGGAATGGAAAGGAATGGAAAGGAATGGAAAGGAATGGAAAGGAATGGAAAGGAATGGAAAGGAATGGAAAGGAATGGAAAGGAATGGAAAGGAATGGAAAGGAATGGAAAGGAATGGAAAGGAATGGAAAGGAATGGAAAGGAATGGAAAGGAATGGAAAGGAATGGAAAGGAATGGAAAGGAATGGAAAGGAATGGAAAGGAATGGAAAGGAATGGAAAGGAATGGAAAGGAATGGAAAGGAATGGAAAGGAATGGAAAGGAATGGAAAGGAATGGAAAGGAATGGAAAGGAATGGAAAGGAATGGAAAGGAATGGAAAGGAATGGAAAGGAATGGAAAGGAATGGAAAGGAATGGAAAGGAATGGAAAGGAATGGAAAGGAATGGAAAGGAATGGAAAGGAATGGAAAGGAATGGAAAGGAATGGAAAGGAATGGAAAGGAATGGAAAGGAATGGAAAGGAATGGAAAGGAATGGAAAGGGATGGAAAGGGATGGAATGGGATGGAATGGGATGGAATGGGATGGAATGGGATGGAATGGGATGGAATGGGATGGAATGGGATGGAATGGGATGGAATGGGATGGAATGGGATGGAATGGGATGGAATGGGATGGAATGGGATGGAATGGGATGGAATGGGATGGAATTCGATGGAATGGGATGGAATTCGATGGAATGGGATGGAATTCGATGGAATGGGATGGAATGGGATGGAATGGGATGGAATGGGATGGAATGGGATGGAATGGGATGGAATGGGATGGAATGGGATGGAATGGGATGGAATGGGATGGAATGGGATGGAATGGGATGGAATGGGATGGAATGGAAAGGAATGGAAAGGAATGGAAAGGAATGGAAAGGAATGGAAAGGAATGGAAAGGAATGGAAAGGAATGGAAAGGAACGGAAAGGAACGGAACGGAACGGAACGGAACGGAACGGAACGGAACGGAACGGAATGGAACGGAATGGAACGGAATGGAACGGAATGGAACGGAATGGAACGGAATGGAACGGAATGGAACGGAATGGAACGGAATGGAACGGAATGGAACGGAATGGAACGGAATGGAACGGAATGGAACGGAATGGAACGGAATGGAACGGAATGGAACGGAATGGAACGGAATGGAACGGAATGGAACGGAATGGAACGGAATGGATCGGAATGGAACGGAATGGAACGGAATGGAACGGAATGGAACGGAATGGAACGGAATGGAACGGAATGGAACGGAATGGAACGGAATGGAACGGAATGGAACGGAATGGAACGGAATGGAACGGAATGGAACGGAATGGAACGGAATGGAACGGAATGGAACGGAATGGAACGGAATGGAACGGAATGGAACGGAATGGAACGGAATGGAACGGAATGGAACGGAATGGAACGGAATGGAACGGAATGGAACGGAATGGAACGGAATGGAACGGAATGGAACGGAATGGAACGGAATGGAACGGAATGGAACGGAATGGAACGGAATGGAACGGAATGGAACGGAATGGAACGGAATGGAACGGAATGGAACGGAATGGAACGGAATGGAACGGAATGGAACGGAATGGAACGGAATGGAACGGAATGGACCGGAATGGAACGGAATGGAACGGAATGGAACGGAATGGAACGGAATGGAACGGAATGGAACGGAATGGAACGGAATGGAACGGAATGGACCGGAATGGACCGGAATGGACCGGAATGGAACGGAATGGACCGGAATGGAACGGAATGGAACGGAATGGAACGGAATGGAACGGAATGGAACGGAATGGAACGGAATGGAAAGGAATGGAAAGGAATGGAAAGGAATGGAAAGGAATGGAAAGGAATGGAAAGGAATGGAAAGGAATGGAAAGGAATGGAAAGGAATGGAAAGGAATGGAAAGGAATGGAAAGGAATGGAAAGGAATGGAAAGGAATGGAAAGGAATGGAAAGGAATGGAAAGGAATGGAAAGGAATGGAAAGGGATGGAATGGAATGGAATGGAATGGAATGGAATGGAATGGAATGGAATGGAATGGAATGGAATGGAATGGAATGGAATGGAATGGAATGGAATGGAAAGGAATGGAAAGGAATGGAAAGGAATGGAAAGGAATGGAAAGGAATGGAAAGGAATGGAAAGGAATGGAAAGGAATGGAAAGGAATGGAAAGGAATGGAAAGGAATGGAAAGGAATGGAAAGGAATGGAAAGGAATGGAAAGGAATGGAAAGGAATGGAAAGGAATGGAAAGGAATGGAAAGGAATGGAAAGGAATGGAAAGGAATGGAAAGGAATGGAAAGGAATGGAAAGGAATGGAAAGGAATGGAAAGGAATGGAAAGGAATGGAAAGGAATGGAAAGGAATGGAAAGGAATGGAAAGGAATGGAAAGGAATGGAAAGGAATGGAAAGGAATGGAAAGGAATGGAAAGGAATGGAAAGGAATGGAAAGGAATGGAAAGGAATGGAAAGGAATGGAAAGGAATGGAAAGGAATGGAAAGGAATGGAAAGGAATGGAAAGGAATGGAAAGGAATGGAAAGGAATGGAAAGGAATGGAAAGGAATGGAAAGGAATGGAAAGGAATGGAAAGGAATGGAAAGGAATGGAAAGGAATGGAAAGGAATGGAAAGGAATGGAAAGGAATGGAAAGGAATGGAAAGGAATGGAAAGGAATGGAAAGGAATGGAAAGGAATGGAAAGGAATGGAAAGGAATGGAAAGGAATGGAAAGGAATGGAAAGGAATGGAAAGGAATGGAAAGGAATGGAAAGGAATGGAAAGGAATGGAAAGGAATGGAAAGGAATGGAAAGGAATGGAAAGGAATGGAAAGGAATGGAAAGGAATGGAAAGGAATGGAAAGGAATGGAAAGGAATGGAAAGGGATGGAAAGGGATGGAAAGGGATGGAATGGGATGGAATGGGATGGAATGGGATGGAATGGGATGGAATGGGATGGAATGGGATGGAATGGGATGGAATGGGATGGAATGGGATGGAATGGGATGGAATGGGATGGAATGGGATGGAATGGGATGGAATGGGATGGAATGGGATGGAATGGGATGGAATGGGATGGAATGGGATGGAATGGGATGGAATGGGATGGAATGGGATGGAATGGAATGGAAAGGAATGGAAAGGAATGGAAAGGAATGGAAAGGAATGGAAAGGAATGGAAAGGAATGGAAAGGAATGGAAAGGAATGGAAAGGAATGGAAAGGAATGGAAAGGAATGGAAAGGAATGGAAAGGAATGGAAAGGAATGGAAAGGAATGGAAAGGAATGGAAAGGAATGGAAAGGAATGGAAAGGAATGGAAAGGAATGGAAAGGAATGGAAAGGAATGGAAAGGAATGGAAAGGAATGGAAAGGAATGGAAAGGAATGGAAAGGAATGGAAAGGAATGGAAAGGAATGGAAAGGAATGGAAAGGAATGGAAAGGAATGGAAAGGACTGGAAAGGAATGGAAAGGAATGGAAAGGAATGGAAAGGAATGGAATGGAATGGAATGGAATGGAAAGGAATGGAATGGAATGGAATGGAATGGAATGGAATGGAATGGAATGGAATGGAATGGAATGGAATGGAATGGAATGGAATGGAATGGAAAGGAATGGAAAGGAATGGAAAGGAATGAAAAGGAATGGAAAGGAATGGAAAGGAATGGAAAGGAATGGAAAGGAATGGAAAGGAATGGAAAGGAATGGAAAGGAATGGAAAGGAATGGCAAGGAATGGCAAGGAATGGAAAGGAATGGAAAGGAATGGAAAGGAATGGAAAGGAATGGAAAGGAATGGAAAGGAATGGAAAGGAATGGAAAGGAATGGAAAGGAATGGAAAGGAATGGAAAGGAATGGAAAGGAATGGAAAGGAATGGAAAGGAATGGAAAGGAATGGAAAGGAATGGAAAGGAATGGAAAGGAATGGAAAGGAATGGAAAGGAATGGAAAGGAATGGAAAGGAATGGAAAGGAATGGAAAGGAATGGAAAGGAATGGAAAGGAATGGAAAGGAATGGAAAGGAATGGAAAGGAATGGAAAGGAATGGAAAGGAATGGAAAGGAATGGAAAGGAATGGAAAGGAATGGAAAGGAATGGAAAGGAATGGAAAGGAATGGAAAGGAATGGAAAGGAATGGAAAGGAATGGAAAGGAATGGAAAGGAATGGAAAGGAATGGAAAGGAATGGAAAGGAATGGAAAGGAATGGAAAGGAATGGAAAGGAATGGAAAGGAATGGAAAGGAATGGAAAGGAATGGAAAGGAATGGAAAGGAATGGAAAGGAATGGAAAGGAATGGAAAGGAATGGAAAGGAATGGAAAGGAATGGAAAGGAATGGAAAGGAATGGAAAGGAATGGAAAGGAATGGAAAGGAATGGAAAGGAATGGAAAGGAATGGAAAGGAATGGAAAGGAATGGAAAGGAATGGAAAGGAATGGAAAGGAATGGAAAGGAATGGAAAGGAATGGAAAGGAATGGAAAGGAATGGAAAGGAATGGAAAGGAATGGAAAGGAATGGAAAGGAATGGAAAGGAATGGAAAGGAATGGAAAGGAATGGAAAGGAATGGAAAGGAATGGAAAGGAATGGAAAGGAATGGAAAGGAATGGAAAGGAATGGAAAGGAATGGAAAGGAATGGAAAGGAATGGAAAGGAATGGAAAGGAATGGAAAGGAATGGAAAGGAATGGAAAGGAATGGAAAGGAATGGAAAGGAATGGAAAGGAATGGAAAGGAATGGAAAGGAATGGAAAGGAATGGAAAGGAATGGAAAGGAATGGAAAGGAATGGAAAGGAATGGAAAGGAATGGAAAGGAATGGAAAGGAATGGAAAGGAATGGAAAGGAATGGAAAGGAATGGAAAGGAATGGAAAGGAATGGAAAGGAATGGAAAGGAATGGAAAGGAATGGAAAGGAATGGAAAGGAATGGAAAGGAATGGAAAGGAATGGAAAGGAATGGAAAGGAATGGAAAGGAATGGAAAGGAATGGAAAGGAATGGAAAGGAATGGAAAGGAATGGAAAGGAATGGAAAGGAATGGAAAGGAATGGAAAGGAATGGAAAGGAATGGAAAGGAATGGAAAGGAATGGAAAGGAATGGAAAGGAATGGAAAGGAATGGAAAGGAATGGAAAGGAATGGAAAGGAATGGAAAGGAATGGAAAGGAATGGAAAGGAATGGAAAGGAATGGAAAGGAATGGAAAGGAATGGAAAGGAATGGAAAGGAATGGAAAGGAATGGAAAGGAATGGAAAGGAATGGAAAGGAATGGAAAGGAATGGAAAGGAATGGAAAGGAATGGAAAGGAATGGAAAGGAATGGAAAGGAATGGAAAGGAATGGAAAGGAATGGAAAGGAATGGAAAGGAATGGAAAGGAATGGAAAGGAATGGAAAGGAATGGAAAGGAATGGAAAGGAATGGAAAGGAATGGAAAGGAATGGAAAGGAATGGAAAGGAATGGAAAGGAATGGAAAGGAATGGAAAGGAATGGAAAGGAATGGAAAGGAATGGAAAGGAATGGAAAGGAATGGAAAGGAATGGAAAGGAATGGAAAGGAATGGAAAGGAATGGAAAGGAATGGAAAGGAATGGAAAGGAATGGAAAGGAATGGGAAGGAATGGGAAGGAATGGAAAGGAATGGAAAGGAATGGAAAGGAATGGAATGGAATGGAATGGAATGGAATGGAATGGAATGGAATGGAAAGGAATGGAATGGAATGGAATGGAATGGAATGGAATGGAATGGAAAGGAAAGGAATGGAAAGGAATGGAAAGGAATGGAAAGGAATGGAAAGGAATGGAAAGGAATGGAAAGGAATGGAAAGGAATGGAAAGGAATGGAAAGGAATGGAAAGGAATGGAAAGGAATGGAAAGGAATGGAAAGGAATGGAAAGGAATGGAAAGGAATGGAAAGGAATGGAAAGGAATGGAAAGGAATGGAAAGGAATGGAAAGGAATGGAAAGGAATGGAAAGGAATGGAAAGGAATGGAAAGGAATGGAAAGGAATGGAAAGGAATGGAAAGGAATGGAAAGGAATGGAAAGGAATGGAAAGGAATGGAAAGGAATGGAAAGGAATGGAAAGGAATGGAAAGGAATGGAAAGGAATGGAAAGGAATGGAAAGGAATGGAATGGAATGGAATGGAATGAAATGGAATGGAATGGAATGGAATGGAATGGAATGGAATGGAATGGAATGGAATGGAATGAAATGGAATGGAATGGAATGGAATGGAATGGAATGGAATGGAATGGAATGGAATGGAAAGGAATGGAAAGGAATGGAAAGGAATGGAAAGGAATGGAAAGGAATGGAAAGGAATGGAAAGGAATGGAAAGGAATGGAAAGGAATGGAAAGGAATGGAAAGGAATGGAAAGGAATGGAAAGGAATGGAAAGGAATGGAAAGGAATGGAAAGGAATGGAAAGGAATGGAAAGGAATGGAAAGTGTTGAGCCTTTATGGAATAGATGATGTAGAGCAAATAAATGACACGATATCTCAAAGAAGGAAAATTACTATATTCTATAATTAAGTTGTATATTAACACAAAAAAGAACCTTCTGGGTTAATCTTCGATTTAACACCAAGCGGACACGCGAGACACACAAGAAGAGAAGAAGTGTGAAAGAGTGGGGATAGCGGCCCCACTCCCGCAATTCGGCAATCGTGCCAACCTGAATGCCCAGTGTGACACTAGGCAAAACTCTCTATGTTCAACATTCCCACTTTTTGCCTACGTCTGGACGTTCAGGTTTCCACATTAGTTGTGACTTATTGTTTAAGAATTTACATCTGGGTAATGCCTTGGTATATATGTCGGCGAGCTGATTTTCTGAAGGTACAAAATGTACGCTGACTACTCCTTTCTCTATCAGATCACGAATGTAATGATACCTTACATCTATGTGCTTAGTGCGTCTATGACAGTCTTTTCCATTCGCTATTTTGATCGCGCTCTGATTATCTACGTACAGTCGAATCGGATACTTAACATCATTAATTAATTCTTTTATAAGCTCACTCAGCCATACAATCTCTTGCGCTGCGTCCGACGCGGCCACATACTCGGATTCGGTGGTTGATCGTGAGACACATTTTTGTTGTCTCGAAGACCAAGTCACCGGTCCATTGCATATCATACTGACATGTCCGCTAGTCGAGCGCCTAGTTTCTAAATCTCCCGCGAAATCTGCATCCGAGAAAACGGACAGTTCAAACTTATTCCCACTGTATTTGATTCCATGACTTTTCGACCCTTGGATGTATTGCAGTATTTGCTTCACTGCTTTCCAATGACCTATGTTGTATTTACTTAAATATCGACTTACTTGACTAACCGCAAAGGTAATGTCCGGACGCGAGACATTCGCTAGAAATAGTAGACAGCCCACGGCCTCGCGATAAGGTATTTCCCTGATTTGAAGTTCATTTGAGTCATCTCCTGGACTCAATATAATACCTGGATCCATAGGAACTGTTTTCGCTTTGCAGTCTTCCATGTTAAATTTGGTTAAAATTTTTCGTATGTAGTTTGTCTGTGTGATAAACAACTCATTCGAATTTCTGTCTCGCCTAATCTCCATTCCTAAAAAGTAGCTTAAAGGCCTTACAGTTATTTTAAAACGAGAGTCGAGTTCGCTCAAAATTGTATCAATTGAAGATATATTTTTGGACATTATTAAACCGTCGTCGACGTATATTGCCATATATACGTCCTCCCCTTCAAATGTAGCATGAAAAATGCATTTATCCGCATTTAATTCCTTGAAACCAAAAATAGAAATGAAATTAACAAACTCGCGATTCCAGCACCTCGACGACTGTTTAAGCCCATATAGGCTTTTCATTAGTCTACATACTAATGATTTGTCACCTCTTACAAAACCTTCTGGTTGCTGCATGTATATTTCTTCGGATAGACTTCCGTTTAAGAACGCAGATACTACATCAAACTGTTTTATTTCTAAATTTTTTGCTGTCGCAAGTGCTAAAAGTAGTCTTAACGATTCGTACCTTACAACGGGTGAGAATGTTTCTCCGTAGTCTATGCCAGGTTTCTGTGAGCAGCCCTTTGCACACAATCTGGCTTTATAACGAGTTATTTCACCTTCAGGTCCATACTTGCATTTGAAAACCCATTTGCATCCAATGGCTTTTCATCCTGGTGGCAATTTTACTATTTCCCAAGTCTGACTTCCTTCTAGGGATGCGATTTCTTCATTCATTGCTGTTTTCCATTGTTCTCGTTCATTGCATGCGGTCGCCTCTTCATAACTATTCGGTTCATCTATGGCTATTGCACACGCTAACAGGTTTTCAGGATAACGTAACGGTTGTCGAATGGTTTTGCGATCTCGTAGGTCACGTCTTGTAGACTCTTCCGTTGTCGTGACTTCATCGTCTTTGTTCGAATTGGCTTTAACTTCTCCTTCATCGTCTTCATTGGAAACGGCCTCTTTTACGAATAAGGTTGCATGTTCTTGTGTATTTTGGAGGTTAAGATCTCCTTCATGAAAACTTACGTTGCTTGAAATCGTTATCTGTCGGGTTTTTGGGTTATAAAGTCTGTAATTTGGACTATTGTTATCGTACCCTATTAAAAATAACCTTTTAGATTTATCCTCGAACTTTGTGCGAAACTGCTTAGGGATGTGGACGTAAGCTTCTGCACCAAACTTTCTTAGGTGATTTATTTTTGGTTGTTTTCCCGTCCATTTCTCATAGGGCGTGTGCTCATCGTCTGTTCTACTTACTCTTCGGTTCAGAATGTATATAGCAGCATTGACCGCTTCTGCCCATAAGGCTTTACTCATCGTTGTGCTTGACAACATGGACCTCGCACATTCCACGATTGTCCTGAGATCCCTTTCTGCTTTGCCATTCTGCTCAGGGGTGTAGGGGCGCTTGTTTCGTGTATGATTCCCTTTTGTCGAAAGAAATTCTTAAAATGTTGGTTAATGTATTCCTTTCCATTATCGGACCTGACAATCTTAATAGCGTTCCCTGTTTGGCGTTTGATGAGCGCTTCTAGTTCTAGGAATTTCGGAAACACATCATTTTTGTGTTTGATAAAATATACGAACCGGTATCCTGTGGCATGGTCCTTGAAAAGTACGAAATAATCTGCTCCCCCAAGAGAGGTTACCGACATCTTTCCACATACGTCAGTGTGGATATATTCTCCTGGCTTGTAATTTTGCAGTTTTTCTCCTGCCTTGAACGATACACGATGGATACACGATACATTTTACCATATTGACACGACTCACAGAATAATTCTTCTGTGTTTTTAAACTGCACTGGTATGATGCCTTTATCGGCCATCCTTTTTAAAACATCAAAGCTTACGTGCCCTAACCGTTCGTGCCACAACAATATCTTTTTCGTTGTCGTTGCGTTTGCCTGATCCATCCTCCTGCTTCTATACAGCATTTTATAACATTGGTCCTCCTGTTTAACACCAGTACCAACCAAGATATTCCCTCGTAAGATGGTTAGTTTCTGATTGTCAAGCGTCACGCTCAACCCTTTTTCTGTAGCGGCCCCAATTGAGAAAAGATTCTTCTTTACCTCTGGTACATACAGGGTATTCTCGAGCGTTCTTGATTCCCATTTGCCATGAATCAGCGCTTCTATACAAACTTTTCCAATCCCTTTCGCGTAGACACAGGAATTATCACCTAGTTGAACTGCAACTTCTTTTTCCTTTAAGCATGTCAATTCTGTAAACCAATCTTTATGTGAGGTTATGTGCTTCGAGGCCGCACTGTCGGCCAACCATTCAAATTCGTAGGTTAGGTCGCCACAGTCATTGAGTACTGCGCTGAATGCTTGATGCTTGTCGTCTCCCTGTTGACCTTGGCCCTTCTGCGACATTCTTTTCCTGCATTCATACTTGTAATGACCTTTCTTATTGCAAAGAAAACATACTACCTCCTTTTTATTTCTTTTCTTGTCCATTTGTATTGGTTTGGTTATTGGGGCGACTGATGGTTTGGTTGCAGCGAACGCCGTTGCCGATACATCTTCCTGCGTTAAACGCTGCTCTTCTTTTAACAATCTCGCTGTTAGATTCTCAAAGGTTTGTTTGCTTTCATCAAGGGAGTCCCATGCTGTTACAAAACCGCCATATTTTGCTGGTAGTCCTTCAAGGGCTTTTCCTATTTTATCGAGCTCCGTTACTGGTTCCTCGACATCGGTTAGTGCCTGGGTCATTGATTCAATCTTGCTTATATGCTGTGAAATTGTTCCATTATCACACATTTTATAACCAAAGAATTGTTGCTTCAACGTAACCTTGTTAACAGATGACCTTTGCTCGTGTAAGGTTTTTAGTTTCTTCCAAATTTCAGGCGCGTTTGCGCATGAAATTACTGACTGGAGCTGACTATACTCCATAGACGTGGATATGATTAACATTCCTTTAGCATTTTGTTCATCCCATACCTTTTGTTTCTCTGGAGTCGCTGGACGCGGTTCTCTCCCATCTACCAAGTCCTTTATGCCTTCAGCACCAAAAATAATCTCCATCTGGTACTTCCATAATTGGAAATTGCTTCCGTCAAAGCGTTGAATGTGGATCGTACGCCACTTGTCCATATTAAACGGATTACCTGGATGATTATTCTTATATCGTGACACGTGGTTGCCCTCTATTCTTTGTGCCTTTGCACGTGCCCTGGGCCCATAACCTGTTGAGCCTTTATGGAATAGATGATGTAGAGCAAATAAATGACACGATATCTCAAAGAAGGAAAATTACTATATTCTATAATTAAGTTGTATATTAACACAAAAAAGAACCTTCTGGGTTAATCTTCGATTTAACACCAAGCGGACACGCGAGACACACAAGAAGAGAAGAAGTGTGAAAGAGTGGGGATAGCGGCCCCACTCCCGCAATTCGGCAATCGTGCCAACCTGAATGCCCAGTGTGACACTAGGCAAAACTCTCTATGTTCAACAGAAAGGAATGGAAAGGAACGGAAAGGAACGGAAAGGAACGGAAAGGAACGGAAAGGAACGGAAAGGAACGGAAAGGAACGGAAAGGAACGGAAAGGAACGGAAAGGAACGGAAAGGAACGGAAAGGAACGGAAAGGAACGGAAAGGAACGGAAAGGAACGGAAAGGAACGGAAAGGAACGGAAAGGAACGGAAAGGAACGGAAAGGAACGGAAAGGAACGGAAAGGAACGGAAAGGAACGGAAAGGAACGGAAAGGAACGGAAAGGAACGGAAAGGAACGGAAAGGAACGGAAAGGAACGGAAAGGAACGGAAAGGAACGGAAAGGAACGGAAAGGAACGGAAAGGAACGGAAAGGAACGGAAAGGAACGGAAAGGAACGGAAAGGAACGGAAAGGAACGGAAAGGAACGGAAAGGAACGGAAAGGAACGGAAAGGAACGGAAAGGAACGGAAAGGAACGGAAAGGAACGGAAAGGAACGGAAAGGAACGGAAAGGAACGGAAAGGAACGGAACGGAACGGAACGGAACGGAACGGAACGGAACGGAACGGAACGGAACGGAACGGAACGGAACGGAACGGAACGGAACGGAACGGAACGGAACGGAACGGAACGGAATGGAACGGAATGGAACGGAATGGACCGGAATGGAACGGAATGGAACGGAATGGAACGGAATGGAACGGAATGGAACGGAATGGAACGGAATGGAAAGGAATGGAAAGGAATGGAAAGGAATGGAAAGGAATGGAAAGGAATGGAAAGGAATGGAAAGGAATGGAAAGGAATGGAAAGGAATGGAAAGGAATGGAAAGGAACGGAAAGGAACGGAAAGGAACGGAAAGGAACGGAAAGGAACGGAAAGGAACGGAAAGGAACGGAAAGGAACGGAAAGGAACGGAAAGGAACGGAAAGGAACGGAAAGGAACGGAAAGGAACGGAAAGGAACGGAAAGGAACGGAAAGGAACGGAAAGGAACGGAAAGGAACGGAAAGGAACGGAAAGGAACGGAAAGGAACGGAAAGGAACGGAAAGGAACGGAAAGGAACGGAAAGGAACGGAAAGGAACGGAAAGGAACGGAAAGGAACGGAAAGGAACGGAAAGGAACGGAAAGGAACGGAAAGGAACGGAAAGGAACGGAAAGGAACGGAAAGGAACGGAAAGGAACGGAAAGGAACGGAAAGGAACGGAAAGGAACGGAAAGGAACGGAAAGGAACGGAAAGGAACGGAAAGGAACGGAAAGGAACGGAAAGGAACGGAAAGGAACGGAAAGGAACGGAAAGGAACGGAAAGGAACGGAAAGGAACGGAAAGGAACGGAAAGGAACGGAAAGGAACGGAAAGGAACGGAAAGGAACGGAAAGGAACGGAAAGGAACGGAAAGGAACGGAACGGAACGGAACGGAACGGAACGGAACGGAACGGAACGGAACGGAACGGAACGGAACGGAACGGAACGGAACGGAACGGAACGGAACGGAACGGAACGGAACGGAATGGAACGGAATGGAACGGAATGGACCGGAATGGAACGGAATGGAACGGAATGGAACGGAATGGAACGGAATGGAACGGAATGGAACGGAATGGAACGGAATGGAAAGGAATGGAAAGGAATGGAAAGGAATGGAAAGGAATGGAAAGGAATGGAAAGGAATGGAAAGGAATGGAAAGGAATGGAAAGGAATGGAAAGGAATGGAAAGGAATGGAAAGGAATGGAAAGGAATGGAAAGGAATGGAAAGGAATGGAAAGGAATGGAAAGGAATGGAAAGGAACGGAAAGGAATGGAAAGGAACGGAAAGGAACGGAAAGGAACGGAAAGGAACGGAAAGGAACGGAAAGGAACGGAAAGGAACGGAAAGGAACGGAAAGGAACGGAAAGGAACGGAAAGGAACGGAAAGGAACGGAAAGGAACGGAAAGGAACGGAAAGGAACGGAAAGGAACGGAAAGGAACGGAAAGGAACGGAAAGGAACGGAAAGGAACGGAAAGGAACGGAAAGGAACGGAAAGGAACGGAAAGGAACGGAAAGGAACGGAAAGGAACGGAAAGGAACGGAAAGGAACGGAAAGGAACGGAAAGGAACGGAAAGGAACGGAAAGGAACGGAAAGGAACGGAAAGGAACGGAAAGGAACGGAAAGGAACGGAAAGGAACGGAAAGGAACGGAAAGGAACGGAAAGGAACGGAAAGGAACGGAAAGGAACGGAAAGGAACGGAAAGGAACGGAAAGGAACGGAACGGAACGGAGAGGAACGGAACGGAACGGAACGGAACGGAACGGAACGGAACGGAACGGAACGGAACGGAACGGAACGGACCGGAACGGAACGGAACGGAACGGAATGGAACGGAATGGAACGGAATGGAACGGAATGGAACGGAATGGAACGGAATGGAAAGGAATGGAAAGGAATGGAAAGGAATGGAAAGGAATGGAAAGGAATGGAAAGGAATGGAAAGGAATGGAAAGGAATGGAAAGGAATGGAAAGGAATGGAAAGGAATGGAAAGGAATGGAAAGGAATGGAAAGGAATGGAAAGGAATGGAAAGGAATGGAAAGGAATGGAAAGGAATGGAAAGGAATGGAAAGGAATGGAAAGGAATGGAAAGGAATGGAAAGGAATGGAAAGGAATGGAAAGGAATGGAAAGGAATGGAAAGGAATGGAAAGGAATGGAAAGGAATGGAAAGGAATGGAAAGGAATGGAAAGGAATGGAAAGGAATGGAAAGGAATGGAAAGGAATGGAAAGGAATGGAAAGGAATGGAAAGGAATGGAAAGGAATGGAAAGGAATGGAAAGGAATGGAAAGGAATGGAAAGGAATGGAAAGGAATGGAAAGGAATGGAAAGGAATGGAAAGGAATGGAAAGGAATGGAAAGGAATGGAAAGGAATGGAAAGGAATGGAAAGGAATGGAAAGGAATGGAAAGGAAAGGAATGGAAAGGAATGGAAAGGAATGGAAAGGAATGGAAAGGAATGGAAAGGAATGGAAAGGAATGGAAAGGAATGGAAAGGAATGGAAAGGAAAGGAATGGAAAGGAATGGAAAGGAATGGAAAGGAATGGAAAGGAATGGAAAGGAATGGAAAGGAATGGAAAGGAATGGAAAGGAATGGAAAGGAATGGAAAGGAATGGAAAGGAATGGAAAGGAATGGAAAGGAATGGAAAGGAATGGAAAGGAATGGAAAGGAATGGAAAGGAATGGAAAGGAATGGAAAGGAATGGAAAGGAATGGAAAGGAATGGAAAGGAATGGAAAGGAATGGAAAGGAATGGAAAGGAATGGAAAGGAATGGAAAGGAATGGAAAGGAATGGAAAGGAATGGAAAGGAATGGAAAGGAATGGAAAGGAATGGAAAGGAATGGAAAGGAATGGAAAGGAATGGAAAGGAATGGAAAGGAATGGAAAGGAATGGAAAGGAATGGAAAGGAATGGAAAGGAATGGAAAGGAATGGAAAGGAATGGAAAGGAATGGAAAGGAATGGAAAGGAATGGAAAGGAATGGAAAGGAATGGAAAGGAATGGAAAGGAATGGAAAGGAATGGAAAGGAATGGAAAGGAATGGAAAGGAATGGAAAGGAATGGAAAGGAATGGAAAGGAATGGAAAGGAATGGAAAGGAATGGAAAGGAATGGAAAGGAATGGAAAGGAATGGAAAGGAATGGAACGGAATGGAACGGAATGGAACGGAATGGACCGGAATGGAACGGAATGGACCGGAATGGAACGGAATGGAACGGAATGGAACGGAATGGAACGGAATGGAACGGAATGGAACGGAATGGAACGGAATGGAAAGGAATGGAAAGGAATGGAAAGGAATGGAAAGGAATGGAAAGGAATGGAAAGGAATGGAAAGGAATGGAAAGGAATGGAAAGGAATGGAAAGGAATGGAAAGGAATGGAAAGGAATGGAAAGGAATGGAAAGGAATGGAAAGGAATGGAAAGGAATGGAAAGGAATGGAAAGGAATGGAAAGGAATGGAAAGGAATGGAAAGGAATGGAAAGGAATGGAAAGGAATGGAAAGGAATGGAAAGGAATGGAAAGGAATGGAAAGGAATGGAAAGGAATGGAAAGGAATGGAAAGGAATGGAAAGGAATGGAAAGGAATGGAAAGGAATGGAAAGGAATGGAAAGGAATGGAAAGGAATGGAAAGGAATGGAAAGGAATGGAAAGGAATGGAAAGGAATGGAAAGGAATGGAAAGGAATGGAAAGGAATGGAAAGGAATGGAAAGGAATGGAAAGGAATGGAAAGGAATGGAAAGGAATGGAAAGGAATGGAAAGGAATGGAAAGGAATGGAAAGGAATGGAAAGGAATGGAAAGGAATGGAAAGGAATGGAAAGGAATGGAAAGGAATGGAAAGGAATGGAAAGGAATGGAAAGGAATGGAAAGGAATGGAAAGGAATGGAAAGGAATGGAAAGGAATGGAAAGGAATGGAAAGGAATGGAAAGGAATGGAAAGGAATGGAAAGGAATGGAAAGGAATGGAAAGGAATGGAAAGGAATGGAAAGGAATGGAAAGGAATGGAAAGGAATGGAAAGGAATGGAAAGGAATGGAAAGGAATGGAAAGGAATGGAAAGGAATGGAAAGGAATGGAAAGGAATGGAAAGGAATGGAAAGGAATGGAAAGGAATGGAAAGGAATGGAAAGGAATGGAAAGGAATGGAAAGGAATGGAAAGGAATGGAAAGGAATGGAAAGGAATGGAAAGGAATGGAAAGGAATGGAAAGGAATGGAAAGGAATGGAAAGGAATGGAAAGGAATGGAAAGGAATGGAAAGGAATGGAAAGGAATGGAAAGGAATGGAAAGGAATGGAAAGGAATGGAAAGGAATGGAAAGGAATGGAAAGGAATGGAAAGGAATGGAAAGGAATGGAAAGGAATGGAAAGGAATGGAAAGGAATGGAAAGGAATGGAAAGGAATGGAAAGGAATGGAAAGGAATGGAAAGGAATGGAAAGGAATGGAAAGGAATGGAAAGGAATGGAAAGGAATGGAAAGGAATGGAAAGGAATGGAAAGGAATGGAAAGGAATGGAAAGGAATGGAAAGGAATGGAAAGGAATGGAAAGGAATGGAAAGGAATGGAAAGGAATGGAAAGGGATGGAAAGGGATGGAATGGGATGGAATGGGATGGAATGGGATGGAATGGGATGGAATGGGATGGAATGGGATGGAATGGGATGGAATGGGATGGAATGGGATGGAATGGGATGGAATGGGATGGAATGGGATGGAATGGGATGGAATGGGATGGAATGGGATGGAATTCGATGGAATGGGATGGAATTCGATGGAATGGGATGGAATTCGATGGAATGGGATGGAATGGGATGGAATGGGATGGAATGGGATGGAATGGGATGGAATGGGATGGAATGGGATGGAATGGGATGGAATGGGATGGAATGGGATGGAATGGGATGGAATGGGATGGAATGGGATGGAATGGAAAGGAATGGAAAGGAATGGAAAGGAATGGAAAGGAATGGAAAGGAATGGAAAGGAATGGAAAGGAATGGAAAGGAACGGAAAGGAACGGAACGGAACGGAACGGAACGGAACGGAACGGAACGGAACGGAATGGAACGGAATGGAACGGAATGGAACGGAATGGAACGGAATGGAACGGAATGGAACGGAATGGAACGGAATGGAACGGAATGGAACGGAATGGAACGGAATGGAACGGAATGGAACGGAATGGAACGGAATGGAACGGAATGGAACGGAATGGAACGGAATGGAACGGAATGGAACGGAATGGAACGGAATGGAACGGAATGGATCGGAATGGAACGGAATGGAACGGAATGGAACGGAATGGAACGGAATGGAACGGAATGGAACGGAATGGAACGGAATGGAACGGAATGGAACGGAATGGAACGGAATGGAACGGAATGGAACGGAATGGAACGGAATGGAACGGAATGGAACGGAATGGAACGGAATGGAACGGAATGGAACGGAATGGAACGGAATGGAACGGAATGGAACGGAATGGAACGGAATGGAACGGAATGGAACGGAATGGAACGGAATGGAACGGAATGGAACGGAATGGAACGGAATGGAACGGAATGGAACGGAATGGAACGGAATGGAACGGAATGGAACGGAATGGAACGGAATGGAACGGAATGGAACGGAATGGAACGGAATGGAACGGAATGGAACGGAATGGAACGGAATGGAACGGAATGGACCGGAATGGAACGGAATGGAACGGAATGGAACGGAATGGAACGGAATGGAACGGAATGGAACGGAATGGAACGGAATGGAACGGAATGGACCGGAATGGACCGGAATGGACCGGAATGGAACGGAATGGACCGGAATGGAACGGAATGGAACGGAATGGAACGGAATGGAACGGAATGGAACGGAATGGAACGGAATGGAAAGGAATGGAAAGGAATGGAAAGGAATGGAAAGGAATGGAAAGGAATGGAAAGGAATGGAAAGGAATGGAAAGGAATGGAAAGGAATGGAAAGGAATGGAAAGGAATGGAAAGGAATGGAAAGGAATGGAAAGGAATGGAAAGGAATGGAAAGGAATGGAAAGGAATGGAAAGGAATGGAAAGGGATGGAATGGAATGGAATGGAATGGAATGGAATGGAATGGAATGGAATGGAATGGAATGGAATGGAATGGAATGGAATGGAATGGAATGGAATGGAAAGGAATGGAAAGGAATGGAAAGGAATGGAAAGGAATGGAAAGGAATGGAAAGGAATGGAAAGGAATGGAAAGGAATGGAAAGGAATGGAAAGGAATGGAAAGGAATGGAAAGGAATGGAAAGGAATGGAAAGGAATGGAAAGGAATGGAAAGGAATGGAAAGGAATGGAAAGGAATGGAAAGGAATGGAAAGGAATGGAAAGGAATGGAAAGGAATGGAAAGGAATGGAAAGGAATGGAAAGGAATGGAAAGGAATGGAAAGGAATGGAAAGGAATGGAAAGGAATGGAAAGGAATGGAAAGGAATGGAAAGGAATGGAAAGGAATGGAAAGGAATGGAAAGGAATGGAAAGGAATGGAAAGGAATGGAAAGGAATGGAAAGGAATGGAAAGGAATGGAAAGGAATGGAAAGGAATGGAAAGGAATGGAAAGGAATGGAAAGGAATGGAAAGGAATGGAAAGGAATGGAAAGGAATGGAAAGGAATGGAAAGGAATGGAAAGGAATGGAAAGGAATGGAAAGGAATGGAAAGGAATGGAAAGGAATGGAAAGGAATGGAAAGGAATGGAAAGGAATGGAAAGGAATGGAAAGGAATGGAAAGGAATGGAAAGGAATGGAAAGGAATGGAAAGGAATGGAAAGGAATGGAAAGGAATGGAAAGGAATGGAAAGGAATGGAAAGGAATGGAAAGGAATGGAAAGGAATGGAAAGGAATGGAAAGGAATGGAAAGGAATGGAAAGGAATGGAAAGGAATGGAAAGGAATGGAAAGGAATGGAAAGGAATGGAAAGGAATGGAAAGGAATGGAAAGGGATGGAAAGGGATGGAAAGGGATGGAATGGGATGGAATGGGATGGAATGGGATGGAATGGGATGGAATGGGATGGAATGGGATGGAATGGGATGGAATGGGATGGAATGGGATGGAATGGGATGGAATGGGATGGAATGGGATGGAATGGGATGGAATGGGATGGAATGGGATGGAATGGGATGGAATGGGATGGAATGGGATGGAATGGGATGGAATGGGATGGAATGGGATGGAATGGAATGGAAAGGAATGGAAAGGAATGGAAAGGAATGGAAAGGAATGGAAAGGAATGGAAAGGAATGGAAAGGAATGGAAAGGAATGGAAAGGAATGGAAAGGAATGGAAAGGAATGGAAAGGAATGGAAAGGAATGGAAAGGAATGGAAAGGAATGGAAAGGAATGGAAAGGAATGGAAAGGAATGGAAAGGAATGGAAAGGAATGGAAAGGAATGGAAAGGAATGGAAAGGAATGGAAAGGAATGGAAAGGAATGGAAAGGAATGGAAAGGAATGGAAAGGAATGGAAAGGAATGGAAAGGAATGGAAAGGAATGGAAAGGAATGGAAAGGACTGGAAAGGAATGGAAAGGAATGGAAAGGAATGGAAAGGAATGGAATGGAATGGAATGGAATGGAAAGGAATGGAATGGAATGGAATGGAATGGAATGGAATGGAATGGAATGGAATGGAATGGAATGGAATGGAATGGAATGGAATGGAATGGAAAGGAATGGAAAGGAATGGAAAGGAATGAAAAGGAATGGAAAGGAATGGAAAGGAATGGAAAGGAATGGAAAGGAATGGAAAGGAATGGAAAGGAATGGAAAGGAATGGAAAGGAATGGCAAGGAATGGCAAGGAATGGAAAGGAATGGAAAGGAATGGAAAGGAATGGAAAGGAATGGAAAGGAATGGAAAGGAATGGAAAGGAATGGAAAGGAATGGAAAGGAATGGAAAGGAATGGAAAGGAATGGAAAGGAATGGAAAGGAATGGAAAGGAATGGAAAGGAATGGAAAGGAATGGAAAGGAATGGAAAGGAATGGAAAGGAATGGAAAGGAATGGAAAGGAATGGAAAGGAATGGAAAGGAATGGAAAGGAATGGAAAGGAATGGAAAGGAATGGAAAGGAATGGAAAGGAATGGAAAGGAATGGAAAGGAATGGAAAGGAATGGAAAGGAATGGAAAGGAATGGAAAGGAATGGAAAGGAATGGAAAGGAATGGAAAGGAATGGAAAGGAATGGAAAGGAATGGAAAGGAATGGAAAGGAATGGAAAGGAATGGAAAGGAATGGAAAGGAATGGAAAGGAATGGAAAGGAATGGAAAGGAATGGAAAGGAATGGAAAGGAATGGAAAGGAATGGAAAGGAATGGAAAGGAATGGAAAGGAATGGAAAGGAATGGAAAGGAATGGAAAGGAATGGAAAGGAATGGAAAGGAATGGAAAGGAATGGAAAGGAATGGAAAGGAATGGAAAGGAATGGAAAGGAATGGAAAGGAATGGAAAGGAATGGAAAGGAATGGAAAGGAATGGAAAGGAATGGAAAGGAATGGAAAGGAATGGAAAGGAATGGAAAGGAATGGAAAGGAATGGAAAGGAATGGAAAGGAATGGAAAGGAATGGAAAGGAATGGAAAGGAATGGAAAGGAATGGAAAGGAATGGAAAGGAATGGAAAGGAATGGAAAGGAATGGAAAGGAATGGAAAGGAATGGAAAGGAATGGAAAGGAATGGAAAGGAATGGAAAGGAATGGAAAGGAATGGAAAGGAATGGAAAGGAATGGAAAGGAATGGAAAGGAATGGAAAGGAATGGAAAGGAATGGAAAGGAATGGAAAGGAATGGAAAGGAATGGAAAGGAATGGAAAGGAATGGAAAGGAATGGAAAGGAATGGAAAGGAATGGAAAGGAATGGAAAGGAATGGAAAGGAATGGAAAGGAATGGAAAGGAATGGAAAGGAATGGAAAGGAATGGAAAGGAATGGAAAGGAATGGAAAGGAATGGAAAGGAATGGAAAGGAATGGAAAGGAATGGAAAGGAATGGAAAGGAATGGAAAGGAATGGAAAGGAATGGAAAGGAATGGAAAGGAATGGAAAGGAATGGAAAGGAATGGAAAGGAATGGAAAGGAATGGAAAGGAATGGAAAGGAATGGAAAGGAATGGAAAGGAATGGAAAGGAATGGAAAGGAATGGAAAGGAATGGAAAGGAATGGAAAGGAATGGAAAGGAATGGAAAGGAATGGAAAGGAATGGAAAGGAATGGAAAGGAATGGAAAGGAATGGAAAGGAATGGAAAGGAATGGAAAGGAATGGAAAGGAATGGAAAGGAATGGAAAGGAATGGAAAGGAATGGAAAGGAATGGAAAGGAATGGAAAGGAATGGAAAGGAATGGAAAGGAATGGAAAGGAATGGAAAGGAATGGAAAGGAATGGAAAGGAATGGAAAGGAATGGAAAGGAATGGAAAGGAATGGAAAGGAATGGAAAGGAATGGAAAGGAATGGAAAGGAATGGAAAGGAATGGAAAGGAATGGAAAGGAATGGAAAGGAATGGAAAGGAATGGAAAGGAATGGAAAGGAATGGAAAGGAATGGAAAGGAATGGAAAGGAATGGAAAGGAATGGAAAGGAATGGAAAGGAATGGAAAGGAATGGAAAGGAATGGAAAGGAATGGAAAGGAATGGAAAGGAATGGAAAGGAATGGAAAGGAATGGAAAGGAATGGAAAGGAATGGAAAGGAATGGGAAGGAATGGGAAGGAATGGAAAGGAATGGAAAGGAATGGAAAGGAATGGAATGGAATGGAATGGAATGGAATGGAATGGAATGGAATGGAAAGGAATGGAATGGAATGGAATGGAATGGAATGGAATGGAATGGAAAGGAATGGAAAGGAATGGAAAGGAATGGAAAGGAATGGAAAGGAATGGAAAGGAATGGAAAGGAATGGAAAGGAATGGAAAGGAATGGAAAGGAATGGAAAGGAATGGAAAGGAATGGAAAGGAATGGAAAGGAATGGAAAGGAATGGAAAGGAATGGAAAGGAATGGAAAGGAATGGAAAGGAATGGAAAGGAATGGAAAGGAATGGAAAGGAATGGAAAGGAATGGAAAGGAATGGAAAGGAATGGAAAGGAATGGAAAGGAATGGAAAGGAATGGAAAGGAATGGAAAGGAATGGAAAGGAATGGAAAGGAATGGAAAGGAATGGAAAGGAATGGAAAGGAATGGAAAGGAATGGAAAGGAATGGAAAGGAATGGAATGGAATGGAATGGAATGAAATGGAATGGAATGGAATGGAATGGAATGGAATGGAATGGAATGGAATGGAATGGAATGAAATGGAATGGAATGGAATGGAATGGAATGGAATGGAATGGAATGGAATGGAATGGAATGGAAAGGAATGGAAAGGAATGGAAAGGAATGGAAAGGAATGGAAAGGAATGGAAAGGAATGGAAAGGAATGGAAAGGAATGGAAAGGAATGGAAAGGAATGGAAAGGAATGGAAAGGAATGGAAAGGAATGGAAAGGAATGGAAAGGAATGGAAAGGAATGGAAAGGAATGGAAAGGAATGGAAAGTGTTGAGCCTTTATGGAATAGATGATGTAGAGCAAATAAATGACACGATATCTCAAAGAAGGAAAATTACTATATTCTATAATTAAGTTGTATATTAACACAAAAAAGAACCTTCTGGGTTAATCTTCGATTTAACACCAAGCGGACACGCGAGACACACAAGAAGAGAAGAAGTGTGAAAGAGTGGGGATAGCGGCCCCACTCCCGCAATTCGGCAATCGTGCCAACCTGAATGCCCAGTGTGACACTAGGCAAAACTCTCTATGTTCAACATTCCCACTTTTTGCCTACGTCTGGACGTTCAGGTTTCCACATTAGTTGTGACTTATTGTTTAAGAATTTACATCTGGGTAATGCCTTGGTATATATGTCGGCGAGCTGATTTTCTGAAGGTACAAAATGTACGCTGACTACTCCTTTCTCTATCAGATCACGAATGTAATGATACCTTACATCTATGTGCTTAGTGCGTCTATGACAGTCTTTTCCATTCGCTATTTTGATCGCGCTCTGATTATCTACGTACAGTCGAATCGGATACTTAACATCATTAATTAATTCTTTTATAAGCTCACTCAGCCATACAATCTCTTGCGCTGCGTCCGACGCGGCCACATACTCGGATTCGGTGGTTGATCGTGAGACACATTTTTGTTGTCTCGAAGACCAAGTCACCGGTCCATTGCATATCATACTGACATGTCCGCTAGTCGAGCGCCTAGTTTCTAAATCTCCCGCGAAATCTGCATCCGAGAAAACGGACAGTTCAAACTTATTCCCACTGTATTTGATTCCATGACTTTTCGACCCTTGGATGTATTGCAGTATTTGCTTCACTGCTTTCCAATGACCTATGTTGTATTTACTTAAATATCGACTTACTTGACTAACCGCAAAGGTAATGTCCGGACGCGAGACATTCGCTAGAAATAGTAGACAGCCCACGGCCTCGCGATAAGGTATTTCCCTGATTTGAAGTTCATTTGAGTCATCTCCTGGACTCAATATAATACCTGGATCCATAGGAACTGTTTTCGCTTTGCAGTCTTCCATGTTAAATTTGGTTAAAATTTTTCGTATGTAGTTTGTCTGTGTGATAAACAACTCATTCGAATTTCTGTCTCGCCTAATCTCCATTCCTAAAAAGTAGCTTAAAGGCCTTACAGTTATTTTAAAACGAGAGTCGAGTTCGCTCAAAATTGTATCAATTGAAGATATATTTTTGGACATTATTAAACCGTCGTCGACGTATATTGCCATATATACGTCCTCCCCTTCAAATGTAGCATGAAAAATGCATTTATCCGCATTTAATTCCTTGAAACCAAAAATAGAAATGAAATTAACAAACTCGCGATTCCAGCACCTCGACGACTGTTTAAGCCCATATAGGCTTTTCATTAGTCTACATACTAATGATTTGTCACCTCTTACAAAACCTTCTGGTTGCTGCATGTATATTTCTTCGGATAGACTTCCGTTTAAGAACGCAGATACTACATCAAACTGTTTTATTTCTAAATTTTTTGCTGTCGCAAGTGCTAAAAGTAGTCTTAACGATTCGTACCTTACAACGGGTGAGAATGTTTCTCCGTAGTCTATGCCAGGTTTCTGTGAGCAGCCCTTTGCACACAATCTGGCTTTATAACGAGTTATTTCACCTTCAGGTCCATACTTGCATTTGAAAACCCATTTGCATCCAATGGCTTTTCATCCTGGTGGCAATTTTACTATTTCCCAAGTCTGACTTCCTTCTAGGGATGCGATTTCTTCATTCATTGCTGTTTTCCATTGTTCTCGTTCATTGCATGCGGTCGCCTCTTCATAACTATTCGGTTCATCTATGGCTATTGCACACGCTAACAGGTTTTCAGGATAACGTAACGGTTGTCGAATGGTTTTGCGATCTCGTAGGTCACGTCTTGTAGACTCTTCCGTTGTCGTGACTTCATCGTCTTTGTTCGAATTGGCTTTAACTTCTCCTTCATCGTCTTCATTGGAAACGGCCTCTTTTACGAATAAGGTTGCATGTTCTTGTGTATTTTGGAGGTTAAGATCTCCTTCATGAAAACTTACGTTGCTTGAAATCGTTATCTGTCGGGTTTTTGGGTTATAAAGTCTGTAATTTGGACTATTGTTATCGTACCCTATTAAAAATAACCTTTTAGATTTATCCTCGAACTTTGTGCGAAACTGCTTAGGGATGTGGACGTAAGCTTCTGCACCAAACTTTCTTAGGTGATTTATTTTTGGTTGTTTTCCCGTCCATTTCTCATAGGGCGTGTGCTCATCGTCTGTTCTACTTACTCTTCGGTTCAGAATGTATATAGCAGCATTGACCGCTTCTGCCCATAAGGCTTTACTCATCGTTGTGCTTGACAACATGGACCTCGCACATTCCACGATTGTCCTGAGATCCCTTTCTGCTTTGCCATTCTGCTCAGGGGTGTAGGGGCGCTTGTTTCGTGTATGATTCCCTTTTGTCGAAAGAAATTCTTAAAATGTTGGTTAATGTATTCCTTTCCATTATCGGACCTGACAATCTTAATAGCGTTCCCTGTTTGGCGTTTGATGAGCGCTTCTAGTTCTAGGAATTTCGGAAACACATCATTTTTGTGTTTGATAAAATATACGAACCGGTATCCTGTGGCATGGTCCTTGAAAAGTACGAAATAATCTGCTCCCCCAAGAGAGGTTACCGACATCTTTCCACATACGTCAGTGTGGATATATTCTCCTGGCTTGTAATTTTGCAGTTTTTCTCCTGCCTTGAACGATACACGATGGATACACGATACATTTTACCATATTGACACGACTCACAGAATAATTCTTCTGTGTTTTTAAACTGCACTGGTATGATGCCTTTATCGGCCATCCTTTTTAAAACATCAAAGCTTACGTGCCCTAACCGTTCGTGCCACAACAATATCTTTTTCGTTGTCGTTGCGTTTGCCTGATCCATCCTCCTGCTTCTATACAGCATTTTATAACATTGGTCCTCCTGTTTAACACCAGTACCAACCAAGATATTCCCTCGTAAGATGGTTAGTTTCTGATTGTCAAGCGTCACGCTCAACCCTTTTTCTGTAGCGGCCCCAATTGAGAAAAGATTCTTCTTTACCTCTGGTACATACAGGGTATTCTCGAGCGTTCTTGATTCCCATTTGCCATGAATCAGCGCTTCTATACAAACTTTTCCAATCCCTTTCGCGTAGACACAGGAATTATCACCTAGTTGAACTGCAACTTCTTTTTCCTTTAAGCATGTCAATTCTGTAAACCAATCTTTATGTGAGGTTATGTGCTTCGAGGCCGCACTGTCGGCCAACCATTCAAATTCGTAGGTTAGGTCGCCACAGTCATTGAGTACTGCGCTGAATGCTTGATGCTTGTCGTCTCCCTGTTGACCTTGGCCCTTCTGCGACATTCTTTTCCTGCATTCATACTTGTAATGACCTTTCTTATTGCAAAGAAAACATACTACCTCCTTTTTATTTCTTTTCTTGTCCATTTGTATTGGTTTGGTTATTGGGGCGACTGATGGTTTGGTTGCAGCGAACGCCGTTGCCGATACATCTTCCTGCGTTAAACGCTGCTCTTCTTTTAACAATCTCGCTGTTAGATTCTCAAAGGTTTGTTTGCTTTCATCAAGGGAGTCCCATGCTGTTACAAAACCGCCATATTTTGCTGGTAGTCCTTCAAGGGCTTTTCCTATTTTATCGAGCTCCGTTACTGGTTCCTCGACATCGGTTAGTGCCTGGGTCATTGATTCAATCTTGCTTATATGCTGTGAAATTGTTCCATTATCACACATTTTATAACCAAAGAATTGTTGCTTCAACGTAACCTTGTTAACAGATGACCTTTGCTCGTGTAAGGTTTTTAGTTTCTTCCAAATTTCAGGCGCGTTTGCGCATGAAATTACTGACTGGAGCTGACTATACTCCATAGACGTGGATATGATTAACATTCCTTTAGCATTTTGTTCATCCCATACCTTTTGTTTCTCTGGAGTCGCTGGACGCGGTTCTCTCCCATCTACCAAGTCCTTTATGCCTTCAGCACCAAAAATAATCTCCATCTGGTACTTCCATAATTGGAAATTGCTTCCGTCAAAGCGTTGAATGTGGATCGTACGCCACTTGTCCATATTAAACGGATTACCTGGATGATTATTCTTATATCGTGACACGTGGTTGCCCTCTATTCTTTGTGCCTTTGCACGTGCCCTGGGCCCATAACCTGTTGAGCCTTTATGGAATAGATGATGTAGAGCAAATAAATGACACGATATCTCAAAGAAGGAAAATTACTATATTCTATAATTAAGTTGTATATTAACACAAAAAAGAACCTTCTGGGTTAATCTTCGATTTAACACCAAGCGGACACGCGAGACACACAAGAAGAGAAGAAGTGTGAAAGAGTGGGGATAGCGGCCCCACTCCCGCAATTCGGCAATCGTGCCAACCTGAATGCCCAGTGTGACACTAGGCAAAACTCTCTATGTTCAACAGAAAGGAATGGAAAGGAACGGAAAGGAACGGAAAGGAACGGAAAGGAACGGAAAGGAACGGAAAGGAACGGAAAGGAACGGAAAGGAACGGAAAGGAACGGAAAGGAACGGAAAGGAACGGAAAGGAACGGAAAGGAACGGAAAGGAACGGAAAGGAACGGAAAGGAACGGAAAGGAACGGAAAGGAACGGAAAGGAACGGAAAGGAACGGAAAGGAACGGAAAGGAACGGAAAGGAACGGAAAGGAACGGAAAGGAACGGAAAGGAACGGAAAGGAACGGAAAGGAACGGAAAGGAACGGAAAGGAACGGAAAGGAACGGAAAGGAACGGAAAGGAACGGAAAGGAACGGAAAGGAACGGAAAGGAACGGAAAGGAACGGAAAGGAACGGAAAGGAACGGAAAGGAACGGAAAGGAACGGAAAGGAACGGAAAGGAACGGAAAGGAACGGAACGGAACGGAACGGAACGGAACGGAACGGAACGGAACGGAACGGAACGGAACGGAACGGAACGGAACGGAACGGAACGGAACGGAACGGAACGGAATGGAACGGAATGGAACGGAATGGACCGGAATGGAACGGAATGGAACGGAATGGAACGGAATGGAACGGAATGGAACGGAATGGAACGGAATGGAAAGGAATGGAAAGGAATGGAAAGGAACGGAAAGGAACGGAAAGGAACGGAAAGGAACGGAAAGGAACGGAAAGGAACGGAAAGGAACGGAAAGGAACGGAAAGGAACGGAAAGGAACGGAACGGAACGGAACGGAACGGAACGGAACGGAACGGAATGGAACGGAATGGAACGGAATGGACCGGAATGGAACGGAATGGAACGGAATGGAACGGAATGGAACGGAATGGAACGGAATGGAACGGAATGGAAAGGAATGGAAAGGAATGGAAAGGAATGGAAAGGAATGGAAAGGAATGGAAAGGAATGGAAAGGAATGGAAAGGAATGGAAAGGAATGGAAAGGAATGGAAAGGAATGGAAAGGAATGGAAAGGAATGGAAAGGAATGGAAAGGAATGGAAAGGAATGGAAAGGAATGGAAAGGAACGGAAAGGAATGGAAAGGAACGGAAAGGAATGGAAAGGAACGGAAAGGAACGGAAAGGAACGGAAAGGAACGGAAAGGAACGGAAAGGAACGGAAAGGAACGGAAAGGAACGGAAAGGAACGGAAAGGAACGGAAAGGAACGGAAAGGAACGGAAAGGAACGGAAAGGAACGGAAAGGAACGGAAAGGAACGGAAAGGAACGGAAAGGAACGGAAAGGAACGGAAAGGAACGGAAAGGAACGGAAAGGAACGGAAAGGAACGGAAAGGAACGGAAAGGAACGGAAAGGAACGGAAAGGAACGGAAAGGAACGGAAAGGAACGGAAAGGAACGGAAAGGAACGGAAAGGAACGGAAAGGAACGGAAAGAAAGGAACGGAAAGGAACGGAAAGGAACGGAAAGGAACGGAAAGGAACGGAAAGGAACGGAAAGGAACGGAAAGGAACGGAAAGGAACGGAAAGGAACGGAAAGGAACGGAAAGGAACGGAACGGAACGGAACGGAACGGAACGGAACGGAACGGAACGGAACGGAACGGAACGGACCGGAACGGAACGGAACGGAACGGAATGGAACGGAATGGAACGGAATGGAACGGAATGGAACGGAATGGAACGGAATGGAAAGGAATGGAAAGGAATGGAAAGGAATGGAAAGGAATGGAAAGGAATGGAAAGGAATGGAAAGGAATGGAAAGGAATGGAAAGGAATGGAAAGGAATGGAAAGGAATGGAAAGGAATGGAAAGGAATGGAAAGGAATGGAAAGGAATGGAAAGGAATGGAAAGGAATGGAAAGGAATGGAAAGGAATGGAAAGGAATGGAAAGGAATGGAAAGGAATGGAAAGGAATGGAAAGGAATGGAAAGGAATGGAAAGGAATGGAAAGGAATGGAAAGGAATGGAAAGGAATGGAAAGGAATGGAAAGGAATGGAAAGGAATGGAAAGGAATGGAAAGGAATGGAAAGGAATGGAAAGGAATGGAAAGGAATGGAAAGGAATGGAAAGGAATGGAAAGGAATGGAAAGGAATGGAAAGGAATGGAAAGGAATGGAAAGGAATGGAAAGGAATGGAAAGGAATGGAAAGGAATGGAAAGGAATGGAAAGGAATGGAAAGGAATGGAAAGGAATGGAAAGGAATGGAAAGGAATGGAAAGGAATGGAAAGGAATGGAAAGGAATGGAAAGGAATGGAAAGGAATGGAAAGGAATGGAAAGGAATGGAAAGGAATGGAAAGGAATGGAAAGGAATGGAAAGGAATGGAAAGGAATGGAAAGGAATGGAAAGGAATGGAAAGGAATGGAAAGGAATGGAAAGGAATGGAAAGGAATGGAAAGGAATGGAAAGGAATGGAAAGGAATGGAAAGGAATGGAAAGGAATGGAAAGGAATGGAAAGGAATGGAAAGGAATGGAAAGGAATGGAAAGGAATGGAAAGGGATGGAATGGGATGGAATGGGATGGAATGGGATGGAATGGGATGGAATGGGATGGAATGGGATGGAACGGGATGGAACGGGACGGAACGGAACGGAACGGAACGGAACGGAACGGAACGGAACGGATCGGAACGGAACGGAACGGAACGGAACGGAACGGAACGGAACGGAATGGAACGGAACGGAACGGAACGGAACGGAATGGAACGGAATGGAACGGAATGGAACGGAATGGAACGGAATGGAACGGAATGGAACGGAATGGAACGGAATGGAACGGAATGGACCGGAATGGAACGGAATGGAACGGAATGGAACGGAATGGAACGGAATGGAACGGAATGGAACGGAATGGAAAGGAATGGAAAGGAATGGAAAGGAATGGAAAGGAATGGAAAGGAATGGAAAGGAATGGAAAGGAATGGAAAGGAATGGAAAGGAATGGAAAGGAATGGAAAGGAATGGAAAGGAATGGAAAGGAATGGAAAGGAATGGAAAGGAATGGAAAGGAATGGAAAGGAATGGAAAGGAATGGAAAGGAATGGAAAGGAATGGAAAGGAATGGAAAGGAATGGAAAGGAATGGAAAGGAATGGAAAGGAATGGAAAGGAATGGAAAGGAATGGAAAGGAATGGAAAGGAATGGAAAGGAATGGAAAGGAATGGAAAGGAATGGAAAGGAATGGAAAGGAATGGAAAGGAATGGAAAGGAATGGAAAGGAATGGAAAGGAATGGAAAGGAATGGAAAGGAATGGAAAGGAATGGAAAGGAATGGAAAGGAATGGAAAGGAATGGAAAGGAATGGAAAGGAATGGAAAGGAATGGAAAGGAATGGAAAGGAATGGAAAGGAATGGAAAGGAATGGAAAGGAATGGAAAGGAATGGAAAGGAATGGAAAGGAATGGAAAGGAATGGAAAGGAATGGAAAGGAATGGAAAGGAATGGAAAGGAATGGAAAGGAATGGAAAGGAATGGAAAGGAATGGAAAGGAATGGAAAGGAATGGAAAGGAATGGAAAGGAATGGAAAGGAATGGAAAGGAATGGAAAGGAATGGAAAGGAATGGAAAGGAATGGAAAGGAATGGAAAGGAATGGAAAGGAATGGAAAGGAATGGAAAGGAATGGAAAGGAATGGAAAGGAATGGAAAGGAATGGAAAGGAATGGAAAGGAATGGAAAGGAATGGAAAGGAATGGAAAGGAATGGAAAGGAATGGAAAGGAATGGAAAGGAATGGAAAGGAATGGAAAGGAATGGAAAGGAATGGAAAGGAATGGAAAGGAATGGAAAGGAATGGAAAGGAATGGAAAGGAATGGAAAGGAATGGAAAGGAATGGAAAGGAATGGAAAGGAATGGAAAGGAATGGAAAGGAATGGAAAGGAATGGAAAGGAATGGAAAGGAATGGAAAGGAATGGAAAGGAATGGAAAGGAATGGAAAGGAATGGAAAGGAATGGAAAGGAATGGAAAGGAATGGAAAGGAATGGAAAGGAATGGAAAGGGATGGAATGGGATGGAATGGGATGGAATGGGATGGAATGGGATGGAATGGGATGGAATGGGATGGAATGGGATGGAATGGGATGGAATGGGATGGAATGGGATGGAATGGGATGGAATGGGATGGAATTCGATGGAATGGGATGGAATTCGATGGAATGGGATGGAATTCGATGGAATGGGATGGAATGGGATGGAATGGGATGGAATGGGATGGAATGGGATGGAATGGGATGGAATGGGATGGAATGGGATGGAATGGGATGGAATGGAAAGGAATGGAAAGGAATGGAAAGGAATGGAAAGGAATGGAAAGGAATGGAAAGGAATGGAAAGGAACGGAAAGGAACGGAACGGAACGGAACGGAACGGAACGGAACGGAACGGAACGGAACGGAACGGAATGGAACGGAATGGAACGGAATGGAACGGAATGGAACGGAATGGAACGGAATGGAACGGAATGGAACGGAATGGACCGGAATGGAACGGAATGGACCGGAATGGAACGGAATGGAACGGAATGGAACGGAATGGAACGGAATGGAACGGAATGGAACGGAATGGAACGGAATGGAAAGGAATGGAAAGGAATGGAAAGGAATGGAAAGGAATGGAAAGGAATGGAAAGGAATGGAAAGGAATGGAAAGGAATGGAAAGGAATGGAAAGGAATGGAAAGGAATGGAAAGGAATGGAAAGGAATGGAAAGGAATGGAAAGGAATGGAAAGGAATGGAAAGGAATGGAAAGGAATGGAAAGGAATGGAAAGGAATGGAAAGGAATGGAAAGGAATGGAAAGGAATGGAAAGGAATGGAAAGGAATGGAAAGGAATGGAAAGGAATGGAAAGGAATGGAAAGGAATGGAAAGGAATGGAAAGGAATGGAAAGGAATGGAAAGGAATGGAAAGGAATGGAAAGGAATGGAAAGGAATGGAAAGGAATGGAAAGGAATGGAAAGGAATGGAAAGGAATGGAAAGGAATGGAAAGGAATGGAAAGGAATGGAAAGGAATGGAAAGGAATGGAAAGGAATGGAAAGGAATGGAAAGGAATGGAAAGGAATGGAAAGGAATGGAAAGGAATGGAAAGGAATGGAAAGGAATGGAAAGGAATGGAAAGGAATGGAAAGGAATGGAAAGGAATGGAAAGGAATGGAAAGGAATGGAAAGGAATGGAAAGGAATGGAAAGGAATGGAAAGGAATGGAAAGGAATGGAAAGGAATGGAAAGGAATGGAAAGGAATGGAAAGGAATGGAAAGGAATGGAAAGGAATGGAAAGGAATGGAAAGGAATGGAAAGGAATGGAAAGGAATGGAAAGGAATGGAAAGGAATGGAAAGGAATGGAAAGGAATGGAAAGGAATGGAAAGGAATGGAAAGGAATGGAAAGGAATGGAAAGGAATGGAAAGGAATGGAAAGGAATGGAAAGGAATGGAAAGGAATGGAAAGGAATGGAAAGGAATGGAAAGGAATGGAAAGGAATGGAAAGGAATGGAAAGGAATGGAAAGGAATGGAAAGGAATGGAAAGGAATGGAAAGGAATGGAAAGGAATGGAAAGGAATGGAAAGGAATGGAAAGGAATGGAAAGGAATGGAAAGGAATGGAAAGGAATGGAAAGGAATGGAAAGGAATGGAAAGGAATGGAAAGGAATGGAAAGGAATGGAAAGGAATGGAAAGGAATGGAAAGGAATGGAAAGGAATGGAAAGGAATGGAAAGGAATGGAAAGGAATGGAAAGGAATGGAAAGGAATGGAAAGGAATGGAAAGGAATGGAAAGGAATGGAAAGGAATGGAAAGGAATGGAAAGGAATGGAAAGGAATGGAAAGGAATGGAAAGGAATGGAAAGGAATGGAAAGGAATGGAAAGGAATGGAAAGGAATGGAAAGGAATGGAAAGGAATGGAAAGGGATGGAAAGGGATGGAATGGGATGGAATGGGATGGAATGGGATGGAATGGGATGGAATGGGATGGAATGGGATGGAATGGGATGGAATGGGATGGAATGGGATGGAATGGGATGGAATGGGATGGAATGGGATGGAATGGGATGGAATGGGATGGAATGGGATGGAATGGGATGGAATGGGATGGAATGGGATGGAATTCGATGGAATGGGATGGAATTCGATGGAATGGGATGGAATTCGATGGAATGGGATGGAATGGGATGGAATGGGATGGAATGGGATGGAATGGGATGGAATGGGATGGAATGGGATGGAATGGGATGGAATGGGATGGAATGGGATGGAATGGGATGGAATGGGATGGAATGGGATGGAATGGGATGGAATGGGATGGAATGGAAAGGAATGGAAAGGAATGGAAAGGAATGGAAAGGAATGGAAAGGAATGGAAAGGAATGGAAAGGAATGGAAAGGAACGGAAAGGAACGGAACGGAACGGAACGGAACGGAACGGAACGGAACGGAACGGAACGGAACGGAACGGAATGGAACGGAATGGAACGGAATGGAACGGAATGGAACGGAATGGAACGGAATGGAACGGAATGGAACGGAATGGAACGGAATGGAACGGAATGGAACGGAATGGAACGGAATGGAACGGAATGGAACGGAATGGAACGGAATGGAACGGAATGGAACGGAATGGAACGGAATGGATCGGAATGGAACGGAATGGAACGGAATGGAACGGAATGGAACGGAATGGAACGGAATGGAACGGAATGGAACGGAATGGAACGGAATGGAACGGAATGGAACGGAATGGAACGGAATGGAACGGAATGGAACGGAATGGAACGGAATGGAACGGAATGGAACGGAATGGAACGGAATGGAACGGAATGGAACGGAATGGAACGGAATGGAACGGAATGGAACGTAATGGAACGGAATGGAACGGAATGGAACGGAATGGAACGGAATGGAACGGAATGGAACGGAATGGAACGGAATGGAACGGAATGGAACGGAATGGAACGGAATGGAACGGAATGGACCGGAATGGAACGGAATGGAACGGAATGGAACGGAATGGAACGGAATGGAACGGAATGGAACGGAATGGAACGGAATGGAACGGAATGGACCGGAATGGACCGGAATGGACCGGAATGGAACGGAATGGACCGGAATGGAACGGAATGGAACGGAATGGAACGGAATGGAACGGAATGGAACGGAATGGAACGGAATGGAAAGGAATGGAAAGGAATGGAAAGGAATGGAAAGGAATGGAAAGGAATGGAAAGGAATGGAAAGGAATGGAAAGGAATGGAAAGGAATGGAAAGGAATGGAAAGGAATGGAAAGGAATGGAAAGGAATGGAAAGGAATGGAAAGGAATGGAAAGGAATGGAAAGGAATGGAAAGGAATGGAAAGGAATGGAAAGGAATGGAAAGGAATGGAAAGGAATGGAAAGGAATGGAAAGGAATGGAAAGGAATGGAAAGGAATGGAAAGGAATGGAAAGGAATGGAAAGGAATGGAAAGGAATGGAAAGGAATGGAAAGGAATGGAAAGGAATGGAAAGGAATGGAAAGGAATGGAAAGGAATGGAAAGGAATGGAAAGGAATGGAAAGGAATGGAAAGGAATGGAAAGGAATGGAAAGGAATGGAAAGGAATGGAAAGGAATGGAAAGGAATGGAAAGGAATGGAAAGGAATGGAAAGGAATGGAAAGGAATGGAAAGGAATGGAAAGGAATGGAAAGGAATGGAAAGGAATGGAAAGGAATGGAAAGGAATGGAAAGGAATGGAAAGGAATGGAAAGGAATGGAAAGGAATGGAAAGGAATGGAAAGGAATGGAAAGGAATGGAAAGGAATGGAAAGGAATGGAAAGGAATGGAAAGGAATGGAAAGGAATGGAAAGGAATGGAAAGGAATGGAAAGGAATGGAAAGGAATGGAAAGGAATGGAAAGGAATGGAAAGGAATGGAAAGGAATGGAAAGGAATGGAAAGGAATGGAAAGGAATGGAAAGGAATGGAAAGGAATGGAAAGGAATGGAAAGGAATGGAAAGGAATGGAAAGGAATGGAAAGGAATGGAAAGGAATGGAAAGGAATGGAAAGGAATGGAAAGGAATGGAAAGGAATGGAAAGGAATGGAAAGGAATGGAAAGGAATGGAAAGGAATGGAAAGGAATGGAAAGGAATGGAAAGGAATGGAAAGGAATGGAAAGGAATGGAAAGGAATGGAAAGGAATGGAAAGGAATGGAAAGGAATGGAAAGGAATGGAAAGGAATGGAAAGGAATGGAAAGGAATGGAAAGGAATGGAAAGGAATGGAAAGGGATGGAATGGGATGGAATGGGATGGAATGGGATGGAATGGGATGGAATGGGATGGAATGGGATGGAATGGGATGGAACGGGATGGAACGGAACGGAACGGAACGGAACGGAACGGAACGGAACGGAACGGAACGGAACGGATCGGAACGGAACGGAACGGAACGGAGCGGAACGGAACGGAACGGAACGGAACGGAACGGAACGGAACGGAACGGAACGGAACGGAACGGAACGGAACGGAACGGAACGGAATGGAACGGAACGGAACGGAACGGAACGGAATGGAACGGAATGGAACGGAATGGAACGGAATGGACCGGAATGGAACGGAATGGAACGGAATGGAACGGAATGGAACGGAATGGAACGGATCGGAACGGAATGGAAAGGAATGGAAAGGAATGGAAAGGAATGGAAAGGAATGGAAAGGAATGGAAAGGAATGGAAAGGAATGGAAAGGAATGGAAAGGAATGGAAAGGAATGGAAAGGAATGGAAAGGAATGGAAAGGAATGGAACGGAATGGAAAGGAACGGAACGGAACGGAAAGGAATGGAAAGGAATGGAAAGGAATGGAAAGGAATGGAAAGGAATGGAAAGGAATGGAAAGGAATGGAAAGGAATGGAAAGGAATGGAAAGGAATGGAAAGGAATGGAAAGGAATGGAAAGGAATGGAAAGGAATGGAAAGGAATGGAAAGGAATGGAAAGGAATGGAAAGGAATGGAAAGGAATGGAAAGGAATGGAAAGGAATGGAAAGGAATGGAAAGGAATGGAAAGGAATGGAAAGGAATGGAAAGGAATGGAAAGGAATGGAAAGGAATGGAAAGGAATGGAAAGGAATGGAAAGGAATGGAAAGGAATGGAAAGGAATGGAAAGGAATGGAAAGGAATGGAAAGGAATGGAAAGGAATGGAAAGGAATGGAAAGGAATGGAAAGGAATGGAAAGGAATGGAAAGGAATGGAAAGGAATGGAAAGGAATGGAAAGGAATGGAAAGGAATGGAAAGGAATGGAAAGGAATGGAAAGGAATGGAAAGGAATGGAAAGGAATGGAAAGGAATGGAAAGAATGGAAAGGAATGGGTAGGAATGGGAAGGAATGGGAAGGAATGGGAAGGAATGGGAAGGAATGGAAAGGAATGGAAAGGAATGGAAAGGAATGGAAAGGAATGGAAAGGAATGGAAAGGAATGGAAAGGAATGGAAAGGAATGGAAAGGAATGGAAAGGAATGGAAAGGAATGGAAAGGAATGGAAAGGAATGGAAAGGAATGGAAAGGAATGGAAAGGAATGGAAAGGAATGGAAGGGAATGGAAGGGAATGGAAGGGAATGGAAGGGAATGGAAGGGAATGGAAGGGAATGGAAGGGAATGGAAGGGAATGGAAGGGAATGGAAGGGAATGGAAGGGAATGGAAGGGAATGGAAGGGAATGGAAGGGAATGGAAGGGAATGGAAGGGAATGGAAGGGAATGGAAGGGAATGGAAGGGAATGGAACGGAATGGAACGGAATGGAACGGAATGGAACGGAATGGAACGGAATGGAACGGAATGGAACGGAATGGAACGGAATGGAACGGAATGGAACGGAATGGAACGGAATGGGACGGAATGGAACGGAATGGAACGGAATGGAACGGAATGGAACGGAATGGAACGGAATGGAACGGAATGGAACGGAATGGAACGGAATGGAACGGAATGGAACGGAATGGAACGGAATGGAACGGAATGGAACGGAATGGAACGGAATGGAACGGAATGGAACGGAATGGAACGGAATGGAACGGAATGGAACGGAATGGAACGGAATGGAACGGAATGGATCGGAATGGAAAGGAATGGAAAGGAATGGAAAGGAATGGAAAGGAATGGAAAGGAATGGAAAGGAATGGAAAGGAATGGAAAGGAATGGAAAGGAATGGAAAGGAATGGAAAGGAATGGAAAGGAATGGAAAGGAATGGAAAGGAATGGAAAGGAATGGAAAGGAATGGAAAGGAATGGAAAGGAATGGAAAGGAATGGAAAGGAATGGAAAGGAATGGAAAGGAATGGAAAGGAATGGAAAGGAATGGAAAGGAATGGAAAGGAATGGAAAGGAATGGAAAGGAATGGAAAGGAATGGAAAGGAATGGAAAGGAATGGAAAGGAATGGAAAGGAATGGAAAGGAATGGAAAGGAATGGAAAGGAATGGAAAGGAATGGAAAGGAATGGAAAGGAATGGAAAGGAATGGAAAGGAATGGAAAGGAATGGAAAGGAATGGAAAGGAATGGAAAGGAATGGAAAGGAATGTAAAGGAATGGAAAGGAATGGAAAGGAATGGAAAGGAATGGAAAGGAATGGAAAGGAATGGAAAGGAATGGAAAGGAATGGAAAGGAATGGAAAGGAATGGAAAGGAATGGAAAGGAATGGAAAGGAATGGAAAGGAATGGAAAGGAATGGAAAGGAATGGAAAGGAATGGAAAGGAATGGAAAGGAATGGAAAGGAATGGAAAGGAATGGAAAGGAATGGAAAGGAATGGAAAGGAATGGAAAGGAATGGAAAGGAATGGAAAGGAATGGAAAGGAATGGAAAGGAATGGAAAGGAATGGAAAGGAATGGAAAGGAATGGAAAGGAATGGAAAGGAATGGAAAGGAATGGAAAGGAATGGAAAGGAATGGAAAGGAATGGAAAGGAATGGAAAGGAATGGAAAGGAATGGAAAGGAATGGAAAGGAATGGAAAGGAATGGAAAGGAATGGAAAGGAATGGAAAGGAATGGAAAGGAATGGAAAGGAATGGAAAGGAATGGAAAGGAATGGAAAGGAATGGAAAGGAATGGAAAGGAATGGAAAGGAATGGAAAGGAATGGAAAGGAATGGAAAGGAATGGAAAGGAATGGAAAGGAATGGAAAGGAATGGAAAGGAATGGAAAGGAATGGAAAGGAATGGAAAGGAATGGAAAGGAATGGAAAGGAATGGAAAGGAATGGAAAGGAATGGAAAGGAATGGAAAGGAATGGAAAGGAATGGAAAGGAATGGAAAGGAATGGAAAGGAATGGAAAGGAATGGAAAGGAATGGAAAGGAATGGAAAGGAATGGAAAGGAATGGAAAGGAATGGAAAGGAATGGAAAGGAATGGAAAGGAATGGAAAGGAATGGAAAGGAATGGAAAGGAATGGAAAGGAATGGAAAGGAATGGAAAGGAATGGAAAGGAATGGAAAGGAATGGAAAGGAATGGAAAGGAATGGAAAGGAATGGAAAGGAATGGAAAGGAATGGAAAGGAATGGAAAGGAATGGAAAGGAATGGAAAGGAATGGAAAGGAATGGAAAGGGATGGAATGGGATGGAATGGGATGGAATGGGATGGAATGGGATGGAATGGGATGGAATGGGATGGAATGGGATGGAATGGGATGGAATGGGATGGAATGGGATGGAATGGGATGGAATGGGATGGAATGGGATGGAATGGGATGGAATGGGATGGAATGGGATGGAATGGGATGGAATGGGATGGAATTCGATGGAATGGGATGGAATTCGATGGAATGGGATGGAATTCGATGGAATGGGATGGAATGGGATGGAATGGGATGGAATGGGATGGAATGGGATGGAATGGGATGGAATGGGATGGAATGGGATGGAATGGGATGGAATGGGATGGAATGGGATGGAATGGAAAGGAATGGAAAGGAACGGAAAGGAACGGAAAGGAACGGAACGGAACGGAACGGAACGGAACGGAACGGAACGGAACGGAACGGAACGGAACGGAACGGAACGGAACGGAATGGAACGGAATGGAACGGAATGGAACGGAATGGAACGGAACGGAACGGAACGGAATGGAACGGAATGGAACGGAATGGAACGGAATGGAACGGAATGGAACGGAATGGAACGGAATGGAACGGAATGGAACGGAATGGAACGGAATGGAACGGAATGGAACGGAATGGAACGGAATGGAACGGAATGGAACGGAATGGAACGGAATGGAACGGAATGGAACGGAATGGAACGGAATGGAACGGAATGGAACGGAATGGATCGGAATGGATCGGAATGGATCGGAATGGAACGGAATGGAACGGAATGGAACGGAATGGAACGGAATGGAACGGAATGGAACGGAATGGAACGGAATGGAACGGAATGGAACGGAATGGAACGGAATGGAACGGAATGGAACGGAATGGAACGGAATGGAACGGAATGGAACGGAATGGAACGGAATGGAACGGAATGGAACGGAATGGAACGGAATGGAATGGAATGGAATGGAATGGAATGGAATGGAATGGAATGGAAAGGAATGGAAAGGAATGGAAAGGAATGGAAAGGAATGGAAAGGAATGGAAAGGAATGGAAAGGAATGGAAAGGAATGGAAAGGAATGGAAAGGAATGGAATGGAATGGAAAGGAATGGAATGGAATGGAATGGAATGGAATGGAATGGAACGGAATGGAATGGAATGGAACGGAATGGAATGGAATGGAATGGAATGGAATGGAATGGAATGGAATGGAATGGAATGGAATGGAATGGAATGGAATGGAATGGAATGGAATGGAATGGAATGGAATGGAATGGAATGGAATGGAATGGAATTGAATGGAATGGAATGGAATGGAATGGAATGGAATGGAATGGAATGGAATGGAATGGAATGGAATGGAATGGAATGGAATGGAATGGTATGGAATGGAATGGAATTGAATGGAATGGAATGGAATTGAATGGAATTGAATGGAATGGAATGGAATGGTATGGAATGGAATGGAATGGAATGGAATGGAATGGAATGGAATGGAATGGAATGGAATGGAAAGGAATGGAAAGGAATGGAAAGGAATGGAAAGGAATGGAAAGGAATGGAAAGGAATGGAAAGGAATGGAAAGGAATGGAAAGGAATGGAAAGGAATGGAAAGGAATGGAAAGGAATGGAAAGGAATGGAAAGGAATGGAAAGGAATGGAAAGGAATGGAAAGGAATGGAAAGGAATGGAAAGGAATGGAAAGGAATGGAAAGGAATGGAAAGGAATGGAAAGGAATGGAAAGGAATGGAAAGGAATGGAAAGGAATGGAAAGGAATGGAAAGGAATGGAAAGGAATGGAAAGGAATGGAAAGGAATGGAAAGGAATGGAAAGGAATGGAAAGGAATGGAAAGGAATGGAAAGGAATGGAAAGGAATGGAAAGGAATGGAAAGGAATGGAAAGGAATGGAAAGGAATGGAAAGGAATGGAAAGGAATGGAAAGGAATGGAAAGGAATGGAAAGGAATGGAAAGGAATGGAAAGGAATGGAAAGGAATGGAAAGGAATGGAAAGGAATGGAAAGGAATGGAAAGGAATGGAAAGGAATGGAAAGGAATGGAAAGGAATGGAAAGGAATGGAAAGGAATGGAAAGGAATGGAAAGGAATGGAAAGGAATGGAAAGGAATGGAAAGGAATGGAAAGGAATGGAAAGGAATGGAAAGGAATGGAAAGGAATGGAAAGGAATGGAAAGGAATGGAAAGGAATGGAAAGGAATGGAAAGGAATGGAAAGGAATGGAAAGGAATGGAAAGGAATGGAAAGGAATGGAAAGGAATGGAAAGGAATGGAAAGGAATGGAAAGGAATGGAAAGGAATGGAAAGGAATGGAAAGGAATGGAAAGGAATGGAAAGGAATGGAAAGGAATGGAAAGGAATGGAAAGGAATGGAAAGGAATGGAAAGGAATGGAAAGGAATGGAAAGGAATGGAAAGGAATGGAAAGGAATGGAAAGGAATGGAAAGGAATGGAAAGGAATGGAAAGGAATGGAAAGGAATGGAAAGGAATGGAAAGGAATGGAAAGGAATGGAAAGGAATGGAAAGGAATGGAAAGGAATGGAAAGGAATGGAAAGGAATGGAAAGGAATGGAAAGGAATGGAAAGGAATGGAAAGGAATGGAAAGGAATGGAAAGGAATGGAAAGGAATGGAAAGGAATGGAAAGGAATGGAAAGGAATGGAAAGGAATGGAAAGGAATGGAAAGGAATGGAAAGGAATGGAAAGGAATGGAAAGGAATGGAAAGGAATGGAAAGGAATGGAAAGGAATGGAAAGGAATGGAAAGGAATGGAAAGGAATGGAAAGGAATGGAAAGGAATGGAAAGGAATGGAAAGGAATGGAAAGGAATGGAAAGGAATGGAAAGGAATGGAAAGGAATGGAAAGGAATGGAAAGGAATGGAAAGGAATGGAAAGGAATGGAAAGGAATGGAAAGGAATGGAAAGGAATGGAAAGGAATGGAAAGGAATGGAAAGGAATGGAAAGGAATGGAAAGGAATGGAAAGGAATGGAAAGGAATGGAAAGGAATGGAAAGGAATGGAAAGGAATGGAAAGGAATGGAAAGGAATGGAAAGGAATGGAAAGGAATGGAAAGGAATGGAAAGGAATGGAAAGGAATGGAAAGGAATGGAAAGGAATGGAAAGGAATGGAAAGGAATGGAAAGGAATGGAAAGGAATGGAAAGGAATGGAAAGGAATGGAAAGGAATGGAAAGGAATGGAAAGGAATGGAAAGGAATGGAAAGGAATGGAAAGGAATGGAAAGGAATGGAAAGGAATGGAAAGGAATGGAAAGGAATGGAAAGGAATGGAAAGGAATGGAAAGGAATGGAAAGGAATGGAATGGAATGGAATGGAATGGAATGGAATGGAATGGAATGGAATGGAATGGAATGGAATGGAATGGAATGGAATGGAATGGAATGGAATGGAATGGAATGGAATGGAATGGAATGGAATGGAATGGAATGGAATGGAATGAAATGAAATGAAATGGAATGGAATGGAATGGAATGGAATGGAATGGAATGGAATGGAATTGAATGGAATGGAATGGAATGGAATGGAATGGAATGGAATGGAATTGAATGGAATGGAATGGAATTGAATGGAATGGAATGGAATGGAATGGAATGGAATGGAATGGAATGGAATGGAACGGAATGGAACGGAATGGAACGGAATGGAACGGAATGGAATGGAATGGAATGGAATGGAATGGAATGGAATGGAAAGAAATGGAAAGGAATGGAAAGGAATGGAAAGGAATGGAAAGGAATGGAAAGGAATGGAAAGGAATGGAAAGGAATGGAAAGGAATGGAAAGGAATGGAATGGAATGGAAAGGAATGGAATGGAATGGAATGGAATGGAATGGAATGGAATGGAATGGAACGGAATGGAACGGAATGGAATGGAATGGAATGGAATGGAATGGAATGGAATGGAATGGAATGGAATGGAGTGGAATGGAGTGGAGTGGAATGGAGTGGAGTGGAATGGAGTGGAGTGGAATGGAGTGGTGTGGAATGGAGTGGAGTGGAATGGAGTGGAGTGGAATGGAGTGGAGTGGAATTGAGTGGAGTGGAATGGAGTGGAGTGGAATGGAGTGGAGTGGAATGGAGTGGAATGGAGTGGAGTGGAATGGAGTGGAGTGGAATGGAGTGGAGTGGATTGGAGTGGAGTGGAATGGAGTGGAGTGGAATGGAGTGGAGTGGAATGGAGTGGAGTGGAGTGGAATGGAGTGGAGTGGAATGGAGTGGAGTGGAATGGAGTGGAGTGGAATGGAGTGGAGTGGAATGGAGTGGAGTGGAATGGAGTGGAGTGGAATGGAGTGGAGTGGAATGGAGTGGAGTGGAATGGAGTGGAGTGGACTGGAGTGGAGTGGAGTGGAGTGGAGTGGAGTGGAGTGGAGTGGAGTGGAGTGGAGTGGAGTGGAGTGGAGTGGCGTGGAGTGGAACGGAATGGAATGGAACGGAATGGAATGGAACGGAATGGAATGGAACGGATTGGAATGAAACGGAATGGAATGGAACGGATTGGAATGAAACGGAATGGAATGAAACGGAATGGAATGAAACGGAATGGAATGAAACGGAATGGAATGAAACGGAATGGAATGAATCGGAATGGAATGAAACGGAATGGAATGAAACGGAATGGAATGAAACGGAATGGAATGAAACGAAATGGAATGAAACGAAATGGAATGAAACGAAATGGAATGAAACGAAATGGAATGGAATGAAATGGAATGAAACGGAATGGAATGGAATGGAAAGGAATGGAATGGAATGGAATGGAATGGAATGGAAAGGAATGGAAAGGAATGGAAAGGAATGGAAAGGAATGGAAAGGAATGGAAAGGAATGGAAAGGAATGGAAAGGAATGGAAAGGAATGGAATGGAATGGAAAGGAATGGAATGGAATGGAATGGAATGGAATGGAATGGAATGGAATGGAATGGAATGGAATGGAATGGAATGGAATGGAATGGAATGGAATGGAATGGAATTGAATGGAATGGAATGGAATGGAATGGAATGGAATGGAATGGAATGGAATGGAATGAAATGAAATGGAATGGAATGAAATGAAATGGAATGAAATGAAATGGAATGAAATGAAATGGAATGAAATGAAATGAAATGGAATGAAATGAAATGAAATGAAATGAAATGAAATGAAATGAAATGAAATGAAATGAAATGAAATGAAATGAAATGAAATGAAATGAAATGAAATGGAATGAAATGAAATGAAATGAAATGGAATGGAATGGAATGGAATGGAATGGAATGGAATGGAAAGGAATGGAAAGGAATGGAAAGGAATGGAATGGAATGGAATGGAATGGAATGGAATGGAATGGAATGGAATGGAATGGAATGGAATGGAAAGGAATGGAAAGGAATGGAAAGGAATGGAAAGGAATGGAAAGGAATGGAAAGGAATGGAAAGGAATGGAAAGGAATGGAAAGGAATGGAAAGGAATGGAAAGGAATGGAAAGGAATGGAAAGGAATGGAAAGGAATGGAAAGGAATGGAAAGGAATGGAAAGGAATGGAAAGGAATGGAAAGGAATGGAAAGGAATGGAATGGAATGGAAAGGAATGGAATGGAATGGAATGGAATGGAATGGAATGGAATGGAATGGAATGGAATGGAATGGAATGGAATGGAATGGAATGGAATGGAATGGAATGGAATGGAATGGAATGGAATTGAATGGAATGGAATGGAATGGAATGGAATGGAATGGAATTGAATGGAATGGAATTGAATGGAATGGAATGGAATGGAATGGAATGGAATGGAATGGAATGGAATGGAATGGAATGGAATGGAATGGAATGGAATGGAATGGAATGGAATGGAATGGAATGGAATGGAATGGTATGGAAAGGAATGGAATGGAATGGAATGGAATGGAGTGGAATGGAGTGGAGTGGAATGGAGTGGAGTGGAATGGAGTGGAGTGGAATGGAGTGGAGTGGAATGGAGTGGAGTGGAATGGAGTGGAGTGGAATGGAGTGGAGTGGAATGGAGTGGAATGGAGTGGAGTGGAATGGAGTGGAATGGAGTGGAGTGGAATGGAGTGGAGTGGAATGGAGTGGAGTGGAATGGAGTGGAGTGGAATGGAGTGGAGTGGAATGGAGTGGAGTGGAATGGAGTGGAGTGGAATGGAGTGGAGTGGAATGGAGTGGAGTGGAATGGAGTGGAGTGGAATGGAGTGGAGTGGAATGGAGTGGAGTGGAGTGGAGTGGAGTGGAATGGAGTGGAGTGGAATGGAGTGGAGTGGAGTGGAGTGGAGTGGAGTGGAGTGGAATGGAGTGGAGTGGAATGGAGTGGAGTGGAATAGAGTGGAGTGGAGTGGAGTGGAGTGGAGTGGAGTGGAGTGGAGTGGAGTGGAGTGGAGTGGAGTGGAGTGGAGTGGAGTGGAGTGGAGTGGAGTGGAGTGGAGTGGAGTGGAGTGGAACGGAATGGAATGGAACGGAATGGAATGGAACGGAATGGAATGAAACGGAATGGAATGAAACGGAATGGAATGAAACGGAATGGAATGAAACGGAATGGAATGAATCGGAAAAGAATGAAACGGAATGGAATGAAACGGAATGGAATGAAACGAAATGGAATGAAACGAAATGGAATGAAACGAAATGGAATGAAACGAAATGGAATGGAATGAAATGGAATCAAACGGAATGGAATGGAATGAAACGGAATGGAATGAAATGAAATGAAATGGAATGAAATGAAATGGAATGAAATGAAATGAAATGGAATGAAATGAAATGGAATGAAATGAAATGAAATGAAATGAAATGAAATGAAATGAAATGAAATGTAATGAAATGAAATGAAATGAAATGAAATGAAATGAAATGAAATGAAATGAAATGAAATGAAATGAAATGAAATGAAATGAAATGAAATGAAATGAAATGAAATGAAATGAAATGAAATGAAATGAAATGAAATGAAATGAAATGAAATGAAATGAAATGAAATGAAATGAAATGAAATGAAATGAAATGAAATGAAATGAAATGAAATGAAATGAAATGAAATGAAATGAAATGAAATGAAATGAAATGAAATGAAATGAAATGAAATGAAATGAAATGAAATGAAATGAAATGAAATGAAATGAAATGAAATGGAATGAAATGAAATGAAATGAAATGAAATGGAATGAAATGAAATGAAATGAAATGAAATGGAATGGAATGGAATGGAATGGAATGGAATGGAATGGAATGGAATGGAATGGAATGGAATGGAATGGAAAGGAATGGAAAGGAATGGAATGGAATGGAATGGAATGGAATGGAAAGGAATGGAAAGGAATGGAAAGGAATGGAAAGGAATGGAAAGGAATGGAAAGGAATGGAAAGGAATGGAAAGGAATGGAAAGGAATGGAATGGAATGGAAAGGAATGGAATGGAATGGAATGGAATGGAATGGAATGGAATGGAATGGAATGGAATGGAATGGAATGGAATGGAATGGAATGGAATGGAATGGAATGGAATGGAATGGAATGGAATGGAATGGAATGGAATGGAATGGAATGGAATGGAATGGAATGGAATGGAATGGAATTGAATGGAATGGAATGGAATGGAATGGAATGGAATGGAATGGAATGGAATGGAATGAAATGAAATGGAATGGAATGAAATGAAATGGAATGAAATGAAATGGAATGAAATGAAATGGAATGAAATGAAATGAAATGGAATGAAATGAAATGAAATGAAATGAAATGAAATGAAATGAAATGAAATGAAATGAAATGAAATGAAATGAAATGAAATGAAATGAAATGAAATGGAATGAAATGAAATGAAATGAAATGGAATGGAATGGAATGGAATGGAATGGAATGGAATGGAATGGAATGGAATGGAAAGGAATGGAAAGGAATGGAAAGGAATGGAATGGAATGGAATGGAATGGAATGGAATGGAATGGAATGGAATGGAATGGAATGGAATGGAATGGAAAGGAATGGAAAGGAATGGAAAGGAATGGAAAGGAATGGAAAGGAATGGAAAGGAATGGAAAGGAATGGAAAGGAATGGAAAGGAATGGAAAGGAATGGAAAGGAATGGAAAGGAATGGAAAGGAATGGAAAGGAATGGAAAGGAATGGAAAGGAATGGAAAGGAATGGAAAGGAATGGAAAGGAATGGAAAGGAATGGAATGGAATGGAAAGGAATGGAATGGAATGGAATGGAATGGAATGGAATGGAATGGAATGGAATGGAATGGAATGGAATGGAATGGAATGGAATGGAATGGAATGGAATTGAATGGAATGGAATGGAATGGAATGGAATGGAATGGAATGGAATGGAATGGAATTGAATGGAATGGAATGGAATGGAATGGAATGGAATGGAATGGAATGGAATGGAATGGAATGGAATGGAATGGAATGGAATGGAATGGAATGGAATGGAATGGAATGGAATGGTATGGAAAGGAATGGAATGGAATGGAATGGAATGGAGTGGAATGGAGTGGAGTGGAATGGAGTGGAGTGGAATGGAGTGGAGTGGAATGGAGTGGAGTGGAATGGAGTGGAGTGGAATGGAGTGGAGTGGAATGGAGTGGAGTGGAATGGAGTGGAATGGAGTGGAGTGGAATGGAGTGGAATGGAGTGGAGTGGAATGGAGTGGAGTGGAATGGAGTGGAGTGGAATGGAGTGGAGTGGAATGGAGTGGAGTGGAATGGAGTGGAGTGGAATGGAGTGGAGTGGAATGGAGTGGAGTGGAATGGAGTGGAGTGGAATGGAGTGGAGTGGAATGGAGTGGAGTGGAATGGAGTGGAGTGGAGTGGAGTGGAGTGGAATGGAGTGGAGTGGAATGGAGTGGAGTGGAGTGGAGTGGAGTGGAGTGGAGTGGAATGGAGTGGAGTGGAATGGAGTGGAGTGGAATAGAGTGGAGTGGAGTGGAGTGGAGTGGAGTGGAGTGGAGTGGAGTGGAGTGGAGTGGAGTGGAGTGGAGTGGAGTGGAGTGGAGTGGAGTGGAGTGGAGTGGAACGGAATGGAATGGAACGGAATGGAATGGAACGGAATGGAATGAAACGGAATGGAATGAAACGGAATGGAATGAAACGGAATGGAATGAAACGGAATGGAATGAATCGGAAAAGAATGAAACGGAATGGAATGAAACGGAATGGAATGAAACGAAATGGAATGAAACGAAATGGAATGAAACGAAATGGAATGAAACGAAATGGAATGGAATGAAATGGAATCAAACGGAATGGAATGGAATGAAACGGAATGGAATGAAATGAAATGAAATGGAATGAAATGAAATGGAATGAAATGAAATGAAATGGAATGAAATGAAATGGAATGAAATGAAATGAAATGAAATGAAATGAAATGAAATGAAATGAAATGTAATGAAATGAAATGAAATGAAATGAAATGAAATGAAATGAAATGAAATGAAATGAAATGAAATGAAATGAAATGAAATGAAATGAAATGAAATGAAATGAAATGAAATGAAATGAAATGAAATGAAATGAAATGAAATGAAATGAAATGAAATGAAATGAAATGAAATGAAATGAAATGAAATGAAATGAAATGAAATGAAATGAAATGAAATGAAATGAAATGAAATGAAATGAAATGAAATGAAATGAAATGAAATGAAATGAAATGAAATGAAATGAAATGAAATGAAATGAAATGAAATGAAATGAAATGAAATGGAATGAAATGAAATGAAATGAAATGAAATGGAATGAAATGAAATGAAATGAAATGAAATGGAATGGAATGGAATGGAATGGAATGGAATGGAATGGAATGGAATGGAATGGAATGGAATGGAATGGAATGGAAAGGAATGGAAAGGAATGGAATGGAATGGAATGGAATGGAATGGAAAGGAATGGAAAGGAATGGAAAGGAATGGAAAGGAATGGAAAGGAATGGAAAGGAATGGAAAGGAATGGAAAGGAATGGAAAGGAATGGAAAGGAATGGAATGGAATGGAAAGGAATGGAATGGAATGGAATGGAATGGAATGGAATGGAATGGAATGGAATGGAATGGAATGGAATGGAATGGAATGGAATGGAATGGAATGGAATGGAATGGAATGGAATGGAATGGAATGGAATGGAATGGAATGGAATGGAATGGAATGGAATTGAATGGAATGGAATGGAATGGAATGGAATGGAATGGAATGGAATGGAATGGTATGGAATGGAATGGAATTGAATGGAATGGAATTGAATGGAATGGAATTGAATGGAATGGAATGGAATGGATTGGAATGGAATGGAATGGAATGGAATGGAATGGAATGGAATGGAATGGAATGGAAAGGAATGGAAAGGAATGGAAAGGAATGGAAAGGAATGGAAAGGAATGGAAAGGAATGGAAAGGAATGGAAAGGAATGGAAAGGAATGGAAAGGAATGGAAAGGAATGGAAAGGAATGGAAAGGAATGGAAAGGAATGGAAAGGAATGGAAAGGAATGGAAAGGAATGGAAAGGAATGGAAAGGAATGGAAAGGAATGGAAAGGAATGGAAAGGAATGGAAAGGAATGGAAAGGAATGGAAAGGAATGGAAAGGAATGGAAAGGAATGGAAAGGAATGGAAAGGAATGGAAAGGAATGGAAAGGAATGGAAAGGAATGGAAAGGAATGGAAAGGAATGGAAAGGAATGGAAAGGAATGGAAAGGAATGGAAAGGGATGGAATGGGATGGAATGGGATGGAATGGGATGGAATGGGATGGAATGGGATGGAATGGGATGGAATGGGATGGAATGGGATGGAATGGGATGGAATGGGATGGAATGGGATGGAATGGGATGGAATGGGATGGAATGGGATGGAATGGGATGGAATGGGATGGAATGGGATGGAATGGGATGGAATGGGATGGAATTCGATGGAATGGGATGGAATGGGATGGAATGGGATGGAATGGGATGGAATGGGATGGAATGGGATGGAATGGGATGGAATGGGATGGAATGGGATGGAATGGGATGGAATGGGATGGAATGGGATGGAATGGGATGGAATGGGATGGAATGGAAAGGAATGGAAAGGAATGGAAAGGAATGGAAAGGAACGGAAAGGAACGGAAAGGAACGGAACGGAACGGAACGGAACGGAACGGAACGGAACGGAACGGAACGGAACGGAACGGAATGGAACGGAATGGAACGGAATGGAACGGAATGGAACGGAATGGAATGGAATGGAACGGAATGGAACGGAATGGAATGGAATGGAATGGAATGGAATGGAATGGAATGGAATGGAATGGAATGGAATGGAATGGAATGGAATGGAATGGAATGGAGTGGAATGGAGTGGAGTGGAATGGAGTGGAGTGGAATGGAGTGGAGTGGAATGGAGTGGTGTGGAATGGAGTGGAGTGGAATGGAGTGGAGTGGAATGGAGTGGAGTGGAATGGAGTGGAGTGGAATGGAGTGGAGTGGAATGGAGTGGAGTGGAATGGAGTGGAATGGAGTGGAGTGGAATGGAGTGGAGTGGAATGGAGTGGAGTGGATTGGAGTGGAGTGGAATGGAGTGGAGTGGAATGGAGTGGAGTGGAATGGAGTGGAGTGGAGTGGAATGGAGTGGAGTGGAATGGAGTGGAGTGGAATGGAGTGGAGTGGAATGGAGTGGAGTGGAATGGAGTGGAGTGGAATGGAGTGGAGTGGAATGGAGTGGAGTGGAATGGAGTGGAGTGGACTGGAGTGGAGTGGAGTGGAGTGGAGTGGAGTGGAGTGGAGTGGAGTGGAGTGGAGTGGAGTGGAGTGGAGTGGAGTGGAGTGGAGTGGAGTGGAGTGGCGTGGAGTGGAACGGAATGGAATGGAACGGAATGGAATGGAACGGAATGGAATGGAACGGATTGGAATGAAACGGAATGGAATGGAACGGATTGGAATGAAACGGAATGGAATGAAACGGAATGGAATGAAACGGAATGGAATGAAACGGAATGGAATGAAACGGAATGGAATGAATCGGAATGGAATGAAACGGAATGGAATGAAACGGAATGGAATGAAACGGAATGGAATGAAACGAAATGGAATGAAACGAAATGGAATGAAACGAAATGGAATGAAACGAAATGGAATGGAATGAAATGGAATGAAACGGAATGGAATGGAATGAAACGGAATGGAATGAAATGAAATGAAATGGAATGGAATGAAATGAAATGGAATGAAATGGAATGAAATGAAATGGAATGAAATGAAATGAAATGGAATGAAATGAAATGAAATGAAATGAAATGAAATGAAATGAAATGAAATGAAATGAAATGAAATGAAATGAAATGAAATGAAATGAAATGAAATGAAATGAAATGAAATGAAATGAAATGAAATGAAATGAAATGAAATGAAATGAAATGAAATGAAATGAAATGAAATGAAATGAAATGAAATGAATTGAAATGAAATGAAATGAAATGAAATGAAATGAAATGAAATGGAATGAAATGAAATGAAATGAAATGAAATGGAATGAAATGAAATGAAATGAAATGGAATGGAATGGAATGGAATGGAATGGAATGGAATGGAATGGAATGGAATGGAAAGGAATGGAAAGGAATGGAAAGGAATGGAATGGAATGGAATGGAATGGAATGGAATGGAATGGAATGGAATGGAATGGAATGGAATGGAATGGAATGGAAAGGAATGGAAAGGAATGGAAAGGAATGGAAAGGAATGGAAAGGAATGGAAAGGAATAGAAAGGAATGGAAAGGAATGGAAAGGAATGGAAAGGAATGGAAAGGAATGGAAAGGAATGGAAAGGAATGGAAAGGAATGGAAAGGAATGGAAAGGAATGGAAAGGAATGGAAAGGAATGGAATGGAATGGAATGGAAAGGAATGGAATGGAATGGAATGGAATGGAATGGAATGGAATGGAATGGAATGGAATGGAATGGAATGGAATGGAATGGAATTGAATGGAATGGAATGGAATGGAATGGAATGGAATGGTATGGAATGGAATGGAATTGAATGGAATGGAATTGAATGGAATGGAATTGAATGGAATGGAATGGAATGGAATGGAATGGAATGGAATGGAATGGAATGGAATGGAATGGAATGGAATGGTATGGAATGGAATGGAATGGAATGGAATGGAATGGAGTGGAATGGAGTGGAGTGGAATGGAGTGGAGTGGAATGGAGTGGAGTGGAATGGAGTGGAGTGGAATGGAGTGGAGTGGAATGGAGTGGAGTGGAATGGAGTGGAGTGGAATGGAGTGGAGTGGAATGGAGTGGAATGGAGTGGAGTGGAATGGAGTGGAATGGAGTGGAGTGGAATGGAGTGGAGTGGAATGGAGTGGAGTGGAATGGAGTGGAGTGGAATGGAGTGGAGTGGAATGGAGTGGAGTGGAATGGAGTGGAGTGGAATGGAGTGGAGTGGAATGGAGTGGAGTGGAATGGAGTGGAGTGGAATGGAGTGGAGTGGAATGGAGTGGAGTGGAATGGAGTGGAGTGGAATGGAGTGGAGTGGAGTGGAGTGGAGTGGAATGGAGTGGAGTGGAATGGAGTGGAGTGGAGTGGAGTGGAGTGGAGTGGAGTGGAATGGAGTGGAGTGGAATGGAGTGGAGTGGAATGGAGTGGAGTGGAGTGGAGTGGAGTGGAGTGGAGTGGAGTGGAGTGGAGTGGAGTGGAGTGGAGTGGAGTGGAGTGGAGTGGAGTGGAGTGGAGTGGAGTGGAGTGGAGTGGAGTGGAGTGGAACGGAATGGAATGGAACGGAATGGAATGGAACGGAATGGAATGGAACGGAATGGAATGAAACGGAATGGAATGAAACGGAATGGAATGAAACGGAATGGAATGAAACGGAATGGAATGAATCGGAAAAGAATGAAACGGAATGGAATGAAACGAAATGGAATGAAACGAAATGGAATGAAACGAAATGGAATGAAACGAAATGGAATGGAATGAAATGGAATGAAACGGAATGGAATGGAATGAAATGAAATGAAATGGAATGAAATGAAATGGAATGAAATGAAATGAAATGGAATGAAATGGAATGAAATGAAATGGAATGAAATGAAATGAAATGAAATGAAATGAAATGAAATGAAATGAAATGAAATGAAATGAAATGAAATGAAATGAAATGAAATGAAATGAAATGAAATGAAATGAAATGAAATGAAATGAAATGAAATGAAATGAAATGAAATGAAATGAAATGAAATGAAATGAAATGAAATGAAATGAAATGAAATGAAATGAAATGAAATGAAATGAAATGAAATGAAATGAAATGAAATGAAATGAAATGAAATGAAATGAAATGAAATGAAATGAAATGAAATGAAATGAAATGAAATGAAATGAAATGAAATGAAATGAAATGAAATGAAATGAAATGAAATGAAATGGAATGAAATGAAATGAAATGAAATGAAATGGAATGAAATGAAATGAAATGAAATGGAATGGAATGGAATGGAATGGAATGGAATGGAATGGAATGGAATGGAATGGAATGGAATGGAATGGAAAGGAATGGAAAGGAATGGAAAGGAATGGAATGGAATGGAATGGAATGGAATGGAAAGGAATGGAAAGGAATGGAAAGGAATGGAAAGGAATGGAAAGGAATGGAAAGGAATGGAAAGGAATGGAAAGGAATGGAAAGGAATGGAAAGGAATGGAAAGGAATGGAAAGGAATGGAAAGGAATGGAAAGGAATGGAAAGGAATGGAAAGGAATGGAAAGGAATGGAAAGGAATGGAATGGGATGGAATGGGATGGAATGGGATGGAATGGGATGGAATGGGATGGAATGGGATGGAATGGGATGGAATGGGATGGAATGGGATGGAATGGGATGGAATGGGATGGAATGGGATGGAATGGGATGGAATGGGATGGAATGGGATGGAATGGGATGGAATGGGATGGAATGGGATGGAATGGGATGGAATTCGATGGAATGGGATGGAATTCGATGGAATGGGATGGAATTCGATGGAATGGGATGGAATGGGATGGAATGGGATGGAATGGGATGGAATGGGATGGAATGGGATGGAATGGGATGGAATGGGATGGAATGGGATGGAATGGGATGGAATGGGATGGAATGGAAAGGAATGGAAAGGAATGGAAAGGAATGGAAAGGAACGGAAAGGAACGGAAAGGAACGGAACGGAACGGAACGGAACGGAACGGAACGGAACGGAACGGAACGGAATGGAACGGAATGGAACGGAATGGAACGGAATGGAACGGAATGGAACGGAATGGAACGGAATGGAACGGAATGGAACGGAATGGAACGGAATGGAACGGAATGGAACGGAATGGAACGGAATGGAACGGAATGGAACGGAATGGATCGGAATGGATCGGAATGGATCGGAATGGAACGGAATGGAACGGAATGGAACGGAATGGAACGGAATGGAACGGAATGGAACGGAATGGAACGGAATGGAACGGAATGGAACGGAATGGAACGGAATGGAACGGAATGGAACGGAATGGAACGGAATGGAACGGAATGGAACGGAATGGAATGGAATGGAATGGAATGGAATGGAATGGAATGGAATGGAAAGAAATGGAAAGGAATGGAAAGGAATGGAAAGGAATGGAAAGGAATGGAAAGGAATGGAAAGGAATGGAAAGGAATGGAAAGGAATGGAAAGGAATGGAAAGGAATGGAATGGAATGGAAAGGAATGGAATGGAATGGAATGGAATGGAATGGAATGGAATGGAACGGAATGGAATGGAACGGAATGGAATGGAATGGAATGGAATGGAAGGGAATGGAATGGAATAGAATGGAATGGAATGGAATGGAATGGAATGGAATGGAATGGAATGGAATGGAATGGAATGGAATGGAATGGAATGGAATGGAATGGTATGGAATGGAATGGAATTGAATGGAATGGAATGGAATGGAATTGAATGGAATGGAATGGAATGGAATGGAATGGTATGGAATGGAATGGAATGGAATGGAATGGAATGGAATGGAATGGATGGAATGGAATGGAATGGAATGGAATGGAATGGAGTGGAATGGAGTGGAGTGGAATGGAGTGGAGTGGAATGGAGTGGAGTGGAATGGAGTGGTGTGGAATGGAGTGGAGTGGAATGGAGTGGAGTGGAATGGAGTGGAGTGGAATGGAGTGGAGTGGAATGGAGTGGAGTGGAATGGAGTGGAGTGGAATGGAGTGGAGTGGAATGGAGTGGAATGGAGTGGAGTGGAATGGAGTGGAGTGGATTGGAGTGGAGTGGAATGGAGTGGAGTGGAATGGAGTGGAGTGGAATGGAGTGGAGTGGAGTGGAATGGAGTGGAGTGGAATGGAGTGGAGTGGAATGGAGTGGAGTGGAATGGAGTGGAGTGGAATGGAGTGGAGTGGAATGGAGTGGAGTGGAATGGAGTGGAGTGGAATGGAGTGGAGTGGAATGGAGTGGAGTGGAATGGAGTGGAGTGGAATGGAGTGGAGTGGAATGGAGTGGAGTGGAATGGAGTGGAGTGGACTGGAGTGGAGTGGAGTGGAGTGGAGTGGAGTGGAGTGGAGTGGAGTGGAGTGGAGTGGAGTGGAGTGGAGTGGAGTGGAGTGGAGTGGCGTGGAGTGGAACGGAATGGAATGGAACGGAATGGAATGGAACGGAATGGAATGGAACGGATTGGAATGAAACGGAATGGAATGGAACGGATTGGAATGAAACGGAATGGAATGAAACGGAATGGAATGAAACGGAATGGAATGAAACGGAATGGAATGAAACGGAATGGAATGAATCGGAATGGAATGAAACGGAATGGAATGAAACGGAATGGAATGAAACGGAATGGAATGAAACGAAATGGAATGAAACGAAATGGAATGAAACGAAATGGAATGAAACGAAATGGAATGGAATGAAATGGAATGAAACGGAATGGAATGGAATGAAACGGAATGGAATGAAATGAAATGAAATGGAATGGAATGAAATGAAATGGAATGAAATGAAATGGAATGAAATGAAATGGAATGAAATGAAATGGAATGAAATGAAATGAAATGGAATGAAATGAAATGAAATGAAATGAAATGAAATGAAATGAAATGAAATGAAATGAAATGAAATGAAATGAAATGAAATGAAATGAAATGAAATGAAATAAAATGAAATGAAATGAAATGAAATGAAATGAAATGAAATGAAATGAATTGAAATGAAATGAAATGAAATGAAATGAAATGAAATGAAATGGAATGAAATGAAATGAAATGAAATGAAATGGAATGAAATGAAATGAAATGAAATGGAATGGAATGGAATGGAATGGAATGGAATGGAATGGAATGGAATGGAATGGAATGGAATGGAAAGGAATGGAAAGGAATGGAAAGGAATGGAATGGAATGGAATGGAATGGAATGGAATGGAATGGAATGGAATGGAATGGAATGGAATGGAAAGGAATGGAAAGGAATGGAAAGGAATGGAAAGGAATGGAAAGGAATGGAAAGGAATGGAAAGGAATGGAAAGGAATGGAAAGGAATGGAAAGGAATGGAAAGGAATGGAAAGGAATGGAAAGGAATGGAAAGGAATGGAAAGGAATGGAATGGAATGGAATGGAAAGGAATGGAATGGAATGGAATGGAATGGAATGGAATGGAATGGAATGGAATGGAATGGAATGGAATGGAATGGAATTGAATGGAATGGAATGGAATGGAATGGAATGGAATGGAATGGTATGGAATGGAATGGAATTGAATGGAATGGAATTGAATGGAATTGAATGGAATGGAATTGAATGGAATGGAATGGAATGGAATGGAATGGAATGGAATGGAATGGAATGGAATGGAATGGTATGGAATGGAATGGAATGGAATGGAATGGAATGGAGTGGAATGGAGTGGAGTGGAATGGAGTGGAGTGGAATGGAGTGGAGTGGAATGGAGTGGAGTGGAATGGAGTGGAGTGGAATGGAGTGGAGTGGAATGGAGTGGAATGGAGTGGAGTGGAATGGAGTGGAGTGGAATGGAGTGGAGTGGAGTGGAGTGGAGTGGAATGGAGTGGAGTGGAATGGAGTGGAGTGGAATGGAGTGGAGTGGAGTGGAGTGGAGTGGAGTGGAGTGGAATGGAGTGGAGTGGAATGGAGTGGAGTGGAATAGAGTGGAGTGGAGTGGAGTGGAGTGGAGTGGAGTGGAGTGGAGTGGAGTGGAGTGGAGTGGAGTGGAGTGGAGTGGAGTGGAGTGGAACGGAATGGAATGGAACGGAATGGAATGGAACGGAATGGAATGAAACGGAATGGAATGAAACGGAATGGAATGAAACGGTATGGAATGAAACGGAATGGAATGAATCGGAAAAGAATGAAACGGAATGGAATGAAACGAAATGGAATGAAACGAAATGGAATGAAACGAAATGGAATGAAACGAAATGGAATGGAATGAAATGGAATGAAACGGAATGGAATGGAATGAAACGGAATGGAATGAAATGAAATGAAATGGAATGAAATGAAATGAAATGGAATGAAATGAAATGGAATGAAATGAAATGAAATGGAATGAAATGAAATGGAATGAAATGAAATGAAATGAAATGAAATGAAATGAAATGAAATGAAATGAAATGAAATGAAATGAAATGAAATGAAATGAAATGAAATGAAATGAAATGAAATGAAATGAAATGAAATGAAATGAAATGAAATGAAATGAAATGAAATGAAATGAAATGAAATGAAATGAAATGAAATGAAATGAAATGAAATGAAATGAAATGAAATGAAATGAAATGAAATGAAATGAAATGAAATGAAATGAAATGAAATGAAATGAAATGAAATGAAATGAAATGAAATGAAATGAAATGAAATGAAATGAAATGAAATGAAATGAAATGAAATGAAATGAAATGAAATGAAATGAAATGAAATGAAATGAAATGAAATGAAATGAAATGAAATGAAATGAAATGAAATGAAATGAAATGAAATGAAATGAAATGAAATGAAATGAAATGAAATGAAATGAAATGAAATGAAATGAAATGAAATGAAATGAAATGAAATGAAATGAAATGAAATGAAATGAAATGAAATGAAATGAAATGAAATGGAATGGAATGAAATGAAATGAAATGAAATGGAATGAAATGAAATGAAATGAAATGAAATGGAATGGAATGGAATGGAATGGAATGGAATGGAATGGAATGGAATGGAATGGAATGGAATGGAATGGAAAGGAATGGAAAGGAATGGAAAGGAATGGAATGGAATGGAATGGAATGGAATGGAAAGGAATGGAAAGGAATGGAAAGGAATGGAAAGGAATGGAAAGGAATGGAAAGGAATGGAAAGGAATGGAAAGGAATGGAAAGGAATGGAAAGGAATGGAAAGGAATGGAAAGGAATGGAAAGGAATGGAAAGGAATGGAAAGGAATGGAAAGGAATGGAAAGGAATGGAAAGGAATGGAAAGGAATGGAAAGGAATGGAAAGGGATGGAATGGGATGGAATGGGATGGAATGGGATGGAATGGGATGGAATGGGATGGAATGGGATGGAATGGGATGGAATGGGATGGAATGGGATGGAATGGGATGGAATGGGATGGAATGGGATGGAATGGGATGGAATGGGATGGAATGGGATGGAATGGGATGGAATGGGATGGAATTCGATGGAATGGGATGGAATTCGATGGAATGGGATGGAATTCGATGGAATGGGATGGAATGGGATGGAATGGGATGGAATGGGATGGAATGGGATGGAATGGGATGGAATGGGATGGAATGGGATGGAATGGGATGGAATGGGATGGAATGGGATGGAATGGGATGGAATGGGATGGAATGGAAAGGAATGGAAAGGAATGGAAAGGAATGGAAAGGAACGGAAAGGAACGGAAAGGAACGGAACGGAACGGAACGGAACGGAACGGAACGGAACGGAACGGAATGGAACGGAATGGAACGGAATGGAACGGAATGGAACGGAATGGAACGGAATGGAACGGAATGGAACGGAATGGAACGGAATGGAATGGAATGGAACGGAATGGAACGGAATGGAACGGAATGGAACGGAATGGAACGGAATGGAACGGAATGGATCGGAATGGATCGGAATGGATCGGAATGGAACGGAATGGAACGGAATGGAACGGAATGGAACGGAATGGAACGGAATGGAACGGAATGGAACGGAATGGAACGGAATGGAACGGAATGGAACGGAATGGAACGGAATGGAACGGAATGGAACGGAATGGAACGGAATGGAACGGAATGGAACGGAATGGAATGGAATGGAATGGAATGGAATGGAATGGAAAGAAATGGAAAGGAATGGAAAGGAATGGAAAGGAATGGAAAGGAATGGAAAGGAATGGAAAGGAATGGAAAGGAATGGAAAGGAATGGAAAGGAATGGAATGGAATGGAAAGGAATGGAATGGAATGGAATGGAATGGAATGGAACGGAATGGAATGGAACGGAATGGAATGGAATGGAATGGAATGGAATGGAATGGAATGGAATGGAATGGAATGGAATGGAATGGAATGGAATGGAATGGAATGGAATGGAATGGAATGGAATGGAATGGAATGGAATGGAATGGAATGGAATGGAATGGAATGGAATGGAATGGAATGGAATGGAATGGAATGGAATGGAATGGAATGGTATGGAATGGAATGGAATTGAATGGAATGGAATGGAATGGAATTGAATGGAATGGAATGGAATGGAATGGAATGGAATGGAATGGTATGGAATGGAATGGAATGGAATGGAATGGAATGGAATGGAATGGAATGGAATGGAATGGAATGGAGTGGAATGGAGTGGAGTGGAATGGAGTGGAGTGGAATGGAGTGGAGTGGAATGGAGTGGAGTGGAATGGAGTGGTGTGGAATGGAGTGGAGTGGAATGGAGTGGAGTGGAATGGAGTGGAGTGGAATGGAGTGGAGTGGAATGGAGTGGAGTGGAATGGAGTGGAGTGGAATGGAGTGGAGTGGAATGGAGTGGAATGGAGTGGAGTGGAATGGAGTGGAGTGGATTGGAGTGGAGTGGAATGGAGTGGAGTGGAATGGAGTGGAGTGGAATGGAGTGGAGTGGAGTGGAATGGAGTGGAGTGGAATGGAGTGGAGTGGAATGGAGTGGAGTGGAATGGAGTGGAGTGGAATGGAGTGGAGTGGAATGGAGTGGAGTGGAATGGAGTGGAGTGGAATGGAATGGAATGGAATGGAATGGAATGGAATGGAATGGAATGGAATGGTATGGAATGGAATGGAATTGAATGGAATGGAATTGAATGGAATGGAATTGAATGGAATGGAATGAAATGGAATGAAACGGAATGGAATGGAATGAAACGGAATGGAATGAAATGAAATGAAATGGAATGGAATGAAATGAAATGGAATGAAATGAAATGGAATGAAATGAAATGGAATGAAATGAAATGAAATGGAATGAAATGAAATGAAATGAAATGAAATGAAATGAAATGAAATGAAATGAAATGAAATGAAATGAAATGAAATGAAATGAAATGAAATGAAATGAAATGAAATGAAATGAAATGAAATGAAATGAAATGAAATGAAATGAAATGAAATGAAATGAATTGAAATGAAATGAAATGAAATGAAATGAAATGAAATGAAATGGAATGAAATGAAATGAAATGAAATGAAATGGAATGAAATGAAATGAAATGAAATGGAGTGGAATGGAATGGAATGGAATGGAATGGAATGGAATGGAATGGAAAGGAATGGAAAGGAATGGAAAGGAATGGAATGGAATGGAATGGAATGGAATGGAATGGAATGGAATGGAATGGAATGGAATGGAATGGAATGGAATGGAATGGAATGGAATGGAATGGAATGGAATGGAATGGAATGGAATGGAATGGAATGGAATGGAAAGGAATGGAAAGGAATGGAAAGGAATGGAAAGGAATGGAAAGGAATGGAAAGGAATGGAAAGGAATGGAAAGGAATGGAAAGGAATGGAAAGGAATGGAAAGGAATGGAAAGGAATGGAAAGGAATGGAAAGGAATGGAAAGGAATGGAAAGGAATGGAAAGGAATGGAATGGAATGGAAAGGAATGGAATGGAATGGAATGGAATGGAATGGAATGGAATGGAATGGAATGGAATGGAATGGAATGGAATGGAATGGAATGGAATGGAATGGAATGGTATGGAATGGAATGGAATTGAATGGAATGGAATTGAATGGAATGGAATTGAATGGAATGGAATGGAATGGAATGGAATGGAATGGAATGGAATGGAATGGAATGGAATGGAATGGAATGGAATGGAATGGTATGGAATGGAATGGAATGGAATGGAATGGAATGGAGTGGAATGGAGTGGAGTGGAATGGAGTGGAGTGGAATGGAGTGGAGTGGAATGGAGTGGAGTGGAATGGAGTGGAGTGGAATGGAGTGGAGTGGAATGGAGTGGAATGGAGTGGAGTGGAATGGAGTGGAATGGAGTGGAGTGGAATGGAGTGGAGTGGAATGGAGTGGAGTGGAATGGAGTGGAGTGGAATGGAGTGGAGTGGAATGGAGTGGAGTGGAATGGAGTGGAGTGGAATGGAGTGGAGTGGAATGGAGTGGAGTGGAATGGAGTGGAGTGGAGTGGAGTGGAGTGGAATGGAGTGGAGTGGAATGGAGTGGAGTGGAATGGAGTGGAGTGGAGTGGAGTGGAGTGGAATGGAGTGGAGTGGAATGGAGTGGAGTGGAATAGAGTGGAGTGGAGTGGAGTGGAGTGGAGTGGAGTGGAGTGGAGTGGAGTGGAGTGGAGTGGAGTGGAGTGGAGTGGAGTGGAGTGGAGTGGAGTGGAACGGAATGGAATGGAACGGAATGGAATGGAACGGAACGGAATGGAATGAAACGGAATGGAATGAAACGGAATGGAATGAAACGGAATGGAATGAAACGGAATGGAATGAAACGGAATGGAATGAATCGGAAAAGAATGAAACGGAATGGAATGAAACGGAATGGAATGAAACGAAATGGAATGAAACGAAATGGAATGAAACGAAATGGAATGAAACGAAATGGAATGGAATGAAATGGAATGAAACGGAATGGAATGGAATGAAACGGAATGGAATGAAATGAAATGAAATGGAATGAAATGAAATGAAATGGAATGAAATGAAATGGAATGAAATGAAATGAAATGGAATGAAATGAAATGGAATGAAATGAAATGAAATGAAATGAAATGAAATGAAATGAAATGTAATGAAATGAAATGAAATGAAATGAAATGAAATGAAATGAAATGAAATGAAATGAAATGAAATGAAATGAAATGAAATGAAATGAAATGAAATGAAATGAAATGAAATGAAATGAAATGAAATGAAATGAAATGAAATGAAATGAAATGAAATGAAATGAACTGAAATGAAATGAAATGAAATGAAATGAAATGAAATGAAATGAAATGAAATGAAATGAAATGAAATGAAATGAAATGAAATGAAATGAAATGAAATGAAATGAAATGAAATGAAATGAAATGAAATGAAATGAAATGAAATGAAATGAAATGAAATGAAATGAAATGAAATGAAATGGAATGAAATGAAATGAAATGAAATGAAATGGAATGAAATGAAATGAAATGAAATGAAATGGAATGGAATGGAATGGAATGGAATGGAATGGAATGGAATGAAATGAAATGGAATGAAATGAAATGGAATGAAATGAAATGGAATGAAATGAAATGAAATGGAATGAAATGAAATGAAATGAAATGAAATGAAATGAAATGAAATGAAATGAAATGAAATGAAATGAAATGAAATGAAATGAAATGAAATGAAATGAAATGAAATGAAATGAAATGAAATGAAATGAAATGAAATGAAATGAAATGAAATGAAATGAAATGAAATGAAATGAAATGAAATGAATTGAAATGAAATGAAATGAAATGAAATGAAATGAAATGAAATGGAATGAAATGAAATGAAATGAAATGAAATGGAATGAAATGAAATGAAATGAAATGGAGTGGAATGGAATGGAATGGAATGGAATGGAATGGAATGGAATGGAAAGGAATGGAAAGGAATGGAAAGGAATGGAATGGAATGGAATGGAATGGAATGGAATGGAATGGAATGGAATGGAATGGAATGGAATGGAATGGAATGGAATGGAATGGAATGGAATGGAATGGAATGGAATGGAAAGGAATGGAAAGGAATGGAAAGGAATGGAAAGGAATGGAAAGGAATGGAAAGGAATGGAAAGGAATGGAAAGGAATGGAAAGGAATGGAAAGGAATGGAAAGGAATGGAAAGGAATGGAAAGGAATGGAAAGGAATGGAAAGGAATGGAAAGGAATGGAAAGGAATGGAAAGGAATGGAATGGAATGGAAAGGAATGGAATGGAATGGAATGGAATGGAATGGAATGGAATGGAATGGAATGGAATGGAATGGAATGGAATGGAATGGAATGGAATGGAATGGAATGGAATGGAATGGAATGGAATGGTATGGAATGGAATGGAATTGAATGGAATGGAATTGAATGGAATGGAATTGAATGGAATGGAATGGAATGGAATGGAATGGAATGGAATGGAATGGAATGGAATGGAATGGAATGGTATGGAATGGAATGGAATGGAATGTAATGGAATGGAGTGGAATGGAGTGGAGTGGAATGGAGTGGAGTGGAATGGAGTGGAGTGGAATGGAGTGGAGTGGAATGGAGTGGAGTGGAATGGAGTGGAGTGGAATGGAGTGGAATGGAGTGGAGTGGAATGGAGTGGAATGGAGTGGAGTGGAATGGAGTGGAGTGAAATGGAGTGGAGTGGAATGGAGTGGAGTGGAATGGAGTGGAGTGGAATGGAGTGGAGTGGAATGGAGTGGAGTGGAATGGAGTGGAGTGGAATGGAGTGGAGTGGAATGGAGTGGAGTGTAATGGAGTGGAGTGGAGTGGAGTGGAGTGGAATGGAGTGGAGTGGAATGGAGTGGAGTGGAATGGAGTGGAGTGGAGTGGAGTGGAGTGGAATGGAGTGGAGTGGAATGGAGTGGAGTGGAATAGAGTGGAGTGGAGTGGAGTGGAGTGGAGTGGAGTGGAGTGGAGTGGAGTGGAGTGGAGTGGAGTGGAGTGGAGTGGAGTGGAGTGGAGTGGAGTGGAGTGGAGTGGAGTGGAACGGAATGGAATGGAACGGAATGGAATGGAACGGAACGGAATGGAATGAAACGGAATGGAATGAAACGGAATGGAATGAAACGGAATGGAATGAAACGGAATGGAATGAATCGGAAAAGAATGAAACGGAATGGAATGAAACGGAATGGAATGAAACGAAATGGAATGAAACGAAATGGAATGAAACGAAATGGAATGAAACGAAATGGAATGGAATGAAATGGAATGAAACGGAATGGAATGGAATGAAACGGAATGGAATGAAATGAAATGAAATGGAATGAAATGAAATGAAATGGAATGAAATGAAATGGAATGAAATGAAATGAAATGGAATGAAATGAAATGAAATGGAATGAAATGAAATGGAATGAAATGAAATGGAATGAAATGAAATGAAATGAAATGAAATGAAATGAAATGTAATGAAATGAAATGAAATGAAATGAAATGAAATGAAATGAAATGAAATGAAATGAAATGAAATGAAATGAAATGAAATGAAATGAAATGAAATGAAATGAAATGAAATGAAATGAAATGAAATGAAATGAAATGAAATGAAATGAAATGAAATGAAATGAAATGAAATGAAATGAAATGAAATGAAATGAAATGAAATGAAATGAAATGAAATGAAATGAAATGAAATGAAATGAAATGAAATGAAATGAAATGAAATGAAATGAAATGAAATGAAATGAAATGAAATGAAATGAAATGAAATGAAATGAAATGAAATGGAATGGAATGAAATGAAATGAAATGAAATGAAATGGAATGAAATGAAATGAAATGAAATGAAATGAAATGGAATGGAATGGAATGGAATGGAATGGAATGGAATGGAATGGAATGGAATGGAATGGAAAGGAATGGAAAGGAATGGAAAGGAATGGAATGGAATGGAATGGAATGGAATGGAATGGAAAGGAATGGAAAGGAATGGAAAGGAATGGAAAGGAATGGAAAGGAATGGAAAGGAATGGAAAGGAATGGAAAGGAATGGAAAGGAATGGAAAGGAATGGAAAGGAATGGAAAGGAATGGAAAGGAATGGAAAGGAATGGAAAGGAATGGAAAGGAATGGAATGGAATGGAAAGGAATGGAATGGAATGGAATGGAATGGAATGGAAAGGAATGGAATGGAATGGAATGGAATGGAATGGAATGGAATGGAATGGAATGGAATGGAATGGAATGGAATGGAATGGAATGGAATGGAATGGAATGGAATGGAATGGAATGGAATGGAATGGAATGGAATGGAATGGAATGGAATGGAATGGAATGGAATGGAATGGAATGGTATGGAATGGAATGGAATTGAATGGAATGGAATGGAATGGAATTGAATGGAATGGAATGGAATGGAATGGAATGGAATGGAATGGAATGGTATGGAATGGAATGGAATGGAATGGAATGGAATGGAATGGAATGGAATGGAATGGAATGGAATGGAATGGAGTGGAATGGAGTGGAGTGGAATGGAGTGGAGTGGAATGGAGTGGAGTGGAATGGAGTGGAGTGGAATGGAGTGGAGTGGAATGGAGTGGTGTGGAATGGAGTGGAGTGGAATGGAGTGGAGTGGAATGGAGTGGAGTGGAATGGAGTGGAGTGGAATGGAGTGGAGTGGAATGGAGTGGAGTGGAATGGAGTGGAGTGGAATGGAGTGGAATGGAGTGGAGTGGAATGGAGTGGAGTGGATTGGAGTGGAGTGGAATGGAGTGGAGTGGAATGGAGTGGAGTGGAATGGAGTGGAGTGGAGTGGAATGCAGTGGAGTGGAATGGAGTGGAGTGGAATGGAGTGGAGTGGAATGGAGTGGAGTGGAATGGAGTGGAGTGGAATGGAGTGGAGTGGAATGGAGTGGAGTGGAATGGAGTGGAGTGGAGTGGAGTGGAGTGGAGTGGAGTGGAGTGGAGTGGAGTGGAGTGGAGTGGAGTGGAGTGGAGTGGAGTGGAGTGGAGTGGAGTGGAGTGGACCGGAATGGAATGGAACGGAATGGAATGGAACGGAATGGAATGGAACGGATTGGAATGAAACGGAATGGAATGAAACGGAATGGAATGAAACGGAATGGAATGAAACGGAATGGAATGAAACGGAATGGAATGAATCGGAATGGAATGAAACGGAATGGAATGAAACGGAATGGAATGAAACGGAATGGAATGAAACGAAATGGAATGAAACGAAATGGAATGAAACGAAATGGAATGAAACGAAATGGAATGGAATGAAATGGAATGAAACGGAATGGAATGGAATGAAACGGAATGGAATGAAATGAAATGAAATGGAATGGAATGAAATGAAATGGAATGAAATGAAATGGAATGAAATGAAATGGAATGAAATGAAATGAAATGGAATGAAATGAAATGAAATGAAATGAAATGAAATGAAATGAAATGAAATGAAATGAAATGAAATGAAATGAAATGAAATGAAATGAAATGAAATGAAATGAAATGAAATGAAATGAAATGAAATGAAATGAAATGAAATGAAATGAAATGAAATGAAATGAAATGAAATGAAATGAAATGAAATGAATTGAAATGAAATGAAATGAAATGAAATGAAATGAAATGAAATGAAATGGAATGAAATGAAATGAAATGAAATGAAATGGAATGAAATGAAATGAAATGAAATGGAGTGGAATGGAATGGAATGGAATGGAATGGAATGGAATGGAATGGAAAGGAATGGAAAGGAATGGAAAGGAATGGAATGGAATGGAATGGAATGGAATGGAATGGAATGGAATGGAATGGAATGGAATGGAATGGAATGGAATGGAATGGAATGGAATGGAAAGGAATGGAAAGGAATGGAAAGGAATGGAAAGGAATGGAAAGGAATGGAAAGGAATGGAAAGGAATGGAAAGGAATGGAAAGGAATGGAAAGGAATGGAAAGGAATGGAAAGGAATGGAAAGGAATGGAAAGGAATGGAAAGGAATGGAAAGGAATGGAAAGGAATGGAAAGGAATGGAATGGAATGGAAAGGAATGGAATGGAATGGAATGGAATGGAATGGAATGGAATGGAATGGAATGGAATGGAATGGAATGGAATGGAATGGAATGGAATGGAATGGAATGGAATGGTATGGAATGGAATGGAATTGAATGGAATGGAATTGAATGGAATGGAATTGAATGGAATGGAATGGAATGGAATGGAATGGAATGGAATGGAATGGAAGGGAATGGAATGGAATGGAATGGAATGGAATGGAATGGTATGGAATGGAATGGAATGGAATGGAATGGAGTGGAATGGAGTGGAGTGGAATGGAGTGGAGTGGAATGGAGTGGAGTGGAATGGAGTGGAGTGGAATGGAGTGGAGTGGAATGGAGTGGAGTGGAATGGAGTGGAATGGAGTGGAGTGGAATGGAGTGGAATGGAGTGGAGTGGAATGGAGTGGAGTGGAATGGAGTGGAGTGGAATGGAGTGGAGTGGAATGGAGTGGAGTGGAATGGAGTGGAGTGGAATGGAGTGGAGTGGAATGGAGTGGAGTGGAATGGAGTGGAGTGGAATGGAGTGGAGTGGAATGGAGTGGAGTGGAGTGGAGTGGAGTGGAATGGAGTGGAGTGGAATGGAGTGGAGTGGAATGGAGTGGAGTGGAGTGGAGTGGAGTGGAATGGAGTGGAGTGGAATGGAGTGGAGTGGAATAGAGTGGAGTGGAGTGGAGTGGAGTGGAGTGGAGTGGAGTGGAGTGGAGTGGAGTGGAGTGGAGTGGAGTGGAGTGGAGTGGAGTGGAGTGGAGTGGAGTGGAGTGGAACGGAATGGAACGGAATGGAACGGAATGGAACGGAATGGAACGGAATGGAACGGAATGGAACGGAATGGAACGGAATGGAACGGAATGGAACGGAATGGAACGGAATGGAACGGAATGGAACGGAATGGAACGGAATGGAACGGAATGGAATGGAATGGAATGGAATGGAAAGAAATGGAAAGGAATGGAAAGGAATGGAAAGGAATGGAAAGGAATGGAAAGGAATGGAAAGGAATGGAAAGGAATGGAAAGGAATGGAATGGAATGGAAAGGAATGGAATGGAATGGAATGGAATGGAATGGAACGGAATGGAATGGAACGGAATGGAATGGAATGGAATGGAATGGAATGGAATGGAATGGAATGGAATGGAATGGAATGGAATGGAATGGAATGGAATGGAATGGAATGGAATGGAATGGAATGGAATGGTATGGAATGGAATGGAATTGAATGGAATGGAATGGAATGGAATTGAATGGAATGGAATGGAATGGAATGGAATGGAATGGAATGGTATGGAATGGAATGGAATGGAATGGAATGGAATGGAATGGAATGGAATGGAATGGAATGGAGTGGAATGGAGTGGAGTAGAATGGAGTGGAGTGGAATGGAGTGGAGTGGAATGGAGTGGAGTGGAATGGAGTGGTGTGGAATGGAGTGGAGTGGAATGGAGTGGAGTGGAATGGAGTGGAGTGGAATGGAGTGGAGTGGAATGGAGTGGAGTGGAATGGAGTGGAGTGGAATGGAGTGGAGTGGAATGGAGTGGAATGGAGTGGAGTGGAATGGAGTGGAGTGGATTGGAGTGGAGTGGAATGGAGTGGAGTGGAATGGAGTGGAGTGGAATGGAGTGGAGTGGAGTGGAATGGAGTGGAGTGGAATGGAGTGGAGTGGAATGGAGTGGAGTGGAATGGAGTGGAGTGGAATGGAGTGGAGTGGAATGGAGTGGAGTGGAATGGAGTGGAGTGGAATGGAGTGGAGTGGAATGGAATGGAATGGAATGGAATGGAATGGAATGGAATGGAATGGAATGGTATGGAATGGAATGGAATTGAATGGAATGGAATTGAATGGAATGGAATTGAATGGAATGGAATGAAATGGAATGAAACGGAATGGAATGGAATGAAACGGAATGGAATGAAATGAAATGAAATGGAATGGAATGAAATGAAATGGAATGAAATGAAATGGAATGAAATGAAATGGAATGAAATGAAATGAAATGGAATGAAATGAAATGAAATGAAATGAAATGAAATGAAATGAAATGAAATGAAATGAAATGAAATGAAATGAAATGAAATGAAATGAAATGAAATGAAATGAAATGAAATGAAATGAAATGAAATGAAATGAAATGAAATGAAATGAAATGAAATGAAATGAATTGAAATGAAATGAAATGAAATGAAATGAAATGAAATGAAATGAAATGGAATGAAATGAAATGAAATGAAATGAAATGGAATGAAATGAAATGAAATGAAATGGAGTGGAATGGAATGGAATGGAATGGAATGGAATGGAATGGAATGGAAAGGAATGGAAAGGAATGGAAAGGAATGGAATGGAATGGAATGGAATGGAATGGAATGGAATGGAATGGAATGGAATGGAATGGAATGGAATGGAATGGAATGGAATGGAATGGAATGGAATGGAATGGAATGGAATGGAAAGGAATGGAAAGGAATGGAAAGGAATGGAAAGGAATGGAAAGGAATGGAAAGGAATGGAAAGGAATGGAAAGGAATGGAAAGGAATGGAAAGGAATGGAAAGGAATGGAAAGGAATGGAAAGGAATGGAAAGGAATGGAAAGGAATGGAAAGGAATGGAAAGGAATGGAAAGGAATGGAATGGAATGGAAAGGAATGGAATGGAATGGAATGGAATGGAATGGAATGGAATGGAATGGAATGGAATGGAATGGAATGGAATGGAATGGAATGGAATGGAATGGAATGGAATGGTATGGAATGGAATGGAATTGAATGGAATGGAATTGAATGGAATGGAATTGAATGGAATGGAATGGAATGGAATGGAATGGAATGGAATGGAATGGAATGGAATGGAATGGAATGGAATGGAATGGAATGGAATGGTATGGAATGGAATGGAATGGAATGGAATGGAATGGAGTGGAATGGAGTGGAGTGGAATGGAGTGGAGTGGAATGGAGTGGAGTGGAATGGAGTGGAGTGGAATGGAGTGGAGTGGAATGGAGTGGAGTGGAATGGAGTGGAATGGAGTGGAGTGGAATGGAGTGGAATGGAGTGGAGTGGAATGGAGTGGAGTGGAATGGAGTGGAGTGGAATGGAGTGGAGTGGAATGGAGTGGAGTGGAATGGAGTGGAGTGGAATGGAGTGGAGTGGAATGGAGTGGAGTGGAATGGAGTGGAGTGGAATGGAGTGGAGTGGAATGGAGTGGAGTGGAGTGGAGTGGAGTGGAATGGAGTGGAGTGGAATGGAGTGGAGTGGAATGGAGTGGAGTGGAGTGGAGTGGAGTGGAATGGAGTGGAGTGGAATGGAGTGGAGTGGAATAGAGTGGAGTGGAGTGGAGTGGAGTGGAGTGGAGTGGAGTGGAGTGGAGTGGAGTGGAGTGGAGTGGAGTGGAGTGGAGTGGAGTGGAGTGGAACGGAATGGAATGGAACGGAATGGAATGGAACGGAACGGAATGGAATGAAACGGAATGGAATGAAACGGAATGGAATGAAACGGAATGGAATGAAACGGAATGGAATGAAACGGAATGGAATGAATCGGAAAAGAATGAAACGGAATGGAATGAAACGGAATGGAATGAAACGAAATGGAATGAAACGAAATGGAATGAAACGAAATGGAATGAAACGAAATGGAATGGAATGAAATGGAATGAAACGGAATGGAATGGAATGAAACGGAATGGAATGAAATGAAATGAAATGGAATGAAATGAAATGAAATGGAATGAAATGAAATGGAATGAAATGAAATGAAATGGAATGAAATGAAATGGAATGAAATGAAATGAAATGAAATGAAATGAAATGAAATGTAATGAAATGAAATGAAATGAAATGAAATGAAATGAAATGAAATGAAATGAAATGAAATGAAATGAAATGAAATGAAATGAAATGAAATGAAATGAAATGAAATGAAATGAAATGAAATGAAATGAAATGAAATGAAATGAAATGAAATGAAATGAAATGAAATGAAATGAAATGAAATGAAATGAAATGAAATGAAATGAAATGAAATGAAATGAAATGAAATGAAATGAAATGAAATGAAATGAAATGAAATGAAATGAAATGAAATGAAATGAAATGAAATGAAATGAAATGAAATGAAATGAAATGAAATGAAATGAAATGAAATGAAATGGAATGAAATGAAATGAAATGAAATGAAATGGAATGAAATGAAATGAAATGAAATGAAATGGAATGGAATGGAATGGAATGGAATGGAATGGAATGGAATGAAATGAAATGGAATGAAATGAAATGGAATGAAATGAAATGGAATGAAATGAAATGAAATGGAATGAAATGAAATGAAATGAAATGAAATGAAATGAAATGAAATGAAATGAAATGAAATGAAATGAAATGAAATGAAATGAAATGAAATGAAATGAAATGAAATGAAATGAAATGAAATGAAATGAAATGAAATGAAATGAAATGAAATGAAATGAAATGAAATGAATTGAAATGAAATGAAATGAAATGAAATGAAATGAAATGAAATGGAATGAAATGAAATGAAATGAAATGGAATGAAATGAAATGAAATGAAATGGAGTGGAATGGAATGGAATGGAATGGAATGGAATGGAATGGAATGGAAAGGAATGGAAAGGAATGGAAAGGAATGGAATGGAATGGAATGGAATGGAATGGAATGGAATGGAATGGAATGGAATGGAATGGAATGGAATGGAATGGAATGGAATGGAATGGAAAGGAATGGAAAGGAATGGAAAGGAATGGAAAGGAATGGAAAGGAATGGAAAGGAATGGAAAGGAATGGAAAGGAATGGAAAGGAATGGAAAGGAATGGAAAGGAATGGAAAGGAATGGAAAGGAATGGAAAGGAATGGAAAGGAATGGAAAGGAATGGAAAGGAATGGAATGGAATGGAAAGGAATGGAATGGAATGGAATGGAATGGAATGGAATGGAATGGAATGGAATGGAATGGAATGGAATGGAATGGAATGGAATGGAATGGAATGGAATGGTATGGAATGGAATGGAATTGAATGGAATGGAATTGAATGGAATGGAATTGAATGGAATGGAATGGAATGGAATGGAATGGAATGGAATGGAATGGAATGGAATGGAATGGTATGGAATGGAATGGAATGGAATGGAATGGAATGGAGTGGAATGGAGTGGAGTGGAATGGAGTGGAGTGGAATGGAGTGGAGTGGAATGGAGTGGAGTGGAATGGAGTGGAGTGGAATGGAGTGGAGTGGAATGGAGTGGAATGGAGTGGAGTGGAATGGAGTGGAATGGAGTGGAGTGGAATGGAGTGGAGTGAAATGGAGTGGAGTGGAATGGAGTGGAGTGGAATGGAGTGGAGTGGAATGGAGTGGAGTGGAATGGAGTGGAGTGGAATGGAGTGGAGTGGAATGGAGTGGAGTGGAATGGAGTGGAGTGGAATGGAGTGGAGTGGAGTGGAGTGGAATGGAGTGGAGTGGAATGGAGTGGAGTGGAATGGAGTGGAGTGGAGTGGAGTGGAGTGGAATGGAGTGGAGTGGAATGGAGTGGAGTGGAATAGAGTGGAGTGGAGTGGAGTGGAGTGGAGTGGAGTGGAGTGGAGTGGAGTGGAGTGGAGTGGAGTGGAGTGGAGTGGAGTGGAGTGGAGTGGAGTGGAGTGGAGTGGAACGGAATGGAATGGAACGGAATGGAATGGAACGGAACGGAATGGAATGAAACGGAATGGAATGAAACGGAATGGAATGAAACGGAATGGAATGAAACGGAATGGAATGAATCGGAAAAGAATGAAACGGAATGGAATGAAACGGAATGGAATGAAACGAAATGGAATGAAACGAAATGGAATGAAACGAAATGGAATGAAACGAAATGGAATGGAATGAAATGGAATGAAACGGAATGGAATGGAATGAAACGGAATGGAATGAAATGAAATGAAATGGAATGAAATGAAATGAAATGGAATGAAATGAAATGGAATGAAATGAAATGAAATGGAATGAAATGAAATGAAATGGAATGAAATGAAATGGAATGAAATGAAATGGAATGAAATGAAATGAAATGAAATGAAATGAAATGAAATGTAATGAAATGAAATGAAATGAAATGAAATGAAATGAAATGAAATGAAATGAAATGAAATGAAATGAAATGAAATGAAATGAAATGAAATGAAATGAAATGAAATGAAATGAAATGAAATGAAATGAAATGAAATGAAATGAAATGAAATGAAATGAAATGAAATGAAATGAAATGAAATGAAATGAAATGAAATGAAATGAAATGAAATGAAATGAAATGAAATGAAATGAAATGAAATGAAATGAAATGAAATGAAATGAAATGAAATGAAATGAAATGAAATGAAATGAAATGAAATGAAATGAAATGAAATGAAATGAAATGAAATGAAATGAAATGAAATGAAATGAAATGAAATGAAATGAAATGGAATGAAATGAAATGAAATGAAATGAAATGGAATGAAATGAAATGAAATGAAATGAAATGGAATGGAATGGAATGGAATGGAATGGAATGGAATGGAATGGAATGGAATGGAATGGAAAGGAATGGAAAGGAATGGAAAGGAATGGAATGGAATGGAATGGAATGGAATGGAATGGAAAGGAATGGAAAGGAATGGAAAGGAATGGAAAGGAATGGAAAGGAATGGAAAGGAATGGAAAGGAATGGAAAGGAATGGAAAGGAATGGAAAGGAATGGAAAGGAATGGAAAGGAATGGAAAGGAATGGAAAGGAATGGAAAGGAATGGAATGGAATGGAAAGGAATGGAATGGAATGGAATGGAATGGAATGGAAAGGAATGGAATGGAATGGAATGGAATGGAATGGAATGGAATGGAATGGAATGGAATGGAATGGAATGGAATGGAATGGAATGGAATGGAATGGAATGGAATGGAATGGAATGGAATGGAATGGAATGGAATGGAATGGAATGGAATGGAATGGAATGGAATGGTATGGAATGGAATGGAATTGAATGGAATGGAATGGAATGGAATTGAATGGAATGGAATGGAATGGAATGGAATGGAATGGAATGGTATGGAATGGAATGGAATGGAATGGAATGGAATGGAATGGAATGGAATGGAATGGAATGGAATGGAATGGAGTGGAATGGAGTGGAGTGGAATGGAGTGGAGTGGAATGGAGTGGAGTGGAATGGAGTGGAGTGGAATGGAGTGGTGTGGAATGGAGTGGAGTGGAATGGAGTGGAGTGGAATGGAGTGGAGTGGAATGGAGTGGAGTGGAATGGAGTGGAGTGGAATGGAGTGGAGTGGAATGGAGTGGAGTGGAATGGAGTGGAATGGAGTGGAGTGGAATGGAGTGGAGTGGATTGGAGTGGAGTGGAATGGAGTGGAGTGGAATGGAGTGGAGTGGAATGGAGTGGAGTGGAGTGGAATGCAGTGGAGTGGAATGGAGTGGAGTGGAATGGAGTGGAGTGGAATGGAGTGGAGTGGAATGGAGTGGAGTGGAATGGAGTGGAGTGGAATGGAGTGGAGTGGAACGGAGTGGAGTGGAGTGGAGTGGAGTGGAGTGGAGTGGAGTGGAGTGGAGTGGAGTGGAGTGGAGTGGAGTGGAGTGGAGTGGAGTGGAGTGGAACGGAATGGAATGGAACGGAATGGAATGGAACGGAATGGAATGGAACGGATTGGAATGAAACGGAATGGAATGAAACGGAATGGAATGAAACGGAATGGAATGAAACGGAATGGAATGAAACGGAATGGAATGAATCGGAATGGAATGAAACGGAATGGAATGAAACGGAATGGAATGAAACGGAATGGAATGAAACGAAATGGAATGAAACGAAATGGAATGAAACGAAATGGAATGAAACGAAATGGAATGGAATGAAATGGAATGAAACGGAATGGAATGGAATGAAACGGAATGGAATGAAATGAAATGAAATGGAATGGAATGAAATGAAATGGAATGAAATGAAATGGAATGAAATGAAATGGAATGAAATGAAATGAAATGGAATGAAATGAAATGAAATGAAATGAAATGAAATGAAATGAAATGAAATGAAATGAAATGAAATGAAATGAAATGAAATGAAATGAAATGAAATGAAATGAAATGAAATGAAATGAAATGAAATGAAATGAAATGAAATGAAATGAAATGAAATGAAATGAAATGAAATGAAATGAAATGAAATGAAATGAAATGAAATGAAATGAAATGAATTGAAATGAAATGAAATGAAATGAAATGAAATGAAATGAAATGAAATGGAATGAAATGAAATGAAATGAAATGAAATGGAATGAAATGAAATGAAATGAAATGGAGTGGAATGGAATGGAATGGAATGGAATGGAATGGAATGGAATGGAAAGGAATGGAAAGGAATGGAAAGGAATGGAATGGAATGGAATGGAATGGAATGGAATGGAATGGAATGGAATGGAATGGAATGGAATGGAATGGAATGGAATGGAATGGAATGGAAAGGAATGGAAAGGAATGGAAAGGAATGGAAAGGAATGGAAAGGAATGGAAAGGAATGGAAAGGAATGGAAAGGAATGGAAAGGAATGGAAAGGAATGGAAAGGAATGGAAAGGAATGGAAAGGAATGGAAAGGAATGGAAAGGAATGGAAAGGAATGGAAAGGAATGGAATGGAATGGAAAGGAATGGAATGGAATGGAATGGAATGGAATGGAATGGAATGGAATGGAATGGAATGGAATGGAATGGAATGGAATGGAATGGAATGGAATGGAATGGAATGGTATGGAATGGAATGGAATTGAATGGAATGGAATTGAATGGAATGGAATTGAATGGAATGGAATGGAATGGAATGGAATGGAATGGAATGGAATGGTATGGAATGGAATGGAATGGAATGGAATGGAATGGAGTGGAATGGAGTGGAGTGGAATGGAGTGGAGTGGAATGGAGTGGAGTGGAATGGAGTGGAGTGGAATGGAGTGGAGTGGAATGGAGTGGAGTGGAATGGAGTGGAATGGAGTGGAGTGGAATGGAGTGGAATGGAGTGGAGTGGAATGGAGTGGAGTGGAATGGAGTGGAGTGGAATGGAGTGGAGTGGAATGGAGTGGAGTGGAATGGAGTGGAGTGGAATGGAGTGGAGTGGAATGGAGTGGAGTGGAATGGAGTGGAGTGGAATGGAGTGGAGTGGAATGGAGTGGAGTGGAGTGGAGTGGAGTGGAATGGAGTGGAGTGGAATGGAGTGGAGTGGAATGGAGTGGAGTGGAGTGGAGTGGAGTGGAATGGAGTGGAGTGGAATGGAGTGGAGTGGAATAGAGTGGAGTGGAGTGGAGTGGAGTGGAGTGGAGTGGAGTGGAGTGGAGTGGAGTGGAGTGGAGTGGAGTGGAGTGGAGTGGAGTGGAGTGGAGTGGAGTGGAGTGGAACGGAATGGAATGGAACGGAATGGAATGGAACGGAACGGAATGGAATGAAACGGAATGGAATGAAACGGAATGGAATGAAACGGAATGGAATGAAACGGAATGGAATGAATCGGAAAAGAATGAAACGGAATGGAATGAAACGGAATGGAATGAAACGAAATGGAATGAAACGAAATGGAATGAAACGAAATGGAATGAAACGAAATGGAATGGAATGAAATGGAATGAAACGGAATGGAATGGAATGAAACGGAATGGAATGAAATGAAATGAAATGGAATGAAATGAAATGAAATGGAATGAAATGAAATGGAATGAAATGAAATGAAATGGAATGAAATGAAATGGAATGAAATGAAATGAAATGAAATGAAATGAAATGAAATGTAATGAAATGAAATGAAATGAAATGAAATGAAATGAAATGAAATGAAATGAAATGAAATGAAATGAAATGAAATGAAATGAAATGAAATGAAATGAAATGAAATGAAATGAAATGAAATGAAATGAAATGAAATGAAATGAAATGAAATGAAATGAAATGAAATGAAATGAAATGAAATGAAATGAAATGAAATGAAATGAAATGAAATGAAATGAAATGAAATGAAATGAAATGAAATGAAATGAAATGAAATGAAATGAAATGAAATGAAATGAAATGAAATGAAATGAAATGAAATGAAATGAAATGAAATGAAATGGAATGAAATGAAATGAAATGAAATGAAATGGAATGAAATGAAATGAAATGAAATGAAATGGAATGGAATGGAATGGAATGGAATGGAATGGAATGGAATGGAATGGAATGGAATGGAATGGAAAGGAATGGAAAGGAATGGAAAGGAATGGAATGGAATGGAATGGAATGGAATGGAATGGAAAGGAATGGAAAGGAATGGAAAGGAATGGAAAGGAATGGAAAGGAATGGAAAGGAATGGAAAGGAATGGAAAGGAATGGAAAGGAATGGAAAGGAATGGAAAGGAATGGAAAGGAATGGAAAGGAATGGAAAGGAATGGAAAGGAATGGAAAGGAATGGAATGGAATGGAAAGGAATGGAATGGAATGGAATGGAATGGAATGGAAAGGAATGGAATGGAATGGAATGGAATGGAATGGAATGGAATGGAATGGAATTGAATGGAATGGAATGGAATGGAATGGAATGGAATGGAATGGAATGGTATGGAATGGAATGGAATTGAATGGAATGGAATGGAATGGAATTGAATGGAATGGAATGGAATGGAATGGAATGGAATGGAATGGAATGGAATGGAATGGAATGGTATGGAATGGAATGGAATTGAATGGAATGGAATGGAATGGAATGGAGTGGAATGGAGTGGAGTGGAATGGAGTGGAGTGGAATGGAGTGGAGTGGAATGGAGTGGAGTGGAATGGAGTGGAGTGGAATGGAGTGTAGTTGAATGGAGTGGAGTGGAGTGGAATGGAGTGGAGTGGAATGGAGTGGAGTGGAATGGAGTGGAGTGGAATGGAGTGGAGTGGAGTGGAATGGAGTGGAATGGAGTGGAGTGGAGTGGAGTGGAGTGGAGTGGAGTGGAGTGGAGTGGAGTGGAATGGAGTGGAGTGGAATGGAGTGGATTGGAATGGAGTGGAGTGGAATGGAGTGGAGTGGAATGGAGTGGAGTGGAATGGAGTGGAGTGGAATGGAGTGGAGTGGAGTGGAGTGGAATGGAGTGGAGTGGAATGGAGTGGAGTGGAATGAAGTGGAGTGGAGTGGAGTGGAGTGGAGTGGAGTGGAGTGGAGTGGAGTGGAGTGGAGTGGAGTGGAGTGGAGTGGAGTGGAGTGGAATGGAATGGAATGGTATGGAATGGAATGGAATTGAATGGAATGGAATGGAATGGAATGGAATGGAATGGAATGGAATGGAGTGGAGTGGAATGGAGTGGAGTGGAATGGAGTGGAGTGGAATGGAGTGGAGTGGAATGGAGTGGAGTGGAATGGAGTGGAGTGGAATGGAGTGGAGTGGAATGGAGTGGAGTGGAATGGAGTGGAGTGGAATGGAGTGGAGTGGAATGGAGTGGAGTGGAATGGAGTGGAGTGGAATGGAGTGGAGTGGAATGGAGTGGAGTGGAGTGGAGTGGAGTGGAATGGAATGGAATGGAATGGAATGGAATGGAATGGAATGGAATGGTATGGAATGGAATGGAATGGAATGAAACGGAATGGAATGAAACGGAATGGAATGAAACGGAATGGAATGAAACGGAATGGAATGAAACGGAATGAAATGAAACGGAATGGAATGAAACGGAATGGAATGAAACGGAATGGAATGAAACGAAATGGAATGAAACGAAATGGAATGAAACGAAATGGAATGAAACGGAATGGAATGAAACGGAATGGAATGGAATGAAATGAAATGAAATGAAATGAAATGAAATGGAATGAAATGAAATGAAATGGAATGAAATGAAATGAAATGGAATGAAATGAAATGAAATGAAATGAAATGAAATGAAATGAAATGAAATGAAATGAAATGAAATGAAATGAAATGAAATGAAATGAAATGAAATGAAATGAAATGAAATGAAATGAAATGAAGTGAAGTGAAGTGAAGTGAAGTGAAGTGAAGTCAAGTGAAGTGAAGTGAAGTGAAGTGAAGTGAAGTGAAGTGAAGTGAAGTGAAGTGAAGTGAAGTGAAGTGAAGTGAAGTGAAGTGAAGTGAAGTGAAGTGAAGTGAAGTGAAGTGAAGTGAAGTGAAGTGAAGTGAAGTGAAGTGAAGTGAAGTGAAGTGAAGTGAAGTGAAGTGAAGTGAAGTGAAGTGAAGTGAAGTGAAGTGAAGTGAAGTGAAGTGAAGTGAAGTGAAGTGAAGTGAAGTGAAGTGAAGTGAAGTGAAGTGAAGTGAAGTGAAGTGAAGTGAAGTGAAGTGAAGTGAAGTGAAGTGAAGTGAAGTGAAGTGAAGTGAAGTGAAGTGAAGTGAAGTGAAGTGAAGTGAAGTGAAGTGAAGTGAAGTGAAGTGAAGTGAAGTGAAGTGAAGTGAAGTGAAGTGAAGTGAAGTGAAATGAAATGAAATGAAATGAAATGAAATGAAATGAAATGAAATGAAATGAAATGAAATGAAATGAAATGAAATGAAATGAAATGAAATGGAATGGAATGGAATGGAATGGAATGAAATGAAATGAAATGAAATGAAATGAAATGGAATGGAATGAAATGGAATGGAATGGAATGGAATGGAATGGAATGGAATGGAATGGAATGGAATGGAAAGGAATGGAAAGGAATGGAAAGGAATGGAATGGAATGGAATGGAATGGAATGGAAAGGAATGGAAAGGAATGGAAAGGAATGGAAAGGAATGGAAAGGAATGGAAAGGAATGGAAAGGAATGGAAAGGAATGGAAAGGAATGGAAACGAATGGAAAGGAATGGAAAGGAATGGAAAGGAATGGAATGGAATGGAATGGAATGGAATGGAATGGAATTGAATGGAATGGAATGGAATGGAATGGAATGGAATGGAATGGAATGGAATGGTATGGAATGGAATGGAATGGAATGGAATGGAATGGAGTGGAATGGAGTGGAGTGGAATGGAGTGGAGTGGAATGGAGTGGAGTGGAATGGAGTGGAGTGGAATGGAGTGGAGTGGAATGGAGTGGAGTGGAATGGAGTGGAGTGGAATGGAGTGGAGTGGAGTGGAATGGAGTGGAGTGGAATGGAGTGGAGTGGAATGGAGTGGAGTGGAATGGAGTGGAGTGGAATGGAGTGGAGTGGAATGGAATGGAATGGAATGGAATGGAATGGAATGGAATGGTATGGAATGGAATGGAATGGAATGGAATGGAATGGAATGGAATGGAATGGTATGGAATGGAATGGTATGGAATGGAATGGAATTGAATGGAATGGAATGGAATGGAATGGAATGGAATGGAGTGGAGTGGAATGGAGTGGAGTGGAATGGAGTGGAGTGGAATGGAGTGGAGTGGAATGGAGTGGAGTGGAATGGAGTGGAGTGGAGTGGAATGGAATGGAGTGGAGTGGAATGGAGTGGAGTGGAATGGAGTGGAGTGGAATGGAGTGGAGTGGAATGGAGTGGAGTGGAATGGAGTGGAGTGGAATGGAGTGGAGTGGAATGGAGTGGAGTGGAATGGAGTGGAGTGGAGTGGAGTGGAGTGGAGTGGAATGGAGTGGAGTGGAATGGAGTGGAGTGGAGTGGAATGGAGTGGAGTGGAGTGGAGTGGAGTGGAGTGGAGTGGAGTGGAGTGGAGTGGAGTGGAGTGGAATGGAGTGGAGTGGAATGGAGTGGAGTGGAATGGAGTGGAATGGAGTGGAGTGGAATGGAGTGGAGTGGAATGGAGTGGAGTGGAATGGAGTGGAGTGGAATGGAGTGGAGTGGAATGGAGTGGAGTGGAATGGAGTGGAGTGGAGTGGAATGGAGTGGAATGGAGTGGAGTGGAATGGAGTGGAGTGGAATGGAGTGGAGTGGAATGGAGTGGAGTGGAATGGAGTGGAGTGGAATGGAGTGGAGTGGAATGGAGTGGAGTGGAGTGGAATGGAATGGAATGGAGTGGAGTGGAATGGAGTGGAGTGGAATGGAGTGGAGTGGAATGGAATGGAATGGAGTGGAGTGGAATGGAGTGGAGTGGAATGGAGTGGAGTGGAATGGAGTGGAGTGGAATGGAGTGGAGTGGAATGGAGTGGAGTGGAATGGAGTGGAGTGGTGTGGAGTGGAGTGGAATGGAGTGGAGTGGAATGGAGTGGAGTGGAGTGGAGTGGAGTGGAGTGGAATGGAGTGGAGTGGAATGGAGTGGAGTGGAATGGAGTGGAGTGGAATGGAGTGGAGTGGAATGGAGTGGAATGGAGTGGAGTGGAATGGAGTGGAGTGGAGTGGAGTGGAGTGGAGTGGAATGGAGTGGAGTGGAATGGAGTGGAGTGGAATGGAGTGGAGTGGAATGGAGTGGAGTGGAATGGAGTGGAGTGGAATGGAGTGGAGTGGAATGGAGTGGAGTGGAATGGAGTGGAGTGGAATGGAGTGGAATGGAGTGCAGTGGAATGGAGTGGAGTGGAATGGAGTGGAGTGGAATGGAGTGGAGTGGAATGGTGTGGAGTGGAATGGAGTGGAGTGGAATGGAGTGGAGTGGAATGGAGTGGAGTGGAATGGAGTGGAGTGGAATGGAGTGGAGTGGAATGGAGTGGAGTGGAATGGAGTGGAATGGAGTGGAGTGGAATGGAGTGGAGTGGAATGGAGTGGAGTGGAATGGAGTGGAGTGGAATGGAGTGGAGTGGAATGGAGTGGAGTGGAATGGAGTGGAGTGGAATGGAGTGGAGTGGAATGGAGTGGAGTGGAGTGGAGTGGAGTGGAGTGGAGTGGAGTGGAGTGGAATGGAGTGGAATGGAGTGGAGTGGAATGGAGTGGAGTGGAATGGAGTGGAGTGGAATGGAGTGGAGTGGAATGGAGTGGAGTGGAATGGAGTGGAGTGGAATGGAGTGGAGTGGAGTGGAGTGGAGTGGAGTGGAGTGGAGTGGAGTGGAGTGGAGTGGAGTGGAATGGAGTGGAGTGGAATGGAGTGGAGTGGAATGGAGTGGAGTGGAATGGAATGGAGTGGAGTGGAATGGAGTGGAGTGGAATGGAGTGGAGTGGAATGGAGTGGAGTGGAATGGAGTGGAGTGGAGTGGAGTGGAGTGGAATGGAGTGGAGTGGAATGGAGTGGAGTGGAACGGAGTGGAGTGGAGTGGAATGGAGTGGAGTGGAATGGAGTGGAGTGGAATGGAGTGGAGTGGAGTGGAGTGGAGTGGAGTGGAGTGGAGTGAAGTGGAGTGAAGTGAAGTGAAGTGAAGTGAAGTGAAGTGAAGTGAAGTGAAGTGAAGTGAAATGAAATGAAATGTAATGAAATGAAATGAATTCTATGATTCTCGCCTCCTATTCTAAAGACGACACTACATAATAAGTCGCTGTATTTCAAACTGAATACAGTATCATTTTTATTTAATCTTAAGTCATGTGTAAGCTATGTGTATCCGCGGCTGTATCAAAGTGCAGAAGATGTGAGGACAAACTTTAAAACTTTTGTTACTGTGTTGTAACAGAGCGACGCTGCCTGCGAAACATTACATACGCGTCGTGCTGCTAAAATAATATGTGATAGCGAATACTACGACGAGGATTATCTTGTAGATTGCGAACTGGTAGCATCTGTCATCAATGATATTTTAGCGGATGCTCGTAGGAAAAAAATGTTTAATTATATTCCATTTCTGTTTATATTTTTATATTCGTTTAATTGTAATTAAATTTCTTAAACATATTATTTCTCTATTTACTTATCCGTCTTCCTCCTTCTCACCTCACCAATTTCTGCTGACACCACATAATTGTTTTTATGATTCGTGCGTTCGTTACGCCACCAAATGATGTAATCTTGCACGGCGGTCCCATCACGGGGGATTCAAATTACACGTGATCGCGCGATACGCTGCGATGTTAAGATTGAAAAACATTTTTAAAAATTGTTAGCTTTAGAGTGTGTGTTTGCTACATATTGGTTCGGTAGATCGGTGAGGGAGGGGATTAAAATTATTATTTCTCTGCGTTGGGAAAAAAATGTCTGTTGATATGGAAAAGATTTTTTCTGCTGATGCCGCATAATTTTAAGATTCGACGATTCTACATGTATTGTATTTTGTTCTTCACGCTGCCAAATGGCGTCATCTAGCGCGGCTGCTCCAGAAGAGTCAGATTTCGCGAAATCTCGCGATACGCCGCGACGTTAAATCGGAACGCTTGGAAATACTGTTCGCTTTAAAATCTTTAGAATGCTTGCTACATATCTGTTTGAAATAATATTTCTACATAATGGTTCGGTGAATCGTTGATTAAAAAATTATTATTTCTCTGCGCTGGGGAAAAAAATTGTTGCTGCATATGGGTTTGCTAGATCGGTGCGGGGGTGGGTCAAGGTTGTCCCCTCCCTCGGAAAAAATTTCCGGTGGTGGATCGGGGTCTGAAAAAGTTTTCGGAGGTTTCGCCACCTAATTCTAAGATTCGGCGTTTATTTCGTTCGAGCGTTCTTCGCGCCGTGAAAATGACATCATCGCATGCAAGTGTTTCAGAGGAGTCAAATTACGCGTAATCGCGCGATACGCCGCGACGTTAAATCGGAACGCTTCGAAATACTGTTAGCTTTAGAATGCTTGCTACATAATGGTTCGGAAAAATATGTCTGTTTGCTACATAACAGTTTGCTATATCGGTGATTAAAAAATTATTATTATTTCTCTGTGTTGGGGAAAACTTTCCATCACATATTGGTATGGAAAAAAGTTTCTGCTGACGCCGCATAATTCTTTCTATGATTCGCGCTGCCAAATGTCGCCATCCTACACGACTGCTCCAGGAGATTCAAATTACACACGATATGCCGCGACGTTAAATCGGAACGCTTCGAAATACTGTTAGCTTTAGAATAAAATGTGTTTGTATCACTATGTAGCGCTGTCTCTTTCCCTCTCCCAGATTTTAGCTTTAAAGTAATGTGCTATCTCTTTCCCACCCTCCGAAGACGCGGTGTGTAAAAAAACGCCGATCTTTCTCAAGATCGTCCGAAATAATTCCCAATAAAAATAAATTATTAAAACAATTTCAGCTACATAATGGTTTGGAAAAATATTTGGGGGTGGGCCAAGGTCATTCTCTCGCTCGGAAAAAATTTCCGGTGGTGGATCGGGGTTTGAAAAAGTTTTTCGGGGGTCATTCACTCCCTCCGGTTAGGTCTAAAAAAGTTTTCGGCGGTGGGCCCGGTCTCCGCGGCGGCTCGGCCTGAAGTGATCCCCTCCATTATCGCAGCTTCCCCCACTCCGCGGCTCGTGCGCGTGCAACCGGTCTTCCTCTCCCCGCAGGCCCCGCGCCCATGTTTCCCCCCGCCGCGCTCCCCCGCGCGCCCTCACTTCCCCCCGCCCCCGCGCTCCCCTCAGAGGACCTGGGTTGGAATCCCCATTGCTATACTACTTAACACCTTCTTGACCACATACAGCCCTTTGAACTTCGGAATAAGTTTCTTATTTGCTCCAGCCGTGGTATCGATGTTGCGGATCATCACATAGTCCCCCTCTATATACACTTGCGCTACTTTCCGTTTACTATTAAAATTACGCACGTTTTCCTCCTGGACTTTAACTATCGCTTCCGACGCCTGTTCTCGAACTGCGCAGAGGTCGCGATCACTCTCCAACAAACTCTGCAACACGTCCCGGATTCGATCGTTCGACTCTCCTCGTTGGTCGATCCCGAACAATAGTTTACACGGCGTGTCGCCTATCGAACGACAAACCGTGTTATTGGCCGCGTATTGGACCGAGCTCAAAACGCGATCCCACTTGTTTGGCTCCTCCGCCAATTTCGACAGCATCGGTAAAATAATTCTATTATATCGCTCAACCTGCCCATTCGCACGCGGTGTGCCGACCGCAATCAGCACGTGCGCAACAGACAGTTCTTCAAGAAATGAGGTGAATTTAATGGATGTAAAACAAGTGCCTCGGTCGCTCACTAAGCGTTTGGGCCTGCTATACGCTCAGAAATAGTCGGTCAAATGTCCTAATGTCTCTTCCGTGGTCGTAGACTTACAAGGGCACAATCGTGCGAACTTTGTAAAGCCGTCGACAATAGATAAGATATGTTTGTACCCCCGGCCAGTCTTCACAAGTGAACCCAGATGATCGATGTGAAGCGTCTGGAACGGTAAATCCCCCTTTGGTAAGCAATGCAAATATCCCTCGCGTCTACCGCTAACCAGTGAAAACTCAACACACTTGAGACATTTGGCGATATATTTTTTCAGCTTCTCATGCAATCTCGGGAACCAATAAACCTGCATTATGCTGTCGACAGCCTTACGAGAGCCAACGTGGCCAAGATCGTCATGACACGTTCGAATAACATTGGACTCTAAACACTCGGGAACATAAAAGAGCAATTTATCGTTCCATTTTCGATAGACCAAACCGTCGCGCAACTCAAAATGTTTATCCTCCCGAGTCTCCAACTCTCCGCGTATCTTTCGAATGACCTCATCCTTATCCCGTTTCAAACACAGGGCTCGCTCGAATGAATTACCCTCCAATACCAGTATCACGTAACACCGACTGAGTGCGTCAACATGCGACATTTTTGTACCGGGGCGATGCTCAATTTGATAATCGTAGGACTGTAAAAAAGTGCCCAACGTGATATCCGCGGATTGACATTTTGTTTATTCAGCGTGAGCCTAAAGCTATCGCAATCAGTAAGGATCTTAAATGGAATTCCAGCCAGGTATACATGAAACCTTTGTATTGCATAAACCGCTGCTAGACATTCCAATTCGAAACTGTGATACTTCGCCTCGGCGGCACTAGTTCGTTTGCTGAAAAAAACACGGGTTTGAGGACTTTATCCGGCTGCCTCTGTAACAAGATGGCTCCAAAGCCACTCGAGCTTGCGTCACAATGTAATTCAGTCTCTAATTTGGGTGAGTACAAGGCCAAAATCGGCCGCGACGCGAGACAATGTTTCAATGCCTCGAAAGCACCTAGTTTGTCACCTCCAAACCGAAATTCAACGTTCTTCCTGATAGGGTCATACAACGGTTTCGCAATAAGGGAGAAGTCCTTAACGAATTTTCGGAAGTAACTCGCCAATCCGACAAAGCGATGTACATCCCTTGCGTTACGAGGAATTGGGTAGTTCAGAACAGCGTCGGTGTTTTCCCGACTAGGCCGGATGCCTTCTTGGCTGACCACATAGCCCAAGTAAGTGATTTCTTTATACAAAAATGAACATTTGTCCAAGCGAAACGACAAATTATTCCGTGCCGCAAGACTAAATACATCCCGCAAAATCTCGAGATGTTCACGAACATCCCGAGTGGTCACGAGGATGTCATCCAGGTATAACAGAATTTTATCCTGCTGGATTAGTTCGGCAAATATACCACTTACAAACCGCTGGAAAACCCGTGGCGCGTTAGTCAACCCGAATGGCATTCGCAGATACTCAAACTGTCCAAGAGGGGTCACAAAAGATGTGAACTTTATGGACGATTCGGCCATTTTCACGTGATAAAATCCATTTGTTAAGTCGAGGCAACTAAAATAACACTTATCGCGCAACCGATCTAAATGGTCATCGATCAGGGGTGTCGGGAAGTTATCTCTAATTGTAATCTCATTAACCTTTCGGTAATCTATGCATAACCGCACTTCTCCGTTCTTTTTCGGTACGAGAACAATGGGACTAGCGTACGAGGAATCACTAGGCCGGATGACACCATCCTTTAATAGTTTGTCCAAAACGACTCTGAACCTTTCCTTATCAAAATAAGACAGTCGTCGCGGACGAAAGCTAATGGGCTGGTTGTGTTTCAAAACAATCACCATCTCGATTTCGCTCGGATCTGGGTCAGCAATCGCGTGGTTAATATAAGTGGTTTCAAAAATACTTTTAAGATCTTCACCTACATCGTGGTCAATTTGCGGGTCTATATTCAAGTCCTGGGACACCCTTTCGCCAACGATATCGCAAGCAATGTGTAATATTTCATTGACACCACCGACTTGTTCCTTCTCACCACCCATCCCTCGCGAAATGGTAACTTCCCCGCTTAACGAAACGTTAATACCGGGATAAGACATAAAGTCCCTACCTAGTATCGCAGCAAAGACCATTGTCTCGGTCGGCACAACATGAAACCTCAGACTCAACGGTATTTCATTAACGCTACAATCATTCTCGAACAAGCTTAATACATTTAATTTCGACCCATTTATGCCATGATACGGAGTCATACTCGACGGAACAGGTTGGCGCGCGTGATACGGAACAAAGTCATCCTTAATCAAGCTAATGGAAGAGCCCGAATCGATCATCGCGACCACGTTAAAAGTGCAAGGGTTACCACTGCTGTCCTTAACGGTGTAACTCAGGGTTGCTGTATACGGCTCACCACCAGCGATGGACTGGACGACGTTCGTTGTTGCTGCAGGGGTCGGCGGTTGCTCCTTCGGCTGCTCCTTTGGACAAGTTGCAACTCTATGATCCTTGCTGCCACACCGGTAGCACGCCCCCTTGTCGCGAGCCTGCGGCCGCTGGCACGCCGTCGATACGTGGCCCGTTTCGCCACAATTGAAGCACCGCGGCGGGCCCCGCCGCGACGCCGTCGCTTCCCCCTTCAAACGCTTCGGAAGATCCACCTTGTCGTCCTTCCGACGTGTAGGCTCCTTCGTGTCCTCGTCCAACGTCATCATCTCGAACGCTTCCAACAAGTCCTCCTGCGTCTTGAACCTATGCATTCGCGCCTGATCACGCAGACGCGAATCCGGAACTCCGTCGATCACGTAGTGGACCATCTCAGCTTCCGGGACTGGGACTCGATTCGCCAGTATCACCTTGTCGTGTAGATACTGTGCGAAGGTCTCGCTAGGTTTCCACACTCTGGCCTCAAACTTTTTCCGCAGTACCATTTCGTTTGGTCGCTGATTGAACATGCGGTTCATCTTTGCTAAAAGATCGTCCACCGTCATCCGCATGTACGCCGGCCCAGAGTGGAACCAGGCATAAGCCGTGTCCTTCAGCTTCATGCTCAATAATATCTTTACAGAGTTTTCGTCCAACTCGAACGTAGCACGAAGAAACAGTAATTGCTCCCTCCAGTTTTCAAAAGTGTCAGCTTCACCGGTAAAGGCAGGTAGCATTTCGCTGACCTCCCGAATTCGAGGGGTCGACCGCTGGGGCACCGGATTATTTTGCTCAGCTCTTGTTAGATTCAGCTCCCTCTGCAATACATCTCTCTCCCGTCGGAGGAGATCGAGCTCTCTTCGGACGTATTCAGGAATCGTTTCACGCGCTTCCACATGCCTGGTCCTTTCTTCCGGAGGACGCTCGCCATGTTCGAAACGCGTATCCACACCACTCTCCCACGTCGAGCCAGATGCATCATCCTGGTGCGTTTCCAGTCCTTTAGGATCCTCTTCGTGGTGCACGAACCACGAATCAACGTCCGTGGCCGACAGTCGCGTAAGCAGCTCGGCCTTCGTGCCGGTCGTCGGGAGGTTCAATTTTTTTAGAAACTCCTTCAACTGGGCAACGGTGCACGACGAAAGTTTATCCATTATGACGAGATTATAGGCACGCTAAACCAAAGTCAATGTCCGGCACTCAGCCACAGGCAGACAAGCATACGCGAAAACACAAACGCGCACAGCTGCCTTCAAATACACTAACAATAAGTCACACAATTACCACTCAATGTCTCGGTGTGCACAAAGCTCCACGAGGTGGTTTGGACAAATTGTTCTCGGTTTCGGTGTGCACACAGCTCCTCGAAACGAGATCACAAAATAACAACTGTCTTGGACACTTGTTCCCTGTTTCGGTATGCACACAGCTCCGCGAAACGAGATCACCAACTAACAATTGTTAATACAGGGCGGAACAACTTTTAACGCCACTATCCACGAGTCACGACGACGTCCTTCCAGTATGAATTATCACAACTTCGGAACACGAACAGCAATCGAGAAGAACCGGTCGCGAAAATTCAGATCCCACTTCTGATGAATACTGTGGGAGATAGGAATTGAGAAACGGCAAAGCCGAATGAGAAACCCACAGTGTCTGTATAATTCCCTATATTTCGGAGATGTTGCTCGACTATACTTCGTCGCCGGACTGACTCTCTATCTCTCGACGGCGAGTCACTCGCTAAGGACCGCGCGTCCTTATCTAAACAAATGCTGTCATCAAGACGGCGACGCATATCGCGGAGGGCCCGAGGTGTCTATGACTCGATGCACGACTTGACGCCGTAGGGATCAGAACCCAGATACATATTCCCACACTTAGTTACCTAGTTACTTAGTTATCTAGTTACTTAGTTACTTAGTTACTTAGTTACTTAGTTACTTAGTTACTTAGTTACTTAGTTACTTAGTTACTTAGTTACTTAGTTACTTAGTTACTTAGTTACTTAGTTACTTAGTTACTTAGTTACTTAGTTACTTAGTTACTTAGTTACTTAGTTACTTTGTTACTACGTTACTCAGTTACATAGTTTGTAATCGCGTTTGGTTGCGGCACGATTATCGGTGGGACGGAGAAGGAAAGTATGCCGACTCAGTCGGTAAGGCTAGGTTCGGCGAATGAGTACGAAGGTGTTTTCTTTAACAATAACAGTGTTTATTGTGCTGTAATTATGTTTACACTGGTTTCCGGTCGCGGCGGAAGAGCTACGGTATTGAGCTACGGTATTGCGGCGCGTCGGCTTCGCGGCGGCGGCGACTTGGCGGCGAGACGGTCAGGAGTTAGGATGCGGAGTTTGTTGAACGTTCTACTCGGAACGGCCTTAAGGGGTGCGTTCGTACGAGAGTCGTATAATAGAGGTTCGGAGTGCAATAGGGTTCCGGCCTAATGGGCGCGGAGGTACCTCTCTGACGTAGGCGGGACGCAAGATAAATCTCGGTCTATTTCGGACAGCGGCTGGTAATGGCACAGTGGTGGCGATGGCCGATCACTGACACGCCTCAGGTATTCAAAAATCGAGCGTCTTGCTGGTTTGCGTGAAGCGGTATAGCGACATGCACAAGAGCTCCTGATTCCGCTCGCCGCGGCTCTTATATCTGGAGCCCGTACGGTTTCGCGAGCGAGAACCGGCGCGAGGCCGCGGCCGCCTAGCGGGCGCGGCGCGAACTACGTTCCCTTGTCTCGGCGCCGGGCGCTCGCGCGGCGCGTGACGTGACTTCGTCATACCCCCTCCTTACTTCCGGGGGGGGGGGTAAAGCGTTTTACATCGGCTCCTGGCCGTCAGGTACATTGGTCCTTATCACTAACTTAACCTAGGGGGTTGCAACCCAACGCACTTAACCTACCCACCACCAATTCTTAAACCTAACTTAAATCTACGCGGGCGGAGTCTATTCCGCTGGGGCAGTCGGCCGCCGGCTTCGGATCTCGATCCCGAGATCGCCGTTGCGGAACCGACTGCCCAGAACGACGGCGGTCGAGGTCAGGACGGTGTATACCCTCCTGGGTCGCATGGCGGCGGGGTGGAAAATGATCATGCCGGGGCGTTCCGTGGCCCACGTCCATGGGCGTTGTGCTGCGGCTGGTGTAGCCGCTGGGGGGCCTTGCAGGCCTGGCGGTGCCAGCGGCTGTGGGGCTGGCGGCGCTACCGGCGGTGGCGTAGCCGCTGGGGGGCCCTGCAGGCCTGGCAGTGCCAGCGGCTGTGGGGCTGGCGGCTCTACCGGCGGTGGCGTAGCCGCTGGGGGGCCCTGCAGGCCTGGCAGACCCAGCGGCGGGGCGTCGGCGGCTGGCGTTGTGCGCCGTCTGTCCGCGGCCGTCAGCTTCCGTTTCCGGTTCACCGGTGGCGTCCGGACCCGTGACGTGCGGGCGGTCCTGGGGGTGGATTGTTCCCGCAAGGCTGGCCGCCCGGCCGTTGCCTCGACCGTGGTTATCGTCGTGGGCAGGTGGCTGGTCAGTTGCCGGAGGTCCAACGGCTGCAGGCCGGTGTGGGCCGTCCGGCGTCGGCGGGTCGTGGCCCCCTGCTGTTCTTCCTGGGACCGCGCGTTAGCGGTCTCCACCATTAGGACCTCCTGGACCCGTCCGGTGGTCGGCCGTCTCGGGGGCGCTTGAAGGCGCGGTGGCGGGCCTCGGTGTGGCGGTGGTTGCCCCTGCACCTGGACGCGGGCGGGCCACGGTCGGTCCTTCAGGATTTGGGGTCGCCTCGCTCGGCGTTCTGGTGGGCCCCCGGGCGCGGAGCCCAGCGGTACGGCGGTGGCTCTTCCCGAGCTCTCGGCTACGGTCTTGCTCCGTGGCATGCTGTTTGTCAATTGTTTTGGCCGATCCTTCATTATCTTATATCCCCCGGTGGTGCGTCTTCGCCAGCGAGAGCCTTGGGTGGGTTGTCGCCACCTAGGTATCGCGGCTGGAACTAGGGTTTCTATCTCGGTCTCCCTCACTCTTGTTGAGGCGCTGACACAGTTCGCGCCTTCTGCCTCATCGGTATCACACGGCTTTAGGTCGCTGATGTGCGCGCGTATCGGTTTCCCGCGCGCACCTTTCAGCACCACGATGTTCGGTCCCTCGAATTTGGCAACGGTGTACGGGCCGACGAATTTTGGGGCCAGCTTAGCATTGAATTGCTTGGCTGCCGCGCTTAGGTGATGTTCACGCTTCATGACCTCGTTGCCAATCGAGGGGCGCCAATCCCTGCGGCGTAAGTCGTAATAGCGTTTCTGGTTCTGGTGCGCTCGCACCAGATTCCATCGGGCGAGTTCGATGTTGTCTCTCATCTCCGTGAGCCTTTGTTGCCATCCCCGGGTGTCTTCCGGTGTCGGTTCTTCGGTTGGGTCGGTGGTGGCCGTTCGGGGGTCTCCGGGAGCCACCAGTTCGCGGCCAAAATGTAATGCGGCTGGTGTGCTTCCCGTTGCTTCGTGTCTGGCTGTATTGTAAGCGAAAGCGATTTCCGGGAGCCAATTATCCCACGTCGTGTGATCCCCGTCGGTAAATTGGGCGATCATCGTTTTGATTACCCGGTTTGCTCGCTCTACTGGATTACATTGCGGGGTATACGGTGGGGTTTTCCGGTGGTCTATGCTGTACTCCTTGAGCAGTCCGGTAAATTCTCGGCTTTCGAACTGCTTGCCGTTGTCGGTGATGACTCGGCGTGGACACCCGAAGCGCATGACTACTCGCTCTCGAAATGCTTTGGTGACAGCCGGGGCGGTGGCTTGTCGCAGAGGTTGCAGCTCGATCCACTTCGTAAACTTATCCTGCATCACCACGACCACTGTGTGGCCTTTCTTTGATCGTGGGAGTGGTCCGACTAAATCTGCTGATACTACATCCCACGGGTAGGCGGCTGGCGTGGTGTGCATCAGTCCTGCGGGTGCCTGTTGTGACACCTTATATTCTTGGCACTTAGTGCACTGGCGGACGTAGCGGGCTGCATCTCGGAACATACCGGGCCAGTAATATTTTCTGGCCAGTCGGGCGGTAGTCTTGTTAATTCCGAGATGCCCGGCCGTGGGGGCATCGTGATTTGCCCTGAGGATTTCTTCACGCTGGGGCCGTGGCACGCATTGTTTCCACTCGTCCTCGGGGTGGCCCCCAGTCGTGTCCGGGAAATGGCGGTACAACTCGCCGTTGCGGATCTGGTATTCCGGGTGGAGGAGCGGTGTCTCTTCGACGGCTCGTTTCTTTGTGTCGTACCACTCCTTGGGTGCTTCGGCAGCCACGTTGGCAATCTCGCCTTGTCGGGAGAGGGCATCTGCCACGAGATTGTTCTCCCCCTGTCGATATTCGATTTTGAAATCGTATTGTTGTAGCTCCAAGCTCCAGCGTGCGAGTCGGCCCGAGGGGCTGTCGATGGATTGCAGCCATTTCAATGCTTGGTGATCGGTCAGGACCGTGAACGAATATCCTTCTAAGTATGGGCGCATCTTCCTGATGCCCCAGACCACCGCCAAGCATTCCTTTTCCGTAACGGAATAGTTTCTTTCCGCGGAATTGAGTGTTCGGCTGGCGTAGGCCACGACTCGTTCTTCGCCATCGTGGTCTTGCGTCAGTACGGCACCAAGACCACCTTGGCTGGCGTCTGTCTGCAACACGAACGGTCGGTTGAAGTCAGGGCACGTTAGTACTGGTGCAGTGGCTAGCTGGTGTCGGAGTGTCTCGAAAGCGGACTGGGCTTCTTCGGTCCAGTTCCACCGGGTACGTTTCTGGAGGAGCTGGTGCAGTGGTGCCGCTGTGTCCGCGAATTGGGGAATGTATCTCCTGTACCAGGAGACCATCCCCAGGAAGCGTCGCAACTCGCGTATATTCTGTGGTGGAGGCGTGTTACGGATGGCCTCGACTTTCTCGGGGTCCGTCTTGACTCCCTGGTCCGAGACGACGTGGCCGAGGTATTGCAGCTCGGTCTGGCAGAACCGGCATTTCTCCTCGTTCAGGCGGAGACCTGCTCGTTGCAGACGGCGCAACACTTCTCGGAGGTTCTCTAAGTGTTCTTCGAAGGTGCGACCTAGGACGATGATGTCGTCCAAGTATGCAAAGGCCCTTGGCTCCAGGCTGGGTCCGATGACACTGTCGAGCAGTCGTTGGAACGTGGCGGGGGCCGAGTGCAGGCCGAACGGCATGACGCGGAACTGGTATAGTCCACGTCCGGGAACGGTAAAGGCCGTTAGCGGTCGGCTTTCTTCGGCCAGCGGTACTTGCCAATACCCATTTGCGAGGTCTAGCGTCGAGATGTAGCGCGCCTCGCGCAGTTTGTCGAGCGTTGCCTGGACCTGCGGCAAGGGGTAGGCGTCTTTTTCGGTAACGGCGTTTACTCGGCGGAAGTCGATACAAAATCGCTTCTTTTTCTTGCCCTTCTTGGCAACCATGACCACGGGCGAGCTCCAGGGACTACTGGATGGCTCGATCACTCCGTCGGCCAACATCTGGTCCACGGCCTCGTTGATTAAGGCTTGTGTGGCCGGGTTCCTGGGCATGTATCGTTGCTTGATCGGCACGGTCGTCTTTAGGCGGATGCGGTGTTCTGCGAGGCTCGTCGTGCCTCGCAGTTTTCGGAGCGGTGGCAACTCCTCGTCCAGGAGTTGTTGCAGGGCGGCTTCTTGTGCCGGGGTGCATCGTCGGATGCCGGGTGCTTCCACTGCCGCGGTTTCGGCGTGGCGGGTCCATCGGTGAGTACCGATTTGTACCTCTAGGCCCATCTTTTCCAGGATGTCTACTCCCAGTATAGCGGCGTGTGACAAGCCAGGGAGCACGGCGTAGGTGTGTTCTACCTGGTGGCCGTTTATGACCGTGGGCAACGTCATTTCGCCTCGCAGTGGCACTTCTGCGCCGTCGGCGACGCTCGCCGTAAAGGAGGCGGGAGCGAGGGTGTAACCTCGTTTCTCGCATGCTGTGGCGACATCTGGTCTTATGAACGAGAGGGTCGCTCCGGTGTCGACCAGTGCCCACCAGCGTACGTTTCCCACTTGGAAGGCGAGGTACAGTCGGGGGTCCTCTTTTACTGGTTCGTTTGAGGCGTTGTGGGTTGGGCGTTTTGTCGGTCGCCTCGGTTGCCGCGCCCTTCCTCGTTTCCCGAAAATGGATTGCATGGGCAATCGCGGGAAGTGCGTCCGGCGGTGCCGCAGTAGGAGCAAAACAGCTTGCTCGCACGTCGACATTCGGGGCGGCGATGGCCGCGTTGTCCGCACCGCCAGCAGCAAGTCGCTCGGTCGTAGTCGGCCTGTACCTCTGCCAGACCGCTGCTACGGGCTGGCTCGGCCTTCCGTTCTGGCCGTTTTTCGGGCTTGGCGGGCTCTTTTCGGGTGATGCCAGCGGCCTCTTTCTCTTCGGCCGTGACTTTGTCTTGGGCCGCGGCCAGTTTGATCAGTTCTGGCAGAGTCGAGAATTCGGTGCGTTTTATGTACCGCCTGTACTCCGGCCGGAGATTTCGGTACGCTCGGTTCACCTGTTGTTCGGTGGAGTACTTGCCGTACTGCTGCATTAGAGGCAGCAGATCCAGAATAAAGTCCGTAGCGGTCTCTTGCGGTCGTTGGAGGCGCCGAGTGATGGTTTCCTCCAATTCGTCTTCGTCTTCGGCGGCCAAGAAGAAAGCTCGGAAGTCATTGACGAAATCGTCCCATGACTTCCACTCGGAGCGGCGGAGTCTGTACCAGCCGAGAGCTCTCCCTTTCAGTATTTCGGAGAGACACTGGATGATCTGCGTCGGGGTGACCTGGTAACTATGCTGGAGGTCTCCCAATCGCTGTAGAAATTCGGCGGCGCCGGGGCCGCCATTATAGCTGGTCCCCCATTTTCGGATTCGGTCCATTGGCGTGACCTCCGGGGCAATCAGACTGCCGCCCGCACTAGTTGTTAGTGGTTCGGTGTGGGAGCTGGATTCGCCGGTTATCGTGACGGTCGGTGGTCCCATCTTATTCTGACGGCAGTGTGCGACGACTCTTTGTCTTAGCTCGTCGAGAGTGCCAGTCGTGTCGACCTGGAGATCTTCCGCGGTTCTGATTAGATCCGACTTCCGTAGTTCGTAAACCCAGCTTACACCTGTGCTCATTCGCCCTTCTCCTTTTCAGCGTCCCTGTTTGGGCGCCACTTTGTAATCGCGTTTGGTTGCGGCACGATTATCGGTGGGACGGAGAAGGAAAGTATGCCGACTCAGTCGGTAAGGCCAGGTTCGGCGAATGAGTACGAAGGTGTTTTCTTTAACAATAACAGTGTTTATTGTGCTGTAATTATGTTTACACTGGTTTCCGGTCGCGGCGGAAGAGCTACGGTATTGAGCTACGGTATTGCGGCGCGTCGGCTTCGCGGCGGCGGCGACTTGGCGGCGAGACGGTCAGGAGTTAGGATGCGGAGTTTGTTGAACGTTCTACTCGGAACGGCCTTAAGGGGTGCGTTCGTACGAGAGTCGTATAATAGAGGTTCGGAGTGCAATAGGGTTCCGGCCTAATGGGCGCGGAGGTACCTCTCTGACGTAGGCGGGACGCAAGATAAATCTCGGTCTATTTCGGACAGCGGCTGGTAATGGCACAGTGGTGGCGATGGCCGATCACTGACACGCCTCAGGTATTCAAAAATCGAGCGTCTTGCTGGTTTGCGTGAAGCGGTATAGCGACATGCACAAGAGCTCCTGATTCCGCTCGCCGCGGCTCTTATATCTGGAGCCCGTACGGTTTCGCGAGCGAGAACCGGCGCGAGGCCGCGGCCGCCTAGCGGGCGCGGCGCGAACTACGTTCCCTTGTCTCGGCGCCGGGCGCTCGCGCGGCGCGTGACGTGACTCCGTCACAAGTTACCTAGTTACTTAGTTACTTAGTTACTTAGTTACTTAGTTACTTAGTTACTTAGTTACTTAGTCACTTAGTCACTTAGTCACTTAGTTACTTAGTTACTTAGTCACTTAGTCACTTAGTCACTTAGTCACTTAGTCACTTAGTTACTTAATTACTTAGTCACTTAGTTACTTAGTCACTTAGTTACTTAGTTACTTAGTTACTTAGTTACTTAGTTACTTAGTTACTTAGATACTTAGTTACTTAGTTACTTAGTTACTTAGTTACTTAGTTACTTAGTTACTTAGTTACTTAGTTACATAGTTACTTAGTTACTTAGTTACTTAGTGACTTAGTTACTTAGTTACTTAGTTACTTAGTTACTTAGTTACTTAGTTACTTAGTTACTTAGTTACTTAGTTACTTAGTTACTTAGTTACTTAGTTACTTAGTTTCTTACATTAGTTACTTAGTTACTTAGTTACTTAGTTACTTAGTTACTTAGTTACTTAGTTACTTAGTTACTTAGTTACTTAGTTACTTAGTTACTTAGTTACTTAGTTACTTAGTTACTTAGTTACTTAGTTACTTAGTTACTTAGTTACTTAGTTACTTAGTTACTTAGTTACTTAGTTACTTAGTTACTTAGTTACTTAGTTACTTAGTTACTTAGTTACTTAGTTACTTAGTTACTTAGTTACTTAGTTACTTAGTTACTTAGTTACTTAGTTACTTAGTTACTTAGTTACTTAGTTACTTAGTTACTTAGTTACTTAGTTACTTAGTTACTTAGTTACTTAGTTACTTAGTTACTTAGTTACTTAGTTACTTAGTTACTCAGTTACTTAGTTACTCAGTTACTTAGTTACTCAGTTACTTAGTTACTCAGTTACTTAGTTACTTAGATACTTAGTTACTTAATTACTTAGTTACTTAGTTACTTAGTTACTTAGTTACTTAGTTACTTAGTCACTTAGTCACTTAGTCACTTAGTTACTTAGTTACTTAGTCACTTAGTCACTTAGTCACTTAGTCACTTAGTCACTTAGTTACTTAATTACTTAGTCACTTAGTTACTTAGTCACTTAGTTACTTAGTTACTTAGTTACTTAGTTACTTAGTTACTTAGTTACTTAGATACTTAGTTACTTAGTTACTTAGTTACTTAGTTACTTAGTTACTTAGTTACTTAGTGACTTAGTTACTTAGTTACTTAGTTACTTAGTTACTTAGTTACTTAGTTACTTAGTTACTTAGTTACTTAGTTACTTAGTTACTTAGTTACTTAGTTTCTTACATTAGTTACTTAGTTACTTAGTTACTTAGTTACTTAGTTACTTAGTTACTTAGTTACTTAGTTACTTAGTTACTTAGTTACTTAGTTACTTAGTTACTTAGTTACTTAGTTACTTAGTTACTTAGTTACTTAGTTACTTAGTTACTTAGTTACTTAGTTACTTAGTTACTTAGTTACTTAGTTACTTAGTTACTTAGTTACTTAGTTACTTAGTTACTTAGTTACTTAGTTACTTAGTTACTTAGTTACTTATTTACTTAGTTACTTAGTTACTCGGGGGTACCTCGCTGACAGTGACTCTTATCGCCCCAAAGCCATATCGCACCCCGATATCTGCGACGTTTGAATCGGGTGTATGAGAGAGAGAGAGAGGTACGATATTTTCGTATATCCCTCTCTCTCTATTCCTGTCTAGGACCATAGCCAAAACATACGACGGTACGACGACGCGTAGAAGATGCAAGTCGAAACCTGCATTTTCGTATCGCGTAATCGGATAATAATGCGCGGAGAGGTACGATATTTTGTACGTCTGTCTCTCTCGCTCCCTAGGACCATAGTCAAAAGCATACGGATTGCGAAGGTCACTTTTCGAGAATATTGCGCAGTAGCATCGGTGCACGTAATCTCGAGACCACGATATTCAAACCGGACAGCGGCGACGTTTGAACACGGAGCGTGAGAGGGGTACGATATTTTGAACATCTCCCTCTCTCTCTCTCTCTCTCTCGTTGGCGAAGGTCAGAAAAAACATACGGTGGTACGACGACGCGTAGAAGATGTAAGGTAAATCTTATAGTTTGTTATGGCGCGATAATCGCATCAAAAACATATCACTGTAACGATAGAAGGTCACTTTCCGAGAATAATACGCAGCAGCATCGGCGCGCGAAAATTCAAAGCGAACCGGCGCGCTTCCGTTCGCGATAATTTTTTAAGGTAAACTTTCGGGACGAAGAATGCGCATATGCTTAAAGGCGATCGCGTAGCAGCAGAATATGATGTGTACCAGATGAAAGCGATGTAATCGAATACTGTTGTCGGCAGTCCGTTGAGCCAGAGATGAGTATCCAGGACATATTCCGTGCGAGAGACGCGATACTATTCGAAATGCGTAATAAGAGGTATAGATATTTCGAGATCCTGACATACCTAGTGTAAGAAATGAACATCGAAAGAACGTTACATGGTTTTTTTAAGATAAGTGATATTTTGCGCGGGCAGGAAAGGATCGTGTAAGGTATCGGACAATAGAGGTTTTCGTATGAAAAAGTAATGTATTTGTTGGAAAAGTATGTAGACATGTATACATTAGTACGTTACGTTGCGAGCATCGCGTATCATCGAATCCAAGCATAACGCTAATAGTTCACAATTTAACAAAGAATGCGGTTCGACATATTCGCTTTCGGAAATAAGCTTTTCATAATCCGTGGTCGGTGTCGTAGCGGCGCGTATAATGGCGACAAATGACGCGTACTTGCTGCTTACGGAGTCTAGAATTTCCCACAACCACGAGAAAGTATGATCGATGCAGCGATCGTATTTAAACATTTGGCGTATCGTAGCTTCGGCCATGTATATGGTCGAACTGCCATCCGATATTTTGGCAATTCCTTGACTGTTGATTCGCGTGAAGTCGATGCGTAAATGATCGACGACGATAGGGTCTTGATGCGACGGAGCTGTGTCGTTACGGAAACGTCCAAGTATCTCCGGTCCTTGCTGCAGTAGAAGTTTCCACGTAGAAATGGGGAAACACAGTTCGTTGAATTTGTTGTCGACTATGGCGATTTGATCGATACAAATTCCAATTGCGATGCGTTTGTAGGTAGTCAAGGTCAGTGGGTAATCACGTCCCATGATTCGTACGACGGCTTTCTTCGGCGATGGTGCAGATTTATCGCTGTAATAAACACGCACAGAGTTGATGAATCGAACGGTTTCATGTAAATCGACAAGTATGCAAAAGTGTACTACGTACCTTATATTCGAACGACGCTGTGCGGTAGAAAAATTCGTATCGCTGCAGCGGCTGAGGTGGTTCTCGTCCATGTAGGAAGCAGCGGTGCAATGTAGGTTGAACATTTTGAATATACGCTACAGCCGATTCTGCTGAACGGTTATGGATACTAACTGTGTAAGCGCGAACGTACGCGATGTACTGTGGTCCGCAAGACCGATCGGTGCCTCTTTTATAGTGTTTTACACTCACACATGTGTACACGAATAGTTTGATGGTTGTGGAGGTAGTAGCCATCGTCGTAGTAGGAGGAGAAGGAGGAGGTGGAGAAAAATAAAAAAGAGCTTGTTTTATACGTATAGCAAGTGTATGAGATGTATTTACGCATGTACTACCTTAAAACTACATATTTTCATAAAAAATAATAGTTAAAAAAACGTATCATCGACGTTGTAGGATGTGGAGGAGGGTAAGAAAGATATACTTCTTCTACGAGCAATAGTACTTTTTTTTATTCATATAAATCAGTTGTGTATAAGTTATACGTTTAGAAAGAATAGTAATAAGAAAAGAAAAATACTGTATACGCATCGTAGAACAATAATATCAATAAGCGTCTATGATGTACGAGGAGGAAAAAACCATACTGCACACGCTCCGCAGAATCTGGAAACAACGACAGAAAGAAACGGTTAAGCGGATCGTAGGGTTGTTTTCACATATAATATATATAGAAACTCGCCACTCACCGTAAATTTAGGACCGCATATACTTCCAAATTTTTTGCACGTTTTCCAACGCGCACATACAATAGTCGTCGTCAACGTCGCAGTCATCCTCGTCGGTGTCGTCGACGTCGTCGGAGTCGATGTCGTTTTTACTCTTCTTCTTCTTCTTCTCGTACATCTCGACGATATCCACGATTGTTGGGTTTGTTCCTAGGAGCAGTTGCGATAACTAGGTCTTCTTTTCCACGCCCTTGACGAACACCACGTCAACGGTAGCGAGCTCGCGGGTAAGCAGTTCCGGAAGCCTGTGGTACGGCACCCAGCCGTCGGACTAGCGAAGCCCGTGATGATGCGCCGTGAGCCAGGACGCTTGACGCTTCTCGAACGACGACAGGCGAGCGTAGAAGCGCGGTGGTTCGAAGATCCAATGACAGATGGTCGTTTCCGTGTCGCGATTGTTTGCGAGAATCGCGATCTCTTTGGCGACGAACGCGTTGTGTTCGGCCTTGAAGCTTTGCAGGTCGACCACGACGGATAACATTGTTAGTACGCAGTAGTATGTAGGACAACAACAACAACAACTGTCACCGGCGGCTGCAGATGAGCTACTGACGTTTTTGCGATTATCCTCCTCGGTATAGTAGGTAGTCATAGACGTAGTCGTAGGAATCACGTGATTTTTCGCACCACGTTCGTCAAAGGGTTGTATTGGACTATGCGATCGTGTTTGATGAGACAGTAGGCGGTGGTGTTAGCGGGTACGTTCTCTTTGCACTCGAAGTCGATTCGCACGTCCACCGTTGCGCTCTTCACCGACTCATTCTGTCGAGAACAATCTATGATCGCGATAGGGGCGTATCGCAAAAATTCGACCGTGTTCAGCAACGGTTCGCCGTGGCCGTAGTACGAACGGATAAATTTCGTGTACATATCGTACAGGAGCGCGTATTTAGATGTATCGAAATCCAGGTTCAGGTCGTCGTACGGATACGTCTCGGAATTCAGAAACACTCGTACGTTCGCGAGTTTTCACGCGTCGAATCTGCACGCGCTTTTCTAGAGATTGTTATTTCGATCTGTTTGCATAGCGAATATCACGTATCGCGGTTTCTCGATCTGCGACGAGGCTTTGACGGTCCACGTGTGTTTCGTAGTCTTTTGCAGCAACGGATACTCATACAGGTCCCACGATCAGAAACTCATCGCGATCGGTCGATAGCTTTGCAGGAGACGTAGCATAACGAGTTTTCGAGTGTCTTCTAACGCGACGTGCGGCATACGCCATTGTATCTTGCGTATCTCCAGTTTCGGTAGTATCGCGGAGCACAGAGCGGCCGCGTACATCGCGTTCGTATCGAGTCGCGCGCGAATCAGTATCAACTCGTGTCGCGCGTGCATCAGGATGCGTCTGTAATCTTTGCAGAATCCCAGTAACGTGTTCATAGGTACGCAGAAATTGAGTGACGCGCTATTAAAAATGTCGCGGTCGTGCGCGATGGTATGGTCCCAACCGGAGTTCATCAGCGCTTTGATCCTGTCTTCGGACAACGACTCGTAATGTTTCAACGCAGTTGTGATTCCCGGATTCCTGGAACGATCGATCTCCACTCCGTCCAATTCGTATCGAATCTCGTCGAACATGAACGCGACGCAGTTGTTGTCCAGAAAAACTTTCGCAGAGGCTTTCGCGTCCTGTTCCGTTGTCGCGGGTGCCGTCAACGAGAGACGTCCTTCGACGTAGAGATAACTTTCGCACGGGAGCGTGTACACATCTTGTTGCTGAACGGGTATTCTTATCTCATCGTTGTTGTCGAACGTCGTGTTAGCGTACGGATTGTAAGAGTGCACCTCCATCTTCCTGATACGATCGTCGAAAGGGGGCACGCGAGGTGAAAATTCGTGAATCGTGTGTACCGGTTTGTCGTTGCTGTACGCACCGGTAGTGACGTTGCACGTGACTCTGATCACGTTCACGGTTATTTATTTATTTATTTATTTATTTACGGGAAAACCCTTTGGTACAATCAGAATAGAAAAGATCAGTAGAGGAATAGTACATAAAAGTAGAAACACAAAAATAGAACACATAAAGCCAAAATGAAATAGTGCCAAAATAGAATACGAGCAAAAGGAATAGGGTAAAATACAATAGAAAATAATAAGAGTTAACGAGAGCTATTAATCGTGATAAGAAATAGTCTGAATCGGTTTAGTTATTGACACGTCGTTGATGGATTTATTTGGAACACACAGAATGCAAGTGCACAATTATTATAGAAGTAGAAAAGAACAAGAATATTAGACGATACATAGAAAAAGAGCGTTGTAGCAAACTCGAAGCGATAGATACAAAATTAATAATGATCTAAAGAGAGGAATATCGATACTAGAGCCGCGTATGGTCTGCGCCATCTGTTGGTAAACATAGTTATGTATCTACAGATTGACCCGGGAAACACAAATTCCCAACACCTCTTCTTGTTCCCGACGTCATCCCTATGTGAGCAAGACATCGTGAGATTATAAGTGTTGTCAGAGGCTTGGTGAGCAGGTCTGCTGCTTGGTCTTCCGATGGTACATACGCAACCTCAACGTTGCCAGCCTCCTGCTCCTGTCTGATGCGATGGAAACGCCTGACTATATGTTTCGTCTTCCTATGAAACTCAGGGTTCCTTGACATCGCTATTGCTGCCTGATTATCCACCCTCAACTCGGTAGGTTTCTTCTGCTCTAGACCGAGGAATTTCATAAACGGTCTCAGCCATAGAATCTCCTTTAACGCCTCTGACATCGACATATATTCTGCTTCTGCCGATGATAAAGCAGTAACTGGTTGCAGGCTTGCTGACCAGGCGATTGGTCCACCATGAAGCAAGACCACGTATCCAGACGTAGATTTCCTCTCCTCCATGTCACCACCAAAGTCAGAGTCGCAATATCCAACCAGGTTAATCGATGACTTTCCATAGAAACGTAAGGACAGATCCATCGTGCCCTTAAGATACTTCATGACACGTTTTACCGCCCTCCAATGGAGCTCCCGTGGATTATTCGAACGTCCGGCGAGAACATTCACAGCGAACGTAATATCAGGTCTTGATATCATTGCAATATAATTCAAGCAGCCAACTGCTTCCCGATATGGAAAACGTTTCTCCAAAGTCTCCTCGATTGGTTCAGTTAAGTGAATAGAGGGATCCATCGGTGATCCCACAGATTTGCATTCCTCCATGCCGAAGCGATGCAACATACGAGAGATGTATCCTTGTTGATTAATGCAGAGTGTCTTTTCTTCACGGTTACGTGTTATTTCCATTCCAACATAACACGATGGTTCATGGCATACAACTTCGAATTCTGACGTCAGTGATGAGACGAAGATATCCAATGTTTTCTTTCGTTTGCATGCCACGAGTCCGTCGTCCACATATAGACACAGAATTGTCCAGTCATCTGTATTAGTGCCCTTGGTAAAGACACACGGATCGGATTCTGACTGTGTAAGTCCACGTGACGCCACAAATTCGTTGAATTTGGCATTCCAGTTCCTGGGTGCGTGCTTAAGTCCATAGAGACCCTTTTTCAGCCGGCACACCCGGTCTGAACCATCTTCATATCCCTCCGGCTGCTGCATGTATATTTCCTCTTCAAGGGAGCTATTAAGAAAGGCCGTCTTTATATCAAATTGTGCTAATTCCATGTCGTGTTTAGCAACTATAGCTAAAACTGTTCTCACTGACTCGTAACGTACTACAGGCGAAAAGGTCTCGTGCGACTAATCGTGCCTTGCGTCGTTCGATAATGCCATCTGGTTGCAACTTTGACTTGAAGACCCATCTGCATGAGACTACCGGTTGCCCTTTTGGCAAGGGTTTAAGCTCCCACGTTTGATTCTTAAGAAGTGATGCCATCTCATCGTCCATTGCCCGCTTCCAGAAAGCCGAGTCGTCTCTTGAGGTTGCGTCTTCATAAGAAACCGGGTCCAGTGAAACCTTCATTGCAGCTAAGCGAGCTGACTTGTTCACTCTGTTTCGCAACACCCGATCTGATGGAACTGGCTGAGGTTCTTTCTTCTTCAGTGGTCGGGTTGTTGACGAACTTTCAGAGACTTCCATCGTCGCATCCACGAAATCATCATCAGAGTCCGTGACAGTAATTTCATCTATGGCATGCAACTCCTCAGCAATTGGTTCTTCGAATTCCTCTTCTTGCTCTTCAGATGGTATAGGAAAAAGAACTTGACCAGTTGCATCCGTCACATCCGTGATTTCAACATCCGCGACTCTTTCGACCGTCTTCTTATCAGGATTGAAAACTCGATATACTTTGTTGGTATAGCAATCGTACCCAACAAATATTGTTTTCCTTGCCTTGGGATCCATCTTACGTCTCATTGAATCAGGAATATGTACAAAGGCTTTCGCTCCAAAGACCCGTAGATGTGACACATCAGGTTTCTTCCCAAACCATTCAAAATACGGAGTCGTACTAATATTTCCTCGATTCGGCACACGGTTACGAAGATATGCTGCCGTTCCAATGGCTTCTGTCCACAATAAATGACGATCTGTCCTAGAAAGGTCAGTGTTAAATAACATTGATCGAGCTGTATCGCACAGCGTACGATTTTCTCTTTCAGCCATACCGTTACACTGTTTTACATAAGGGGGCGACAACTCGTGAATAACGTTCACTGACCTGAGAACTTCCTTCACCTTATCGTTTACGTATTCTGTTCCATTATCAGTTCTTAACGAAATCACCTTTCTTCCAGTCTCTTTTTCTGCTTCCAAGAAGAACTGCTTCAGAATGCTGGATACTTCGTCTTTTGATTTCATGAAGAAGACTCTGCGATACCCAGATGCTTCGTCCTTCAATGTCAGAAAATACCTGCATCTGTTCCACGATGTCACTCCAACATGACAGACATCCGAATGAAAGCGCTGTCCAGGTAAACACTCACGCCTTTTGCAACTGGGATGGGGACTGATTGTCTGTTTTCCCAAATGACACGAGTCACAGTCGTCCCTCTTTGTTATAGTTATCATCTAGTCACCATGGTGTACAGACGTGTTTCTATTCTGTCAGCTTTGTTTATCTTACTGCGAAAGTCTGTTTACGGTTCGTGGAACTCTCACGATTTAACGGTTGGATTTATCTTGAGGATTTATCATCTGAGCCTCGCTTTTCGTCTTCCTGGAGTGTATCCCTAAGCTGGTCGTACACTTAGGCAATGTCGCAGTCTAGCAAAAAATTGTGCAAAGGATGCAAGTCGGGGGTCGCAAATCCGGTGGTCTGCAAGACGTGTAAAATGATTGCGCATCCTGGCTGCCTCGGCCGCACAACCCATCCATGGGATCATGGCAAGTTCCTGAACTGCATCGTGACGACGGAGACATCGGCATGCTCACCTAAATCAGCAAATTCGGTCACGGAGGACCCGGGATCTCTAGAGGTCGTCTCCTCCGACATGTCAAATGAGGCTCTTCTGATGGAAATGCAACGCCTATTTAGAGCGGAATTTTCGAACTGGCAGGACAACTTCAGAAGAGAGTATAGGGAGGAATTCGATGCCTTAAAGGGAGAAATGATCAGTGAGTACAGAGCCGAGTTTAGTAAGCTCGGTGCCTCCATTGACGGGTCGGGTGGATGGCATTGAGGCCCGGCTCAACGAACTGAGTGATGGTGCAGCATCCAATGGAGCATCCAATGGAGCAGATGTGATCGAAGCTGCGGTCGCGGAGGTTCACGAAAGGAAGAATAGGGAAAACAATTTGATGTTCTTCAACGTGGAGGAATCCAGCGCTACATCGTTGGCAGCTTCAAATTCTCCAACGGCCAACGGCGACCGAGTCAAGGTGGCTGGTATTTTGGAGGCTGTCATGCCAAACTGCTACGACAACATGGTCGTGAGGAGGATAGGCAAGAGGATCTCTGGTCTCGCTAGACCGATAAAGGTTACGCTTCCTCCGGATCTGGCGGCTAGAACAATTATCCGCCACAAGAGTAATTATAAGGGCCCGGTCAGGATCTCTCTCGACTACACAGAGCAACAGAGGAGGCATCTTAAGGAACTGCGGGAACGTCTTCGCTTGTCCGATGACCCTTCGTTAACCATCAGGTTTAGAAATGGTGCTCCTAGTATTTCTCGAAAGGGCCAGGGAGCGGCCTCAAAAAACTCATTGTAGCTCCGCTGGTGTACTACCAGAATGTAAGAGGCTTGCGTACCAAGCTTCGTACGCTGAGTGAGGCGGTCGCATCGCATCATGTAAATTATGATATTATAATTTTTGTGGAAACGTGGTTGTCCGAATGTGTAGCGTCCAATGAATTAGGCTTAAGTAACTATTGTATATTTCGCAAGGATAGGGGCCCAGCGACGAGTGGACATTCCCGAGGGGGGGGTGTCTTGATTGCCGTAAGGAAGGGATTAAGCGCTATCGAGCTATACCCATCGGTCGGTAACGTTGAGCAGATTTTCGTCAAAGTAACTTTGGGAGCTGCTACGTATGTGATCGGCGCTGTTTACATACCTGTAACAAACCCCAAAAAAGTCCCTTTTCTTTTTTTTCATTAATAAACTTAATTCATAATTAATAATTACTTAAATACTTATATTTTTATTTATCCTTATTATTCTTACGTTTATAAAGTGTTTTTAGGATTAATATTAGTTCAGGATACCGCGAAACGCGAGTATGACGAAAGAGTGTAAAGGAGTGGGAGAATCAAAGGCATGCACGATCCTCAGTCGATCAGCGGATCGACGAGAGCAAGGATCAAAAGCAATGACTGTAATTGGTGCGTAACAAATGAGAGAGGGAACCGAGCGTTCCATGCGCGCGCCTGCGCATAACCAGTCGCTTAGTAGACTGACTGGAGAACAGATCGAGCGAGACGAGAATGATTGATGCGTAATAGCCAAACTCCGTTCCCATTGGTGCGCTCCCAGAACCTTGAATATGTATAAATACGGGCAAGAAGGCCCAGAGAAGAATCATTATGAATCATAAATTCAATACAGATACTACTCCGAATCATTTATGGCCATTGGCTGATTCCAACCTAACTTTAATGCTCCAACTTTGGAGGCCGCCTTGCTGGACACTTGGTCGAGCCGATCGTACTAAGCTAAGGCCATAGTCGCCAGGTTTGACGAGAGGTTTTCTGCCTTGGAGGCCGCTTTGCAGGCCACTTAGTTGACGAAGCTAAGTTATTGATAATTCTCAATCTCAGGTTAGTATTAATACTCCTGAGCGACGAGGGAACAAGACTATTCCAGGTGGCAATACCGCCCCTGATGACAATGAAACAATTCAAACGATTCTCAACTTAACATATTCAATTTCCTAGATCTATAAGCTAATTCCTAAATTATAAGCTAACTCCTATATCGACCGAGAGTCGTCATCCATAATCAAACTCCTAGATCAATAAGATAATTCCTTTATCGACCGAGAGTCATTATCCATAATCAAACTCCTAGATCAATAAGCTAATTCTTTTGTCGACCGAGAGTCATTACCAACATACTAATTCCTTTCATTTGGCTAAACGTCATTATTAATTAATTAAGTTATATAACTCCAAATCGATCGCTCAAACGGGTATTTCTTTTGTAACGACCTAGTGTCGCAACCCAAGACGATCAGCTTTACTTTTTGTAACGACCTAGAGTCGCAACCTAATTAATTTCTTTAATTTCTTTAGTATTAAGGCGTTTAATTATATTTTCATGTATCATTTAGAAGTGTTTTCTTGAATAAACACTATTTAAGTTAAATTCTTGTTCTTGAATTTTAATTCTTTGTCGCACGCCACACGAATCAATCCTGAAATCCTGTAAAGCGCGTCGAGTCACGCCTAAAACCGTTACAGGTGTTATTTTTGGTGGCAGCGGTGGGATAATAGATTTGCAAAACCGCAAATTTTGTGGCAAAGGAGTAACCCTCCTATAGCGAAGAACCGGAATTTATCTTCCTTGATAATTGCGAAGTAGGTATTCCAATCATGGCGCAAAACGATCCTTTAAACAATGTTCTAGTCGATATGCAAAATCTGCACCTAGATCAGGAAAATATACGTCATCCTCAAATTAGAATTAGAGATGCCGCAGATACAGTACCGGCATTCGATGGACGAAACATTTCTATGTATCAATATACAAAATGTTGCCGAAACGCGAAAAATATGGTCGCACCAAACGCTGAGTATGGATTAGTACAAATAATAAAAAACAAACTATATGGCCAAGCCTCACGAGTTGTTTTAAATGGAGATTACAATACCATAGATGAACTCATTAAAGTACTTAATTCTCGCTTTGCTCCACTGCATTCGTCAATTCAATTATACGGAGATATGTCCAGAATCGCTCAGCTGCCGGATGAAGCAACTGTCGATTACAGTAGCCGCGTGTCGGAAATCCTCCAACAAATAAAAACATGTCACGAAACAGAAATTCCCCAGAATGTCGCACAGTATAATCAAACTGCGGAAAAAAATGCTATTCGGACATTTTTGACAGGATTGAGACCGGAGGTTTACGCGAGAATGCGAACAGTTGACTTCGCCGATTTGGATAGTACTATTAGCGCCGCGATCAAAGCTGAGGCAGAAAATCAGGAGAATTTAATGAGAAACAGATTTGCTGAAGGCCTCTCGTATTCTGTGCGGTGTACTAATTGTTCGGGTTACGGGCATACAACGGCGAATTGTAGTAGCAAACTCCCTGAGAGACAAATATCACAGATATCCTGGCAGTCAAAATTTTGTGATCATTGCCGAAAAATAGGACATACTATTCAAGAATGTAGAATAAAAAATCCACAGAATAATTCAATATTACGACCAACATCACAATTAGAATGTAGATATTGCAAAATCAAGGGTCATACTATTGACCAATGCCGAAAGAGAATATATAATAATAAGAACCGTGAAAGAATTGCAAATACTAAAGAACTAGAAACACCCAGTACTACAAATAAAACACAACAAGCTCCACAAAAACAGGGTACACTTAATTTGCAAATGTTAAGAATTGGAAGATCACCAAACCTTACTTTATCAGGGCCAGAATTTAACAAACCTGAAATCCAAATGATGATAGATACGGGTGCCGACCTGAGTGTAATTAAACAGGAATCTATTTCGCCTGACACCCCAATTTATACAGATGCTGTGTATGAATTAAAAGGAATAGCCGATAGTACTCTTCCCACTATAGGATATATTAAAGTTAAATTCCTAAATACCGAAGTAGAGATCCATGTTGTCGAAACATTGCCAATTGCACAAGATGGATTACTGGGTACAACCTTTTTCAAAGAAATCGGAGCTAAAATAGACTATTCTAGATCAGCTGTAGTAGTAGGAGACTATATCTTACCATTCGAAAATTGCAAAGTAACCATACCAAATCGATCAAGGTGCCAAGTGCAAGTTAAAGTTCTAGCCTCAGATCTTAAAACCGGATATGTACCTAAATTAAATTTACATCCCAAAATCCTTATGGGAAATGCTCTGGTTACCAATAACAATGGGTTAGCTAATCTTTACGTTATTAATACATCCACTAAGGATATAACATTAGCGATATTACCCATTCAATTAGAACCTTATGAGGAAGTAGAGGTGCCAGAAATTCTTGAAACTCCAGAACATGTAGAACAAGTATTAGAATTACTTCGTACTAATCATTTGAATGCCGAAGAAAAGGAAAATATAGAAAAATTAATTCGAAAATATTCCGACAGATTTCATCTCCCCGGAACAGGACTAGAAGCTACTAGTGTAATTAAACATAGAATAATTACAAAAAATGAAATACCAATAAATACTAAACAATATCGATATCCGCAGGTACATAAAGAAGAAATTAACAAACAAATATGTGAATTATTAAATAATGATATTATTAAATCTTCATTTTCCCCTTATAACTCTCCAGTATGGATAGTCGCGAAGAAACCAGATAGTAAAGGAAATAAGAGATGGAGAGTAGTAATAGATTTCCGCGAATTAAATGATGAAACGATAGGAGATGCATATCCACTACCGAATATATTAGACATATTAGATCAACTTGGTAGTGCTAAATATTTCTCAGTGTTCGATCTAGCTTCAGGATTCCATCAAATTCCTATGCATCCAGATGATCAACATAAAACAGCATTCTCTACTCCTTATGGACACTATGAGTTTAATCGAATGCCATTTGGATTGAAGAATGCCCCTGCTACATTTCAAAGATTGATGGATCAAGTTCTTACTGGATTACAGGGTGTAGAATTATTCGTGTACTTAGACGACATAGTAATCTATGCTCGCTCACTCCAAGAGCATGCGGTAAAATTCGAAAGGCTAATGAAAAGACTTAGGGAAGCAAACTTAAGTTTACAACCAGACAAATGTGAATTCTTAAAAAGAGAGGTAGCGTATTTAGGACATATTATTAGTGAAAATGGAGTTCGACCAGATCCAAAAAAATTAGAAGCTGTTAAGGATTTCCCATTACCAAAAACAATTAAGAATGTGAGACAGTTCCTTGGACTGGCCGGATACTATCGTAGATTCATAAAAGACTTCTCTAAAATAGCTAAACCATTATCTGATTTAACAAGGAAAAATAATAATTACGTTTGGACAAGCAAACAACAAGAAGCTTTCGAGGTATTAAAAGACGCGTTATGCCGCGAGCCTATATTACAATACCCAAATTTTAATGCTCCATTTATTATCACAACGGACGCTTCCGGATATGCCGTGGGAGCTGTCCTCAGTCAGGGAGAAATTGGAAAAGACCTTCCGATCGCATATGCCTCTAGAATTCTAAATAATGCTGAAACACGTTACGCACCGACTGAGCGTGAATTACTAGCATTAGTATATGGCATGGAACATTTTAGACCCTACGTTTACGGCAAGAAATGTAAACTAATAATGGACCACAAGCCTTTGGAATGGCTGCATAAATTGGCAAACCCAACTTCAAGGTTGATGCGATGGAAAATTAGGTTAGCTGAATATGATTATGAAATCATTTACAAACCCGGAAAATACAATACCAACGCTGATGCCCTATCAAGAAATCCAATATCTACTCTTCCTCTACAAGTAACCGAAAAACGAACTCGATCACAAATGACTACTAATACGGAATCTGGGAATCCAAGACCATTAAAACAACCCAAGGGAGATGCTTCGTCATGGGAATCAGATGACTCAGACGACACTGATAACCCAATGATGTATGATTATCAAATAAAACGAAAATCAAAAAGGAAGCATCAAACAACAACAACATCACCATCAGGTCGACCAACTCAGAAAAAACCAAAACCAGGTGATGCAAATGATGCAGATGACTCAACTGATTCCGATGATCCGATATTGGATAACTATCAAATTAAAAGAAAATTAAAGCGTAGACATCAGACTACGACGACCTCACCGACAGGTCGACCAGTCCGAAAACAGGCGAGAGGAGAAGAATTATTAATCAAGGAATCTTCAAGAACTGAGCAGTCCGCCGATAGTTATGAAATAAATAAAGATATTCAATGTCAGTAGAAGTACATCCTCCTCCTAAATCAATCAGCAATCAAGAAAAACCTGAAGAACCCAGAATGGAGGTCGAAATAATATCATCCGCAAATCAACGAAGACTAGGTACAGAACCAATAGCAAATAAATGCATAATTGACGGAGACGAAATAATGGAAATAGATGAAAGTGTAGAAGTACCCAAAACCCATGTATATCGTGATCCTCCTAAAATAAATTCTTCTGGTAGCAGCAGTAGCAGCATCAGACCCATCCTTCCTAAAAAAGGGAATGACTTAGAATCTAGCGGAACAGAATCAGGACGAGTATCACCATTAACATTAAAAGGAAAAGGAGATGGAAAATATAAAATAATTCCTAAAACCCCTAAAAATAAAAATAAATTTATTAAACCTACTAAGCCAAGAAAAAAGAATATTAAACAAAAACGAATACCCAGGATAATAAGTGATATTCCAATCAGATGTAAGTTTATGGAAATAAATGATTATTTATGGATGAGAAGAGAAACATTAGCGATATTTGTTAATACAGAAGGCAATCCAGTAGAGAAGTCAGGAATAGAGTTGAGAGAAAGAAAGATGTTAGAGATAACCTCAGAAACCCCATTCGAAATAGGAGAAGTAATACAAATTTCAGAAGGAAAACAATCAATTTTAGGAATGGTAGTACAGGATCATCCGACAATACAGACATATGCCACTGTATTAGGAAACCTATGCCATAACCTCACGGAACGGGGTATTAAGAAAATATCATTACCCAAAGGAAGTAATAATACATTATGGGAAATAATAAGGAATATAATTAAATTAAAATTTGTTCAGGCTAATATCACGATAACTATTTGTAATGGAACTATACAATTACCTATGGAACAAGATAGGAAAACCATAATAAAAGAAAATCATGAATCACCAGTAGGAGGCCATAAAGGAATAACAAAAACGTACGAACGAATCAGGTGCTCATATTATTGGAAAAACATGAAAAAAGATATTAAACAATATATTAAAACATGTATGAGTTGTCAAAGACAAAAATTGGTACGAAATAAAACAAAGGAACCTATGGTGATAACAGACACACCATTGGACGCGTTTGATAAAGTATCTATGGATATCGTAGGGCCATTACCATATACTCGAACAGGGAATAGCTACATACTCACGATACAAGACAACTTAACTAAATATTCATTGGCCATACCATTAGTTTCATTTACGAGCGAAGAAATAGCTGAAGCATTTATGAAAAATTTTATATGTCAGTACGGATGTCCCAAAGCAATTTTAACAGATCAAGGCTCTTCGTTTATCGGATCCGTTATGAAGAAATTTGCCAAAGTTTTTAATATTGAACAGTTTAAAACGTCCGCATTTCATCCCCAATCGAATGGCTCACTAGAAAGGAGTCATCATGTATTAATCGAATATTTAAAACACTATATAACAAAAGAAAAACAATGGGATCAGTGGTTGCCACAAGCAATGTTTTCTTACAACACTAGTGTACATGAAAGTACCAAATTCACTCCATATGAACTCATTTATGGGAAAAAGGCTAGACAACCATCTAGCATAGTACCAAATGATTCACTGAACACATATCCAGATTTCGTTGATAACTTGATGAATAAATTGATAAATATTCGCGAAATAAGTAGAAATAATTTAGAAAAATCAAAGCTCAGACAAAAAGACTATTACGATAGGAAAATATCATCCGTCGAATACCATAAAGGTGAAAAGGTAATGCTATTAAAACCAAAAAGGAACAAATTTAGCAATGAATATGACGGACCGTATGTGATTATGGACGTACTGGAGAATAATAACGTGAAATTGGCAATAAGTTCCCGTATCACTAGAATCGTACACCAGGATAGGATTAAGAAAGCTTACATTTCACCAGACCATAATAATACTAGAGACCATAATCAGATTGGTAATAATGTAGAACCATGACTCCGAAAAGTGGGGAGATCCGCGGGATTAATTAGGACGAAATCAAGTTCAAAAAAATTAGTGCGCACTGAGATTTCATTTCGAAATATTTCAAACAAAAATAGCTAAAAGTGATAAAGGTAGCAGAAAAGAAAAGTGAAGTGAATAAAGAGATTAGTAAGCCAAATTAAAATAATGAACACATAAAATTAATTAAGTGTCATTTTTAATTGTTTAAAAGAATGCCTGTTTTTCATTCATTGGCGTTCCGTCCAACGGACATGGACGAAGAATATTACGGGCCCTGGGATGGGATACTACCCGAACATTTCCCCACAATTTATTTAAAATTAACAAGATTAGTTTGCCTCCAAGGCCCAGGCATAATTCGGGAGGACAGGAACGATATATTTAAAAGAAAATTGTGTGAAGAGTGCTATGAACGTTTCCCTGAAAATCAGAGGTTCCTCTACCCCCGATGTTACAATCACCTCCTTACCCTAGAAGATAGCGCCCTTGCATATAGGGATTGTAAATTTTGTAATAAAGAACTATACACTGTGTACTATGCAAAACGCTGCCCCGAATGTATAGAAATGTATTTTAATTTTGACGAAGAAGGAGCTGACGATGATCTACTTCGTCAAGGCCATTCAATAAACGTGATCACCCAATGGTGATCACAAAATAATAAAATCATAAATTTTATTTCATTCCTATCTGCGCATTAAGCCTCCGTATTAATCCTGTCAATAGGGAAGAAAAAAGAATAGGTCGCGAGAGAACAGGTCGCAGAGATGGAAACAATACGAATATGATCAAATCACGCGTAGTACGGTAATCGACAGCGAGCAATACAGTTCAATTAGTAATCAATAACGAAAATTATTATAATTTTGAGTTCTAAAATTGCCATTATAATGACGCATCGTCGAGCGGGCAATAAAAGAATAAAGAATAAAAGAATAGAAACTCAATGGCGAGAATTGAGCAAAATAGATATTCCAACAATCGATTGGAGCGATTATATTAAATTATCCCCCTCTGACCCTCGACAAAGAAGCTGGAAATATATATTTCTCTTTGGCTCTGGACAAGCACCACCTCCAACTACTGGAAAGAAATTACCAATGGTGGATGATGAGGAAATCCAAAAATTCCAATATATGGACGAAGACGCCGACAGCCCAAGCCCTCCCTTTGACCATTTTGAGACCATTCCCCAAATCTCTGTCTCTCGAGGACGAGAGATTCCCCCAGGCGGCGAGATGTAACAAACCCCAAAAAAGTCCCTTTTCTTTTTTTTCATTAATAAACTTAATTCATAATTAATAATTACTTAAATACTTATATTTTTATTTATCCTTATTATTCTTACGTTTATAAAGTGTTTTTAGGATTAATATTAGTTCAGGATACCGCGAAACGCGAGTATGACGAAAGAGTGTAAAGGAGTGGGAGAATCAAAGGCATGCACGATCCTCAGTCGATCAGCGGATCGACGAGAGCAAGGATCAAAAGCAATGACTGTAATTGGTGCGTAACAAATGAGAGAGGGAACCGAGCGTTCCATGCGCGCGCCTGCGCATAACCAGTCGCTTAGTAGACTGACTGGAGAACAGATCGAGCGAGACGAGAATGATTGATGCGTAATAGCCAAACTCCGTTCCCATTGGTGCGCTCCCAGAACCTTGAATATGTACAGTGGCGGACATATACTTATGAACACAGCGATAATTAAACTTCCAGGAACTGCATCATAAAAGCCATATTAGATTTAAAGATTTTCATCACGTACTTTGAAAGTGTAATTTATGTAATGGTTTCTGGGATATTTGTGATCGCCAAGGTGAACATAACTCACAATGTACTGGAGTTTGTAATGTTTACCTACGACACATCGGTGGACACATACTTATGAACACACGAACTGAACGACTTTCCTACAGTGTAAACAAACAATGTTCAGTTATCGTTGTGCCAGAAACGATCGTGGACGTTCTGTACATTACACAGTATACGTGAAAGTTATTTTAATTATGAGTAAAGGTAAAAATATTACACCAAAGCAACGGCTGCAAATACAGTTGCTTCGAAAGCACGGTAATACATATCGAAGCATTTCTAAGGAATTGGGAATATCTGTTGGAGCTTGTTACGCAGCTGTAAAGCATATAAAAGTGAATAAAACAGCAGATAATGTTCCTCGGAGAGAAAAACCACGTAAAACGGATGTTCACACTGACCGCGTGATTCACCGAACCTCCAAAGCTGATCGTTTTAAAACTGCTGTAGATATTCATAATGAAATATCACCGTATTTGAAGCAAACAATAAGTGTAAGAACGGTTCAACGTCGCTTAAATGAGTTTAATTTGATGGGGAGAGTAGCCCGAAAAAAACCTCTAATATCCGAAAAGAATCGACGTGCTAGACTTCAATTCGCAAAAACTCATATTACATGGACGGTAGAAAAATGGTCCAAAGTTGTGTTCACTGACGAAAGTAAGTTTAACCGATTTGGTTCTGATGGCAAATCTTATGTGAGACGTACAGCTGGAGAAGAATTTAAAAAAAATTGTACAAAACCAACCGTTAAAGCTGGTGGCGGGTCAGCACTAGTTTGGGGGTGTATGAGCATGAATGGTACTGGCCCAATACATCGGATTACAGGAATTATGGATCGTTTTGTTTATTTAGAGATTGTAAAAAATGTTCTTCTTCCATTTGCTAAAGATAAAATGCGTAAAAATTGGATTTACCAGGCAGATAACGATCCAAAACATACGGCACGTATTGTAAAAGAATTTTTAGCAAAGAAAAAAATAAATGTCATGAAATGGCCTGCTCAGTCCCCAGATCTCAATCCAATAGAGATGCTGTGGATTGATGTTGATCGTGAAATAAAACGGCAGAAACCAAAAAATATCCAGGATTTATTTAAAACAATTGAAGAAGCGTGGAAGTCCATTCCAATCGATAGGTGTATTCGTTTAATTAATTCTATGCCTCGACGGTGTGCCCAAGTTATCAAAAATAGGGGGAGAGCTACAAAATATTAGCTTAATAATGTTTGGTATTATTTAGACCTTTGAAAATGATTAGAAATTAAGAAAATCTTGTTCGACAATTATGTTCATAAGTGTGTGTCGCTGAAATCTGTAACCAGAAATGTTGTTCTTTTATTATGTTGCATTTGTTATCAATTTGAAATAAAATATATTATATGTATCCAAAGAACATAACTTGTGTTATTTATAATTCCAATATAAATACATGATCTATGTCCGTTTGATTGTAAAACGTAATAAAAGATTGAAAATGACTATGTTCATAAGTATATATCCGCCACTGTATAAATACGGGCAAGAAGGCCCAGAGAAGAATCATTATGAATCATAAATTCAATACAGATACTACTCCGAATCATTTATGGCCATTGGCTGATTCCAACCTAACTTTAATGCTCCAACTTTGGAGGCCGCCTTGCTGGACACTTGGTCGAGCCGATCGTACTAAGCTAAGGCCATAGTCGCCAGGTTTGACGAGAGGTTTTCTGCCTTGGAGGCCGCTTTGCAGGCCACTTAGTTGACGAAGCTAAGTTATTGATAATTCTCAATCTCAGGTTAGTATTAATACTCCTGAGCGACGAGGGAACAAGACTATTCCAGGTGGCAATACCGCCCCTGATGACAATGAAACAATTCAAACGATTCTCAACTTAACATATTCAATTTCCTAGATCTATAAGCTAATTCCTAAATTATAAGCTAACTCCTATATCGACCGAGAGTCGTCATCCATAATCAAACTCCTAGATCAATAAGATAATTCCTTTATCGACCGAGAGTCATTATCCATAATCAAACTCCTAGATCAATAAGCTAATTCTTTTGTCGACCGAGAGTCATTACCAACATACTAATTCCTTTCATTTGGCTAAACGTCATTATTAATTAATTAAGTTATATAACTCCAAATCGATCGCTCAAACGGGTATTTCTTTTGTAACGACCTAGTGTCGCAACCCAAGACGATCAGCTTTACTTTTTGTAACGACCTAGAGTCGCAACCTAATTAATTTCTTTAATTTCTTTAGTATTAAGGCGTTTAATTATATTTTCATGTATCATTTAGAAGTGTTTTCTTGAATAAACACTATTTAAGTTAAATTCTTGTTCTTGAATTTTAATTCTTTGTCGCACGCCACACGAATCAATCCTGAAATCCTGTAAAGCGCGTCGAGTCACGCCTAAAACCGTTACATACCGCCTGGGTCGCCTTCCGCAATTTATTTGGCTCATTGTAACAGCATCGATGAAATTCTTTTCAAAGAGGGCGCTCTTGAATTATGTATATCGGGTGATTACAATCTACCGCATGCCGTCTGGCAGCGCGGCCCTAATTCGGCACTAGTCCCTATCGTGCAATCGGAAGCTACGGATACCTATACATCGGCATCAATGTTGACAGAATGTTTTAACGGCCATAACTGTCTGCAATATAATCAAATTTGCAACAGCTATGGAAATACGCTAGATTTAATTTTCAAAAATTTTTCAGGGGCCAAGGTATCCTCCCCAGTCGATTCTCTGCTACCAGAAGACTTGTATCACCCCGCCCTAGTGTTGGAATTGCAGAGCAGCGCTGCCAGGCCTGTCTCGAGGGCAATTGTTAAATTAGACTATGCCCGAGCGGATTACGACTCTATCGTATCTGCTCTTAATTGTATCGATTGGAACTGCGCTATGGGTAATCTCACGGTCGACGGGGCCGTGGAATTATTATATTCTCGGATTGGGGTTGCAATAGAGATGTATGTACCCACGTTTAGGGTTTTTGAGTCAAAATTCCCCGGCTGGTTTTCGCGTGAACTCAGACAGTCCATTTCAAGTAAGAAGAGAGCTCACCGTATTTGGAAGAGTTCATCCAGGCAGTGCGACTTCCTAATTTTTTCTCATCTTCGCTCACGTTGCAAGGAGTTGTACAAAATTAGCCACGCTGCCCATATTGCTAGGATTGAAGGCAGCATCTCTCGTAATGTCAAGGCTTTCTGGGGTCACGTGAACTCCAGCAGGGGCGACTCTGGCTTGCCGGAGGGTATGCATCTTGGAGACGAGAGTTCGGACTCGGATGAGGCAGCCGCGAACCTTTTTGCTAAGCACTTTAAGTCGGTCTACACATCACCTTCTTGTCCTTCCGCCAGCGCTGATCGGGCATGTGAGTCAGGTGTGCATATATCTGACCTAAACATTGGTCTTGCAGAAATTTTTGAAGCCATCAAGGCTCTAGACTTAAATAAATCGGCGGGTGAGGATGGGCTGCCTCCCATTTTTGTTAAATCATGCATATATGGTTTAGCTAGGGCTCTATGGATCATCTTCAACCTCTCACTTGAATCTGGGAATTTCCCGACCGCCTGGAAATCGGGGGTGGTTGTTCCTATTTTCAAGTCGGGGGGCAAAAATGATGTCTTGAATTATAGACCCATTTCTCTTCTTAGCTGTTTCCCTAAGATCTTTGAGATGATTGTCACTAGTAAGCTTTCGGGATTAATCAGAGGCAGCCTATCCGAAGCTCAGCATGGATTTTTTCCGGGCAGATCTGCTGTGACCAATCTCGCGGTGTTCTCAAATTATGTCACATCAGCGATGGATGTTCGTCGGCAGGTGGATGTGGTGTATACTGACTTTAAAAAGGCTTTCGATTCTGTTGACCATAATATCTTGCTAGATAAACTGAAGGCCTTTGGATTTCAAGGTGTGCTGTTGCGGTGGTTGAGTAGTTACCTGACTGGTCGCTCCCAAGTGATAAGGGTTCGTGGTTGCCTATCTCAGCCCATAGTAGCATCATCGGGAGTGCCTCAAGGGTCGCATTTAGGTCCATTGCTCTTTTGCATATATATTAATGATCTTGCGAATGTTTTTAATTTTGCTATTCCTTTGCTTTTCGCGGATGATCTTAAGCTATTTGCTCGTATTGCCTCTATAGAAGATACTTTGAATCTTCAACGTGACCTTGACCGGCTTACTGATTGGTGCACCAGTAATAGGCTCTATTTAAATCTTTCGAAGTGCCATGTGATGAGTATCTCCCGATCATCCAGTAAGTTTAATGCTCTATACTTTCTTAACACGGCGCAAATATCACGGATAGAGAGTGTGTGCGACTTAGGAGTATCTTATTGTGCAGCGTTCTCTTTTGCGATTCATGTCAGTAGAGTAACTAATGCGGCCTCTAGACAGCTAGGGTTTATTATAAGGCATACGCAAGGATTCGTCGATAGGCGGACCTTTAAGTTGCTCTATGATGCGTTGGTTACGCCCTTTATGGAGTATGCGTCTGTGATCTGGTCTCCACACCAGGAGTACCTAGCCCGCGCTCTAGAAAGGGTTCAGCATAGATTTTTGCGCTTTGCGTCGTATCGCCTCGGACATCCTATGCACAGATTTGATCATGACTACGGACCAGCAATGAAAATTTTCAATTTTGTGACTATGCGGCAGCGCTTTCTATTAGCAGATCTAACCTTTTTGTTCAGGATCCTCAATGGACATATTAACTGTCCACACTTGTTGGGGTTAATTAGCTTTAGCATTATGCCCAGGCCACTGCGAAATTGTCCGCTTTTTCAGGTCAAATTTTATAGAACTAACCTGCATCTTATTGACCCAATGTCAAGAATATGTTCGAGTGGAAACAAAGTGGCTGGGAACATTAGCCTCTTTGGTACCTCTGTCGAGGCCTTCAAGCGTTCAGTATTATCCTCGTTTGATATATCGCGCTGAATTCAGATAGTCTTATCGTTATTTTCTTTCTGTATGTTTATATCTATCATTGTCTGTACACTCGTGCAGGTATCTTGTGATGTTACTAATGGTCTTGTACCGTATGATTAAGTAAATAAGTAAATAAATAAATAAGTAAATAATTACTTCAAGACCATCAGCAAGATCATTTCTTGCCATTGCTCGTATCATATTGTCGCTGACATGACCAAGGCGCTGATGCCACAATCCAATTGATCGGGCAATCCTCACTGAGGCTGATGGTGTCACAACACGAATGAAAGGTACATACTGGTTGTCAAGTCTTCTACCACCAAGTATTGTTTTCTTTCCATCCATCAGTTTCATAATTCCCTTTCCATGGTAAAAACCATAACCTTTCGTCTTCTCCATAAATGTTGTTGAGAAGAGCGATTCACCACTCATGTCTTCACAATTGTATACGGATTCCCATGTCCGATTTTCCCACATCTTGCCATTGATTGATTTTCCAATTTTGATGTCACCAACATGGGTTGCTTTCAGTGTTTTACCATTGGCAATATTCAATACAAGCGGTGCACAAAGCTTCCGCAGCGACGAAAACCACTCAATATTACCACTTAGGTGAACACTCGCACCAGCATCTGCGATGATACATCCAGTATGCCTCAATTCAAACGCGGATGAAGCCGATAGTCCGTTCCCACTTTTTACATCCTTTGATTCTTGTGAATCTTTCTGTGGCTCACTCCTTTCCGTTTTTTCTGATTTCGACCAAGAGTCTCGTTTCGTATGTCCAATTTTGCCACCCTTGTGACACTTGCCTTTGAACTTTTTCTTGACTGCCTTCATCGATTGATCATCTGATGATTTAGACTGCAGCTTAAACACTTCGGCTGACACATCATCCAGACGACCCCCATGTTTCTTTCAGCATTAGCGAGCTTCTCAAGAAACGGCTCCAGTGCTGTTCTGTCCGATAAAAGCGACCAGCTTGTCACAAAACTGTCGAACTCTTTCAGTAAACATCCAAGAATCTTCGCCATCAATAATTTTTCACTAAGTTTATTGCCAAAATCTTCTGATTCCAAGGCTTCGATTCTGCGCGCAATGACCTTCAGTCCTGCTACAAACGTATCAACTGTATCGTCAGATTTCCATGAGTATGTGAAAAACTCACGTAGCACCTCAAGTAGAGCATTTAACGTTTTCGGCTCACGAAACGCCTTGATCCTTTCCATAATGTCTACTGACGTCTCGCAGTCGCAGACCTGATCAAACGTTGTGTCGTCCAAGGTTGATCGAATGATAGAACGTGCCTTGCTATCCTTTGCTTTCCAGTCATCGATCTCTTTCGAGTTTGTAACGCCGCCTCCCGATGTTTTTACTTCACTTGGCTTCGGTACTTTTCCAACAGCAATTTCCCAGATTCGACGACTCTCGAGCACATCACGAATTTCGATTTTCCAACGACCATACGTCGTCTTCGTGAGCTTAGTCACTCGAATGTCTCTTAGCATACCCTCGTCTGCCATTCTATCTTTCACTTCACGACCGATACGTCACTATCTATGAAAATAACGTTCGGACACAATTGTCTCTTGTGAATTCAATGCTATTCCTAACCTCAAAACGCCACGTGTCTTGACTCACCGACACACCAGTGCATAAGTCTCATAATCTGATAAGAAATAGTCTGAATCGGTTTAGTTATTGACACGTCGTTGATGGATTTATTTGGAACACACAGAATGCAAGTGCACAATTATTATAGAAGTAGAAAAGAACAAGAATATTAGACGATACATAGAAAAAGAGCGTTGTAGCAAACTCGAAGCGATAGATACAAAATTAATAATGATCTAAAGAGAGGAATATCGATACTAGAGCCGCGTATGGTCTGCGCCATCTGTTGGTAAACATAGTTATGTATCTATAGATTGACCCGGGAAACACAAATTCCCAACAAATCGCCTTACTCGCAGAGTGCTTGAAAGAGTATAATGAGTGGCAGAAGAAATCAACTAAATGCGCGACAGAATTTGTTCTACACAGATCTACACAGTCTATCTACACAGTTGTTCATGCCAATGTGATATCACACTATTTTTCGCGCGGTACTATTTAAACACCTTCGCATAAACCTCCAAGTCACTCCACCAAAGTCGTTCCAACTCAACAAATACCCCTTTTCCCCAATCGCTGATCACCTCGATGATGTACCTTAGCGGTCCCCATCTCGAGATGGTCAGTACGAAACCTCCTTCATTTATTCGCCCTACGAGGAACAAACTCCCCCCCTCTTACTAATTCTAAACAAGTCCCTCGCCCCAAAAACCTCTTAAATCGAGACCACGTCTCACCCCTTCTCTAAGACCCTACAAGTCAAGACCACGATCACCCCTTTCCCATTAAAACTCCCAAAATCCATCCGATGGGTTGAGCATATTATTCCCTAGTCATAAAAACCCCGGAAATGTATTTGCGAAGAATATTTGGTGTACGTGACAGAAACGCGTCTAATAATAGACGCACCTTTGTAAAAACCCCGGAAGTCCTACTGCGACTTATTTATTAAATAGGTCAAGGCCTATACCGCGCGTACACCCGCGACAATTATATAAATACGAGGGGACCGAGACAGAAGTCCTCTTTCGATGAAATCAACCTGCGAAAGGACCACAAACCACAAAGTTTTATTTTAACCAGTGTTTAACCATATCATCTCGCTAATCATTGTAAGCTTTTATTATTACCATTTATACCATTGAATATCACCATCATCTGTTATACGGTGTCATTTTCTTACATTATTTTGTCTTATTAACGCTTATTGCGATCATATATTACTTTGTATTATAAAACTCAATGCTTTCTACAGGGTGTCCCACGGTAGACTGAACAGCGCCGTAGCTCCTAAAGTATTGGAGATAAAAATATTTAAAAAATAGGGAATTGCATGGTTCGAGGGGGCTAATAAATTAGCCCGGACGAATTTTTTTTCGATTATTATTTTAAAAAATACGATGGTCAAGTTCGGTTTTTCAAATGGAACTATTTTTTTTGAAGTCCTGAGTTGATAGTGCGTTCCAAGACAAATTCAATAAGCATCAATGTATACACTTTATTTCCACTGGTTTTTGAGATATTGCGCTTGCAAATTTACTGATTTTCACTGCAAGAAACTCCTCTGGAATAGCAAGGACCGGGGACGGTCTTACTGGCGCCACGGGTGGCACTGCCTGTTGAAATAGATACATACCTGCGAAAGGTCTACGCCAGGCCCAAAGGCTGGACAATTCTTTTCCGTCAGAAATGCTACTTAGGTAGGTACATCTGCGGTATCGAGAAGCGCATCGTTACTTTTATTTCGCACTTGCTTCTAGACTCGGATAGCCGGTTCGTCTGGGAGGGATGCAAGTTGGATTGGTTAGGTTCGGAGGAGTGAAAGTTGCTAGACTAAATTTCAACTATAGGGAGCAGATTGTATCAGAACCAATCGGATTTGCATCCCTCACAAACGGCTGCACTCTTGAAGAGGCCTTCTTCACAGCAATACCTTCTCCTCAATGCCCACCTTCTTTCGCACGGAATACGTCAACGCATGGTTTTGTTATGATATCGAAGCTCATGTTTATACTCGAGAGGACCACGCGTCGACAGCGGGCTTCCCCTTTTCTTACCGTGTCTCTCCACGAGGAGTATTGCCGATGGATTGTAGAAGCGCAGATGTCTGGATGCCAGTTGTTGAATTCAGGAGACGATAGAAACACTTTATTACAAAACACACATGTACTATAATTAAAGTAAATCGTATTCCTCTCGGGCAGGAGTCGCCCGACGTTCGTCAAGAAGATGCGGCCTGGTACCCCGTGGCGAGGACAACCCTTCGCAGGGTCTCGCCCGATTTTTATGGCTTTTTCCGGAAAAAGGTACGAATCCTGGGCCGAACGTAACGAATTGAGGTCGAGCCCCCGCAGCCGAGGGTGAAATATCCATTACAGCGTATTAAGAAATTCTTTTCTTCATCGTATCGAGAGGGAAGTGACGCGAATGGATTCCTTATGTTTTTCTGACGAAAATCATACCAAATATCATGCAAATCGGACTACTTTGATACAAGCTATTTGTATTCCCTATGTAAAAGTTGTCCGATTTACACGATATTTGTAATGATTTTCATCGGGAAACCACAAGGAATCCAACGGCGACACTTCCATATCCATACGATAAAGAATGAAGAATTATTTTATTTCCTAAACAAATACAGAGTAATTCTGGAGGTACGCCCGACGCCTCGTGGCGAGGACAACACCCCGCAGTGCCCATCGAATTTTATGGCTTTCGACCCTCGAAGGGTTTGGAATATCATTAAGAAGTGAGAAATGTTTAGGATTTCAAATGTTTGCTTCTTTTCTTCGTCGTATCGAAGGAGAAAGTGATGCCAATGTGTTTGAGATTCGGTAGTTCCGATCTCCGCCACACCCAACTCATCGCAGCACCTCCTGGACAGCGGATCGACAAGCCCGATCCACAATCGATCGACCAATCAGGTGTCAGCGACAGAACGCTCAGCCAATCGCATTTCCCCACGTCGCTCGATCCTCCAGACTTTTGGAGAAGACGACTAACGGAAATGGATCGGCCATATTGCTCTTGCTCTTCTTGTTCACGCAGAGTACAAGTTCGGACGCGTCGGTTTCACTGAACGTTTAGCTCATTGTAACTCGTGAATTCTCGCAAACTTGCTCACCTTAGTGCTCAACCTCGTAATTTCTCACCGCTCAATTTAATATCTCGTGCTCAGACTCGTCGTATATCGATTGTGGATCGTGGTCTGTTACGCGGCCACGTGCGCGTCGTTTTGCGATTCGTCTCAACGAGACAAGAACTGTACATTCTCTGCACAACGTGCATCTGCTCAGGCTCACCCACTCAGCTTTTACGTTGTGACTCACTCCGCGAGTGTGAAATAAACTAATTGTACATTGCTCATTAATACTGTGCGTTCTTTACATAACCTCACCGGCATCTCACGCTCATCGCGAGCTCTTTCGCGAACATTCTGGTCCTTCGAGCCGGATTATTGTGTGAAGTTCTGTGCAGTGCTCACCCAGAACAGTTCACCCTCATTACTCAGTGCTCACCCCCAGTGCAACGCAAGCTCAGCAACGCGAGATGGAAGGAGACAACGATTCCTCCAAGACCAGCTCAGAGACCCGGTCTCGGTCGCCGTCACCTAACCCTCAAGGAGGGCAGGTCGCCCAGGTCAGTCTCCAGGTCCCCACAGAGCCACCGACTCAACACGCTGGCAGGACGAGATCCTCGTCCCCATCAACGGTACCGGCTCCGCTCATTATAAAGGCGAGATCGCAGGTCAGTCGGTTTGAGGCTTTACAAGCGTTGCGGAATGAAATTCCCACGGATCCAGAGTCAACGTCCCTCGGCGAGGTGCAGTCGCTGCTGGACAGCATAAACGAGCTGCACAAAGCGTTCCTCTCCGAGCACGCTCACCTTGAGGAATTTTGGCCCGTCAAGTGTCTCTCGCACGAGTACTTCGCCTCAGATCTCCTGGGTCGTGAGACGACTCTCGTGGCTCAACTCAAAAGGGCACTCAAGCGTCTCATCTCTCACCATTCTAACTCAAGTCAAACCAGCTCATCCGCTCACACCGACTCAACCTCTGAAGTGATGGCCAGCAGAGCTGCCAAGATTCCAGAGCTGGCCATTCCCAAATTTGGGGGAAAGTTTGTGGAATGGCCTGCCTTCAGCGAGCTGTTCACCTCGCTCATTATTAAAGACTCGAGGCTTGCAGAGATAGACCGCCTCTGCTATTTGAGGGCAAGTTTGACAGGCGAACCTTCCCGACGGGTCAACGCCTTCCCTCTTCGAGGCTCATCCTTCCAGGCTGCTTGGGACTACCTGGAAAAGCGCTTCTCAAATAAACGGCTGCTCATCAAGGAGCAACTTGACAAGTTGCTCAGTATACCAGCCATCTCAACGAGATCGGCGCCGGCGCTCATCAACCTAGCGGCCACCATCAACGAGGTGAACGAGACGTTGGTGGCTCTGGGTGCAGATAAAGAAATGCACAACTGCTTAATGGTGCACGTGCTCACCAACAGCCTTGACAAGGTGACGCGAGAGGCCTGGGAAACCTCTCTCGCCAACTCAACGGAGTGCCCTAGTTACAAGGACCTGCTAGCCTTTGTGGAGAATAAAGGTGGTGCCTTGGAGCAGATCGAGGCTCCTCCCAAGAAACCAGCTGCTCCTTCGTCCTCCACAGCACGCTCATCTCAGAGGAGAACGACTGCTCACCCTGCGACGCAGGCAAAATCTCAACCCCAGACGTCGTCCAAGGCCCAGTCGACGAAATATCCTTGCGACTGGTGCCACGCCGACCACTTCGTGGTCATGTGCCCTAAATTCAGGGAAACGCCAGTGACCGAGCGTCGCAACTTCATCGTCGCCCGATCACTGTGCAAAAATTGCTGTGGTCGACACAGATGTGTGCAAATCGGCTCACCGGTGCAAGACCTGTGGGGCAAAGCACCACTCAATGCTGCACCCTCCTCAGCCATCGGCTACTCAAGGCTCAGCTCAACCTCAGCCCAGGTCGACGACCGAGCCCAGCTCTGCTCAACAAGCCCCTCCAACGGAAGGGAAGAAGTCAGAAGATGACACTGATTTCTGAAGCGTTGGCGCAGTCGTCAACTCACTCTTCCCCAAATCACCAAGCTCAAGCACAACCGGTCACACTCATACGTCTCTGTCTCACCCAGTCACTGGTTGCCACGCAACCTCGCTCACGCTCACCCTGTTAGCAACAGCTAACGCACAGCTCATCTCACCTGTGGCCTCGCTGCCAGTCAGGCTACTCATCGACTCAGGCTCAGAGCTCACCTTCATCAAGGAGGAGCTCATCACTCAACTTAACCTTCAAAGAACCCACTCATCCATCTCAATTATTGGCATTGGAGGCAACAAAACTACTCACACTCGAGGCGTCGTGTCAATCACTCTACGATCAAGCTACGACTCCTCCACGGTCTCCACTCAAGCTCATGTTCTGCGAACTCTCACATCCAGTCTACCATCCGTTGAAGCGCCACGTCAAGAATGGCCACATCTCACCAGGTTAAGGTTAGCTGATACAGATTTTCTAAAACCTAGGCCTATTGACATAATTATTGGTGCAGACTCATATGGAAAAATCATAAAACCTAACCTCAAAAGGGGTGACCCTTCAATGCCAATTGCCCAGTTCTCAATCTTTGGATGGCTCGTTCTTGGGCCAGTTAAAACACCTCAGTCTCAATTCAGCTCGTCACACACAGCTGCAGTCATGCAGCACAGCGACAGAACAATACAAGATTTATTGGCAAAATTCTGGATTCAAGAAGACCTCCCGACAGATACGCCCTCAAAGCTCACCCCTGAAGAACAAGAATGTGAGGATCACTTTCGGGCGACACACACTCGTGATTCTACAGGAAGGTACATCGTACGCATCCCTCTCAAGTCATCTCGAAGTCTATTGGGCAATTCCTACCAGACAGCCCATGCCTGTCTGAAGCGAACACTCAACAAGCTCAACAGAGATTCTGAATATCGCAATCTCTACCAAGGGTTCATGAAGGAATATGAAGCACTCCATCATATGGTAAGAGCTCCCTCACTCTCACCTAATACTCACTCTGTTTTTTATCTTCCACATCATGGAGTGCTCAAGCTCGACAGTCAGACCACGAAGTTGAGGGTCGTCTTCAATGGCTCAAGCCCGACTACAACGGGGCACTCGATCAACGATCTCATGCACACTGGCGCGAACCTTCTACTCAACATCACGGATGTGCTGCTGTGGATTCGCCAGCACAAGTACATTTTCGCCACAGACGTGACAAAAATGTACAGACAAATCAAGGTTTACGAAGACGACCAGGACCTCCAGAGGATACTGTGGATTGACGAGGATTCAAAGGAGGTGCCCTACAAACTCACTACGGTCACTTATGGAACCAAGGCTGCGCCGTTTCTCGCTGTCAGAGTACTACTGCAGTTGGTCGAAGACGAAGGACATCGTTTTCCCCTGGCAGTACCGTCAATCACTCATGCCAGATACGTCGACGACATATTCGGCGGCGCCGATACAGGTGAGACACTCATTACAATTGCTCAACAATTAAATGACCTGTGCAAGGCGGGAGGTTTTCCACTTGCCAAGTGGCAATCAACCTACCCTCCATTGCTTGAATCAATTTCTCATGACGTGCGAGCTAGCAACTCGTACATAGCACTTGACGACTGCAATACCAAAATCCTCGGATTACAATGGAACGCTCTCACTGACAACTTCTCATTCGCGACAAAACCTCTCAGCGACTCAAGGCTCACTAAACGTCTCATTCTCTCTGAAGTAGCAAAGATATTTGATCCACTCGGCTTCTTAGCTCCAGTCATCATTCGGGCAAAAGCACTTTTGCAGGAATTGTGGCTGCACAAACTGAACTGGGACGACCCACTGCCTTCCCAAGTCACCGCTCACTGGCTCACCATCAGAGAAGATCTAACAAGTCTGGCCAGACTCTCAATACCAAGGTGGTTCAACACCTTCTCCTACTCGACAGTGGAATTACATGGATTCTCTGATGCCTCTCAACTCGCCATGGCAGCGGTAATTTACATTATTGTGTCCACACCGTCCACAGCTCACAAAGTGTCGACACTAGTGTGCTCCAAAATCAAGGTAGCACCACTCAAGAAACTCACAATCCCAAGGCTCGAACTCACAGCAGCTTTAATGCTGGCAAAGCTCACGAAGTATGTTCAAGCTACTCTTCAACTCAACATCTCTACAACTCATCTGTGGACGGACTCTCAAATCTCACTCTCATGGATCAAATCACATGCTTCACGCTGGAAGGATTACGTACGGAATCGTGTCTCCCAAATTCAAGAGCTCACTCCACACGCACATTGGAGACACGTTCCTGGAACGGCGAATCCAGCTGACTGTGCCTCTCGAGGCCTAACAACACATCAGCTTGAACACCACGAGCTTTGGTGGACGGGACCATCTTGGCTCACTCAACCCAGTGACTCATGGCCCTCTCAACCTACATTGAAGGACAGTCCAAGCATGCAGGAAGCTCGTCCTGGAATCTCAAATTTGCTCAACATTCGAAAACTCGAATATCACTGGGACCTCATTTACAAATACTCATCTCTCAACAAACTCTTTCGTATCACTTCAGTTTGTTTCAGAATTCTGTCACATTTAAGGAGGTCAACGATTTCCTTACCACTCATTGTTCAGTCGCCCGAGGATCTGGAGAGGGCCAGGATCTTCTGGATTAAAGCGACGCAGTCCCTTTACTTCGCACACGAAATAAGGACGCTCAGCTCTGGCGCGACGCTGCCATCTTCTCACATCTTCAATAGGCTCACGGCCTTTATCGACCAAGAAGGAGTGATCCGAGTCGGGGGCCGACTCAACAACGCTCACATTGCATATGGAAGTAAGCATCCTGCAATTTTGCCTCGTCACTCACGTCTGTCCGATCTGATTATAGATCAAGCTCACCGAGAAACTCTCCATGGAGGGACTCAGCTCACGCTCGCTCAAATCAGACAGACCTACTGGTGGTCGAGCTCCAGTGAAATCTCACATTCTACGGTGTGTTGTGTGTGCTCGGCAAAGGGGGATCCGTGCCCATCAACTGATGGGCCAACTACCTCTTTCACGAGTCACACCCACACGCCCATTCACCAACACTGGACTGGACTATGCTGGTCCTGTCACCTTAAGGACGTGGAAAGGGCGAGGCGCCAAGACTCACAAGGGATGGATCTGTGTGTTCGTCTGTCTCACCACCTCAGCTGTTCATCTCGAGCTAGTCACCGACTACTCCACAGATGGTTTCATAGCAACGTACAGGCGTTTCATCTCACGGAGACGAATCCCTCACTCACTCTACTCAGATTGTGGCACCAACTTCATCCGAGCCGATGCCACGCTCAAGAGGATGTTCACTCAGGGCTCTCAAGATCACCAATCTCTCGCTCAGCTGTTGGTCAACGACAACACTCGCTGGTGTTTCAACCCTCCAGCCGCACCACACATGGGAGGCAAATGGGAGGCAAATGGGAGGCTGTGGTGAAGTCGGCGAAACATCATCTTCGGCGAACAGTGAGTGAAACAGCACTCACCTACGAAGAGTTCAGCACACTTCTCACGCAGATTGAGGCCCTGTTGAATTCACGACCTCTCGAGCCCCTCAGCGACGATCCTGATGACGTCGCAACGCTCACTCCGGCTCACTTCCTCATTGGCCACCCGCTCTCAGCTCTACCGGAACCCTCTTTGGAGCACACATCCATCTCACCATCAGCGCGGTGGCAACTCATCCAACAGAAGACTCAACAATTCTGGACTCAATGGTCATCTCATTATTTGCAACGTCAGCTCTCAATCTCGAAGTGGCATCATCCATCCAACGCCATCAAGGTCGGCTCTCTGGTGCTCATCATCGATGAGCGGTTTCCCCCTAGCAAGTGGCCACTTGCTCGGGTTCTCACCCTTCACTCAGGGAAGGATGGACTGACCAGGGTGGTGACGTTCAAGACCGCCACTACCATCTTAACCAGGCCAATCGCAAAATTGGCTGTTTTGAATGTTACAGATTCATCATCAACATCTTCTTCCAGCTGTTGAGGCCGGGAGCATGTTTGAGATTCGGTAGTTCCGATCTCCGCCACACCCAACTCATCGCAGCACCTCCTGGACAGCGGATCGACAAGCCCGATCCACAATCGATCGACCAATCAGGTGTCAGCGACAGAACGCTCAGCCAATCGCATTTCCCCACGTCGCTCGATCCTCCAGACTTTTGGAGAAGACGACTAACGGAAATGGATCGGCCATATTGCTCTTGCTCTTCTTGTTCACGCAGAGTACAAGTTCGGACGCGTCGGTTTCACTGAACGTTTAGCTCATTGTAACTCGTGAATTCTCGCAAACTTGCTCACCTTAGTGCTCAACCTCGTAATTTCTCACCGCTCAATTTAATATCTCGTGCTCAGACTCGTCGTATATCGATTGTGGATCGTGGTCTGTTACGCGGCCACGTGCGCGTCGTTTTGCGATTCGTCTCAACGAGACAAGAACTGTACATTCTCTGCACAACGTGCATCTGCTCAGGCTCACCCACTCAGCTTTTACGTTGTGACTCACTCCGCGAGTGTGAAATAAACTAATTGTACATTGCTCATTAATACTGTGCGTTCTTTACATAACCTCACCGGCATCTCACGCTCATCGCGAGCTCTTTCGCGAACACAATGGATTCCTGGCGTTTCGTCGATTAAAATCATAACAAATTTCATGTAAATCGGACAACTTTTACATAGGGAATACAAATAGCTTGTATCAAAGTAGTCCGATTTGCATGATATTTGGTATGATTTTCGTCAGAAAAACATAAGGAATCCATTCGCGTCACTTCCCTCTCGATACGATGAAGAAAAGAATTTCTTAATACGCTGTAATGGATATTTCACCCTCGACTGCGGGGGCTCGACCTCAATTCGTTACGTTCGGCCCAGGATTCGTACCTTTTTCCGGTAAAAGTCATAAAAATCGGGCGAGACCCTGCGAAGGGTTGTCCTCGCCACGGGGTGCCAGGCCGCATCTTCTTGACGAACGTCGGGCGACTCCTGCCCGAGAGGAATACGATTTACTTTAATTATAGTACAAGTGTGTTTTGTAATAAAGTGTTTCTATCGTCTCCTGAATTCAACAACTGGCATCCAGACATCTGCGCTGCTACAATCCATCGGCAATACTCCTCGTGGAGAGGCACGGTAAGAAAAGGGGTAGCCCGCTGTCGACGCGTGGTCCTCTCGAGTATAAACATGAGCTTCGATATCAAAACAAAAACCATGCGTTGACGTATTCCGTGCGAGAGAAGGTGGGCATTGGGTAGAAGGTATTGCTGTGAAGAGGGCCTCTTGCTCTCTAGCAGCCGTTTGTGAGGGATGCAAATCCGATTGGTTCTGATACAATCTGCTCCCTATAGTTGAAATTTAGTGTAGCAACATTCACTCCTCCGAACCTAACCAATCCAACTTGCATCCCTCCCAGACGAACCGGCTATCCGAGCCTAGAAGCAAGTGCGAAATAAAAGTAACGATGCGCTTCTCGATACCGCAGATGTACCTACCTAAGTAGCATTTCTGCCGGAAAAGAATTGTCCAGCCTTTGGGCCTGGCGTAGACCTTTCGCAGGTAGGTATCTATTTCAACAGGCAGTGCCACCCGTGGCGCCAGTAAGACCGTCCCCGGTCCTTGCTATTCCAGAGGAGTTTCTTGCAGTGAAAATCAGTAAATTTGCAAGCGCAATATCTCAAAAACCAGTGAAAATAAAGTGTATACATTGATGCTTATTGAATTTGTCTTGGAACGCACTATCAACTCAGGACTTCAAAAAAATAGTTCCATTTGAAAACCCGAACTTGACCATCGTATTTTTTAAAATAATAATCGAAAAAAAAATTCGTTCGGGCTAATTTATTAGCCCCTTCGAACCATGCAATTCCCTATTTTTTAAAAAATTTTATCTCCAATACTTTAGGAGCTACGGCGCTGTCCAGTCTACCGTGGGACACCCTGTATATTACCCATACAGGGTGTATTCGTAAAATATTTTATGTGCGTGCTTCTCAACCTATTCACATACATTAAGATCGGCGACGCATTCATTACAAAATTCAATTGTCACTTCGGAACTCCTAGAGCCACCCTCACCTGCCAAGCAGCAAACTTTACTGGTAATTTGAAGAAAGCAGTTGCGCGGGAATTTAAGTGCAACAATCCCGAACCACAGCCTTTCACCCACATACTAACGGCTCTTTAGAGAAATTGCAAATCGTTTTGACCGAATATTTAAAAATGTTTATCGTTAGATACAGTGACTGGGACGAATGGACCGACTTGGCCGCGTTCTCGTATAATACCAGTGACCGCAAGGGTACTGGATACAATCGGCATGAATTATTTTTAGCGAAATTAGCAATACACAAAGACATTGAAAATGAAACATATGGTTGCCTTTCAAATCTGGGTAGAGAACTACGGTACAAAAGACATTACGGTTGCCCTACCCATGTGCGCGAGAGTCCAGGTTGACCCGAAGTCACCACAAAATACTCTAATCGATTTTCCCGCCTAGATCGTTGCTACTGCAACATTTATTGCAACCACCATTTACATGGCTATGCCGTCCAGAGGGAAAGAAAGAATAACGCATCCCTTCTCTCTAAAATCATCTCATCCATCATCATCAGGGAGGCGCCTTTGCAGACGGTCATCACTATAGACGACTCCCTCCCCTCCAACATCAACCACCTGAGAGCAGCTCCAGGATGCCACTGCCCCTTCGCCCCGTATAGACCCCATCTTACAGTCAAATAAATCCACCCCACACCTTATTGTTAAGAAATGTACACATTTCTTCGCATAAGTAGGGAGGTGTGATATCCCACTATTTTTCGCGCGGTACTATTTAAACACCTTCGCATAAACCTCCAAGTCACTCCACCAAAGTCGTTCCAACTCAACAAATACCCCTTTTCCCCAATCGCTGATCACCTCGATGATGTACCTTAGCGGTCCCCATCTCGAGATGGTTAGTACAAAACCTCCTTCGATTATTCGCCATACGAGGCACAAACTCCCCCCCTCTTGCTAATTCTAAACAAGTCCCTCGCCCCAAAAACCCCTTAAATCGAGACCACGTCTCACCCCTTCTCTAAGACCCTACAAGTCAAGACCACGATCACCCCTTTCCCATTAAAACTCCAGAAATCCATCCAATGGGTTGAGCATATAATTCCCTATTCATAAAAACCCCGGAAATGTAATTGCGAAGAATATTTGGTGTACGTGACAGAAACGCGTCTAATAATAGACGCACCATTATAAAAACCCCGGAAGTCCTACTGCGACTTATTTATTAAATATGTCAAGGCCTATACCGCGCGTACCCCCGCGACAATTATATAAATACGAGGGGACCGAGACAGAAGTCCTCTTTCGACGAAATCAACGCGCGAAAGGACTACAGAACGAAAGTTTACTTTTATTAGTGTTCAAACCCATCATCTCACCAATCATTGTAAGCCTTTATTATTACCATTTATTACTACGGCATATCACCATCATCCATATTTTGTATCATTATTCTTGTTGCTTTCATATTACTTTGAATTATTAACGCTTATTGCTTTATATATACATTTTTGTACTATTAACGCCTATTGCGTTCATACCTTTTGAATTATTAACGCTTATTGCTTTATGTCATTCTACTTTATCGTATATTGTATTTCATGTCCATACATATTTTGCTATTGTTCACCATTTATATAAATGTCATGTGCTAATGCTAAATGTCTAACGCATAATTATAAAACTTAACCAAAAATGACGATAATAGTACATAACGTGTTAAAAGTGCTTCAATTTGAATAAACGATTCCTGTTTAAATCACGCTTTGAATTATTGTGTGTATTCCGCGATCGCGAGGATTCCATACCCAAACCTAGCTGCCGCAACAGCTGATCTCGATTCCCGAACGCGAAAGAGCCTACAGTGTTTACCAACGTTCTTTTGCATAGCCCGCGTACAGTCGTATAATTAGACGGATTTCGCGGAAGTATTACCAGTAACTTCTTACGTGAATGCAACGGTAAATGCAATTTCTTAGTCAAAACAAATACAAAGTGCTCTAACGGGTGTCTCCCGGGTGTATATTCGCCATTTAAGCCTTCCCTGGTCGATCAGCGTGCGGAAAACGTGCATTCTCGCCTGTGTTCCTTCTAAAAACCTCAGCGTGCGGAAAACGTGCATTCTCGCCTGAATTCCTTCAAACCCTCAGCGTGCGGAAAACTTGCATTCTCGCCTGAAATCCTTCTAAAAACCTCAGCGTGCGGAAAACGTGCATTCTAGCCTGAGTTCCTTCAAATCATCAGCGTGCGGAAAACTTGCATTCTCGCCTGAGTCCCTCCAAACCCTCAGCGTGCGGAAAACTTGCATTCTCGCCTGAGTCCCTCCAAAAACGATCAGCGTGCGGAAAACTTGCATTCTCGCCTGACCATTACCCCTCGTGTCATCGTCCCTAAACCCCTCCACCCGGGACGTGACATAATTTTGGTGACAGCGGTGGGATTATTTTCGTCCACCGTCGATAGAAACAAGTTCTTAAACACGGTACCCACAAAGTCCCGATAGTTCACATGTATATTACGCGCCCTCAACAGATCGCGGTAGCTTACAGGAGCCGCGAGGTAGAAAACATTAATGCATATATGCAATCACTAATTTGTGTAAAAGGGAGTCTAGCAACAACGAACCAGGGCGACGATATTTGCCTTTGCTGTTCCTGGTTGGAGCCTGCGAATACGGTGACTGCATACATCGTCCATTACTATCAAACACCTTATTCGTTTTCCCCATGCCCTCGGTGCAATTACGAAATATACAAAATTCGCCCCATAAGTAGGTGCGCCGTATGCACGGAATTTTACAACCTCTCTAACGAGGATTACGGTCAATTCAATAATCAAGAGGACCCCGATATTTAAATAACGACTACCTGCCACGACATAAGTTGGTCACCAAAGGTGGGACGTTCGTTTGCCTCTAACAGGAATTAGAACCTCCAAAATTTTCGGTACCCGAAATACCCGATTAACTATTATGAACAACCAAAGTCAAATTCGAGACACGCCATATTATCCAAGCCGCAGACTGCGAGGCGTATTACCAGATTCAAATACATTATTCTGTGTATCTGGAAGCATAGCAACGACCACGGAAGGCGTAGATATTTGCTTAAACTGTTTTAATTCTAACCCGGTGGAAGTGGACGAGATTTACCAAGAACACTACCACCAACCTAACGATATATTTCCTGAGTGCCCTCGTTGCAGAAACTTTTTGCTTACAGTACGTTCTGTAAATAGTCGTGCCGTGTGCGTCAAACGAAAACGTCTTTCAAATAAGAATTACCATAGATTCGATAGTAACTTCCCGGGTAGAGAATACGGTAGGTTTTAAATAACGACTACTGTACGCCCTAATCAAGAAAAATTAAAATCAGTACCCCGAAAGTAGAATCGAAAGGAATTAAAATGTCTGTGTACGGCGAAACCGAGGATTCTTGCGCGACGAACCAAGACGCGGGCCCCTCTAATAACCCTATAGAGGTCGCGACCGCCGAAATAATGGAACGGTTACAAATGTTGCGAGAGAAACAAACCGAGATTGAAAAATTGCACACGAGATTTATAATAAATTCCGAAAACAAAACGCATTCGGGCATAGCCACCGGGTCGTCCGACCACACGTTGAAAGGTCTTTCCGATAAAATACAAAGCATCGAAATAACGATGGAAAAACTTCTTGCACCCCCGCCAGTTACAAATAATTTTGCAACGCCGGGTTCCTCCCGTTTCGATAGGAAATCAATGATGAATCGAAATTATATTCCAGAAACATTAAATCGTAATAATATTTCGGAACTTTTAAATCGAAATAATATTCCGGACCAGGATCCATCACCCCAAATCACGTTAAAGGACGCAATAGAGACCGTCCCGATTTTTAACGGGCACAACTTACCCGTAGAACAATTCGCGAGAGCCTGCAATAGGGCTAAGCCTCTGGTTTCCCTGCAAGCCGAACCCCAGCTAGCAAGGTTGTTGCGAAATAAGCTACAAGACCATGCATGCTTGACCGTTGAGGATAGGGTTTTTGACTCCGTGAGCGAACTGATTAAGCGGCTTAAGCGCATCTTCTCCCCGGCTAAAACATCGGATCACTATCGCGGGGAATTAGCAAACATAACGAAAAAACCCAACGAACACATATTGGAGTATATCTCACGTGTTAAGGACCTACGATTCGCTATTTTAGAAGAGGATAGGGAATATTACCGCTCTTACGCACGAAATCATCCTGAAGACCTAGACCACCTAACGCTAGATTCATTCATCGATGGCCTTCCGCCCCACATAAGGACAAGATTACTTCAACACCAATTCGAAACTCTCGACGAAGCTTTCGATCTTGCTGTTCTCGAGGATAAAAAGATTGATAGCGATCGTCTCAGATTTTCCGAACCGAAGGCTCCGAAACTAACATGTCAAATTTGCAATAAGATAGGACACGACGCACTATCCTGCCGAGGCAATCAAAATATCACTACACGACTTTCCGAGAGGTACCCTCCAGGCCGCGTAACGGGTTATGGCAGCCAAGCACCCAGCCCTCTGCTTCCCTACTGGGACAAAACTCGACCTCCTCCTCTTAGACCTACGAAAATAAGCATTTGTTCATACTGTAGAAAGCCTGGGCACCTGATCTCAGAATGTAGGAGACGTATATTTAATAGGAACGAAAGAAATGCCGGCACCTTCGAGGAACGCGGTCCGGGAAACGCTCCGCCCCTACGGTCAAACATGGATGCGCACCGTGGAACGGGCCTAACGGGAGCGCGTCCGATAATAACACTAACAAAGCCAAGAACGCCGGAACTAGAATCGCCACAGCATGGTTGAACACTAATGTCGAAGCACCGTCTGTAATGATCTCCTCCCCCGACTTCGAGACCACACCCGAATTAATGATCGATACTGGGTCCGAAATAAATTTATTGAAAATCCAGACCGTCAAACGATCTCAAGCGATAGACGCAAAACACCAACTATTACTCAAGGGCATCTCTCCAGACCCCGTTCCCACGCTTGGCACAATCAGGATAACCCTTTTGGGAGACGACGTCACGTTCCACGTAGTCGAAAACGACTTTCCAATTAAGCCACAAGGAATATTAGGTACGGAATTCTTTATAAAACAGAATGTCTCGATACATTATTCCAAGAGGGAATTGGCCTTCCATGGAAACTCCATTCCATTCGTGAACAGGAACCAAGTCGTGCTACCCGCTAGGTCTAAAACAATTTCCTACGTCCACGTACCTAACCCAGATGTAGAAGAAGGATATTTGCCTTTGTTAAATTTAGGGCATGGGATTCACGCTGGTAACGCTCTTGTCCGTAATCAAGACGGGAGAGCATACTTACAAATAATAAATTCCAATGAAACAGAAAAAAACGGTTGAAATTGTTGAATTAGAGGACTTCGAAACGATAATCCCAGAACCCAAACGCAAGCGACCAAAAGAGACTACGACACCCATAGGCATCACTCCCATCCACCCCCTAATTCAAAACAAGTCCCCCTTAGCCCCGGATCCGTCGATCCACCATCTCGAGGCATCCGTGACGATGCACTCATTCTCACCCCCTGCGCTACACGCCAAATCAATCCTTCCCCTAAAATCCCAAGAGTCTCTTGCGGCTACGCCGGAACAGGAAGTACCGACGAATTTCGAAGAAACCCCTTCAAGGGCAGAGAGAATACAAAATTTAATCTCAGTGGAACATCTGAATCCAGAAGAAAAGCGCAATGTCCAAGATATTATAAGAAGATATCAGGACCTTTTCCATCTACCAGATGAGAAGTTGGGTCATACGAACGCCATCCAACACGGGATCCAGACAACGGACCCAGTGGCTGTCAAAACCAAGCAATATCGTTTCCCTCCAGTACATAAGAAAGAAATCGACAAACAAGTACACAAGTTACTGGGAGATGAAATCATAAAGCCGTCATTATCGCCTTACAATTCACCCATCTGGATCGTGTCGAAGAAGCCAGGACCCGATGGAGAACTTTTATGGCGAATGGTAATTGATTTTAGGGAACTAAACAAAAAGACCGTTTCCGACGCATACCCCCTTCCAAATATCAATGAGATATTGGACCAATTAGGAGGAGCCAAGTACTTTTCCGTGTTTGATCTAGCCTCTGGTTTCCATCAAATACCCATGAAGCCCGACGATGCACCAAAGACAGCATTTTCTACACCACATGGACACTACGAGTTTGTAAGAATGCCATTTGGACTTTGTAATGCACCAGCGACTTTCCAGCGCTTAATGGATCACACGCTTACGGGACTTCAGGGCACAGAAATGTTTGTTTACTTGGACGGTATCGTCCTTTACGCGAGTTCCCTCACGGAACATTTAATTAAATTTAAGAGACTCGCTCATCGCCTACGAGAGGCGAACCTTGAACTTCAACCTTCCAAATGTAAATTCCTACACAAGGAAGTAGCATATTTGGGACATATAATCACCGAGGAAGGGGAAAAACCCGCTCAACTAAAGATTCAAGCTGTTCAAAACTACCCTGCACCTCGCACACCGAAAGGTATTAAAGAATTCCTTGGGTTAACCGGATATTATAGGAGGTTTATCCCAGAATTCTCTAAACTTGCTCGCCCGTTAACCCAATTCTTAAAGAAAGACGTAACATTTGAATGGGAACTGTCCCAGCAAACAGCTTCCGATCACTTAAAATCCGCATTGCAGAAGGAACCTATCCTACAATATCCGAATTTCGAACTGGAATTCCACGTCACTACTGACGCTTCCGAATATGCCATAGGAGGCATATTAAGTCAGGCTATCACTGAAAAGGAGCTACCGATTGCTTACGCATCCCGTCTCCTAAATAAAGCGGAAATTAATTACTCAACAATCGAAAAGGAACTCCTAGCAATTGTTTATTGTGTTAGGTACTTCCGTCCTTACCTTTATGGAAGGAAATTTATTTTATATACCGACCACCGACCCTTGATTTGGTTACACAAGGTAAAGGACCCAACGTCGCGCTTTGTAAGGTGGCGCCTAAAATTAGCCGAATACGAATATGAAATTCGCTACCAACCGGGAAAAAGTAACAAACTCGCTGACGCCTTATCCCGTAATCCACCTACCGTGGAAACATGCCCAATACGACCACGAGAGGAAGCTGAGGATGACTGGGAGGAGCAGCCTCCACCTAAACGAGGCCCAGGGAGACCTCGGACCTCCAAGATACCCACCCCGACATCAGAAGTTACCAATAAAACCCGCCTAAGGACGGCGCCTACAAGGATTCAGCCGAGCCGAAAGGTACGTAAGGCTCCAACGCCTATAATAACGCCGCCGGATACTCCCTCACTAAACGTACCGGAACCGATGAGTAGCGTTGAAGAGGAAGATCAGGAACAAGAACAATCAAGCACACCATACCAAATCGTTTCGCCTCCACAATCTCCAACACCACAAAAAGAAGACGACTCTGATTCCGAAGTAGGATCTAACGCTTCGTACGAATCGTCGTCAGACTCTGAATCATTGATAACCGAGCTGAATGATTCTCCGGAAGAAACGTACGAAGTGGACCCCGATAGAGATATCAGAATAACGCCATCAGTTAGTCGGGACCCATTGTCCCTAAGAAAGGAAACGCTTGTTTTCTTTCTGAGCGCCGATGGAAAACCTTGCGACGACGGAGCTAAACAGTTGCAAGAATCGGGAGCGCTAATAATAACAAGCGAACTCACATTAGGCCGGGCCCACGTAACTTATAATAGGGAACAAATTCTGGTCGGCCTAGTTATTAAAGAAACTCAGAATACCCCCTTAACCGCGACAACTTGGGACGAAACTCTCTCCTCTTTTAAAAACGTAATACGCGAACTGATAATATATTCATTCAGCATAGCCAAAACGCCTAGTATTGATCACTTGAATTGGCAGGATATCATTATGGATATCCTCGAAGCCGTCAACGAAGAAGAAATTAGCGTCACCATATGTTTACAAATAGTCCGGATCCCAGAGGAATCGGAACGCCAAAACATTATTACGGAAAACCACGCGTCCGCTTTAGCCGGACATAAAGGAGTAACCAAGACGTACAACCGCATTCGACATTATTACTTTTGGAAAGGCATGAAGAAAGCCGTCGAAGATTATATTCGGAATTGCGTAGACTGTCAACGGAAGAAACTCGTCCGTGTTAAAACCAAACAACCGATGATCGCCGGGACGCGCCTTTGATAAAATCGCATTAGATATAGTAGGACCGTTACCTACCACTAGAGAAGGAAATACTTATATATTAACGATGCAAGATTTACTAACAAAGTACTTCGTGTGCGTACCCCTTAAACAATCCACATCAATAAAAGTCGCAGATGCGTTTATAAAAAAATTTATCTGTCAATTCGGAGCTCCCAGAGCCATCCTCACCGACCAAGGATCAAATTTCACTAGTAAATTCATGAAAGCTATCGCGCAAAAATTTAAAATCGAACAATTTCGAACCACAGCCTTTCACCCACAGACTAACGGCTCTCTAGAGCGATCGCATCTCGTTTTAACAGAATATCTAAAAATGTTCATCGGTAGATACAGTGACTGGGATGAATGAACCGACATGGCCACATTCTCTTATAACACTAGCGTCCATGAGGGTACTGGTTACACTCCATACGAGTTAGTATTCGGGAAAATAGCCCGGGTACCCAGTCGAAAACGGATACCCGAAGATTTTGAAAATGAAACTTATAACAATTATCTTTCAAAATTAAATACGAGGGTGCAAGAACTTCAAACCGCTGCTGCGGACAAATTAAATCAGTCCAAACTCCGGTATAAGAAATATTATGATCGTCATATAAATGAAGAAACCTTCAAACCAGGCGACTCTATCTTCGTATTAATAGAACCAAAAAAAGGGAAGTTTGGAGATCAATACTCTGGTCCCCATACTATTTTAGAGATAATCCCTTCACAAAACTTAAGAATCTCATGGAAGGGAAAAACAAAAATAATACACGCTAATAAAGCGCGCCTTGGTCGAATACGCGAGAACCCCGGTTGACCCCAATCATATATATATGGCCCCGCCGGCCCCTCAACTCACCCATCCATCCCCACCTCCTGAAGTCCCTATCCTATCCACCATCCCTCCCTGTCCAGATGTGGTGGATATCCTGGACACGGGGTCAGCTACGAGGATCCCAGATCATATGGAGCTGACGCCCGAGTTCCTGAGATGGTTCGATGACCTGTATCAAAGTGGTCAGGACCTCACTTTCATCCTGGACGACCTCGTATATCAAGACCTCTCCTATTCCTATCCCCCTTCCTAATCCCACATAATTTCCTTCCTTGTATATAGTTCCTCCTCCACCTCCTACTTTTAATTTATTTTTATTTTTATTAAATATAGTTTTCTTTCTTTTTTTTTGTTTAGGCCCCTTGGCCAGAAAATTCTGTTTTTATTTTAGTTCCTTTTATTTTAGATCCCATCTTACATTCAAATAAATCCACCAAACCTTATTGTTAAGAAATGTACACATTTCTTCGCATAAGGGGGGAAGTGTGATATCCCACTATTTTTCGCGCGGTACTATTTAAACACCTTCGTATAAACCTCCAAGTCACTCCACCAAAGTCCTTCCAAATCAACAAATACCCCTTTTCCCCAATCGCTGATCACCTCGATGATGTACCTTAGCGGTCCCCATCTCGAGATGGTCAGTACAAAACCTCCTTCGATTATTCGCCATACGAGGCACAAACTCCCCCCCTCTTGCTAATTCTAAACAAGTCCCTCGCCTCACCCCCATTATAGATCAACGGATTTATAATGGAAAAGAAGAAATATAAATCCGTTGATTTATTTACTTTGGACAAGACTTTCATCTGAGTATTCTGGTTTCCTAACCCTTGCCATCTCTACGAAATACATGACATTCGTTTCCATTCTTTTCATTACTACTCTAATTTCCCGCTTTATTTATTTGTGTTTTCCATTATAATAATCAATGGATTTATATATAAATCCGTTGATTTATTTACTTTGGACATTACAAGTTTATCGTTTATAGTGGCAAAATTATTATGATTTTTTTTAGGTTCATTGCAATAAAAGTCATTTGACATTTATCCTTTGTGTCATTTTCGCTACAGCATCGCGAACAGAACCGATTGCGCGGATTTATATAATTATGACAATCATAGGCAGATGGTGCCACAGTGGTATTTCAACATGAATTGGAAGTGTTCTAGACGGGAACCTGTGGCTTGGCAGTGCCCCCACTATATTCACGAAATACTGTAGAATCGTAGCGATGTAAAAAAGCCAGCCCTAGTGAGATCGAATGCAATCGAAACTCGATCGGCCACAATCGTTTGAGCCGTGTGTACTAGGTAATCTATTGGAAGATCTTGTTAAATTAATAAAATTCCAAAAGCTCTTCAGATTATCAGGTATCGCAACTTGAACCTCATTGGTGTATCTAAGCCAACACGCACGAATGACTGATTTACTTTCAGCTCTAAGTTTGGAAAAAGCTAAGTAGTCGCAGAAACGATTGCTATGCTTGTAAACCTTGTGCGCAAGTTTTTTAGCCCCGATATGTCGTTCAAGTATGCATGCAGGGTGTTGACTGCCGAATCTACGCACGGTACATCGAGAACGCAATCCCAATTTACATGATTAAGGTGATTTATTATCGAGACGTAATCGGCGGCATTAAAGTTGGTTCTGGTAGTAACAATAGGATTACTGATACGCGACGAAACGGAATGCGACAAGACTACCTCAAATTGGAGGGGTGGATGGTACGAATCGCTAGATATGAGTGGTTACTGATAGACCTATCATTAGTAAACATTAAGTCTAAAAAGGAACCGTAACAATTGGGAGTAACATTGTGTTGGAGCAGACCCGCCATGTTAAAAAAGTCGCACAAAATTCTAGCAGAACCGAGCATGGATGAATTCACGGAAATCACATCAAGTAACCCGTCCGTGTTTTCAATCCAAAAAACACGAGAAAGTTTATAATCGCCAATTAGGTAAATACACGTGTCCTGATACGAAGTTGACAGATTCGCGACGGTTCTACCGTAGTCCGCGAATAAATCTGAGTTAGAGGCCGGAGGTATGTAAACAGAGCCGAAGATGTAGGAAACGCCGCTAATCCGAACCAAAACATATAGTTGTTCAATATGCTTAAATTCGGTCACAATTAACTGACTGCGATAAGTATTACGGACAGCAATCAGAACACCGCCTCCGCGCGCGCAATGACTAGTCATACAGTTTCTATCAAGTCTATAGACTAAAAAATTGGTAAAAATACTGTCAATCTCCATAAAGTTGTCGTTTAACCACGTTTCCACTAGAATAATTATGTCGTAAATCGAGGAACTAAAAGCACAACGTAAGTCACTTAATTTTGTCCTGAGACCGCGCACATTTTGAAAGTACACCAAAGGGTTACGTATTAGTTTTTTTGTTTCGAAGAGTTGACAATTTTTGGCACGCCATTGACGTAACGGATGGTTTTATCGGAGACTCCGGCGTCGATAAGTTTATTTAACTCTGCTCTGACAACACGCAGGTGATTACGTTGCCGAAGAGTAAGATCTTCGTGGATAAAAGCAGGGCCGGTGTACTTCCTCTTGTTTCTTAGTACTGACAGGACATCTGATCTAGAAGGAAGAGTAACACGAAGAGGTCTGTGTTTATTCGGGATCTTTCTTCCAAGTCTGGTGACGTTTAACACTGACAACACAGCTGGATGAACCTGTGTTAAAATCTCATTCTCAGAGTCGATATCAAAATATGAATCCCTAGAGGAAGTTGGTGATAAGGATGAGGATGCTTCTTCTTCCAGGTTGAAGAGAATAATATTCCTAGATCTATTTTCTCTTTCCTTCATCTTCGACAACATATCCTCAAAATCCGAATTCTGCATAGAGGAGGCTGAAGACTCACTTAACTTTGACTCCAGTTTCGTCACTCTGTCTGATAAGCTATTGACGATTGCGTCAAGTTTCTCGATGTGAGACGAAAAGAGACCTTTTAATTCGGCGACGAGATCATCCTTTAATTTCGAAATCTTCAATCTAATCAAGTCACCAACATTATTAGACGCTGTTGGAGATTTTCAAGAAGAAGAACCCCTCGAAGATGAAGATAGTGAAGTCGCACAATTTAGGAGTTGACCGTTTGCATGGGGATGACCGGTTCTAGGCGCACATGCAGGATGACATGAAATACCACACGATGTACATGAAACTGGATTAACTACTGCAGTAGAGCATCCCTTGCAGGTCTTCTTTCCCATTGTAGATAAAAGAACAAGGTAGGAAATGGCAGAACAAAACACCACGTAATTTAAAATTGCGGTTAGGCATCAAACTAGAATACATTAATCGAGCGCTAGTAAACACGTCCGTCCTCTAATGAGACTGAATACAGTCTCGTCGTCGTCGGAGTCGTTCTCATTGTCACCGCGTCTTCGAGGATATCGCTCGAGCAATCGTTGCTTCAGGTACTTGGCGATAGCGTCTAATTCGTAGGAACCGTGGGGGATCGTAACGTATACGCGAGCGACATCGACGCTGGGTAGCACGGTGGTCTTGTTCGGGACGAAGTAGAATTTATCGTTGCTCGAGTCGATGTTCGGTATCGTCTGAAACGTCTCCAAGTCGGCGAGTCCTAGTTCGTACTGTCCGTCGCGCAAATCTATCGGTGGAAAATAATTGACCGGGAGCACGCTGCACCGGCCCGTTAACGTGAGCGTGAGCGACAATGTACCACGGTAGGTTACACTAGCGAGACAGAGGGAGAGAAAATGACTCGAACGTACGGTTGCGCGTGAATTGATTTAGGGTAGCGTCGAGGCCAAAATTCCAGAGCTTTTTGTCGCAGAAATTGCACGCACAAGTGACCGCAATTGGTCTGATCGAAACGTTGAAAGCGATCGTGATTGTACTTGATCGTGGTCGTAGTTGTCGTCCCCCGTCCGAAATAATCGATCAGTTCAGCGGGTGGTCGCAAATTCCCAAAACTGTCGAAATACTGCACGCGCGATCCGCGTTTCGCGTACGCCACCCAGTGCGTGCCTTCGCTGCGATACTCGTTTAGATTCGCGATACCGCATTCGTTTGGTCGTACGCGCGCGGGGAGCGTGTCGCGCATAAACACCCCCCGAAAGAACAGTACGTCGATGCACTCGCGCTCTAATTGTAAGTTAGTCATAGGTGGTTGTCGCAGCTGCTGTTGCGTTATCGCCGCCGCCGTCGCAAGCCTGGTCGAGCGGAGTTTTTTTCCTCGACCGTCGTCGTCGTCGTCTCAGGTTCATGCCAGCGCCGCGCTTGTACGGTGCCAAATACAGTCCTTTCCTTTCCATCTCCCGATTATGACGCACAGTTTCTTCCAGCTGTTTTCGCGCTGCCTTCCTGTCGTTGACCGCTTTGGCGATACCCGCCGCTCCACTGGTTAATGCCCCGATAGCCGACAGAGCGGGCAGAAGAAGCGGAAGAAAGCCTCCGCGTTTCGCTACCGGTAGGATACGACATTATCCTCTCGACTCGCGTTTCCGTCTCGTGGTTCGTCTTCTTCATCCTCTTCTCATACCCATACCGAGTTTAGTCTTAGCTTTCATCGCGGCCCACACTCTGGTCGCCGCTGCTTTTTCACCGAAAGTCGCGTCGTTCGCGAACACTCGTTCTCGCGCTCGTTCGGCTAGCGCTCGATCCGCCTCGTGTCGTCCCTCCAAATCCTTTCGACGAGAGTACGCGATATCGTGCTTCCGACAAGCGGCGTCCAGCGGATTTATACCTTCGTCGCCGCGAGCCAATCGCTTCGGCAAACGCGTCCCCGGTCCGCAGAACTGATACCCGGAATGTGTGGCTCTATCGGTAAACGGTTTATGATCTTGTTCACGAGTCCCGATCCTGTTTTCATTGACTTCTTCTTCTTCTTCTTCGTTGTCGTTGGTCTACGCGTTACCGCAACCATACACGTGAAAAAGTGCGGATACACGAGGATGCAAGGACAGTCGTAAATCGACGGTTCTTCGATAGCGATTGATTCAAGGGGCGCTACGATTCTGATTCGCTCGACAGGTGTCGTGGGTATAAATGGCGGTGACGGTACGGTTTCGGTGCGTGAGAGAGAGAGACAGCATGCAATTCGCGATACAACCGAACGCTATTCGCGTGACCGCGGACAGGACATTGGAGGATTTGACGTGGGACGAGAGTCGTTCGCGCAGGCACGGTTCGTTGTTGCCGAACAGCGTTCGAGCCGTGATCTGTGGTCCGTCCGGGTGCGGAAAAACGAACGTGCTTCTCAGCCTGTTGGAGAGTCCGAACGGATTGAGTTTAGAGAACGTGTACGTGTACTCGAAATCGTTGCGACAGCCAAAGTATCGGCATCTGGAGCGAGTGTTGTCGCACGTCGGAGGACTCGGGTACTTCCCGTACTCGGACACCGCTGAGATCGTACCGCCGAGAGACGCTCTGCCCGATTCGATCTTCGTGTTCGACGACGTGACGTGCGACGAACAGAACGCGATCCGCGAATACTTCTCCATGAGCAGGCACGCGAACGTGGATTGCTCCTACCTGTGCCAATCGTACGCGCGAATACCGAAACACTTGATCAGAGACAACGTGAATTTTCTCGTGCTGTTCAAACAGGACGAGACACATTTGCGACGCGTGTACAACGATAACTTGAACACGGAAATGACGTTCGAGGCGTTCAACGACCTGTGCGCGAGATGTTGGAGACGACGCTACGATTTCGTGGTCATCGATAAGGACCGCGTCATGTACGTTGGTCGGTATCGACGAGGATTTAACGAGTTCGTGGTAGCTCGCGAACCTCAGTAGATCGCCTTCGAGTCCTTTGTCGAGCAACACGAGGATGTCTAACGGAGCAGCGACAAACTGTTACGTTGAACACGTACGTTGAAGAATCTGATGTGGAAACAATTCTCCTTGAACGCCTCCTATCGTTGGTTGGATCTGCTACCGACGCTCGTGCGCGCCTACAATCATCGTAAACATCGTACGATCAACGCGCGACCCGTCGATGTCACCTCTGCGACTCGGTTACCGTTCATCGTATCGTCATCTTCGTCGGATGTCGAGCAACGACGACGACGACGACCCGCGAAATTCCACGTCGGCGACAAAGTACGCGTGAGTAAATCCAAGATGATCTTCGAGAAGGGATACACGCCGAACTGGTCGACCGAAGTGTTCGAAATCACCGCGGTACAACGAACGCAACCTGTGACGTACATTCTACGCGATTCCGCGGGAGAGCCGTTCTCGGGCGGATTCTACGAGCACGAACTGCATTCGGTCGCGAATCCGTTCTTCTATCTAATCAAGAAGATTATTCGTCGCAAGGAAAACCAGGTGTACGTGAAATGGTTGGGATTCGACTCGTCCAAAAACTCGTGGATACGGGAGAAAGATGTTCTGTGACGCAACAGCGGCTCTTTATTACTATTAATTAAATAAATATACATTACACACACACTCACACACATAGAATGTACATTTACATCGTTTATTTCATTATCTGTATTTTACAAAATAAAGCATCAATATATAACGGTACTTGTACATTATTTACGTGAATCTGTAGTATTATATATAAGTATATTAAGAAAAGTTTTACGTCCATCCATCGCATACTTTTTTCTTAAAGAGGGGGAAAATGCATTACGCATACCCGGGCACCGGTTACGTCGGGTTTATGTGGGACTCTCCAATTATGGCATACCCACTAAAAACCCCCTCTACGTTCATACAGTGCATCATACTCGTATACATAACAAAGAACATCGTACGCGACATTACTGAAACGTATATACATATACATATACACTACGAGGTATCCATACACGTATCACTATCACTATCGTCGCACTCGGGAATCCGACAGTGTCCCCACGGAAGAGTTTCGACCTGGTCGGGAAGTACGTACCGCTTATCGCCCTACGGACTGAGCGCGGTCTTCAGTTCGTTCACGGAATAGACGTCGTGTAATCGCGCACGAATATTATTATTATTATTATTATTTATTAGACGGGACAAGCCCAATAGGAACATAACAAAATTGTACACAATAGTGTACTATAACATTTGTGTACAGACAATCGCAAAAAGCATGAAACATCTATGCCATGGGTGTACAGAAAAGAGAGATAACCGACCTTCTGAAAACCTCCAGCGAGAGACCAAAGAAATTTATTCGGTCAGCTACCTCGCTTCCACGCATACAAACCCTAGTGATAGGGTCACTCTGGCGTACGTTTGTACGAAAAAATTTGACCCGAAACAGCGAAGTATAGCGCAACGGTCTGGATAGAGCGCTGAAGTTAATTAGCCCCAATAGCCGGGGACAATCAATGTCTCCGTTAATAATCCTGAACAGGAAGGACAGATCCGCCAGCACTAGTCTCTGCTGCATCGTCAAAACATGAAATCTACGCAGTACAGGTCCGTAATCGTGATCAAAAACGCTGAGAGGCTGCCCCAGACGGAAAGACGCAAAACGCAGGAACCTGTGTTGGACTCTCGAGAGTCAACATAAGATAAGCTTGATGCGGAGACCAAATCACGGACGCGTATTCTAGGAGAGGCCTAACCAGCGCGTCAAACAACAGTTTGAAGGTCCTTAGGCTCCTAAAACCACGCGAGTGCCTCATAATAAAGCCCAGCTGTCTGGACGCTGCGTTACTGGCTCCAATGATATGGTTCGCGAAGGAGAAAGCTGCATTGTACGTCACCCCCAAGTCACGCACACTCTCAATGCAGGTCAACTGCGTCTGACCTAACGAATACGCAAACTTGTAAGTACTGTGTGACCGGGAAATCCTAAGAACTTGGCATTTCGTCAAGTTCAAAGGAAGCCTATTTACCGTGCACCAATTTAGCAATCTGTCGAGGTCTCCTTGGAGATTTCGGGAATCATCTATAGTGTTTACAGTGGCGAATATCTTGGGATCATCCGCAAAAAGTAGCGGAGTACCGAAAAGAAATAATTTCGAAAGGTCATTTATAAAAATACAAAAAAGCAATGGCCCCAGATGTGACCCTTGTGGCACCCCTGATGAGACCTTTATCGATTTAGATCGGCAACCACGCAACTTGATAACCTGAGTACGATTTGATAAATAGCTACCAAGCCACTGTAACAGGCTTCCCTGAATCCCGAAAGTGCTCAATTTCCTCAGCAGGATGCCATGATCCACCGAATCAAATGCCTTTTTGAAATCAGTGTAGACCACGTCCACCTGCTGCCGCAAGTCCAACGCAGAGGACACAAAGTTCGCAAAAACTGCCAGATTAGTCACTGTAGATCTACCCGGAAAAAGCCATGTTGCGCACTCGAAAAATTACCTCTGATCTGACCCGATAGCTTGCTGGTGACTATTTTCTCAAAGATCTTAGGGAAGCAACTGAGAAGTGAAATTGGCCTATAATTACGGACATCACTCTTCGAACCCGATTTAAATACAGGTGTCACAACACTTGACTTCCAGAACGCCGGAAAAGACCCGGAATTTAATGACTTATTAAAAATAATCCAAAGCACTCTGGCAAGACCAAAAACGCAGGATTTAACAAAGACGGGGGGTAACCCAACATCACCAGCAGACTTATTCGAGTCGAGATCATTAATGGCATCGAAAACCTCCGCGAGACTAATATCCAAGTTAGCGAGATGCACAATCGACACGCAATCTGGGACAGGGCCAGAGGCCACTCCAGAAGGCGGAACGAAAACCGTATCAAAATGTTGAGCAAAAAGGTTAGCAATTGTCAGATCCGAATCCGCGACTTCATCTCCAAGATACATACTTGTTGGCAAGAGAGTGTCCCCCCTCAAAGAATTAACATGCCCCCAGAAGGCCTTAACATTGCACGATATATTGCCCTCCAGCCTGTCCATGTAGGACGCATAGTCTCTTTTCACCAACTCCTTGCACCTCGCGCGGAATATGGTTCTGTCGAATCGTCGTTTCCGCGTGCTCGCGAAGACACTGCACGTAGTCCTCGAAACGTATCTCGTTCGCGACCACACTCCTCTTCACACCTTTCACTTTTTTCGTCTCGGACGTTCCCACCGACGCGTCGCACACTCGAGTCGCGTACATCTTAGACCGCAGTCCCACGAACTCTGTCATTAAGGCACCGTTGTTCTCGTCTTTCATCAAGCCCGGCACCTTCTTGTTTACGCGCGGCATACCGTACCGGTTGTCCACCGCGTAATCGCTCGCGTGGAATCGCGCACTGACGTCACTTTTTAGCTGCTCGTAAGCGTCCTCGCACCACAGCAGATACATGAAACTGTCGGTGTCCGTGTACAACACTTTACACCCATCGCCAAACTTTGTACGCATATAGTCGTAGTGAAATTCGTATAGACATACCTTGGACACGCCCAACACGCCCATGCCACGTATACGGGTTTATCGAATTTCACTTTTAACTTACGCAGTTCGATAGCGACTAAGTGCTCCGAAAATATCGCGCGGCTGTGGAAATTCGGTTTCGCGATCAACGATTCGGCACCGTAACGACCGTCCCTCCGCGTCACTAGTCGCACATCCACTCGCTTTCGAACGTTCTCCATCGTTATCCCGTATACCGCATTGTTCATTAATTTGTACAGTGTTTTCTGGAAAACGCTGGTGGCTCACGTCCTCAAGTCCGTGTTCAGTTGGATGTAGTCGCGCAACCACGGTTTTTGATCGAACCGTATAACGCTCTGAATTCGCGATACACAAAGTCCATGCCGAATGCACTGCTTCAGGTAGCGATAGTGGATCACGTATCATTCTTTGTCGCGGAGCGTGGCGATCAGCTTGCTTTCCTTACCGATGGGCGCCTGCTCGCGCACAGGACAGAACGGAAGGTCCGCGTGCTCGTCGTGAATGTCCGGCGGATAATCCAGATCCACTTCCAGCAGGTAGCCCTCGTTCCCGTCGTCCTTCGGCACGGAATTCGCGGCCATCGCCTTGCCCAACTCGATCACTGCCGCCTCGTCCAACCATCGGAATCCGCCGTACGGCATCGCCTGCGACATCGCCCATCCGTACAGGTCGTTCACGTCGAAGTACATCAAGTACGTGGATGGTTGCGACGCGTCGTACATCGACGTCGGCAGGTACTTGTTGTTGGCGCGAGCATACCTGTGCGAGCACTGGCTCAGGCCGCCGCGTATACCACGCTCCACGAACAACAGCATGTCCACGTTGGTGAGCAGTTCCAATTCGATACGCATGTACTTCAACATCGCGTCCCACGTGAACGCCGGTAACGTACAATAATGCGCGGGGTCCAGTTCGTAGCTCGCGATAGAGTCGATACGAAAGTTTTCGAACACGTCGGCGAGCAACAGCACGTCAGTCTTCAAATACAAATCACTGTACTCGCCTAATGTCTGTATACGAAAACTGTTCCACACGTTCGTCGCGTGCGCGTAATCGGACTCCGACACTTCACTATCGTATCGTTCAGTCGATTGTAGAACGTGTCACGAGGCGGTAGTCGCGTGTCCTTCAACTTGTCGTACGACGCCATGTAATCGTACGGGAAGACCCATTTTTTGCGAGGAAATCGAATTGTTCGTCCGGGAGATGTTGGAACTCGCGTCTGAGAATCGTCGATCGCTCTTTCCCGAGATCCGACGCGAGTTTCTGCAGACTCGTGGCCAGGAACTTGAACGAATCGACGAATCGAAACATCAACATTCTTCGCCAGTCCTTGCATTCGCCCTTGAGGTTCTCCACGTCCTTCGTAAACGAGATGTAACGTTCTTTCGTTATCGGTAGGAGATTGATCTTTCCCTTGAACGCGTTTGCCAACTCCTTGATAACGAAGTGCGCGTCGTAGCCGAATAGGTTGTGGAACACCACTGGGGATAGTGATGATGCAGCACTGGTTCGGATAATCGACGGTTCGGTTAATCCAGGTCCGGATAATTGACGCTCTACTGTATTTTGTCAGTGTCGTCATTCTGAACAACATTTTCCTCTAAACTTTTTAACGGTCGGCCTCAATTTCGGAGATATTAATAAAAAACTTTTGGCAAAATATATTAAAATATCTTCCATAGCCGACGGTACTAGTATTGGTTGAGGCTACATTAGGGCGGGGTCAGGGGAGGGGAGGTGCGCGTAAAGCATGGAAGCGAATCTATGTATGTGTTAAACTTGGTAATTCTAGTGTTAAGTAAAGTGTTTTGCGAATATTTCGTAAACCTACCATGGGAAATGTTATTCAGAATGAACACTTTGATAACATATGTGAAGGTCATTGCAATCGGTGAGGAGGTAGCTTTTCAACAAGTTTACCAAATGTTTAACAGTAATTTTCAATGTTATAAACAATTTCGCGGACACTTTTTTTTACAAATTTCCACCGATCCAGTGGTATAGATTCACCCCCTAAGAGCAACGATCAATCATTTTTCTACACACTGTATAATGATTGCGGAGAATGAGCACAGAGGTGTGTTCTGTAGGAGCGAGTACTGTTTGAAAGAGTGTAACGTGATTTCGGTGTGACTGATTTTTGGGGTATGTGATTGTGGCAGGAGTCAGTTGTCGGGCAGCTCGTAAAGAATGGTTGAGGGGGTCACGTCGCGGCAATAATAATCTGGGTAGACGGCCATCGGGTAAGTGGTTGGGGGAAAACCCAAGTGGTGTAAACGATACTCCTTCGGCATTCCACTACAACCATGCACCGGCCCAACGCAGAGCTGCCCGCGACCGCTGGACAAGAGTGATGCCCGGGCTACGAAAATTTTAGCGTCACAAAGAGCTAGATATTGGGAATTTCCCGGCCCAGGTAATCAAGCCGCGCGGTCCGCTTTTATGATCGGTTTACCACTCGCACCCCAGATTACTGTAATGAGGTTTGAAACTAATTTCAACTGATCTCGTACCCGTCTCAATTTCAAAAATTTTAGCTACGACAGGGTTGACCGCGGCGCTATACCCTTGTACGGAGAGATTTTTCGCCACCTGCTTGTAAAAGCCACAGTAATGGCACATCGTTCCAAAAAATGACATTAACGGAAGCCGGTATAGGCGTTGCGCTGAGTAGCTAAATCATTCAAACACAAAAATTCTAGAAAAAAATTCAAACACCGCTACAATCAAAGACACGTTGCATTAGTTACCCCGTACGTCTGTTCTAGGTATGCACCGCATTAAGGATAAAACCATAAAAAAGAAAACCAGAACAATAGATTCTGAGGTCTACAGAACTAACATATAATTGAATAAAAATTTAATTTCTCAATTTATGAATGTAATGATACAGAAACAACTAGTCTATTGTTTATCAAAACCACGAATTTTAAAAACAGCGTTAAATACATTATCACATAAACAGTTTCCAACAGCTTTTTAAACAATTATGGTTAAAAAATTGATAAAAGAAAAATGAAGTGAACGCAAAATATGTTGAATTATCCATCATTAAGAGGGAATAATTTTTCCTCATTTTTCAGCGCAAAATGCATTCCGATATCTCTTACAGTTCAAAAGTTATACGAAAAAGACCCCAAATTTTTCAACCGGGGCCGGGAAATTCTGAATTGTTCTTTGCAACGTTAATTTGAAAGAGACCAGCCCAAAATTCTCGAAGCTCGGGCATCACTGCTGTCCAGCGGTCGCTAGCAGCTCTCCGAACGCCGGGACGGTGCATGGTTCTAGTGGAATGCGTCCGTGAGGCGGTGTTGCCATTTTACAAGTTCGCGCGCGCGCGGGTTGCAGGATTAAACGATGACCCTGTATATTATATTAATATTATTTTTATATTATATTTTATATCATATTATAGTTTCACACAAATCAAAGATTATTAAAGGAAAGGCTAATTCGATCCCTGCTTGCCTGAGCCTATCTTTTTTTTGGCCTATCACGGGCTCATTACGGGGTCCTTTACTCGTAATTTTAAATCATAATTCGCACGTATTACATTATTGGATAAAAGAGTGCAGAAATGTTTGTATCTTGCATCAGCTTTAATGCATGGGTTTATTTGTGTGCAAATGTAATTGTTACGTTTACTTCGTGATGGAAGAAACAAAAGACGATAACTGGCAATAAACCATTGGAAGGCGCAAAAGCGGGATCAGAGGAAGACCAAAACACATTAGCCTTACATGACAACAGCTAATAAATGAGTAACGAAATCTGTATTCATAAAAGGAAACAAAAGGTTCCTTGCTTTTCGTTAATCCATTTTACAGCGTTTCCCAGCTTAAGCGAAAATTGTGGGCCCAGCCTGAAGCACAAGGCCTAAGCACCCTTTGATTGTTAGAAGGCCACGGATTGCCTGTCGAGAGCAGTAAAACCGGCCGGCGGGACAAATAGGCCATCCAGTACGGTAAACTAAATTGTTCAAGTTTTTAATAGCCGTTTGCGAAAGCATCATCAATCGACTGCTGGAGTTTTCCCGATGAAGATGAGTCTGGACACGAAGCACACGCCCCACATGGCATGTTTATACTTTCAAGAGTAAAAAAGCGCCTTTTCACGTTCGTATTTATTGTTTTATTTTATTAATTCCGCATTCAACGACCGGTTATCCGAAATGAACTGAGCATAGCTTCGAATATGTTTCATAATCAAAGTAATAGGATGAACAATGTTGAATATCTCAGAAACAATAAGTTTTAGAATTAATGCACTTTAGTACTTTCATACGCTATTCGCTATTCTATTGAATTTGACGATAAAAATTTTGACTGTCCATTTGAAGACATAAAATTGACCTCCACATCTGATCTAACCCTGTAAAGAAACTAGTTTCACCATGTTTTGTGTTTCTTACAACCAGACAACTTCTATAAATAATATTTTCTCTTATTACTTGAAATAATAGATATTTGAGGTGAACCGAGTTAGGGGGACATCCTGTATAACATAGCTTCTATACATTTCTCGGTGATACCAGCAGCTTTACCTGTGTCAATGCTAGAAACACATTATGTTTCCCGCAGCTACCGTTCGGAAATCGGAGAGGGCGCTCGAAAACCAGTGGTGTTTTCAGAATGTCGGTACTTCAGAGCGGGCACCGAAGACAATAGAGTGAAAGGTCTATTCTATATTTCGTCAATGGCTTAGATGGTAAGTTGGCAAACTATTGAAACTAGATCCTGCTCCACCAAACATTTCGACTAAGTATTTATTAATCGAATAAGTAAAAATTTAGTGTTCAAAGACATTCAAAAACACTCGTTTTTCACAACATGTCTATTTAAACACCGAAAATCATATGGACTTCGACGGATTTCGACCTACTCTCAGTAGTTCAATTTTCTGTCACTAGTTGGTGTATCGAAATTCTTTTTTTCCCAATGCATTTCTCTTTTACTACCCTATCACCGCCGACTCTACTATTAGCCGTGCTATAAAACGTGGCAACACCGCTCATATGCGGATCGGGAGTCCTATTTTAGAGAGGCTCGACAGAGGGCGTTCAACTGTCTTGTCGTGTGTCGATCCTGCTCTGTATTATTTCGTTTCGATAGTGGTAATCTGAGTCTGATTTGTTTGGTCTTATCTCCATTTGTGTATCCTGTGCTCATCTTTGTGGTGCCGCAGTGTTGTGCGCTTGGTGCCTTTACTTTCCGAGTAATCTGCCGTTATTTCTCGGTATTCGGTTGCGGCGTGCTCATCTTGTGTTTCTTCCGCCTGTTTTTGTGTGACTTTTTCTACGACGTCGTCATCGTTGATTACATCCTCGGATGTGCTTCGTGTAAGGCTAATTAGCATTTAACGACATCTATTGTAACGCGGTTACGAGGTAAACGTGGTATCCGAGTAATTAGTATCTAAATCAGTCTAATCGGAAGGATGTTATGCGCGTTACAGTACAAATTATTATTTAATAATTTAAAGAATTTTGTTTGATATCGGGATTCCAAGATCTAGTCCTATACAGGTCCCGCACTGAGTTATTGTGAGGATTTAGTTAGTTTATCTTTAAATAACTTCTGCTCGAGTGTAAAGTTCAAGTGTGAATAGTTATATTTTTATTCTTTTACTAATGAGTTAGAGGGGCTGGTGAGCCAAGGATAATCCCAGAATACTGGCTAATGCCAATATTGACTCTCCGTTACCTCCGCATTCGCCAGTTGCGAATAAAGCACATAAAATAAATCTTTTACATGAGATGACGCTCGCCAATCGTTATTCCGTATTACAATATTAAAAAAAAAAGAATGCGCAACTCACCCACTTTATCGATATACTTTTAAAACGTATAAATTTTGGTTGTTTGTCTTTGAACAGTACTCAATAGAACGCCTTTCCGTGCCTGGGAAAGAAAGAATCACACACACACACTATATTGACGATTATTATAAATGATAGCGAAGGATAATAATAAAAATCAAACACGAAAAGGAATGAGATCTAACAGAAGGTTGATCCCAACGCAACATAGAAAATTAACCAAGATTATTAAGCGAATATAAAACGCAGATTTATAAAATTGAGAAACGAGAGATTAAAACAAAACACTATTTAACGTGGAAAGAATGAGTCCATTCACTATAAACTTTGGAATCTCTGGCTCGAAACGGAATTTAAGTTAAAGAAAAGAAATTACTATCCATGGACACCTTGTCACGCTCTCCGCGACTGTACGACAAAGAGTGATTTCAGCTTCGCGCCCCCGAGAGCGCCCGGCCGCGACGTCCGCTCAGAAAAGCTGACGCTGCAGTCCCAATCATGCCCCAGCAACCGTCGCATGATTTCGTTAGGTGTTCTCACTTTCATTCTTCCATACTTTTACTTATGCGCTACCGGCGTAGAACAGGGTACTCTCATCCTCATGCCTCTCACACTCAGATCACACCTTTACTTTTCTAGGGTTAGAAATATCGAATACCAATAATGTACTTAAACTCACTCAGAAAGATTATACTGAAAAATTGCTAGCTAAATTCGGGATGCGTGAAGCGAAAAATGTGAGTACTCCGGCAATCAAAAATGATTGTACAGAAAAGGGAAAGAAGGTCACAGACTATCCCTTTAGAGAAGCAATCGGAAGCTTATTATATTTAAGCAGTAAGACACGTCCCGACATTAGTTATGCAATAAATAGAGAAAGTAGATACGTAAACGAACCAACGCAAGAAAATGTAAACGCGATTAAGAGAGTATTTATATATTTGAGCGGTACTAGAAATTTGGGAACCATGTATGATCCGCGAAACGCTGTCGACGATGACATAGTAGCATACTGCGATTCAGATTTTGCAGGAGATGTAGAGACGCGTAAAAGCACGACAGGGTTTGTAATATATTGCTTCGGCGGACCCATTGCGTGGGCATCTAGGAAACAACAAACGATAGCGTTATCGAGTACTGAGGCGGAATACATAGCCGCGTCAGAATGTTGCAAAGAAGCGGACCGTATTAAAGCGTTTATAAAGGAACTTACGGGAAAGGAAATGAAAATAATACTGAACATTGACAATCAAAGCGCGATGTGCTTAATCAAAAACGGTGTAACTAATCGTAGATCTAGACACATAGACGTGAAGTACCGGTTCGTTCATCATCTACATGAAGAAGGGATTGTCAAGATTCAGTATTGTTCAACAGAAAACCAAATAGCAGATATATTGACTAAGCCGTTAGAAAGAATTAAGTTTGAAAGATTTAGAAATAAGATGTTACAATAATTACTAGTTTTTTTTTAAAATTAAGAAGCAAACATAAAGTTGAGGAAGGGTGTTGGAAGCGACAGAGTCGCAAGGCAACTTTATATTTGGCGCCTACAGTATAGAGTGCGCGACGGGCACTTTAGCAGAACATTCTAGAAGGGCACCGGCCCACGGTCTTCTGAGAGTGCGATTCCGCACTTCCGTGTCTGCCTCGTTTAAAGTAACAACGTGATACTAAAAACCTCGTGTGTAAAACGTGTTTGCTAAATCCAAAGCAATCGCAGCTTTGTATAATTTGTATTATTCATACAAGTGCTTGGAACATTTGAAATAACAGTGTGCTGTTCAAATATATCAATATTATTTCTTTTTTCATTTATTGAGGCCGTTTTATTTAACGACCCGTAGACGAGCACGTGCAAATCCGCTATCCCAACAATCACCATGTGTCATCTTTATAATTGGCGAATCAGAGATCCGAAAAAAGTCCAACGATAAATCATCAATCCGCATCGAAGATAATTCAGGTAATCGTGCACGTTCTTCGATGTTATCACGGTTGTCGAATAGTAGACCCCATGTATGCCATGATAATATGAGATGATTTCCATGATTGTCGCCGAGAAGAAATTCTACATCGACCGTACGACCTACGTCGATTCCAATTTCCAAATATTTGCTACCCATGGTTGTTAATGCGTATCTTCTGACCATGATACGTGATGTTCGGCGCGGGCTAAGAGAACAATCAAAGCTATGAAAGTACTCGCTCGTATTAGGAACAAACATAAATATTTTGAGAAGATGTGAAAATTACACCGTACCGGTCACGATATATATTCTCCCCACATGGAGCTACACCGTCATCTCGCACGATCGGAACGAAACAATCCTCACACCCAGCGAGTATTTCATCAATGGTATACATTTTTTCAGAGCACTATTTGTTCCGTCGAAAGTCACTGATGCTACTGAGCGATTGATTGAATAGCGTCCGGGAACTTGCTTAAATAGAGGTGCAATTGCTTCCCCCCCACCACCACCACAGCATTTTATTTTAAAGCATCCAATTTTTCCATAATGTATTTCAATCTTAACACCGCAACGTATCGCGCGATCGTGTGTAATATGAGTCCTCCCCGAGCATTTCCATACGATGATATCATTTTCACGGTGTGAAGAACGAAATAAACGCCGAATCTTAGAATTAGGTGGCGAGGAGGAAGACGGATAAGTAAATGGAGAAAAAATATACGTTTAAGAAATTTTGTTTAAAATTAAAAGAATATAATTTTAACATTTTTTCCCACGAGCATCAGCTAGAATATCATTGATGGCACAAGCTGCCAGTTCGCAATCTACATGATAATCCTCACAGTAATGTTCGCTATCACATATGATTTTAGCAGCACGACGCGCATCTAATGTTTCACAAGCAACATCGCTTTGTTGTAGGACGTTAACAAAAGTTTTAAATTTCGCCTCCACATCTCTGCTAATTCGATGCAGCCGTGGATACACATAGTCTATACATGATTCAAGATTTAATAAAAATGATACTGTATCCGGTTTGAAATACAGCGGCTTATTATGTAGCATCATCCTTACAATTGGAGAATTATAGATATCACAAAAATCCATCGTTAATTGATCCATCTGCATCGAAGGTGATCCAGGTAATCGTGAACGTTCTTCGATAGCATCACGATTGTTGCATAGTAGACCCCATGTATTATATGGTAACGTGAGATACATCCCACGATTGTCGCCGAGAATAATTTCTACATCGATCGTAGGCCGTACTCTGATTCCAATTTCCAAATATTTGCTGCCCATAGATGTTAATGCGTATCTTCTGACCACGATCCGCGATGTTCGGCGCGGACTAAGAGAACAATCAAAGCTATGAAAGTGCTCACTCGTATTAGGAATAAACATAAAAAATTTTGAGAATATGTGAAAATTAAGCCTTACCAAGCAACTGTATCCTCCCCGCATTGAGCTATGCCATCATCTTGCACGATCGGAACGTAATAATTCATGTGTCCGGCATTTCCTTCGGCACTGGTACTACACATTTTTTCAGAGCACTATTTGTTTCGTCGAAAGTCACTGAGGCTACTGAGCGATTGATTGAATAGCGTTCGAGAGACTGGCTTAAATATGACCTAAAGTGCTTCCCCCACCACAGCATTTTATTTTAAAGCATCCAATTTTTCCATAATGTATTTCAATCTTAACGTCGCAGCATATCACATGTAATTTGAACCCATCCTCAAGGATAAAAGTCTCAACACGTGCTGAATGTAATATAATACTTTTGCGCGCCAATTCGCCATACGCGTGAATCATAGAAAGAATTTTGCTGTATCAGCAGAAACTGCCTAGAACCATGTTGGGTTGGATCGTCAAAAGAGTAAGACAGAGATCACAAATCATGACATGTCACGTCCCGGGTGGAGGGGTTTAGGGACGATGACACGAGGGGTAATGGTCAGGCGAGAATGCAAGTTTTCCGCACGCTGATCGTTTTTGGAGGGACTCAGGTGAGAATGCAAGTTTTCCGCACGCTGAGGGTTTGGAGGGACTCAGGCGAGAATGCAAGTTTTCCGCACGCTGATGATTTGAAGGAACTCAGGCTAGAATGCACGTTTTCCGCACGCTGAGGTTTTTAGAAGGATTTCAGGCGAGAATGCAAGTTTTCCGCACGCTGAGGATTTGAAGGAATTCAGGCGAGAATGCACGTTTTCCGCACGCTGAGGTTTTTAGAAGGAACACAGGCGAGAATGCACGTTTTCCGCACGCTGATCGACCAGGGAAGGCTTAAATGGCGAATATACACCCGGGAGACACCCGTTAGAGCACTTTGTATTTGTTTTGACTAAGAAATTGCATTTACCGTTGCATTCACGTAAGAAGTTACTCGTAATACTTCCGCGAAATCCGTCTAATTATACGACTGTACGCGGGTTATGCAAAAGAACGTTGGTAAACACTGTAGGCTCTTTCGCGTTCGGGAATCGAGATCAGCTGTTGCGGCAGCTAGGTTTGGGTATGGAATCCTCGCGATCGCGGAATACACACAATAATTCAAAGCGTGATTTAAACAGGAATCGTTTATTCAAATTGAAGCACTTTTAACACGTTATGTATTATTATCGTGATTTTTGGTTAAGTTTTATAATTATGCGTTAGACATTTAGCATTAGCACATGACATTTATATAAATGGTGAACAATAGCAAAATATGTATGGACATGAAATTCAATATACGATAAAGTAGAATGACATAAAGCAATAAGCGTTAATAATTCAAAAGGTATGAACGCAATAGGCGTTAATAGTACAAAAATGTATATATAAAGCAATAAGCGTTAATAATTCAAAGTAATATGAAAGCAACAAGAATAATGATACAAAATATGGATGATGGTGATATGCCGTAGTAATAAATGGTAATAATAAAGGCTTACAATGATTGGTGAGATGATGGGTTTGAACACTAATAAAACTAAACTTTCGTTCTGTAGTCCTTTCGCGCGTTGATTTCGTCGAAAGAGGACTTCTGTCTCGGTCCCCTCGTATTTATATAATTGTCGCGGGGGTACGCGCGGTATAGGCCTTGACATATTTAATAAATAAGTCGCAGTAGGACTTCCGGGGTTTTTACAATGGTGCGTCTATTATTAGACGCGTTTCTGTCACGTACACCAAATATTTTTCGCAATTACATTTCCGGGGTTTTTATGAATAGGGAATTATATGCTCAACCCATCGGATGGATTTCTGGAGTTTTAATGGGAAAGGGGTGATCGTGGTCTTGACTTGTAGGGTCTTAGAGAAGGGGTGAGACGTGGTCTCGATTTAAGGGGTTTTTGGGGCGAGGGACTTGTTTAGAATTAGCAAGAGGGGGGGAGTTTGTGCCTCGTATGGCGAATAATCGAAGGAGGTTTTGTACTGACCATCTCGAGATGGGGACCGCTAAGGTACATCATCGAGGTGATCAGCGATTGGGGAAAAGGGTATTTGTTGATTTGGAAGGACTTTGGTGGAGTGACTTGGAGGTTTATACGAAGGTGTTTAAATAGTACCGCGCGAAAAATAGTGGGATATCACAGACACCAGTCATAAAAGCGCGCTCCAAACTGCACAAAGCTTCAAATCGTTGCAACGTGTTGCGAGGAAAAGACATTACATTTACATTCCATTTACAACCATGGGAGAATTCGCGCAAGTGTTGGATCAATCTGCGCGATTGATTTCACGGGAAGAATACATCGCGTGGGAAGAACGGTGCAACGAGTGCATCGAATCGTTGGAAGAACAGAGCCGAGTGAAACGTCCTCGATTATCGATCGGTGTTCGGCAATCGTTGGTTGCTCGAATCGCGCAGCTCGAAGGGCTGAAACATTCGTTGCGCGGACGTTTCGTGCGCGAAGGTGCCGGACATTCGAGCACAGGACTTTTGTGGCGCGAAATAGACGCTGCGTTCGATACCCGCGTATTAACCGGTGCCGTGCTAAATTCGAACTATATCGAGCCGCGCAACTTCCTCCAGGATGCAGGAACCATTGTGGTGGAACATGTGCGGGGTGCTTTGAGGAAACAGCGGAACCTCAAAGTGAACACAGTGTTCAACGGCGAATTTGTGGCGGGCGATAAACGTGCAAGTAAGAGCATCAACACCCGGAACTGCGAACTCTTCCGCACATCCGATCTACAGGAGTGGTACCAACGATGCGGCGTCGAACCCACCCTGGCATCGTTGGAAGAGTTCCAGGAACGCGACAGCGGATGGGCATTGACGAGAATCCTCAACCTGACCGTCAATGTCAACAAGTACAATCCGCTGTCGGCGGGGTGCCACTTCAAGTTACCACAGGATTTATTGTTGAAGAATGCATTGATCAATGTGCAATCCCCGGACAATACGTGTTTCGCGTGGGCAGTGGTCGCCGCTCTCCATCCTGCGGAAAGAAATGCCAATCGTCCAAGTTCATACCCTCACTATACTTCCATATTAAATCTCCAGGGCATTGAGTTCCCAATGTCCCTGGGGCAAATTGGAAAATTTGAGCGGTTGAACGAAATCTCCATCAACGTGTACAGCTTCGAGATGGAGAAAACGAAGACGGTCTTTCCGTTGCGCCTCACCCGCCAAAAGAGGGATCGACACGTCAACCTGCTCTACACACCGAATCAAGAACACGGCGATGTAGGGCACTTTGTGTGGATCAAGAATTTGTCCCGGCTGGTGAGCGCACAGCTGAGCAGGCACCAAAAAAAGAAATTCATCTGCGATCGGTACGTATATAAACTTATGAAATGAAGAAATGTATCGCGAAAAAAATTAAATAAAAAATTTTGGGATTACAGATGCATGCACTATTTCGGATCTGCCGCGAAGTTGGAGCTTCATTCGCTGGACTGTGGCAAGATGAACGACTGCGCCATCCTGCTGCCCAGCGAAGGCAAAAATCTCCTCAACTTCGACAACCACTGCCGGAAGGAGCGACTCCCCTTCGTGGTGTACGCAGATCTGGAATGCATCATCGAAAAAACGGAGGACAGTCACCGAATGGGTGATAAATTATGCGCGTATCAGCTCCATAAAGTACACAGTATTGCCTATTATATGCATTGTTCGTACGATACATCGCTATCGACGTATCGATGTCGCCGCGACGCAGATTGCGTTTCATGGTTCGTAGACGAATTGAAAAATTTCGCGAATTTTGTCAAACCCATTCTGGCCAGTAATGTTCCAATGCTGGATTTAACTCCCGAACAGTTGTCGACATTTCACAATGCAACACACTGTCATATTTGCGAAAAACCATTCGAGGCTAGCGATGTACGAGTCCACGATCATTGCCATCTGTCCGAACGTTTTAGAGGCCCAGCACATACGGAGAGCAATTTAAATTATAAAAACGCGTTTTACATCCCCATAGTTTTCCACAATTTATCCGGCTATGATTCACATTTCATTATCGAGGAAATAGCTACCACTTTCGAAGGTCACATTGACGTATTACCCATAACTAAAGAAAAGTATATTTCTTTCACAAAAAATGTCGAAGATACGGCTAATTCAGACTCGCGAAATTGTATTAAATTGCGGTTCATCGATTCGTACAAATTTCTCAACACCAGTCTCGACAAATTAGCATCCTTTCTTAGCACAGATCAATTAAAAATTTTACAATCACAATTTGAAACATTATCCACCGAGGATTTCAATTTATTGACACGAAAGGGTGTTTTTCCGTACGAATACCTTGATTGCGAGGACAAACTGCAGGACCCATGCTTACCGCCGCGCGAGTCATTCTACAGTTCGTTAACGGGTGAGACTATCCGAGAGCGATTACGCGCACGCCGAGACTGTCTGGCAGCGTTTCGAGATTAGAACCTTGGGCGAATACAGCGACTTGTATTTGAAAACAGATGTCTTGTTGTTGGCAGATATGTTTGAAAATTTTCGCGAAAGTTGTATCAAGAGTTACGGATTAGATTCAGCACATTATTATACTCTACCTGGTTTCACATGGGATGCAATGCTAAAACATACTAAAATTACATTCGAATTGCTCACAGACATCGATATGGTTATGTTTATCGAACGCGGTATACGTGGGGGTTTAAGTCAATGTTCCGGAAGATACGCACATGCCAATAACAAGTACATGTCATCTTACGACGCATCGGAAAAGTCATCATACTTGATGTACTTTGACGTGAACAATTTGTATGGATGGGCAATGTGTCAGCCCCTACCATACGCTAAATTTCAATGGGTCGAAGATGTTGCGAATTTTGACGTGTCTTCAATCCCGATCGATTCGCCCACGGGATACATTCTTGAGGTAGATCTGGAATATCCGCAACGTCTGCACGACGCTCATGCCGATCTACCGTTCTGCCCGACGCGTGCCAAACCACCTGGTAGCAAGCAGGACAAATTACTCGCGACGGTATACGATAAGCAGCGTTACGTTATCCATTATCGCAACCTGCAACAGTGCACGCGACACGGTCTTCGTATTACAAAGATACACCGCGTGCTTCAATTCGCTCAATCTCCCTGGCTCCGCGATTACATCGAACTCAATACACGGTTTAGAACAAGCGCGACAAACGACTTTGAAAAAAATTTGTACAAATTGATGAACAACGCGGTATTCGGTAAAACTATGGAAAATGTACGAAATCACGTGGATGTAAAACTTTTGACACATTGGGAAGGGCGATATGGTGCGGAGGCAATGATCGCGAAACCGAATTTCCACAGCAGAAGTGTTTTTTCGGAAAATTTAATAGCTGTTGAATTGCGAAAACTCGAGGTGAAATTCAACAAGCCGATATATGTGGGTATGTGCATTGTGGACATATCAAAAATTTGTTTGTACGAATTTCACCACGAGTACATGTCGCCCAAGCATGGAAAAAATTGTAAAATTCTATATACCGACACAGATAGTCTCATTTATCACATTCAATGCGATGATATCTACGAGTCCATGTGTTTGGGAATGAAGTTAGTTTCCCACGCCGCCACACTCATTTTCATGGCAGCACCTCGCGGACCGCGACACAGCGCCACTGATCTACCAGCGAGCCGCTCACCAGCGCCTATCGATCGACCAATCATTGAAGATCGATAGGCCAATCAGCGCTCCGCATTGAAGATCTAGCGGAACGGAAAAGACGCGCAAGCGGAAGTCCGCCATTCTTGCACTCGCTTGTATCTCTTTGCCGGTAACGGTCACGTGAAATAGTGTTGCGCATTTTTGTATTTTTACATTTGCTCAGCTCACGCTCAACCAGTGTATTCTCGCAAAGAGCTATCTCAGCTCATTGAACACTCAGCTCATTTGAACACTCATCTCTCAAGTACGCGCAATTAATATAATTGCGCGGACGCCACGTGTGCACCACGCGGTAACTAACAGTTCTCATTTATTCTGCAACGCAGTGATAAGTATTATCACTGCGCCATTCGCTCACTGTTCACAGTGTTTTTTAATAAACGTTGACGAAGTGTTCTCACTAAAACTGTGTACTTCAATTCATAACCTGTCTTAGATTCATCTCTTCGCATTCTCAACCCTCCCACGCGCTCAAACATTTTGTGGTCCTTCGAGCCGGAGCTAAGACAGGAAGTGAACTCAGTGTCGCTGTTATCGCTCTGTGTTGGTGATTGTGTGGAAGCCCCACCCACAACCTCTAAAAATGGCAAACGAAGAACCGCCAAAGTCCACGACTCGGTCGCAGACAACGTCGAGGCCGCCGACACCTACACCCACGCTCAACCTTCCCGTGGAGGCTCCAGGGACTGAGCCTATGGACAGGAGAGAGACGAGAGCCTCGTCTCCCTCTGGTGTGCCATCAGAGATTCTGTCCAAGGCAGAAACTCAGCTCACCAGGTTGGAGTCAATGAGGGCATTGAAAGGAAGACTTCCCGATTGCGCCCCGAACACCTCCATGCTGGAGCTAAAGGTGTATGCCCAGCAAAGCGACGATCTTCTGAAGGCGTTCCAGAAAGAACACGGCTACTTTGACGTAGCATGGCCCAGGACGCAGCGCGAACATCCTTATTACAAGGAGAAGTGGCTCTTTCAAATGCAGGAGCTGGCAATGGACATCAAGATCCAGGTGAGCAGGTTCATGGATGAGCTGACCTCATTCCAAGCCTTTGAGACATCCGGCTCAACGAGCACAGCGTCAGCTCTAGGGAAGCTCCCTGAGCTGGCGTTACCCACGTTCGCAGGAGATTATACCAAGTGGCCCGCATACTGCGAATTGTTCACCGCCTTGATCATAGCCCGCAAGGACCTCTCAGATATTGAGAAACTTCAATATCTTCTCACTAGCCTGGCAGGCGAACCGGCCCAAAAGGTAGAAGCTCTACCATTGAAGGGAGGCTCCCTCACACCAGCATGGGAAATGCTCAAGGAGACCTACGCCAACAAGAGGCTACTGATCCAGGCGCAGTTGGACAAGCTGTTCGAGACCACGCCTGCTCATCTCAAAGGTCCAGCCGCACTCAAACATATTATCTCCAGGGTTGAAGGAGCGCAAACATCTCTCTGCTCACTTGGCGTGACTACAGGTCTGGGGGATTGCATCCTGACTCACCTAGTGGCACGCCAGCTTGACAAGCCCTCGAGAGAGGCATGGGAAACATCCAGGGCATCAACCACTGAATATCCCTCATTTAAACAAATGAGGGATTTTGTCAATCACAGGGTGAGGGCACTGGAGAGGGCGGAGACTCCGTCCTCCCAAGGCCATTGCAGCTCATCGGCAAAGGTCTCCACCAAGCCAAGTGCTCAGCGAGCCTCACCTCACGTGGCGTCTCAAGGCCCCTCACGCCACAAGAGTTTCCCGTGCGACATGTGTAAAGGCGACCACTTCATTGTGATGTGTCCAAAGTTCAGGGGGATGACAGTGCAAGAGAGAAGGAAAGTTGTGGCAAAGAACATGCTTTGCTACAATTGTTGCGGCAGGCATTCATCTGCAAACTGCAAATCGCCGCACAAGTGTAAGCAGTGTGGAATACAACACCACACCATGCTGCACATTCCGGACTCAGGGCACGCCCAATCGCCACCTCAGACTGAGGCCTCGCAGTCGTCATCTCAGCCCCGCTGAAGTCTCAACGCAGTCGTCGACCAATCTGCTCAGCTCACCCCGGACCACTCAGCTCACACGCCCTCAGCAAGCAGCCATCTCACACTCCTTGCAACTGCACAGGCGCATCTCATCTCACCAACGTCAACTCATCTGGTTCGTATACTCATAGATTCAGGATCAGAGCTCACCTTCGTCAAAGAGGAGCTCCTCACTCAGCTCGATCTACAGCGATCCCGGTCGTCCATCTCAATCATTGGTATTGGAGGGAAGAAGTCTACGCAGACAAGAGGCTTTTTCCAACGCTCTTACCCAGTCATCGTATCACACATCACTTATACAAGAGGGCGAGCCGTCCATAAGTGATTTATTGGAGAAGTTCTGGATTCAAGAGGAGCTTCCGAGTGACACTCCATCTCAACTCAACTCTGAAGAGCAAGAGTGCGAAGATCACTTTCGAGCAACACACACAAGAGATGCTACAGGGCGATACATCGTTCGCATCCCTCTCAAGTCATCATCGAGTTTGCTGGGTAATTCATACAACGCAGCGCATGTATGTTTGAAGCGTACACTCACCAAGCTCAACAGGAACGATGAGTATCGTAAACTCTATCAAGAATTCATGTCAGAATACGAACATCTCAACCATATGGTAAGAGCACCATCAATTTCATCTCACAATAATTCAATCTTTTACCTTCCTCATCATGGAGTGCTCAAGCCCGACAGCAAGACCACCAAGCTGAGGGTTGTCTTCAACGGATCGTGTGCAACGTCATCTGGGTATTCCCTCAACGATCTCATGCACACAGGACGTAACCTTCTGCTCAATATTTCAGACGTGCTGCTGTGGATTCGGCAGCACAGGTTCATCTTTGCCACAGACATCACAAAGATGTATCGACAAATCCGAATTCATGAAGACGATCAAGATCTCCAACGCATACTGTGGGTGGACGAGGAAGGGGAAGAAATCTCATTCAAGCTCACGACTGTCACTTACGGCACCAAGGCTGCACCGTTTCTGGCTGTCCGAGCATTGTTACAACTGGCGGAGGACGAAGGGAACCGCTTCCCATTGGCTGTACCATCTATCACTCGTGCACGATATGTCGACGACATCTTTGGCGGCGCTGACACAGGTGAGCAACTCATGAAAATTGCACAACATCTTAAAGGCCTGTGTCACGCGGGAGGTTTTCCACTCGCCAAATGGCATTCAAGTCATCCTGCACTACTAGAAGAAATATCCTCCACCTCAAGAGCTCAAAATTCAACCATCTCACTCGACGACTGCCATACTAAAATTCTGGGGTTGCAATGGAACAGTTTCCAGGACAACTTCACCTTCTCATCGAAACCTCTCAGTTCATTTTCTATCCCAACGAAACGCATCATTCTGTCGGAAGTTTCTCAAATTTTTGACCCACTTGGTTTCCTATCACCAGTTATAATTCGAGCAAAAATGATTCTGCAAGAGTTGTGGCTGCACAAACTTCATTGGGACGATCCACTGCCACCTCAAGTTACATCTCATTGGTATTCCATCAGAGAAGATCTCACAAGTCTGGCCAGACTCTCAATTCCAAGGTGGTTCAACACCTACTCCAATTCAGTCGTGGAACTCCACGGCTTCTCTGATGCCTCTCAGCTCGCCATGGCAGCGGTAGTGTACATTACCGTGATTTCACCGTCCACAAATCTCAAAGTGTCGACACTGGTGTGCTCCAAAACTAAGGTAGCACCCCTCAAGAAACTCACAATCCCGAGACTCGAGCTCACAGCAGCATTGATGCTGGCAAAGCTTGCCAAGTATGTTCAAGCAACTCTTCAGCTCAACATTGCATCTACTCATCTGTGGACGGACTCTCAAGTGGCACTTACATGGATCAACTCTCACGCCTCCCGCTGGAAGGAGTACGTCAGGAATCGTGTCACCCAAATTCAAGAACTCTCATCACACGCACATTGGAGACACGTTCCAGGCACTTCGAATCCAGCTGATTGCGCTTCTCGAGGCCTCACGACATCTCAGCTTGAACATCATCAGCTATGGTGGACGGGACCACCATGACTTTCTCCACCCAGTGACTCATGGCCATCACAACCACTGCATCAGGACGACTCGAGTGCACTAGAGGCTCGTCCAGGATCATCGACCTTACTCAACATTCAAGAAATTAAATATCACTGGGACATCATATACAAATTCTCCTCTCTCAACAAACTGATTCGCATTACTTCAGCTTGTTTCAGATTCATCTCAAGGTTAAGAAAATTGCCTGTTTCATTGCCACTCATCTCACACACTCCAACAGATTTGGAAACGGCTCGCATGTTTTGGATAAAGATGACTCAGGCAATCTACTTCAACCACGAATTCAAGGTCATCAGCTCGAGATCAACATTGCCCTCATCTCACGCCTTCAGTCGACTCACTGCATTCATCGATGAACAAGGAGTCATAAGAGTCGGAGGCAGACTTCGTAACGCTCATATGGATTATGAAAGTAAACACCCTGCAATATTACCTCACAGCTCACGTCTGTCCAATTTGATTATAGACCACTCACACAAGCAAACTCTACATGGAGGCACTCAGCTCACTCTCGCTCACATCAGACAGACGTACTGGATCATCGGAGGACGAGCTCCAGTGAAGTCTCATATACTGCGGTGTGTGGTGTGTGCTCGACAAAGGGGGATCCGTGCCCATCAGCTGATGGGCCAACTACCTCTTTCTAGAGTCACACCCTCACAGCCATTCACCAACACTGGAATTGACTACGCTGGTCCGATCACTCTCAAAACTTGGAAGGGGCGAGGAGCAAAAACACAAAAGGGTTGGATCTGTGTTTTTGTGTGCATGACAACGTCAGCTGTTCACCTCGAGCTGGTGACAGACTATTCAACAGAAGGGTTCATCGCAACGTACAGACGGTTCTCATCAAGACGAGGAATTCCACACACCATTTATTCTGATTGTGGAACTAACTTCGTTGGAGCAGATGCAAATCTCAAGAGCATGTTCACTCAGGGCTCACAGCATCACCAAAAATTGGCTTCTCTGTTCGTCAACGACAACACAACATGGTGTTTCAACCCACCAGCAGCACCTCACATGGGTGGAAAATGGGAAGCTGTAGTAAAGTCCATCAAATATCATCTACGACGGACTGTTCACGAGACTGTCCTTACATATGAGGAATTCAACACTCTTCTCACGCAGATTGAAGCCATGCTCAACTCACGACCTCTCGAGCCTCTCAGTGATGACCCTGAGGACCTTGCAACGCTGACTCCAGCTCATTTTCTCATCGGCAAACCGTTAACAACCTTGCCTGAACCGTCAGTGGAACACTCTTCTCTTTCGCCATCAGCAAGATGGCAACTCATCCAGAAGAAGATGCAGCAGTTCTGGTCTCAATGGTCAGCTCACTACCTTCAACGTCAACAGTCCATCTCCAAATGGCATCATCCCTCCAATGACATCAAGGTCGGGTCATTGGTACTCATCACAGACGAAAGGTTTCCTCCGAGCAAGTGGCCACTTGCTCGGGTCCTCACGTTGCATCCTGGGAAGGATGGTCTCACCAGAGTCGTGACCGTCAAGACCGCGACCACCACATTAACGAGGCCAATCGCAAAGTTGGGAATTTTGACTGTTTCAGGTTAACATCATCAACCCTGTTGCTGATGGCGGGAGGAATGTTTGGGAATGAAGTTAGTTTCCCACGCCGCCACACTCATTTTCATGGCAGCACCTCGCGGACCGCGACACAGCGCCACTGATCTACCAGCGAGCCGCTCGCCAGCGCCTATCGATCGACCAATCATTGAAGATCGATAGGCCAATCAGCGCTCCGCATTGAAGATCTAGCGGAACGGAAAAGACGCGCAAGCGGAAGTCCGCCATTCTTGCACTCGCTTGTATCTCTTTGCCGGTAACGGTCACGTGAAATAGTGTTGCGCATTTTTGTATTTTTACATTTGCTCAGCTCACGCTCAACCAGTGTATTCTCGCAAAGAGCTATCTCAGCTCATTGAACACTCAGCTCATTTGAACACTCATCTCTCAAGTACGCGCAATTAATATAATTGCGCGGACGCCACGTGTGCACCACGCGGTAACTAACAGTTCTCATTTATTCTGCAACGCAGTGATAAGTATTATCACTGCGCCATTCGCTCACTGTTCACAGTGTTTTTTAATAAACGTTGACGAAGTGTTCTCACTAAAACTGTGTACTTCAATTCATAACCTGTCTTAGATTCATCTCTTCGCATTCTCAACCCTCCCACGCGCTCAAACACCATGAAACACAATATCGATAGATTCGACACGAGCGATTATCCTACCGACAATCCATATAATATGCCGCGCGTAAATAAGAAGGTTCCGGGGCTGATGAAGGATGAAAATAACGGTGCGATAATGACCGAATTCGTAGGTCTTAGAGCGAAAATGTATACACTTCGCGTAGACGGCAAAAAAGATACGAAAAAGGCGAAAGGCGTCAAGACCAACGTCATAGCCAGAACGATAACTTTCGATGACTACGCGCAATGTTTGCATAGGGAGATCGAAATGGTTCGCAGACAATCATGCATACGGTCTAAATTTCATAAAGTGTACACCATTTCGGAATCTAAAATCGCTCTAAACCCATACGACGACAAGCGGCATATCGTACCCGATTCGATCGACACTCTGCCTTGGGGTCATTATAATATCCCATTGTAAATTAGAAATTGTATTTATTGTATAATATAAAATTATTTGAGAATGTATAAAAAAATTATTATTGTGTTTATTCTATTTATTGTGTAAAATATAAATGGTGGAATTAATGTATAAAAAAATTATTCACACATATATATGTATCACTGTATTTATTGAACCATGTATTATTATGCTACAATACATTATTTTTATTTATCCAAGAATTGTGTGATTTATCAAATCCCAACCACTTGACGTACACCTTATCCCCCTTCCTACGTAAGACTTTTTCCACTAGATACACATCAGGATCGGTGACGCGTTGCAGCTCGTGTTCATAGAATCCTCCGGCAACAGGTTTTCCACAGGAATCGACCAGCAGATACGTTGCGGGATTAGTTGCTTGTACTTTGGCTATCTTGAACACCTCCGTTGTCCAATTCGGCGTATAGCCTTTATCGAATATGGTTTTAAATTTGCTCACGCGCACAAACTAGCCCAAACTTGAATCTCGCTGGAGCAGCGATCTTTATGTTGCTGTATACGGCGGCTAGCAGCTTATCGGCGATAGCAGGGGTAACATCGCAAGGACGCATTCCGATGGTTCTATGTTTCCGTGCGTTATACTCTGCAAGTAGACTTGGTAGAGCATCGGTCCATCTATAGGTTCCATTGAGCGTAATAAGTTTCCACATATTGTTTTTCAAAGTTCGATTGAAACGTTCTACGACGGAGGCCTTCATCACAGAATACGTCGAATAATGATTAACGTTATGCTTTGCCAAGAGTTTCTACACATCAGCGTTGTAAAATTCTTTTCCTTGATCGGTTTGCAAATTTTTCGGATATCGATCTCTAAATATCTTTGCAAACGCTTTAGTCACCTCAGCGCCACTTTTAGTCTTGAGCGGCAACGCCCATGCATACTTGCTCAACACATCGATGACGGTGAGTATGTAGTGGTGACCCTGGTTGAATCGTGAGTATGGCCGCATTTCTACAATGTCAGCTTGCCACAGATCATCGTATCCATGCACTATGACACGCCTCCGCGGAAAATGTCTTCGAGCTGGAGCATGCAATTCCTCAACGAGTTGTAGCTTCTTGTGGCCGTGGTTTTCTTTACTCTTGGATTTCGATATTGGCTGCATGTTTGATCGCAGAGGTGTTGACACGAATGATGCGATAATTATCGGGCACGTTCATTAAGTGCTCCCAATCGGCCCAGGGGCAAGTTCATCCGCCTCGCATGATTCTCCTTCGCAGCGCTGCTGCGGGATAGAATTCGACGCTTGCGATATCTTTTGAACGCTGTTTTGCAGCGTCAGCATATCTCTTTGAAACGCGATCAGTTTCCTCTCTAATTCTTCCTGCCGCTCTCTCAAAAGTTTAATGTTCTTTTCCATGTATAGTTTATTGACGGCATCGGTGTCAGCCACCGGTTGAGCTACGCGTCGTATCTTGCATGATTTTGCATCAAAGTCGGCACCAACCACGCAAAGAGCGTTATCTCGCATGTAATTTCGAAGCAAACCACTCCATTTGTAATAGTCCATTCTAGCTGCTCCACTCTTCTCGAGCGATACCCCAAATTTGTTGATCGGCATCTCGATGCATACAGTGCACATCATTGGCGTGCGGCTTAATTTATATAATGAGGCCTACCTCGCGTAGTTCCTCGACAATCGATAGAATTTCGGGATCATGAGAGTTGTTACCCGCCTGACGTGACGCTTCCAGCAAACGCAATCGATCCACCAGCTCGTTGGGATCGTCCCAGTGTACGTAATCGATCTTGTTATCGTTTACCACCATGGCTCGTGGTGTCCTAAGGCCTTACCCTGCTTTATTGACTGATGCACGTGGGATTAGCGGTGCAATTACATGTCTGTACTTGTATCCCTAGTTGCTCAATATGGGATTTTTAGCACCATGACCGCGTCTGTCGGCATTCGTCGCCAGCAGTATACTTTTGTATTTTTGTTTATCAGCATCGGTGTATATAGCATCATTGGGAATTCTCTTGAAAATCAGTTCGTAAAGACCGGATGTTCCTCCGTATCTTACACCATCTATGATTATATTATCATCCTTGTCTATATCGAAAGCCTTATCCCCAAGCATCGTTCCACTATTGCCAAAGTATACACCGTACACATAGTCCATTGTTGTATCCTTATCATCACTTAGGATCGCGCTCATGTATTTTTGCCCCTGCGGACCGAAATGACTGCGAAACGTTTCTTGTCCCTCGGATGTTTGAAGTTGCTGTCTGATAGATGTTACAAACAACTCATTGGGACTAGTTTCGAAAACGTCGTCATCAATAGTTGCGAGCGATTGTACACTGGGAAATGTACTTATTGGTGTGTGAGGAACGGGAGACTCGTTTGAAGTAGCATTCCGTCGTTTATGCTTCGATTGAACTGGGGTTGAGGTTATGGGTGAATATTCAGACGACATGTGCCGTTTCCTCTTTGTCTTGCGCGATGTGTTCCCTTTCGGATGGATTTTTTTAGGCGTTAATGTTTCATTCCCTTCAACGTCTATGCTCATCGGTGGGGATGTGCTAGATTCTGTCGCTGAGGTATTTTCCACAATATGTTTTAAGGGTTCGACGATAGGTTTGAAGTATCTCTCCAACGCGACATCTTCCTCCATCTTGCCTGTCTTCAAAGCCTGATGTTTCTTGCGAATGGATTCGCTAGTTTTTGCAATTTCCTTCGCTATTCTCTCGCGATCCTTAATCTCCAGAGTATCGATATCAATCATCGTTGTACCGCTGACGTTGCTTTCCCACCGACGTGTTGACGACAATTGACCATCTCACGGTATGGCAAACTCGTTAAATCCCTTTCTGTAACGTCCATTGGACATTGCGCTATCCTTGTCTGTTACTATGAAACCATACTCCCGTTGCCAACAATTACGACACAAAGCGCAGAAATCCTCGTAAGACATGTCAGTGTTTACGTGATCGTTGTACACATGTTTCAAGTTGGTACCATCCTGCTTAAACAGAATCAACAGATTGGCATTGTCGCGGATAAGATGTTTGGGTATCTTTGCATACGTCTGACAGAGATAGAAGCAGTCAACGTTCGAGTGGCGCCCCATTGCAAAGTATTCCCTTATCGTATCTTGCTTGTCGCATGCCACGTCATCAAAGATAAAAATGGAATTCGGAATTCGCTCGGCGGGATGACATCACTGTTATTCGAAAAAGTAAAGTAGCCAATTTCATCTATCGGAGTCAATAAATTCTCCAAATACTGGTATTTCGGCTGTTGCAACGACTTGGAGTACACGTACACGTTCTCGAAGCGGACGCCGTGAGGACTTTCCAACAAGCTCACCAGCACGTTGGTCTTTCCACAATTTGATGGGCCACAAATGACGCAGCGTATAGTGTTTGGTAGCATGCTACCATGTCTGCGTCTTGTTTTCGAAGACATCACTCGTGATTTATCGTCAAAATTTGTCAGGCGTATCGTCACAGGTTGTCGCACGAATCGCATCCTCTCCGCGAACTGTGAAAAATGATTTTGATACGTCGAAGCGCCCTATTTATAGGTCCGCACCGAAGCAAAACAATTCAGTATTCAAAATGCTTCTGATCCAGTCGGATAATTGCGATATTCGAGACCTAACCTCTGAGCAGTTGAAATATATACCAAAGATTATTCTACTCCGAGAGTTTGGGAGATACATTGATCAGTTGTGGGACAGACTCCCCGAGTACATAAAAGCCGATTCTGAGGTTCGGCAGTATCGTCGGTGTCTGGAGCATTATAATTGTCCTTGGCAGCGAACACATATCGACGGTCCAGCACCATTGATTAAAAACTGTAGCGAATGTCGCCGACGAGAGTAAAGAAAGGCTGTGGTTTGTTAAATCGAGCGATAAACGCGCTACCTATCGAATTACATATTCCGGGATACCAGTTTCGCGGTCCAGGAACACATCTGGCAAAACGATTGGCTAGAGGGGATCAAGGCATCAATCCGTTGGACGCGGCGTGTCGCGAACACGATATTGCGTATTCGCGCAGCAACGACCTCGGCGAAAGGCACGCGGCAGATAAAGTTCTCGCTGACAAAGCGCGAAAACGCATCGTTGCGCGAGACTCGACTCTGGGTGAAAGAGGTGCTGCTACAGTTGTTTGGGCAGCTATGAAGGCCAAAACGAAAATAGGAATGGGGATGAAAACAAAACCCCGCAAAAGTACTCCAAAGAGAGCGCCGAAAAAGCGGATTCTTCCGGTGGCAAAACGGAGTGGTATATTACCACTTCTCCCGCTGCTAGGTGTTCTCGGATCATTAGCTGGTGGAGCGGCGGGGATCGCCAAGGCGGTAAACGATAATAAGGCGGCGCAACATCAGCTGCAGGAAATGCAACGTCATAATCGCTCCATGGAAGGTCGCGGACTTTATCTCGCACCATACAAGCGTGGACAGGGAATATCGAAACGAAAAAAAAACGCCGAAAAGAAAATAAAAATGCCCGCGGGTGTAACTGCCGATGCACAATTGGAAGAGTTGGCAAAACGTAGCGTATTCCATTCTTTAGAGGTGTTTTTATGCGAAACGCGCTACCAGTCGGAGGAGTACGTCGAAACGAGAGCGATATTGTAAATTTGGACAATGTCGAGGGGTCGGGGACTCATTGGGTGGCATATGCGAAGAGAGGGTGTCGAGCTATATATTTCGACAGCTTTGGAAATCTTCGACCGCCCAAGGAATTGGTAAAATAACTGGATAAGGATGCTGTGAAAATTGAATACAATCGAACGTCTTATCAGAAGTACAATCAGAGCAATTGTGGACAACTATGTCTACGCTTTCTACAAACGATCGGTACCAAATTTAAGGATTGACTTCCCGCCACTCTGATTCAGTACTAATCGAACCGTACAGTTCGGAATATGTCGTTAACATTCACTCTAACCGGCAAGAGTAGCACCCTCGCGGTGAGCTACTTTCCACCCATAGATTTGAGCGACGATGATTACGAGCTTGGTCTAACAACCTTTGAAACTTATCACACCATACCAAACATCGACTCGAGCAACGATAAATTCTACTTCACCGTAAACTATGACATCAGCAACAGCGTCGACACCACTCCTGAATACATTACGATTCCCCACGGCTCCTACGAATTAGACGCCATTGCCAAGTATTTGAAGCAGCGATTACTCGAGCGGTATCCTCAAAATCTCGACGGTACCGATGACAGTGACAACGATGCGTATCCAAGAGTGTTGCGTCCCAACAACAACACCATGAAAATCGAACTGTACTGTCGGTTCGCCGTAGATTTTACAAAGCCCAATAACATTGGATCGCTATTGGGATTCTCGACGAATCGGGTATTAGAACCAGGACGGTGGTACGAATCGGACGATCCAATTAATATCATGAACGTGAACATTGTTCGTATAGAATGTAGCGTGACCGCTGGCGCGTGCAACAGTGGGAGGCGTGTACATACGATACATGAATTTTCTCCGAGAGTTCCACCAGGATATAAGATATCGGAAACGCCCGCGCAGATCATTTACCTTTCAATCACCGCACGGATCATTACGGATCTAACGATACGCGTTGTGGATCAAAACGGACGGTTGCTCGATTTTCGAGGTGAAGAGATTACCATCAGATTGCACGTACGACGGCGACGACAATAATACATGTGGTGTGAACGAAAGAGATGATTGTATTGAACGACTCTAGAAACCGGTTTCTTCCAAGTGAAATTGTTTACAACAACTGCAACAACAACTGCAACAGCTCCGATCACGCTAAAAAGAAGAGGCTCAGTGCTGCGAACATTGCATTTTTGAAATCATTGGGATTCATTGTGCGCATTTAGGTTGAAAAAATGGCTGACATTCTAAGTATTGGAGGGAAGCCGACGTTTGATGACTGCATCGTCAAGCTTCAGACTCACACATACAACCCATACGTCAACACGACGTTTGGATACAGCGATGAGATAAGAATACCGATACAACAGCAGGATTTATACACATTGCCGTGTGAAAGTTTTCTCTATGTGGAGGGAAAATTGAAGATAAATAAGCCAAAAGATGCATTAACGGTGACGTTGGGAAATAATTGCATGGCGTTCTTATTCGATGAGATTCGATACGAGCTGAATGGCGTGGAGATTGATCGCAGCAGAAACGTTGGAATAACTAGCACGCTTAAAAACTATGTATCGCTGACATCTGGCGAAGACAAAAATATGGAGAATGTCGGATGGGGCTTGAAACGGCGCGATGGGCCAATAGTGAAAAGTCAATTCAATTTTTGCATCCCACTCAAATATTTGCTGAGATTTTGTGAGGACTACAAACGCATGATTATTAATGCGCGTCACGAATTGATTTTAATACGATCGCGCAACGACAACAATGCTCTGATAGGATCGCCGATGTTGGAACCAGAAATTGAATTGGTTAAACTACAATGGCGGATGCCCCATGTGACGTTAAATGACGTTAATAAGCTATCGTTGCTACATACTTTGGAACGTGGCCAAAACCTGAGCATTTGTTTTCAATCGTGGGATCTGTACGAGTATCCTCTCTTACAGAGCACGACCAAGCATTCGTGGGCCGTGAAGGCATCTGCACAGCTGGAGAAGCCGCGATGCGTGATCCTTGCTCTACAGACTGGTCGAAGAAATGTGATGAGTGAAGACGTTACTATGTTCAACAACTGCAAATTGGCCAATGTAAAACTTTTTCTCAACTCGGAATTTTACCCATATGATGACCTGAACTTGGACTTTGACAAGAATAAGCACGCCATCTTGTATCACATTGATACGCAATTCCGTAAATCATATTATGGGTATAGTTGCAACGAGGCATTATTCACCGTGGCTGAATTTTTACAATTTGGCCCCCTCGTGGTAATTGATTGCTCGCGGCAAAATGAGTCGATCAAGAATGGCACCGTGGACGTGCGCATAGAATTCGAGTGTAAAGAGAATGTGCCTGCAAATACTACAGCCTACTGTCTGATTCTACACGATCGAGTGATTGAATACAATCCATTGACAAACATGGTGCGCAAAATAAATTAAATTACCACGCTACTTGCCCGCCCTCTCCTGTACTAAATTCGCAAAAAAATTTCATCGTGAAAATCGAGATGTTTTACGAGAAAGACTGCATTCTCTCGTCTGTCTTGGAAGCGAGTGGACCTCCAAATTGTATCGATAATGGTTGTACCAACGTTCGTTGACATGCAAGGGTTCATCGTTGATGGAAGATTTGTCGTCAAGGAAGTGGCTGTCCTACGAATGGGAACAATTCTCTCGCACTATATTTTTGGGAGTTCGATGACGCATTATCTTCTTTCGAAATCTGACAAATCAAGCATCCGCTGGTTAACGGCGAAACATCATGGGTTACGCTGGGACGATGGAGAAGTTCCATACAGTATGGCTAAACGGCTAATTTCGAAAGCTGTAGCTGATGCGGTCGACGAAGAAGAGGAAGACACGTGCCATGTCGTATATGTTAAAGGGCTGCAGAAACGCGACTGGCTTGTGGATTTCCTCGATGAAAGTACGAGAGCAGACGCGGTCATCGAGACGCTGGACATTGACTACGAGTATATCAAATCTCTAAATAAGCTAAATGTAGTTAATACTCTGCGATGTGGTAGACACGCGAAACACTGTGCCATGCAAAATGTATTTAAAATATTCAACTGGTGGTCTAAACACCAGGGAAATTTATAAATAAAATATAATCAATTTTTTAATGCGTATAATTTTCTTCACCCTCCCCAACCTCCTACATGTGATGTACGCTAGATTAAGACGATAGTTAGGTAGAAGTCGTCCAATACACGTTCGATACCCGATCAAAGCCGTTCGATGCACGATCAAAGTGGTATGATAGACGTTCAATACCCGATCAAAGCCGTTCAATACCCGTTCAATGCACGTTCGAAGCCGTTCAATATCCGTTTGATATACGTTCAAAAACGTTCAATACCCGTTCGATACGTATTCAAAGTGATGTGGTCTTGTCGCATGATGTGTCCAAAGAAGAAGGGAAAGAAGATGCGTGGGAATAAGGAGAGGGTGGTCTGCGAAGAAGAAGTAGCATGCGCCATCAGTGATATTCTAGTTGATGCTCGTAGGAAGAAAAAATGTTAAATTATATTCTTTTATTTTTAAATAAATTTCTTAAACGCATATTCTGTTTCCATTTTATTTACTCGTCTTCCTCCTCGCCTCCTAATTCTAAGATTTGTAGACACTGCATAAATCTATTTCGTTCTTCGCGCCGCATGTCACATAATGGTTTGGAAAAATATTTGAGGGTGGGCCAAGGTCATTCACTCCCTCCGGTTAAGTCTGAAAAAGTTCTCGGGGGTTATTCCCTCCCTCTAAAAAGTTTTCGACGGTGGGTCCGGTCTCCGCGGCGGCTCGGCCTGGAGTGATCCCCTCCATCATCGCAGCTTCCCCCACTCCGCGGCTCGTGCGCGCGCAACCGGTCTTCCTCTCCCCGCAGGCCCCGCGCCCATGTTTCCCTCCGCCGCGCTCCCCCGCGCGCCCTCACTTCCCCCCGCCCCCGCGCTCCCCTCAGAGGACCAGAGTTGGAATCGGCATAGCCTTACTACTGGATGTAGCTGGCGTTCTTTTTAGTACTAAACACGTGCGCATTGCGGCTTTGTCTGTTTATCGACCGCCAATTGTCCTTTGTCCTGCATGAATGATCTTGAACTGTTTCTTGTTGAAGTATCCTGCACCGCTTCATATATATTATATGTATGGGTGACTTTAATATTGATTTCAATAATGTATGCGATCCGGGTTTACCTCTTATTCGGCGCTTCATGTCATCGCTTTCTTTAAACCAAGTTATATTTATGCCTACCCGAATTACTGCGTTATCGTCAACTTTGTTGGATTTAGTCTTTGTAAGTAATAACGTGGATATTGTATCTGCAGGGTCTTTGGATGTTAGCCCTATTAGCGACCACTGTCTTGCTTTCGCGATTCTTAATATTCCTAAATCGACGGGCCGTCAACGTTCCATTATGCGATGTAATTTTAAGGACATACCTGATGAGCTATTCTGCCGTGCGGCTGAGGGCTAAAGCTGGCATTTGATTTGTGACTTTGATTCTGTCGATTCCAAATATGCTGCGTTTGAATCTTTGATGGTCACCTTATACGATCAGTTCGCGCCGATTAGACTAATGCGTGTCTCTAAACCCTCGGCTCCTTGGTTTACGCAGACTTTGAGGAACCTTATAAAGCTTCGCAATCGGGCGCTATATATATAAATCTGTCATCCGTGCTGAGAAGCGGACGTTTTTTCAAAGTTTTCATTCTTGTTCCTCCTCCAGAAGGTTCTGGGATTTCTTATCCCTGGCCGGTTTCTACCGATCGTCTAGGGTTTCGTCTGACATTGATTCTTTTCCTGTTCCTACTTTAATTAATAATCACTTCATTGACTCTCGTCCTGCTTGTACTGCTTCTCCTAACCTTATGTATAATTATGCATCATCGGTTAATGATGATCCTAACTCTCCTACCTTCTCTTTTGAGCCTTTCACTCCTGAGGATCTCCTTGCTGTCTTTAAAACCATTAAGCTTACGTCCTCTAATCCTTATGATATTTCTGGCGGTATGGTCCTTAATTACCTTCCTTACTGTCTTGACTCTCTCCTACATATCTTCAACGCTGCTATTTCTGCTGGTGTATTTCCTCTTGCCTTGAAGCACTCCTTTGTTGTACCTATTCCCAAAACACCTCATGCAACCGCCCTTAATTCCCTTCGTCCTATCTCTCTTACTCCCTTCTTATCTAAGGTGCTCGAGAAACTTTGCATCATCCAGCTTCAGAGGTTTTTCACCTTTACTAATGCTGTTCCAGTCTTTCAGTCTGGTTTTCGACGTGGTCATAGCACTACTACATCCTTGCTGCACTTGTCGGATGCCGTATTACGTGGCTTTGATGCTAGGCGTTTATCGGCCATCATCTCCTTAGACTTTTCTAAGGCATTTGATACGATTGATCATGACCTGCTGATTGCTAAACTTCGACATACTGGTTTGTCCTCTAATGTCCTGTCTTTCCTTGAATCGTATCTCTCTTCTCGCACTCATCAGGTTATGCTTAACCAGTTCATGCCTTCGGTCTCATCTATTCGCGAGGTCAAACGTGTTGTACCTCAAGGCTCAGTACTTGGGCCACTGCTATTTAATATTTACGTAAGGGATCTGCCCTCGGTCTGTCGGAATTGCCGGGTTTATATGTACACGGATGACACTGAGCTGGTCAAAGATTTTGTTATTGACGGGGCTGAGCCTGCTAAACGTGAGATGGCTTCCGACTTGCTACGCCTCACGGCTTGGGCTGACTCTCACGGTTTACAGTTAAACCCCGCTAAATCATCTTTATTAGTGGTGGGCTCTCCCGCTCTACGTCAACAGCTGTCTTCTTTTGTTATTTCCTGGGGCTCTGCATCTCTTTCTATGCAACCTACCGTCAAAATCCTCGGTGTTACCCTAGATCCTCTCTGGTGCTTTGACTAACATGTAGCTGTTTTGTGTCGTTCTACTTTTGCTCGTCTACGGTTCCTGTATCCTTCACGTCGTATTCTGTCTACCCACACCAAGCTCTCTCTATGTCAGTCACTTGTTATTTCTCTTTTTGACTACGCTGATGTTGTGTATGGCCCTTGTCTCACTATTCGTCTCTCGTCTATAGTTCAACGTATCCAGAATTCGTGTCTTCGTTACTCCTATAACGTCCGTAAGTTTGATCACATATCGCCGTTTTTTCTTCGCTCCGGCTGACTCAATGTCAGACAGCGGTGGAACCTCCACCTGTGCTGCATCGTGCACAAGGCTCTGGAATCTGAGACACCTATCTATCTAAGAGAATTGCAATGCAGTAACTCTTCTCGGCATTCTGTTTATGCACCATCTACAAGGCGTGGTGCTGACCTGTCTGTGCCTGCTCATCGTACGGTCAAATTTACGGCATCTTTCTCCTATTTATCCTGTTTATACTACAATTCCCTTCCGTTGGAAATTCGTTCTCTGTCCTCTATCCCCGCTTTTAAATGTGCTGTCCGATCTTTTATTCTCGTTCAATATCCGTAACACCCCTTGTCTTGTGGTTCTCTCTCTCTCCCCTCTTCTGTTGTTTCGCTAGCTTTATTTCTGATTTGTAATGTTTTGGGGTTAGGTTGCAAAACAGCAGATATGCGGAACCTCGCCCATTTGTCTCATAATTTATGTAATTTGTGGTGAATAAAGGCAAATTATTATTATTATTATTACTATTATTACTATTATTACTATTATTACTATTACTATTATTACTATTATTACTATTATTACTATTATTACTATTATTACTATTATTACTATTATTACTATTATTACTGTTATTACTATTATTACTATTATTACTATTATTACTGTTATTACTATTATTACTGTTATTACTGTTATTACTTTTATTACTGTTATTACTGTTATTACTAGAGGTCCTTATTTCACGTGTATTTAAATATACGTGCACACGTGTACTAAACGTATCCGTACCTCAATCCGTGTATCTTTTAGTACACGGGTACCCGTACACAATTTCACGTGTATTTAAATACGCGTGAATTTAGATACACGGGAATTTAGATACACGTGTTTTGACTTTTGATTCGTCAGATTTTTAATATCTATGGATATCCCGTTCAGTTCGTTTTCGTACGTCTATGTGCAAACATCAATTCAGTTCTGAATACACGTGAAATTGTGCACGGGTATCCGTGTACTAAAAGATACACGGATTGAGGTACGGATATATGTCATACACGTGTACACGTGTACACGTGTCTTTTTACTACACGTACTATACCGTGGCCTCTAGTTATTACTGTTATTACTGTTATTACTATTATTACTGTTATTACTGTTATTACTGTTATTACTGTTATTACTGTTATTACTGTTATTACTGTTATTATTGTTATTACTGTTATTACTGTTATTACTGTTATTACTATTACTATTACTGTTATTACTATTACTATTACTGTTATTACTATTACTATTACTGTTATTACTATTACTATTACTGTTATTACTATTACTATTACTGTTATTACTATTACTATTACTGTTATTACTATTACTATTACTGTTATTACTATTACTATTACTGTTATTACTATTACTATTACTGTTATTACTATTACTATTACTGTTATTGCTATTACTATTACTGTTATTACTATTACTATTACTGTTATTACTCTTACTATTACTGTTATTACCGTAACTGTCGTTGCCGTAACTGTCGTTGCCGTTACTGTCGTCGCCGTTACTATCGTCGCCGTTACTGTCGTCGCCGTTACTGTCGCCGCCGTTACTGTCGTCGCCGTTACTGTCGTCGCCGTTAATGTCGTCGCCGTTAATGTCGTCGCCGTTAATGTCGTCGCCGTTACTGTCGTCGCCGTTACTGTCGTAGCCGTTACTGTCGTCGCCGTTACTGTCGTCGTCGTCGTCGTCGTCGTCGTCGTCGTCGTCGTCGCCGTCGCCATCGCCATCGCCATCGCCATCGCCATCGCCATCGCCATCGCCATCGCCATCGCCATCTCCACCGCCATCGCCATCGCCATCGCCATCGCCATCGCCATCGCCATCACCATCACCATCATCATTATAATCATTATCAGTATCATTATCATTATCATTATCATTATCATTATCATTATCATTATCATTATCATCATTATCATTATCATAATGATAATGATAATGATAATGATAATGATAATCATTATTATTATTATTATTATTATTATTATTATTATAAACGGGAATAGTCCCATAGTTTACAATTTACATAAAGCATACAACAATTGACCTTACATCGTCTACACAAAGCGTAACCTAAGATACAGGAGAAACTTTGAACTTTCTACTCGGAATAATATAGTGTGTGTGAATGTAAAAAATGTGGAACTGATTTATTTAACAAATCAATGGTGTGTATAAATGTTTCTCGTTTTTCCATAAGGATTTTGCAAAAAAATATGTACATATACAGTAATCTGCACCTACAATAATTATTATTGATAGCAATTAGGGAAAAGTCGATACAAGAATCAATTCTGGAACCTTTGTTGTAAAATGTCCGAAAAGTTGCGTGATCATTGCCAGAGAATGTCTAGAACGCTCCGTGACCATTGCCAGAGAATGTCCGGCACGTTCCGTGAGCATTGCCAGAGAATGTCCTGAACGCTTCGTGAACATTGCCGGAGAATGACCGGAACGTTCCGTGAGCATTGCCAGAGAATGACCGGAACGCTCCGTGAGCATTGCCAGAGAATGTCCGGAAAGTTCCATGAAGCTGGCAGGAAGGTTCCATGTGGAATGTTCCACCGCAACATGGCGGCAATATTCAGGGAAGGTTCCTATGTCCGCACCGAGGGAACATTCCACGGCAACCCCCATGGAACCTTCCTGCAAGCTTCGGGCAACGGAGTGTGCTGTATGGGAATATGCGGATTAACACGGACTGAAGAAAGTCTAAAATTCTTAAAGACCCCATAAAATTGATTGCCCTTTAGAAAACCGGCAAACAGATGTTGTCGTAAAGAATGAATGAATTTTCGCCTAACTCTAAGCCCACTTTTATTTAGACGCACGTGAGCCTTCAATTGACGTTGTTTTCGCAAAGATGTGGCGAGAATTGCGGAACTCTTGAACATTTTTGAGTTTTTAATGGTATTCTAACCGTTTGAAGGATCGAAACCCATAAAATTCGGTGAGGCATTGCGGGGGGTTGTCCTCGCCACGGAGTACCAGGTGGCAACTATTTGACAGGCGTCGCTGAACAATCACCCTGTATTGGTAAACAGGATGACTCGGAGGGTTGTGCTGTATGTTTATTTAGCTAACTATGTATCACACCATCTTTACGACTGTGCGGAGTGGGCTAACAATAAGTTAAGCACAGAAGTTGGTGAAGAAAGACACAATGGCACTTTCGACCTCTCCGCATGCGTCATTTGTGCGCGCCCAGCCTGCTCAGCGTTTACGCATTCAGGTCTGGACCCGGTATTATAGGTTATTGCATTTCTCTTTAAACACGCTATCAAACGATCTCCAAGAAACATAGTTCCATTTAAAAAACCAAACTTGACCGTCTTATCTCTAAAAATAATAATGAAAGAAAAAAATCGTCTGCGATAATAAATTTGCGATAAACAATTTTTTTATCTCGAATACGTTAGGAAATATCTAGGTGTTTACTCTTCTATCGGACATCCTGTGAAATGAAATTAAATAAAAAATATATGTTGGAGAAGGCAATCACTTAATCAGTTACGCTACGATCTTATTAGGTCTATCTCACGTCACACCTTCCCCACGCGTACGGAAGTACCTGGCAACTCTGGTAAAAAATGAATTGATATTGCGCAGTACTGCCCACACTCGACGCTGTCTATTCAATATTTGACAAGAAATTTCCAGACTGTTTTGATTCTCACAATATATTGTAGGTATCTAGGGATGTTCGCAAGGGAGTTTTACGATAGTTTCCATTTCCCCTAAAATTCGAAGGGAGGGAATCACAGGTATATATACACCCGCTGCAAATGTACCCTTCAGTTTAGTTGAAAATAAACTTCAAGTCAGTTCAAAGTGAGTGCATCATGGGTGAACAACAGCCGTTACAGTGGACTAATGACCTGGTCCTACAGCTAATCAATTTGTACAGGGAGAATCCTGTATTGTGGAATCCACGCGATAACGAATACCACCTAAAACCCGCGAAATACGCTGCGTGGTGCAAAATTGCAGAAATTTTAAATACGAGCGTGGAAGTAGTCAAGGCGAAAATGGGAGCACTGCTGTCTTCGTATAGAAGAGAGAAGGCGAAACTAAGAACGTCAAAGGAAACTGGGAAAGGTAAGGACAATTCAATGTTATTCGTTACCGTAAGCGTGGATGACTTTCCGGCACTTTTTGATTTTTTTGAAATATCACACAAAACCTATACATTACAATTCCTAACTAATACACTATTTTAAGACAAATCAATGATACTTTTATAGTTAAGTTAGAAATAAAATTTGAGGTTGTCACAAAGTCACCCCCGCTTAAGGTACTATTATAGAATTGTAATGTACAATATTTTAAAATTTCAAAACAACTGTTTTATTAATATTTATGTATGTCAAAGGTCGCCACGAAATATACCGCAGCAAGTGGTTCGCATTCCATAGTTTCAACTTCTTATCAGACAGGGACAACCCCAGCATTACTTGCAATACGGAAGATGTACGTATAACATACAGTATATATGTATAATAACTAGACCGTGGAAGTTTATGCAAATATATATCTTTATAGTAAAGACGTAAACAAATGGGACTTTGATAGAAATAGGTATCGTCATTAGAGGCATTTACAAATATATTTTTTATTTTACACATTTTATGCAACGCATATGCTTCGGATAAGTTGCGTATTTTTGGCATATAAAGAGCTTGCTTGCAAATTAACGTTTATAGATTATAAAACAGGTATGAGAATTGCAGAATTTTTAAAAATGTGTCGTCCGCGGACAGTAGCGTAGAACATGTTTTTTGGCGCCGCCCAAAACGGTGGGCATGATTCAGCCCGTACGAGTGGTCCGAAACAAAAATCACCGATTTTTTAACAATATTTGGGATCATAGTTATCGGGTGACGTCGCCATTTTTCGAAAAAAAATTGCGGAAATGGTACCACTTTGAAGAAAAGGGTCGTGATTTTGGCTATGAAAGTCGTACGTTTTAGGTTGTTATTAAAAAATGGTTCAATTAAATTGAAACAGCTCGAAGTCACCCGATAACGAATCTTATGTAGAATATGTGTGTAAATAATGAAGTTAATCGGATGAACGGTGAGGCTGTTATCATGCCCACCGTCTTGGAAAATGATGTTTCAAGAAAAAACCTACATGTTTAAAAATTTTCAAATTCTCAAACCTGAGGTATATAACCGTAGGTATATCCATCTGCAATTAATAATTTTATTTAAACTTTTAAAGTTATTGCATCTTTTATCATGCAAACTTCAGTAAGTTATAAATGATTTTCTTTTAACAGCCCCCAGAAAATCAAGCTGGACCCAGTGCAGAACTGGATGCACAAAATGCTGTCCAGATTGATGAGCTACGTTGTCACGGCCCGGGTGGAGGTCTTTAGGGGACAATGACATGTGGGGTAAGAAATCAGGCACGAATCTATAATCCAGCACACTGAGGATTTTGAGGGAAAGTCAGGCACGAATCTGTAATCCTGCACACTGAGTGTTTTGAAGGAGAGTCAGGCGCGAATCTATAATCCAGCACACTGAGGATTTTGAGGGAAAGTCAGGCACGAATCTATAATCCTGCACACTGAAGGTTTTGAGGGAAAGAACGGCAGGCGCGAATCTGTAATCCTGCACACTGAGTGTTTTGAAGGAGAGTCAGGCGCGAATCTATAATCCAGCACTCTAATCGACCAAGGAAGGTTTAAATAGTGAATACACACCCGGGGAACACCCGTTAGAGCATCTTATGTTTGTTTTGATTTCGGTAACAGGATTTACCGTTGCATTTATGTAAAGAAAGCCACACGTAATACTTCCGTGAATTGCACGGCTCACGCAAAAGTATGTTTGTAAACAGTGGAAGCGTTCTCGCGTTCACGAACAGAAATCAGCTGATACTGCAGCCTGTCTTAGTTTGGAATCTTTGTAACCAAAGGATGCGCACAATAATTCGAAGCGTGATTTTAAAAATAGAGAGGTTTATTTACTTTAAACACGAGTACGTTATTACTGTTTAATAGTAATTAAGCACAATATATGAATGTGAACATGAAACATTAATATATGATAATTAAGTATTTTGACATAAGCAATAAGCGTTAATATGAAAAGTAATAATATGAATAGTTATACAAACAATAAATGATCGCAATAAGCGTTGATATAGAAAAGTAATAATATGAATACAAACAGTAAATGATCGCAATAAGCGTTGATATAGAAACAAAATAGATGTTCGCAATAAGCGTTAATATGAAAAGTAATAATATAGAAAGCAATAGAAACGGTAATACAAAATATAAATGATGGTGGTGATATACAATATTGTAAATGGTAATTGTAATAGCTTACAATGTTTGATGAACGGTGATTGTTGGTCACTGAATTTAATATAATCCTTAATAACACGAATCTTTAATAGTGACACTAAACAAGACGAATTTATAGTCTTAATATCACTGAACAAGACGAATCCTTGAATAATAATGCTTTCTCCGCGATACAGTTTGGACGGTAATGAATACTCTTTCTATATAGAAGTTTGAATGATAATGAATCTCCGGCCTCTCGGGACCTCATATTTATGTATCCTTACAGGAATGTTGTGGGGGTACGTGCGGTAGGAGCCTTGACATATTTAACAAATAAGTCGCAGTAGGACTTCCGGGGTTTTTATGAAGGGTACGTCTATTATTAGACATATTTATGTCACGTACGCCAAATATTCGTTGTAATTTAGACTTCGGGGTTTTATGAACGGTAAAAGGAGATACTCAATCCATTGAATGGATATTGGGTGTTTTAATAGGAAAGGGGTTAGAATGGCTTGGACTCAGTGAGTCGTAAAGAGGGGAGTGAGACGTGGTCTCGATTTAAGAAGGTTTTTAGGACGAGGGACTTGTTTAGATTTATCTTAAGGGAAGGATTCGTGCCTCATAGGGCGAATAGGCGAAGGAGGTTTCGTACCGACCATCTTGAGATGGGGACCGCTAAGGTACATCGTCAAGGTGATCGGCTATTCGGGAAAAGGGGGTAATAATTGAGTTTGAGGGACTTTGGTGGAGTGATTTTGGGATATATGGGAAAGTATTTAGAATAGTACCGCGCGAAGAATAATGAGATATCACAACGTCATGCGGCTCCTGGACCATCAAGGAGAGCAAGGAGACGAACGCATGACTCTATGAGTCTGAATGAAAATGTAATGCTTTTATATCGCGCTTTGTCCCGGCATAGACAATTACTATTAATTAATAGGATAAATATCATTTTGTTTGGAGAGGAAATGGAGCACGTGCTAGAGAATGAGAGAAAGTGTGAGAGAGAGTGTGAAGAGTGAGAATGAGTGAGCGAGTGTGTGAGTGAGTGAAACCGAAAGAGAGAAATAATAAATATTATAAAAGCACACGACACAAATGTTATCACTTACCTTCACATAGTTTTCCAACGCATTTATAATACTTGAACAGACCTCACCACCATTAGTATTTTGTTGACTTGCTGTATACCAAAAGTTTACAAATTTCATTAGGTATACAGGCTTATGTTTGAAAATCATTTTAATTGAGTCTACTTAGGTTGTAGTTGTAATTGTATTTAGAGTAGTGAGACGTTTGAGTTTTAACCCTGTCACAGTTCATCAATATATATGAAAAGCGTATATATACGCTGCCAATTCCATCAATATAGTATACGAAACGCGTACATATGTATACTACGGCCAATATATTTTTTCGCTCCTTCACAGTATTATTTTTTTATTAATTATCATAGTGTTAGATACTGTAATTATTTTGTACTTGTTTGTTATGGTCTATTTGGAAGACCTGAGAGTTTGAAGGGAGGATAGGGTGTAAAACTGGTAGGGGTGAGTTTGGAAGGATTTGTGGTGGGGGAAGTGGACTTGACCTGCCAAACTCTTTGCCTCGACTGCATCTTGAGAATAAAAAATGTAATTATTTGTGGTATTCCTATGCTTAGTCAAGTAACCCCGTCCGACATTGTTAACATGTGAAGGGCCGTACGTACAAAACCTCCACGCACCAGATAATATAAAATACCGTAAATTTTTAGTCAAGATATCGCGTTTCCACAAAATATTTATGAGAAAACATCAAGCCAGTACCTAGTGGACAAAAATTCATGAATAGTCGAAACAGAAATATTTACTTCCCGCCGATCTTTTTAGATTTTTCATTCTCACTGACAACACGCAAGTTTTTGTCACGGTGGCACATTAAATGACAAGCTGGTCATTCATATACTTCAATATCGCAAATCACAACATAATTTATTCCATAATACAACAATTAAATGGAATTAGTCAACTATCCCCGGTCTCCCGTACTTTTTAAAATACTTATCTCTGGCTTCTTGGGTCACTTCACCCAATTAGCCGATTGGAAAGTTGCCCAATTATTGTATAATTTCGTTGGAATGTATTAATACTTTGTGGACCGTACCCATTTAGTATATTGGTACCGAAATAACATGAATACAGGTTTACAAATATTTCTGCACTTTCCATAGTATATACGTATATTTATCAAATTGTTTTAGTTTTATTGGAATTATGCTGTTATTTTTTTATATAACGTCAAACCTACGTATGAGTTGTATATTAACACTCTTTTTATGAACTTCCTTAATAATATTCGGCATTTTCAGTGCGAAAAATGGGATGTTGCATTTTTCCCCTATCACTGTACGATATAGAATACAGGTAATTACTTCATTATTAACAAATATTTCCAAATACAAGGACAAATATATATTAATTATACAACAGAAACGAAATTTGCTTGGAAGTTCCCGGAAAGTAACTAAACAGCCAATGCTGATAATTTTTCAATGGGTTCCTTATGGAAAAAGAACTATATGGAACTAATTATTCGCTATTATTTTGCAGAATCGATAGGTCCTATTCATTTTGGTCCCCAAAAAATATTCTCCTTTTATATCACCGAAATTTAAACGAATCGATTTAAAATTCTGCACAAAAAAACATACAAACTTTGACACATGATTACATATACAGCAGAAGTAGCTGCCATGATATTTTTCCTTTTTTAACACCTCATATTATTAGGTTACAAAAAATATATAAAAGCATAATTCCATAACTTTTGAATTCTGACTTGTTTCCTTATTTCTGGGGATTCTGTCCCATGGGCCGCCGGGCGGCCAATCGCTACACTGCTTCTGGAGCAGTGTAGTGACTGGCAGCCGCAGGCCGTCGCGCGGCTAGTAGATTCTGCCATAATGGTGGAAAACAGACACTCATCCCATTGTGTTGCTTCTCCAGTAGCCTAGGCTGCTCCTGGAGCAGACTTGCATACACTGTAGCAATCTGCCGCAGCCGCGCGCGGTCGAAGTCGCAGATAGGAGAACAGATGAATGCTTTTCCATTGTACCAGTCGCCGCGGCGAGCCGCGCGTTGGAAATCCCACCTTAAGAGCAATCCAGGCGCGTGTCGGTTCTCGGTGCATCGGATAGAGATACACTAATCAAATCATCCAAGCACGATTCGCGGTTCGGCACAACGTTTTTTTTTTTAAATGTGTTTATTTTGCCATATAAAATTCTTAACATTTCTTTGGTTGTTTACAAGGTATAAACACAGCCGAAGTTGGCACCATGATACATTATCAACTTATACTGAGCAGCAGACTCGTTCGAGTACTCGTGCCTGAACAATAATAAGAACTTTTTATATAACGCTAGTTTGTACTTTACATTGCATTTTCTATCTTTTAATGATAGATCGATTGTACTTTGTTAACCTACGAAAAATCGGTTTTAAACCTAGAAGGTCACTTTGTTTTTAAATCTAAATTTAACCTACTTCAAACTATCCTGACCTATCCTATGTTATTCTAAATTTATGTACAAGAATATATACAAGGGCCTGACTTCCGTTTCCGGTCGCGGTGGACGAAAGGCGAGCGAAAATTGTGTGGTGCGAGAGGTGTGGGAAAGTGTGGTGAGGAGGTGAAAGGGAGAATAGAGTGAGAGTGTGGAGGTGGAGGGAGAGGTGTGGAAAGGATAGTGATAAGAGGGAAAGGGCTAGGATAGAGGGTGGCAGGGGAATAGGAGTGATAAAGGAAGGTTTGGAGGTTAGGTGATACAGTTGGGAGAAGTGAGCGGGAAAGAGTAAGAGAGCTGCAGGGAGTGACACCTATAGGAGAGGAAAGGAGGTAGAGGTGTTGGTAAGGTAGGCGGGAAATTTTGAACGGGTGTTAAAGAATTAAGGTAATGAGTAAAGGGAATTTAGGTGGGATGGGGGTGGGAGGGAATAGGGGAGAAGGGCAATTGGGGGAAGAGGGGAGTAAAGTGGGGGGGGGGGGAAGGACAAGGGAATGGGGAGTGAAATGATAAAGGAAAGGTGTAGGAACGACAGTGGTAGTAGTGTGGGGAGCAGTGCGGGGAGCTTGGAGAGTTTTTGGGTCAAGAAAAGAGGGAGAGAGGACGAGGTAGGGACGATGGAGGAGGAGGGAGGGGCAGGGTTTAAGAGGAGTGGGAAAACGGTGAGGTCCCCGGTAAAAGAGAACAAAGTGTGGGGAGGGGGGTTGGAAGGAAAGATGATGGAGTTGTTATTGGAGATGAGGGAGATGAAGGAGGAGATGAGTAAAGAAAGGGAGGAAAGAAGAAGGGTGGAGGAGGAATGGAGAGGGGAAAGAAGGAAGTGGGAAAAGTGGATGAAGGAAGAGAAGGCAAGGAGGGAAGGAATAGAAGAAAAGTTAGAGAAGTTGGAAGAAAGGGATAGGAGGATGGAGGAAGTGATGGAGAAGGTAGAGAAATGGGAGAAGGGAGGAGGAGATGGTAAGGAAGTGGTAGAGGAAGGACAGGTGGAGGCTGAGGCTGAGAAGGTTGGAGGTAAAGCAGGATAAGAAGGAGAGGGAGGGAAGAAGGAACAATGTGGTAATAAGGGGATTGGGACTGGAAGGTGGAGAAGTGAAGGAGGGGGTGAAGAAGCTATGGGGGAGGATGGGACTGGATGAGGGGGGTATAAAGGAAGTGACAAAGATAGGAGGAGTGGGAGGGGATGGACGAGGAATGGCACTCCTGAAGTTGGCGGTAAGGGATGAGAAAAGGAAGGTAATGGAGGCGAGAAAAATACTGAAGGTAGGGAAAGAGAGGATTGAGGACGACCTCACGGAGGAAGAGAGAAGAGGGAGATGGAAGATTGAAAGAGAGGCGGAGGAGGAGAGGAGGAGGGGGAATAAGGTACAGGTAGGATACATGAAAATGTGGGTGAACGGGAGAATGAGGAGGTGGGAAGAGGTAAGCGAGAAATGAGTGGAGGAACAGGGAAACGAGAAGGGGGGAGAGGAGGAGGGGAGAGAGGATAAGGGGTGCAGGGGATGGGTTAGGGAAAGGGGTAGGGGAATGAATATATAAGGTAGCGTTCTGGAATGTGGCGGGGGTAAAAAATAAAGATATAGAGTTTTGGAAGGGTTTGGAAGAATGGGATGTGGTGGTGTTATGCGAGACGTGGTTAGAGGAAAGAGACTGGGAGAGGGCGAGATATAAGATGCCAAGAGGGTATGTGTGGGAGAAGCAGTGGGCAAAGAGGGAGAGTAAGAAAGGGAGGGCAATGGGTGGAATGATAATGGGGGTGAGGGTGGGGCTGGATACAAGGGAAGGTGAGAAGGGGGAAAGGGAAGGGGTAATAGTGAAGCAGGTGAAGATGGGGGGGGGGAGTGGTGGAGGGTGGTGGGAGTGTATGTAAATAAAGACTTGCAGAGGAAGCTGGAGGAACTGAAGGAATGGATGGAAGGGAGAGAGGAGGGGGTGAGGGTGGTGATAGGGGGTGATTTTAACGTAAGGACTGGGGGTGAAGGGGGGAGATATGGGGGGGATGAGGAAGAGAAGCGAATGGAAAGTAGGAGATCGAAAGACAGAGTGGTAAATGGGGAGGGCAGGAGGTTATGTAATTTTTTGGGGGAGAGGGGATGGGGGATAATGAACGGAAACATGGAAGGGGATGAGGAGGGGGAGTGGACTTACACAGGAGGGAGTGGGAATACGGTCATAGATTATGTGCTGGGGAATGAGGATACGAGGGAGGGAGTGGAGAGAATGGAAGTGGCAGAAAGGGTGGACTCAGACCACCATCCACTGGTAGTTTGGTTGAAGGGTGAATGCAGGGAGGAGGTGGGTGAGAGGAAAAAGAGGAAAGAAAGAGGGGCAAAGAGGGGGAACTGGACAGAGAAGGGGAGAGAGGAGTTTATAAGGATATTTGGTAGGAGAGAGGGAGGGGACAGAGGAATACAGGAAGAATGGAGGGAGTTGAGGGATAGGGTAAAAAGGGGTGTTAAGAAAGGTGGGGCAAGGAGGGGAGAGGGTAGGACGGGGAGGGTGGTGGGATAAGGAGCTGAAGGAGGAAAAAAATTAGGAGCTAAGTAAAGTAGTAAGGTAAAGCGGTTTCCAACCCAGGTCCTCTGAGGGGAGCGCGGGGGCGGGGGGAAGTGAGGGCGCGCGAGGGAGTGCGGCGGAGGGAAACATGGGCGCGGGGCCTGCGGGGAGAGGAAGACCGGTTGCGCGCGCACGAGCCGCGGAGTGGGGGAAGCTGCGATGATGGAGGGGATCACTCCAGGCCGAGCCGCCGCGGAGACCGGACCCACCGCCGAAAACTTTTTAGAGGGAGGGAATGACCCCCGAGAACTTTTTCAGACCTAACCGGAGGGAGTGAATGACCCACCCCCAAATATTTTTCCAAACCATTATGTGACATGCGGCGCGAAGAACGAAATAGATTTATGCAGTGTCTACAAATCTTAGAATTAGGAGGCGAGGAGGAAGACGAGTAAATAAAATGGAGACAGAATATGTATTTAAGAAATTTATTTAAAAATAAAAGAATATAATTTAACATTTTTTCTTCCTACGAGCTTCAACTAGAATATCACTGATGGCGCATGCTACCAGTTCGCAATCTACAAGATACTCCTCGTCGTAGTATTTGCTATCACGTATTATTTTAGCAGCACGACGAGCATCTAATGTTTCGCAGGCAACATCGCTCTGCCGTAGCACGTTAACAAAAGTTTCAAATTTTTCACTCGCATCTTCTGCAGTTTGATACAGCCGCGGATACAAATACTCTATACATGGCTGAAGACTAAATAAAAATATTGCTGTATCCAGTGTGAAATACACTGTATCATCACCATGTGTCATCTTTATAATTGGCGAATCAGAGATCCGAAAAAACTCCAACGATAAATCATCAATCTGCATCGAAGATAATTCAGGTAATCGTGCACGTTCTTCGATGTTATCACGGTTGTCGAATAGTAGACCCCATGTATGCCATGATAATATGAGATGATTTCCATGATTGTCGCCGAGAAGAACTTCTACATCGGCCGTACGACCTACGTCGATTCCAATTTCCAAATATTTGGTACACATGGTTGTTAATGCGTATCTTCTGACCATGATACGTGACGTTTGGCGCGGGCTAAGAGAACAATCAAAGCTATGAAAGTACTCGCTCGTATTAGGAACAAACATAAATATTTTGAGAAGATGTGAAAATTACACCGTACCGGTCACGATATATATTCTCCCCACATGGAGCTACACCGTCATCTCGCACGATCGGAACGAAACAATCCTCACACCCAGCGAGTATTTCATCAATGGTATACATTTTTTCAGAGCACTATTTGTTCCGTCGAAAGTCACTGATGCTACTGAGCGATTGATTGAATAGCGTCCGGGAACTGGTTTAAATAGAGGTGCAATTGCTTCCCCACCACCACCACCACAGCATTTTATTTTAAAGCATCCAATTTTTCCATAATGTATTTCAATCTTAACACCGCAACGTATCGCGCGATCGTGTGTAATATGAGTCCTCCCCGAGCATCTCCATACGATGATATCATTTTCACTGTGTGAAGAACGAAATAAACGCCGAATCTTAGAATTAGGTGGCGAGGAGGAAGACGGATAAGTAAATGGAGGAAAAATATACGTTTAAGAAATTTTATTTAAAATTAAAAGAATATAATTTTAACATTTTTTCCCACGAGCATCAGCTAGAATATCATTGATGGCACATGCTGCCAGTTCGCAATCTACATGATAATCCTCACAGTAATGTTCGCTATCACATATGATTTTAGCAGCACGACGCGCATCTAATGTTTCACAAGCAACATCGCTTTGTTGTAGGACGTTAACAAAAGTTTTAAATTTCGCCTCCACATCTCTGCTAATTCGATGCAGCCGTGGATACACATAGTCTATACATGATTCAAGATTTAATAAAAATGATACTGTATGCGGTTTGAAATACAGCGGCTTATTATGTAGCATCGTCCTTACAATTGGAGAATTATAGATATCACAAAAATCCATCGTTAATTGATCCATCTGCATCGAAGGTGATCCAGATAATCGTGAACGTTCTTCGATAGCATCACGATTGTTGCATAGTAGACCCCATGTATTATATGGTAACGTGAGATACATCCCACGATTGTCGCCGAGAATAATTTCTACATCGATCGTAGGCCGTACTCTGATCCCAATTTCCAAATATTTGCTGCCCATAGATGTTAATGCGTATCTTCTGACCATGATCCGCGATGTTCGGCGCGGACTAAGAGAACAATCAAAGCTATGAAAGTGCTCACTCGTATTAGGAATAAACATAAAAAATTTTGAGAAGATGTGAAAATTAAGCCTTACCAAGCAACTGTATCCTCCCCGCATTGAGCTATACCATCATCTTGCACGATCGGAACGTAATAATTCATGTGTCCGGCGTTTCCTTCGGCACTGGTACTACACATTTTTTCTAAGCACAATTTGTTTTGTCGAAAGTCACTGAGGCTACTGAGCGATTGATTGAATGGCGTTCGGGAGACTGGCTTAAATAGAGGTGCAATTGCTTCCCCCACCACAGCATTTTATTTTAAAGCATCCGATTTTTCCATAATGTATTTCAATCTTAACGTCGCAGCATATCAAAAGATCGTATGTAACTTGAGCCCCAATCCTCAAGGATAAAAGTCTCAACACGTGCTGAATGTAATATAATACTTTTGCGCGCCAATTCGCCATACGCGTGAATCATAGAAAGAATTTTGCTGTATCAGCAGAAACTGCATAGAACCATGTTGGGTTGGATCGTCAAAAGAGTAAGACAGAGATCGCAAATCATGACACCGGTCATAAAAGCGCGCTCCAAACTGCACAAAACTTCAAATCGTTGCAACGTGTTGCGAGGAAAAGACATTACATTTACATTCCATTTACGATCATGGAAGAATTCGCCCAAGTAATCCGCCAATTATTGGATCAATCCGCACGGTTGATTTCGCGGGAAGAATACCTCACGTGGGAAGAACGGTGCAACGAGTGCATCGATTCTTTAGAAGAACACAGCCGCGTAAAACGTCCTCGATTATCGATCGGTGTTCGGCAATCGTTGGTTGCTCGAATCGCGCAGCTCGAGGGACTAAAATATTCGTTGCGCGGCCGTTTTGTGCATGATGGTGCAGGACATTCGAGCACAGGACTTTTGTGGCGCGAAATAGACGCTGCGTTCGATAGTCGCGTATTATCCGGTGCCGTGCTAAATTCGAACTATATCGAGCCGCGCAACTTCCTCCAGGTTGCAGGAACCATTGTGTTGGAACATGTGCGGGGTGCTTTGAGGAAACAGCGGAACCTCAAAGTGAACACAGTGTTCAACGGCGAATTTGTGGCGGGCGATAAACGTGCAAGTAAGAGCATCAACACCCGGAACTGCGAACTCTTCCGCACATCCGATCTACAGGAGTGGTACCAACGATGCGTCGTCGAACCCACCCTGACATCGTTGGAAGAGTTCCAGGAACGCGACAGCGGATGGGCATTGACGAGAATCCTCAACCTGACCGTCAATGTCAACAAGTACAATCCGCTGCGCGCGGGGTGCCACTTCAAGTTGCCACAGGATTTATTGTTGAAAAATGCAACGATCAATGTGCAATCCCCGGACAATGCGTGTTTCGCGTGGGCAGTGGTCGCCGCTCTCCATCCTGCGGAAAGACATCCCGATCGCCCAAGTTCATACCAGCACTATACTTCCATATTAAATCTTCAGGGCATTGAGTTCCCAATGTCCCTGGGGCAAATTGGAAAATTTGAGCGGTTGAACGAAATCTCCATCAACGTCTACACCTTCGAGATGGAGAAGACGAAGACGGTCTTTCCCTTGCGCCTCACCAACCAAAAAAGGGATCAACACGTCAATCTGCTCTACACACCGAATCAAGAGCACGGCGATTTAGGACACTTTGTGTGGATCAAGAACTTGTCCCGGCTGGTGAGCGCGCAGCTGAGCAAGAACAAAGCCAAGAAATTCATCTGTGATCGGTATGTATATAAAATGATGAAATGTCTCGCGAAAAAAATTAAATAAAAAATTTTGGGATTACAGATGCATGCACTATTTCGGATCTGCCGCGAAGTTGGAGCTTCATTCGCTGGACTGTGGCAAGATGAACGACTGCGCCATCCTGCTGCCCAGCGAAGGCAAAAATCTCCTCAACTTCGACAACCACTGCCGGAAGGAGCGACTCCCCTTCGTGGTGTACGCAGATCTGGAATGCATCATCGAAAAAACGGAGGACAGTCACCGAATGGGTGATAAATTATGCGCGTATCAGCTCCATAAAGTACACAGTATTGCCTATTATATGCATTGTTCGTACGATACATCGCTATCGACGTATCGATGTCGCCGCGACGCAGATTGCGTTTCATGGTTCGTAGACGAATTGAAAAATTTCGCGAATTTTGTCAAACCCATTCTGGCCAGTAATGTTCCAATGCTGGATATAACTCCCGAACAGTTGTCGACATTTCACAATGCAACACACTGTCATATTTGCGAAAAACCATTCGAGGCTAGCGATGTACGAGTCCACGATCATTGCCATCTGTCTGGACGGTTTAGAGGCCCAGCACATACGGAGTGCAATTTAAATTATAAAAACGCGTTTTACATCCCCATAGTTTTCCACAATTTATCCGGCTATGATTCACATTTCATTATCGAGGAAATAGCTACCACTTTCGAAGGTCACATTGACGTATTACCCATAACTAAAGAAAAGTATATTTCTTTCACAAAAAATGTCGAAGATACGGCTGATTCAGACTCGCGAAATTGTATTAAATTGCGGTTCATCGATTCGTACAAATTTCTCAACACCAGTCTCGACAAATTAGCATCCTTTCTTAGCACAGATCAATTAAAAATTTTACAATCACAATTTGAAACATTATCCACCGAGGATTTCAATTTATTGACACGAAAGGGTGTTTTTCCGTACGAATACCTTGATTGCGAGGACAAACTGCAGGACCCATGCTTACCACCGCGCGAATCATTCTACAGTTCGTTAACGGGTGAGACTGTATCCGAGAGCGATTACGCGCACGCCGAGACTGTCTGGCAGCGTTTCGAGATTAGAACCTTGGGCGAATACAGCGACTTGTATTTGAAAACTGATGTCTTGTTATTGGCAGATATTTTTGAAAATTTTCGCGAAAGTTGTATCAAGAGTTACGGATTAGATTCAGCACATTATTATACTCTACCTGGTTTCACATGGGATGCAATGCTAAAACATACTAAAATTACATTCGAATTGCTCACAGACATCGATATGGTTATGTTTATCGAACGCGGTATACGTGAGAGTTTAAGTCAATGTTCCGGAAGATACGCACATGCCAATAACAAGTACATGTCATCTTATGACGCATCGGAAAAGTCATCATACTTGATGTACTTTGACGTGAACAATTTGTATGGATGGGCAATGTGTCAGCCCCTACCATACGCTAAATTTCGATGGGTCGAAGATGTTGCGAATTTTGACGTGTCTTCAATTCCGATCGATTCGCCCACGGGATACATTCTTGAGATAGATCTGGAATATCCGCAACGTCTGCACGACGCTCATGCCGATCTACCGTTCTGCCCGACGCGTGCCAAACCACCTGACAGCAGGCAGAACAACTTACTCGCGACGGTTTACGATAAGCATCGTTACATTCTCCATTATCGCAACCTGCAGCAGTGCACGCGTCACGGTCTTCGTATTACAAAGATACACCGCGTGCTTCAATTCGCTCAATCTCCCTGGCTCCGCGATTATATCGAACTCAATACACGGTTTAGAACAAGCGCGACAAACGACATTGAAAAAAATTTGTACAAATTGATGAACAACGCGGTATTCGGTAAAACTATGGAAAATGTACGAAATCACGTGGATGTAAAACTTTTGACACATTGGGAAGGGCGATATGGTGCGGAGGCAATGATCGCGAAACCGAATTTCCACAGCAGAAGTGTTTTTTCGGAAAATTTAATAGCTGTTGAATTGCGAAAACTCGAGGTGAAATTCAACAAGCCGATATATGTGGGTATGTGCATTCTGGACATATCAAAAATTTGTTTGTACGAATTTCACCACGAGTACATGTCGCCCAAGCATGGAAAAAATTGTAAAATTCTATATATCGACACAGATAGTCTCATTTATCACATTCAATGCGATGATATCTACGAGTCCATGAAATACAATATCGATAGACTCGACACGAGCGATTATCCTACCGACAATCCATATAATATGCCGCGCGTAAATAAGAAGGTTCCGGGGCTGATGAAGGATGAAAATAACGGTGCGATAATGACCGAATTCGTAGGTCTTAGAGCGAAAATGTATGCACTTCGCGTATACGGCAAAAAAGATACGAAAAAGGCGAAAGGCGTCAAGACCAACGTCATAGCCAGAACGATAACATTCGACGACTACGCGCAATGTTTGCATAGGGAGATCGAAATGGTTCGCAGACAATCATGCATACGGTCTAAATTTCATAAAGTGTACACCATTTCGGAATCTAAAATCGCTCTAAGCCCATACGACGACAAGCGGCATATCGTACCCAATTCGATCGACACTCTGCCCTGGGGTCATTATAATATCCCATTGTAAAATGGAAATTGTATATATTGTATAATATAAAATTATTTGAGAATGTATAAAAAATTATTATTGTGTTTATTCTATTTAATGTGTAAAATATAAATGGTGGAATTAATGTATAAAAAATTGTTCACACATATATATGTATCATTGTATTTATTGAACCATGTATTATTATGCTACAATACATTATTTTTATTTATCCAAGAATTGTGTGATTTATCAAATCCCAACCACTTGACGTACACCTTATCCCCCTTCCTACGTAAGACTTTTTCCACTAGATACACATCAGGATCGGTGACGCGTTGCAGCTCGTGTTCATAGAATCCTCCGGCAACAGATTTTCCACAGGAATCGACCAGCAGATACGTTGCGGGCTTAGTTGCTTGTACTTTGGCTATCTTGAACACCTCCGTTGTCCAATTCGGCATATAGCCTTTATCGAATATGGTTTTAAATTTGCTCACGCGCACAAACTTGCCCAACTTGAATCTCGCTGGAGCAGCGATCTTTATGTTGCTGTATACGGTGGCTAGCAGCTTATCGGCGATCGCAGGGGTAGCATCGCAAGGACGCATTCCGATGGTTCTATGTTTTCGTGCGTTATACTCTGCGAGTAGACTTGGTAGCGCATCGGTCCATCTATAGGTTCCATTGAGCATAAACTGTTTCCACATATTGTTTTTCAAAGTTCGATTGAAACGTTCTACGACGGAGGCCTTCATCACAGAATACGTCGAATAATGATTAATGTTATGCTTTGCCAAGAGTTTCTGCACATCAGCGTTATAAAATTCTTTTCCTTGATCGGATTGCAAATTTTTCGAACATCGATCTCTAAATATCTTTGCAAACGCTTTAGTCACCTCAGCGCTACTTTTAGTCTTGAGCGGCAACGCCCATGCATACTTGCTCAACACATCGATGACGGTGAGTATGTAGTGGTGACCCTGGTTGAATCGTGAGTATGGCCGCATTTCTACAATGTCAGCTTGCCACAGATCATCGTATCCATGCACTATGACACGCCTCCGCGGAAAATGTCTTCGAGCTGGAGCATGCAATTCCTCAACGAGTTGTAGCTTCTTGTGGCCGTGGTTTTCTTTACTCTTGGATTTCGATATTGGCTGCATGTTTGATCGCAGAGGTGTTGACACGAATGATGCGATAATTATCGGGCACGTTCATTAAGTGCTCCCAATCGGCCCAGGGGCAAGTTCATCCGCCTCGCATGATTCTCCTTCGCAGCGCTGCTGCGGGATAGAATTCGACGCTTGCGATATCTTTTGAACGCTGTTTTGCAGCGTCAGCATATCTCTTTGAAACGCGATCAGTTTCCTCTCTAATTCTTCCTGCCGCTCTCTCAAAAGTTTAATGTTCTTTTCCATGTATAGTTTATTGACGGCATCGGTGTCAGCCACCGGTTGAGCTACGCGTCGTATCTTGCATGATTTTGCATCAAAGTCGGCACCAACCACGCAAAGAGCGTTATCTCGCATGTAATTTCGAAGCAAACCACTCCATTTGTAATAGTCCATTCTAGCTGCTCCACTCTTCTCGAGCGATACCCCAAATTTGTTGATCGGCATCTCGATGCATACAGTGCACATCATTGGCGTGCGGCTTAATTTATATAATGAGGCCTACCTCGCGTAGTTCCTCGACAATCGATAGAATTTCGGGATCATGAGAGTTGTTACCCGCCTGACGTGACGCTTCCAGCAAACGCAATCGATCCACCAGCTCGTTGGGATCGTCCCAGTGTACGTAATCGATCTTGTTATCGTTTACCACCATGGCTCGTGGTGTCCTAAGGCCTTACCCTGCTTTATTGACTGATGCACGTGGGATTAGCGGTGCAATTACATGTCTGTACTTGTATCCCTAGTTGCTCAATATGGGATTTTTAGCACCATGACCGCGTCTGTCGGCATTCGTCGCCAGCAGTATACTTTTGTATTTTTGTTTATCAGCATCGGTGTATATAGCATCATTGGGAATTCTCTTGAAAATCAGTTCGTAAAGACCGGATGTTCCTCCGTATCTTACACCATCTATGATTATATTATCATCCTTGTCTATATCGAAAGCCTTATCCCCAAGCATCGTTCCACTATTGCCAAAGTATACACCGTACACATAGTCCATTGTTGTATCCTTATCATCACTTAGGATCGCGCTCATGTATTTTTGCCCCTGCGGACCGAAATGACTGCGAAACGTTTCTTGTCCCTCGGATGTTTGAAGTTGCTGTCTGATAGATGTTACAAACAACTCATTGGGACTAGTTTCGAAAACGTCGTCATCAATAGTTGCGAGCGATTGTACACTGGGAAATGTACTTATTGGTGTGTGAGGAACGGGAGACTCGTTTGAAGTAGCATTCCGTCGTTTATGCTTCGATTGAACTGGGGTTGAGGTTATGGGTGAATATTCAGACGACATGTGCCGTTTCCTCTTTGTCTTGCGCGATGTGTTCCCTTTCGGATGGATTTTTTTAGGCGTTAATGTTTCATTCCCTTCAACGTCTATGCTCATCGGTGGGGATGTGCTAGATTCTGTCGCTGAGGTATTTTCCACAATATGTTTTAAGGGTTCGACGATAGGTTTGAAGTATCTCTCCAACGCGACATCTTCCTCCATCTTGCCTGTCTTCAAAGCCTGATGTTTCTTGCGAATGGATTCGCTAGTTTTTGCAATTTCCTTCGCTATTCTCTCGCGATCCTTAATCTCCAGAGTATCGATATCAATCATCGTTGTACCGCTGACGTTGCTTTCCCACCGACGTGTTGACGACAATTGACCATCTCACGGTATGGCAAACTCGTTAAATCCCTTTCTGTAACGTCCATTGGACATTGCGCTATCCTTGTCTGTTACTATGAAACCATACTCCCGTTGCCAACAATTACGACACAAAGCGCAGAAATCCTCGTAAGACATGTCAGTGTTTACGTGATCGTTGTACACATGTTTCAAGTTGGTACCATCCTGCTTAAACAGAATCAACAGATTGGCATTGTCGCGGATAAGATGTTTGGGTATCTTTGCATACGTCTGACAGAGATAGAAGCAGTCAACGTTCGAGTGGCGCCCCATTGCAAAGTATTCCCTTATCGTATCTTGCTTGTCGCATGCCACGTCATCAAAGATGAAAATAGAAGTCGGAAGCGATTCGCACGGTGGGATGACGTCACTGTTATTCGAAAACGTAAAGTAGCCAATTTCATCTATCGGAGTCAATAAATTCTCCAAATACTGATATTTCGGCTGTTGCAACGACTTGGAGTACACGTACACGTTCTCGAAGCGGACGCCGTGAGGACTTTCCAACAAGCTCACCAACACGTTTGTCTTTCCGCAATTTGATGGGCCACAAACGAGGCAGCGTATAGTGTTTGGTAGCATGCTACCATGTCTGCGTCTTGTTTTCGAAGACATCACTCGTGATTTATCATCAAAATTTGTCACGCGTATCGTTACAGGTTGTCGCACGAATCGCATCCTCTCCGCAAACTGTGAAAAATGATTTTGATACGTCGAAGCGCCCTATTTATAGGTCCGCATCGACTCAAAACAGCTCAGTATTCAAAATGCTTCTGATCCAGTCGGATAATTGCGATATTCGAGACCTAACCTCTGAGCAGTTGAAATATATACCAAAGATTATTCTACTCCGAGAGTTTGGGAGATACATTGATCAGTTGTGGGACAGACTCCCCGAGCACATAAAAGCCGATTCTGAGGTTCGGCAGTATCGTCGGTGTCTGGAGCATTATAATCGTCCTTGGCAGCGAACACATATCGACGGTCCAGCACCATTGATTAAAAACTGTAGCGAATGTCGCCGACGAGAGTAAAGAAAGGCTGTGGTTTGTTAAATCGAGCGATAAACGCGCTACCTATCGAATTACATATTCCGGGATACCAGTTTCGCGGTCCAGGAACACATCTGGCAAAACGATTGGCTAGAGGGGATCAAGGCATCAATCCGTTGGACGCGGCGTGTCGCGAACACGATATTGCGTATTCGCGCAGCAACGACCTCGGCGAAAGGCACGCGGCAGATAAAGTTCTCGCTGACAAAGCGCGAAAACGCATCGTTTCGCGAGACTCGACTCTGGGTGAAAGAGGTGCTGCTACAGTTGTTTGGGCAGCTATGAAGGCCAAAACGAAAATAGGAATGGGGATGAAAACAAAACCCCGCAAAAGTACTCCAAAGAGAGCGCCGAAAAAGCGGATTCTTCCGGTGGCAAAACGGGGTGGTATATTACCACTTCTCCCGCTGCTAGGTGTTCTCGGATCATTAGCTGGTGGAGGTCCGCTGTCGCGGACTTTATCTCGCACCATACAAGCGTGGACAGGGAATATCGAAGCGAAAAAAAAGCGTCGAAAAGAAAGTAAAAATGGAGGTGTTTTTATGCGAAACGCGCTACCAGTCGGAGGAGTACGTCGAAACGAGAGCGGTATTGTAAATTTGGGCAATGTCGAGGGGTCGGGGACTCATTGGGTGGCATATGCGAAGAGAGGGTGTCGAGCTATATATTTCGACAGCTTTGGAAATCTTCGACCGCCCAAGGAATTGGTAAAATATCTGGATAAGGATGCTGTGAAAATTGAATACAATCGAACGTCTTATCAGAAGTACAATCAGAGCAATTGTGGACAACTATGTCTACGCTTTCTACAAACGATCGGTACCAAATTTAAGGATTGACTTCCCGCCACTCTGATTCAGTACTAATCGAGCCGTACAGTTCGGAATATGTCGTTAACATTCACTCTAACCGGCAAGAGTAGCACCCTCGCGGTGAGCTACTTTCCACCCATAGATTTGAGCGACGATGATTACGAGCTTGGTCTAACAACCTTTGAAACTTATCACACTGTAACGAGTTAATTACGGTGGGACGCGAATCTTCCCCCACCACGCGCGCCGGGCACGGCCCGCCGCTACCGAACCCGGCCGCTAGATGGCCGCGCACCGAGCGACGTTCTCGCTGGTGAAAATGCCATGGCGCTCCATATAGGCCGGCGCGGCGGGCCCGTCGAGCAGAGTCTGCCACGAGCGATACGAGCGAACGGTTAGAACTCTCCCAACGATCTCTTGTAACCAAGCTGTATCGTTGTGACTTTTTGGTTTCCCCCACCTCCACGGCTCCTAGAGAAACGCGAGTTCGCCGATCTCTAGACGCAGGTCGATACCCACGGTCAATCTTAGGGTCAGACGTAGTCTGTCCCGGAGGACATCCTATAGTCTCCGTCTTTCCTGCGGGTTATACCCACTGGGCGAGCGGACGCAAGACTTCACGGTCAGGGCCATTGGTGGAGACAACAGCCAGGGCACCAGTAAGACCATTACCCCCCACTCCTTGCACCACCGCCGAAACGCTCCGAGCACGCGACCGCGACGCGCCGCCCGCGCTCCGCCGCGACCTCTCCGCGAACCGCCGCGACCTCTCCGCGAACCGCCGCGCTAGAGTAAGCCGTAGGTTAAGCCGCACGACCTCTGTTAGCCAGCACAGACCTGGCCGGGCCTCAGTGTACAGTAGCACTAAGAATAAACCTCCGTTACACAGTTCACCTTGTCTCGTTCTCTCGGTCACCCTTCCGGTAGCTAACCTCGAAGCGAGGTTACATTTGGCGCCCGAACAGGGACATAGAGTCTTCGACGGAACGAATGACCAGGGTGGGCTGGGTATACGGGCTACCGAAGGCCGAACTCGTGGCGTGGGCCAGAAAACACGGGATAGACCACACGGGAGACCTCGACACCCTACGAGCTCGTGTAGCGGCCCACGTAAGGGCAACCGCCATGGAACCGGACAACCTCGACCTCCCCGAGGTCGCCATCAACATCGATCCACCGAGTGACGAAGAGGCTACTTCGGCACAAAAGGAGATACCCCTGCTGAGTTTCTCCCCAGCGCCTCCAACGGGAAAAACCACCGCCTCCACAGACACCTACCATGTAATGGAACGGGTACGGCGGTGGGGCGGCCATTACGACGGCGGTAAAGGGGCGGAGGACTTCCTCGACCAACTCGAAGACCTCCAGAATAGCTACGAGGTCACTCCGGACCAGATACTGCGCTGTCTCCCCGGGATATTAAAAGGCTCCGCACTACAGTGGTTTCGGAACGAAAAAGCCGACCTCCCCACCTGGGATGCATTTTTAGAGGCCTTCCGGCAAGCCTACCTGCCGATGCGGAGGCACCACGAACTAGAAATGGCCATACATCAGCGACGCCAACGCCCGGGCGAAAATGTTCGAGATTACGCTACCGCCCTCCGGACGCTGATGCGGCGTCATGGCCAAATGTCCGCCGCCACCCAGTTGGATTGGTTATATTCTAACCTGCGAACGGAGTACCGCCACTACATCAAGCGGGCGGACTTCAGCTCGCTCTCCGGACTCTTTGGCTTAGCCGCCGATTACGAGGCGCTGCGCGAAGAGGAACCCAGCAGCGCCCCAGGCCAACCGAACACTCTGAAACCTAGCCACGCCGAGGTAGGTAGCCGGTATGACCGGGACCAGTGCTGCTGGAACTGCGGGCAGCGAGGCCATTTTCGCCGGGACTGCCGCCGGCCAGGGCGGCGATTCTGCAGCCGCTGCGGAACAGAAGGTCGGCTCAGCCGAGATTGTAACTGCACCCCGGCGACGGGAAACGACAACCGGTCCGGCGGACAAGGCCCCGACCGGACCCCCCAACATCAACGGCCTCAACAACCCCAGCCACCGATGACCGCCCGTATCTACCCGTAAATTTTTACGGCAGGGAGTTCCAGGCCCTACTGGACACGGGAGCCTCCCTCTCATATATCAACCGGGAGGTAGCGGAATGGTGCCGGCGAAACGGCGACCAAACCACCTCCACCGACCGATGGGTCCAAGTCGCAAATGGCGCCACCGCCGCATTAGAGGGAGAAATGCGGTGCGAATGATCGTCGGAGACTGCGTCATGGTCATCACTTGTGGGGTTCTACCCAGCCTCACGCAGGACGTAATCCTGGGAATCGACGCCCTCCACGCTCTCGGACTAAAAGTACAGGTCCGGGGCATGCTGTGGAGCCCAACGGATGAGGCGGCCACTATCGAACCCCCCTCCGGCCTCCAGGCCGGCACAGCGGGCCTCCAGGGATGCACCACGGAGCAAACACAGCGCCTCGAGGCGTTCCTCGCCAGCGAACTGCAGCTCTTCGACCGGTTACCAGGGCTGACCCACATGGCGAAACATCGCCTCCGGTTGAAAGCCGGGGCCGAGCCGGTAAAGCACCGGTACACGCCACGTAACCCCGCCATGCAGACAATTATAGACGAGGAGGTAACCCGGATGCTCGCGGAAGGAATAATCGAGCCATCGTCCAGTCCATGGAGCTCTCCGGTCGTCATTGTAACAAAGAAAAATGGAAAAAAAAGGTTCTGTATCGACTTCCGCCGGGTAAATGAAGCCACGGAAAAAGACGCGTATCCCCTACCCCAGGTCCAGGCCACGCTGGAAAAGTTGCGAGGCGCCCGCTATTTTTCCACATTGGACCTGGCCAATGGGTACTGGCAAGTACCCCTCGAGTCCGACAGCCGCCCAATCACCGCTTTCACGGTACCGGGGAGGGGCCTGTTCCAATTCAAAGTCATGCCCTTCGGACTACACTCCGCTCCGGCCACCTTCCAACGCCTGTTGGATCGAGTCATCGGGCCCCGACTGGAACCCCGAGCGTTCGCGTATTTGGACGACATCATCATACTCGGAGCCACCTTCGAGGAACATCTCGAAAACTTGCGAGAGGTGCTCCAGCGACTTCGAGCGGCGGGTCTCAAGCTCAACAAGGACAAGTGCCAGTTCTGCCGCATCAAGTTGCAATACCTCGGGCATACGATAACGAGCGAAGGCGTGGCTACTGACCCCGATAAAGTACGAGCCATCGCCCAAATACCCCCTCCGACCACGGTGAAGGAGCTTCAACGGTTCCTAGGGATGGTATCTTGGTACCGGCGATACATCCCCAGATTCGCCGACCTAGCCGCACCGCTAACGCGACTACTGCAAAAAAAGCAGAGGTGGAACTGGGGCCCGAAAGAAGAAACGGCGTTTGACACCCTCCGTCAGCAATTAGCCGCGGCCCCTATCCTGACATGCCCAGATTTTGGCCAGCCTTTCACCCTCCAGACGGACGCCAGTAACGAGGGGCTCGGGGCCGTACTCACGCAGGAGGTGAATGGGGAGGAAAAGGTTATAGCGTACGCCAGCCGTACGCTCAACTCCGCAGAACGAAACTACTCCGTAACAGAGAAGGAATGCCTCGCGGTGGTATGGGGCATCCGGAAAATGCGGCCATATTTAGAGGGATACCGATTCACCGTCCTTACCGACCACCAGTCCCTCAAATGGCTGCAATCGATGGACAACCCTTCCGGCCGCCTGGCCCGATGGGGCCTCGAGCTCCAGCAATATGACTTTGGCATACAGTATCGCCGAGGGGAGTCCAACGTCGTCGCGGACGCCCTCTCCAGGCAAGCAGAGGACCACCCTTTCCCAACGGCGGAAGAACTGGACAGTCTCGACTCGCCTTCTGGATGCGCCTGGTACGACAGAATGAAGGAAGCGGCCGAAACGGAACCGCACCGATACCCGGAATATAGGGTGCTAAGGGGGCAGCTCTATCGACACATCCCCGACACCCATGGCCACCGGTCCGAGTCCGAGTGGAGAATGTGCGTCCCCCAGCCACTCCGGGAAGCGGTGCTCCAGGAAACGCATAACGCCCCCACCGCAGGACACCTGGGGGTCAGCAAAACCGCAGCCCGCTTGACTCAGCAGTATTTCTGGCCAGGAATGATCCGCGACGCTAGCCGACACGTACGACGGTGCCAAAAATGCCTGGAGTATAAGGCATTCCAGCAGGCACCCACCGGGGGCATGCAAACTACACCGGCTGCTAACCCCTGGGACGTAGTGGCCATCGATCTGGTGGGACCCCTGCCACGGTCCACGAAAGGATTCACAATGTTGGCCGTGATACAGGATAAGTTCAGTAAGTGGGTCGAACTCCAACCACTACGACAGGCCACCGCCCCAGCTGTCACAAGGGCCTTTAAGGAGAGGGTGGTGCTCCGTTTCGGATGCCCCAGACGCGTCATCTCGGACAACGGGAGGCAATTTGCGAGCCGAGACTTCACCGAAATGCTCCGGGGGTACGGGATCGAGCACCGCCAGACCCCCCCGTACACCCCCCAGTGCAACCCCGTGGAGAGAGTCAACAGGGTGATCAAGACCATGATCGCCCAGTTGACCGACGGGAACCACCGAGACTGGGAGAAATGGTTGCCCGAGGTAAGCTTCGCATACAACTCCGCTCGGCACGACTCCACGGGGTACTCACCCGCGTATTTGAATTACGGAAGGGAACCGGCTACCCCCGGGGCACTCCACCAGCCGACCACGGACATCGCGGGGGAAAACGACGAAACGCAGTACGCCGCACGGTCGGAGAACCTGGAACGCCTCAAAGAAGCCATACGTCTCGCCCGCCACGCGCAAGCCCAGGCCACGGAGGTCCAAAAAAAAGCTATAACTTGAGGCGGCGGGACTGGAGGCCACGCATCGGGGACGCAGTTATGCTACGAGAACACCCCCTGTCCTCCGCAGAGAAAAACTTCGCCGCCAAACTCGCCCCCAAATTCTCCGGCCCGCACCAAGTACGCGAGTACATCGGACCAAATTTGGTTATACTTCGGTGCGGACGGAAAACCAGGCGAGCCCACCTCCAGGACCTCAAGCCGTGCGAGGGAGGGGAGGAGGATCCCTCCACCGCGGGACCCAGCCCGAGGACGCCTCGTACCGTCACTGACAACAACGCGACAGCCGCGGGACCCGCGAATTCGGCCGTGGTCCCCGACCACGGCCAACAGAGGGCCACGACGATAAGCCTCGCGACACGAGTTTCGCGCTGGCAAAATTATCCCTGGGCGAATGATAAGACCGCGGAAGGATCCAGGCCGGCAATCCAGTCTTCAGTCAGCCGACATGCCGACCAAACAAAGGATCGCCCACAACGCAGCGAAGCAAGCGGCAGTGCCGCTCCGTCGACGGCCCGAAGATCGTCCGGTGGAGTGCCGGACGAAAAGGCCAGCGGAGGCCAAAGACCAGCCAAGCCCCCCGGCCGCAAGGAGGAGGCTGGATTTTGGAGGCCTTCCACCACCAGCCCGGGGACCGCCACAGAAGCCGCGACCGCCGCCGAGACGCCCGGCGACGGCAAGCCAAGCCGTGGCCATTGTGGAGGCCGTTGAGCAGAGCCGGCTACCCCCGCCGTTGCTGCCCCGGCCAAAGCCACGGATAGTGGAGGACCGCCGTGTGACCCCCCGGGGCCAAACAGGCCCCGGAGCATCCCTGCTGGCGGCCCTACTAAGGGGACCACCGCCCCCTGGCCAACAATGGCCACCCCGCCACAGCAACGCAGCCGCCACTGACGCAGCCACCACCACAACAGCAGGCGCCACCACGGCCGCCGCAGCCACGGACGAACCAGCAGGCGCCGCCGCCCCAGGAGCCCCGAGCCCCCCAACCCCCGCCGCAGCCGAAGGCCTTAACGGCGCAACCGCCGACTCCACTCCTCCCCGTGCCCTCCACGTCCACCAACCGGCGCAACCCCACCACCACGGGAGCCCCGTGGCGGCTCACCCCCGACCCCCCGGAGCTGCGGATAGATATCCCGGCCCTCCGCGAAGGGCAGAAATTCCGGGTACCCACACCACGAGGGTACCTGGACTTCAAAATGCTGCGGAGACAGCAGCTCCGGGTCCGGTTCAACCCCCCGTAATGCAGGCCCGTGGCCTCGCCGATTACTTTAAGTAGGTTAAGGTGGCGGGTAGTTAGTAAGCTGCGATAGGTTAGGTTTAAGTAATGGTGGTGGGTAGCGAGTAAGTTTGTACATAGTAATATTAAGGTGTCATGAACAAAGAGATGTATATTCGAGGTGGGGAAGTTCGCGTCCCCCGAAGGAGGAGGGAGATGTAACGAGTTAATTACGGTGGGACGCGAATCTTCCCCCACCACGCGCGCCGGGCACGGCCCGCCGCTACCGAACCCGGCCGCTAGATGGCCGCGCACCGAGCGACGTTCTCGCTGGTGAAAATGCCATGGCGCTCCATATAGGCCGGCGCGGCGGGCCCGTCGAGCAGAGTCTGCCACGAGCGATACGAGCGAACGGTTAGAACTCTTCCAACGATCTCTTGTAACCAAGCTGTATCGTTGTGACTTTTTGGTTTCCCCCACCTCCACGGCTCCTAGAGAAACGCGAGTTCGCCGATCTCTAGACGCAGGTCGATACCCACGGTCAATCTTAGGGTCAGACGTAATCTGTCCCGGAGGACATCCTATAGTCTCCGTCTTTCCTGCGGGTTATACCCACTGGGCGAGCGGACGCAAGACTTCACGGTCAGGGCCATTGGTGGAGACAACAGCCAGGGCACCAGTAAGACCATTACCCCCCACTCCTTGCACCACCGCCGAAACGCTCCGAGCACGCGACCGCGACGCGCCGCCCGCGCTCCGCCGCGACCTCTCCGCGAACCGCCGCGCTAGAGTAAGCCGTAGGTTAAGCCGCACGACCTCTGTTAACCAGCACAGACCTGGCCGGGCCTCAGTGTATAGTAGCACTAAGAATAAACCTCCGTTACACAGTTCACCTTGTCTCGTTCTCTCGGTCACCCTTCCGGTAGCTAACCTCGAAGCGAGGTTACAACACCATACCAAACATCGACTCGAGCAACGATAAATTCTACTTCACCGTAAACTATGACATCAGCAACAGCGTCGACACCACTCCTGAATACATTACGATTCCCCACGGCTCCTACGAACTAAACGCCATTGCCAAGTATTTGAAGCAGCGATTACTCGAGCGGTATCCTCAAAATCTCGACGGTACCGATGACAGTGACAACGATGCGTATCCAATAGTGTTGCGTCCCAACAACAACACCATGAAAAGCGAACTGTACTGTCGGTTCGTCGTAGATTTTACAAAGCCCAATAACATTGGATCGCTATTGGGATTCTCGACGAAACGGGTATTAGAACCAGGACGGTGGCACGAATCGGACGATCCAATTAATATCATGAACGTGAACATTGTTCGTATAGAATGTAGCGTGACCGCTGGCGCGTACAACAGTGGGAGGCGTGTACATACGATACATGAATTTTCTCCGAGAGTTCCACCAGGATATAAGATATCGGAAACGCCCGCGCAGATCATTTACCTTTCAATCACCGCACGGATCATTACGGATCTAACGATACGCGTTGTGGATCAAAACGGACGGTTGCTCGATTTTCGAGGTGAAGAGATTACCATCAGATTGCACGTACGACGGCGACGACGATAATACATGGGCTCGAACGAAAGAGATGCTTGTATTGAACGACTCTAGAAACCCGTTTCTTCCAAGTGAAATTGTTTACAACAACTGCAACAATAACTGCAACAGCTCCGATCACGCTAAAAAGAAGAGGCTCAGTGCTGCGAACATTGCATTTTTGAAATCATTGGGATTCATTATGCGCATTTAGGTTGAAAAATGGCTGACATTCTAAGTGTTGAAGGGAAGCCGATGTTTGATGACCGCATCTTCAAGCTTCAGACTCACACATACAACCCATACGTCAACACGACGTTTGGATACAGCGATGAGATAAGAATACCGATACAACAGCAGGATTTATACACATTGCCGTGTGAAAGTTTTCTCTATGTGGAGGGAAAATTGAAGATAAATAAGCCAAAAGATGCATTAACGGTGACGTTGGGAAATAATTGCATGGCGTTCTTATTCGATGAGATTCGATACGAGCTGAATGGCGTGGAGATTGATCGCAGCAGAAACGTTGGAATAACTAGCACGCTTAAAAACTATGTATCGCTGACATCTGGCGAAGACAAAAATATGGAGAATGTCGGATGGGGCTTGAAACGGCGCGATGGGCCAATAGTGAAAAGTCATTTCAATTTTTGCATCCCACTCAAATATTTGCTGGGATTTTGTGAGGACTACAAACGCATGATTATTAATGCGCGTCACGAATTGATTTTAATACGATCGCGCAACGACAACAATGCTCTGATAGGATCGCCGATGTTGGAACCAGAAATTGAATTGGTTAAACTACAATGGCGGATGCCCCATGTGACGTTAAATGACGTTAATAAGCTATCGTTGCTACATACTTTGGAACGTGGCCAAAACCTGAGCATTTGTTTTCAATCGTGGGATCTGTACGAGTATCCTCTCTTACAGAGCACGACCAAGCATTCGTGGGCCGTGAAGGCATCTGCACAGCTGGAGAAGCCGCGATGCGTGATCCTTGCTCTACAGACTGGTCGAAGAAATGTGATGAGTGAAGACGTTACTATGTTCAACAACTGCAAATTGGCCAATGTAAAACTTTTTCTCAACTCGGAATTTTACCCATATGATGACCTGAACTTGGACTTTGACAAGAATAAGCACGCCATCTTGTATCACATTGATACGCAATTCCGTAAATCATATTATGGGTATAGTTGCAACGAGGCATTATTCACCGTGGCTGAATTTTTACAATTTGGCCCCCTCGTGGTAATTGATTGCTCGCGACAAAATGAGTCGATCAAGAATGGCACCGTGGATGTGCGCATAGAATTCGAGTGTAAAGAGAATGTGCCTGCAAATACTACAGCCTACTGTCTGATTCTACACGATCGAGTGGTTGAATACAATCCATTGACAAACATGGTGCGCAAAATAAATTAAATTACCGCGCTACTTGCCCGCCCTCTCCTGTACTAAATTCGCAAAAAAATTTCATCGTGAAAATCGAGATGTTTTACGAGAAAGACTGCATTCTCTCGTCTGTCTTGGAAGCGAGTGGACCTCCAAATTGTATCGATAATGGTTGTACCAACGTTCGATGACATGCAAGGGTTCATCGTTGATGGAAGATTTGTCGTCAAGGAAGTGGCTGTCCTACGAATGGGAACAATTCTCTCGCGCTATATTTTTGGGAGATCGATGCCGCATTATCTTCTTTCGAAATCTGACAAATCAAGCATCCGCTGGTTAACGGCGAAACATCATGGGTTACGCTGGGACGATGGAGAAGTTCCATACAGTATGGCTAAACGGCTAATTTCGAAAGCTGTAACTGATGCGATCGATGAAGAAGAGGATGACACGTGCCATGTCGTATATGTTAAAGGGCTGCAGAAACGCGACTGGCTTGCGGATTTCCTCGATGAAAGTACGAGAGCAGACGCGGTCATCGAGACGCTGGACATTGACTACGAGGGTATCAAATCTCTAAATAAGCTAAATGTAGTTAATACTCTGCGATGTGGCAGACACGCGAAACACTGTGCCATGCAAAATGTATTTAAAATATTCAACTGGTGGTCTAAACACCAGGGAAATTCATAAATAAAATATAATCAATTTTTTAATGCGTATAATTTTCTTCACCCTCCCCCAACCCAACCTCATGCGTTTGATGTGTGCTAGATTAAGACGATACTTATGCAGAAGTCGTTCGATACACGTTCGATATCCGATCAAAGCCGTTCGATTCACGTTCGAAGAGGTACGATTGACGTTCATTACATGTTCGAAGTGGTTCATTACATGTCCGATACACGTTCAATACCTGTTCAATACCCATTCAAAGCCGTTCATTACCCGTTCGATTCAGTCTTCCTCCTCGCCTCCAAATTCTAAGATTTGTAGACACTGTATAAATCTATTTCGTTCTTCGCGCCGCATGTCACATAATGGTTTGGAAAAATATTTGGGGGTGGGTCAAGGTCATTCACTCACTCCGGTTAGGTCTGAAAAAGTTCTCGGGGGTCATTCCCTCCCTCTAAAAAGTTTTCGGCGGTGTGTCCGGTCTCCGCGGCGGCTCGGCCTGGAGTGATTCCCTCCATCATCGCAGCTTCCCCCACTCCGCGGCTCGTGCGCGCGCAACCGGTCTTCCTCTCCCCGCAGGCCCCGCGCCCATGTTTCCCTCCGCCGCGCTCCCCCGCGCGCCCTCACTTCCCCCCGCCCCCGCGCTCCCCTCAGAGGACCTGGGTTGGAAACCGCTTTACCTTACTACTAAGTAAGGAGGAGGTGGGAAGGGTGGTGAGGAACCTGAAGGATGGTAAGGCAGGAGGGGGGATGGATTAGTAAATGAAGTATGGAAGTATGGGGGGGTGGAGGTGCAGGAATGGCTATGGGATATTTGCAATAGGGTATGGAAGGGGGAAGGATGGGTGGATGAATGGACGGAAGGAGTAGTGGTTCCGGTGATTAAGAAAGGAGCAGGAAAGAGGGTGGAAGAGTACAGGGTGGTTACGCTGGCACAGACTGCGTACAAAGTGTACGCGGCTGTGTTGGCGGAGAGGCTAAGGGAGGAAGTGGAGGGGAAGGAGTTGCTGCCACCGAGTCAGGCCGGCTTTAGGAGAGGAATGGGTTGTATTGAAAACATTTATGTATTGAATTATTTGATAAACAGGCAGGTGATGAGAAAGGAAAGAAGAATGGTGATCTTCTTCATAGACCTAAAATCGGCTTTTCACTCAGTGGACAGGGAGGTACTAGTGAAGGCGATGCGGAAGAGGGGGGTGAGGGAGTGGTTAGTAGAAAGGTGTGAAGAGGTATTGAAGGAAACAGTGTGTAGGGTGAGGGTGGGGGACGAGTAGGGAAGGGATTTCTGGACGGCTAGGGGAGTAAGGCAGGGATGCCCACTGAGCACCAGCTTATTTACGTTGCTGCTGGCGGATCTGGATGAGGAGCTGGAAAAGGGTGGATGGGGAGGAGTAAGGCTGGGGGTAAGAAAGTTTACACCCTAGCGTATGCGGATGATGTGGTGGTGATGGCGGAGGATGAGGAGGGTATGAAGGGTATGATGGCCAGCTCGGAGAGATACTTGGAAGAGAAGGGGCTTCAGTTGAATGTCGGGAAGTCAAAGATAATGAGGTGTAGGAAGGGAGGGGGGAGGTGGAAGAAGGTGGCATGGAGGTGGAGGGGAAAGGAAGTGGAGGAGGTGCGGGAGTTTAAGTATCTGGGATATACTCTGATGGCAAATGGGGGGCAGGAGGCCCATGTGAAGGATAGGGTTAGAAAAGCGGCGGCGGTGATGGGGCAGGTCTGGGGTATTGGGAAGAGGAAGTTTGGGAAGGATTGGGGGAAGCGCGTGTGGTTATTTGATAGATTGGTGTGGGCGACGGTGGGATATGGAGTGGAGATATGGGGATGGAGAGAGAGGGAGAGGGTGGAAGGGTTACAGGAGAGGTACTTAAGATTGGTGTTGGGGGTGGATTGGTACACACCGGGGTACATGGTGAGGGAGGAGTTACAGAGGGATATGATGAAAGGAAGGGCGGGGATGAGGGCTTGGACTTATGAGAGGAAGTTGGAGGAGGGGCAAGGGGGGGAATTGGCAAGGAAATGCTGGGAAGAGATAAAAGGTAGGGCGAAAAGGGGGAAGGTGCTGGGAGGATGGGAGGAGGAAAGAAAGGGGTTTTTTGAGGAGAAAGGGTGGACAGTGGAAGGAGTGGAGTTGGTGAGGGGAAGGGGGAATTGAGGGGGGAGGAGTTGGTATGTAGGGGAAAGAAGTTAGTGAAGGTGGAAAGATGGGAGAGGATTGGGGACTCAAAATATAATAAGTGGTATGGGATGGTAAAAGGGGTGGGGGTGCCGGGGTATTTAAAGAAGGGGTGGGGTGAAAGCAGGTGGAGGCGAGTGGCGAGGTTTAGGCTGGGGAATGAGATGAAGGGAGGGAGGTATTGGGAAGAGGAGGAGGATAGAAAATGCAGGGTGTGTGGGTGGGGGGAGGAGACGTGGGAGCATGTGTGGGAGATGTGTACAGATTGGGGGAAGGATAGGGGGTGGCAGGAAGTGGTTAGGGAGGTGTTGAGTGATGAGGGAGGGGGGGGAGGAGTGGATGAGGAGGATAGAAGAAAGGAGGGGAGGTGGAGTGGAGGAATGGAAGGCTAAGGATTGAGAGTGAAAAGGAGGCGAGCGGAAGCGGAGGTCACACGATAGGGAAGGGAGGGGGAGGGAAGGCGTGCGTGGCGGTGGCAGGCGAGCGAGCGAGCGAGTGGGTATAGGTTAAGTGCGAGTAGTTTGTAAGGATTAGATATAAGAGAAGTGTATGTAAGGATTGTAAACCCTGAGGGGACACAATAAAGACTATTACAAATATACAAGGGCCTAGGCCTTTCGCTTTTAATAAACGCTATATTTACAAAGGTCTCATGCCTATCGCTTTTTTTTACCGCTATCGTTAACTATTAACGCCTTGTCTAAATTGCTGCCTGAGAATTCTATTTTTCAGGTCTACAATACACGCGCAATTTGCGTTCAGCCACCAATACTTATCTCTAAGTCTCGCAGTGCTGCAGTAATCAATTGGAGTTAATCCAGTAGAGTATTTAAATGCCTCTGGGGTGTTAGAAGGATTCATAATAGGGTCGTACATTATTTTTTTGTTAGCCTTGTGTCTAGGCCAATGATATAATGTCGGTATGTTTAATTCATTTTGAATGTAGCCTTTCTTGTCCAAAAATGTGAATACTTGAGGGGGTATGGTTCGGCACAACGTGACTGCCACGTGCAAAGCGATTCCGCTGAATCGCCACTACGAAGGAAAAACAAATTAATAACATTCTTGAACTTTTTTTTATATAATATAAGAGTTGCTTAATAAATACGAAAAAGATTTATTTCATTATATGTTGTATTTACTGAGAAAAAGATCTTTAAAAATACCTTAATCTTTCAGGCGATTATTTAATCCTTTCAAAATGAAATGCTCCTTTCAACATTTGATTTGTTGCACTATTCTTTTGCTGGTGCCAATGAGTTTAAGATGTCCACCAAGGCTTGCTGCATTTTCATGCGGTCGACGCGTCTTTCTGTCCGTTCCGTTGAACGTTTTTCGCGCCTGGCTGCCTTTGCTGCCTCTTCACGGTTCTTTTCCTCGATCCGCCTTTTCTTAGTGTCCTCCCTCTCTTGGCGAATTTCTTGGAGACAATTCTCCAATACGGTTTCTACTCTTCTTCTTTTTAGTGGATCTGATGGATAATTTCAACAAACAATATTAAGAAAGAAGAACACATTGAAATTTTCAGATTAATGTATAACAGAACTAAGAAGCCGGAAATAATACTGGAATTCAAACCGTATACATTATCATATACAATATAAACTGAAGTAATATTATAATTTACATAAACGCGTGTGTGTGCACGTGAACATTCAGAAATGCATTATATTTGGTTTGTGGATAATTAAATTAAATTATTCTTTATTTTCAGTATCATGTTTTATGTGCTTCTCTGCGTATATTGACTTCATTTATTATAAGTCGTAACTGCACTTTTCTTTATAGGGACTACTGCCAGTGAGGTATCTTTCGACGACGACGCCGCCGTCCATGTCGATGATATAGGTCCTGGGCTATCACTTGACGCCTCGGCAAGCGGTCGAATGTAAAGTTTATCCCGCATCAATGAATCCAACACCTAATCACATATAATATACGATTATAATTTTCCATAATGCTTCACATTGACATGCATCTAGCCCCAAAATTTGTCCTCATTTTCAAATTCGTCTAATTATAATATAAGTGGAAATTCAATAATCAATTTCAATATAATTAATTTATATGCAGAAGAATATATATGTTTTTCGAATAGTTTTTTCGGAATAGTGTTTTTCAAATTAAAACATTAATATTAAATACGCATGTGCATATTTATAAAATACTAGCAAAATACCCCCGCGCTTCGCTTCGGTCCTAAGGAGATATTGAAGGAATCCATGAAACCACATTCGTAGTCGCGTCGCAAATTACTATTATTTGAAAATCATTATTTAAAACAAATAAAAACGTTAGAACTTTCCTATCATCAAGACGAACAAAGTAATATAATACACTTGTGGCTACAGTTCATATTTACTGAGAAACCGCATTTCAAAGTATGCAACTTCAATTTTTATAATAGTATAGATATAGATATAATTACCGAAAAAAATGCACATGAGTTTCGGGAATTGCCACTTCTTTTCTTTTCATCATAAATATTTTTGTATGTTCACTTTAGCCCGGACCATTTATTTGAACACTGCAGTCCACTCAAATTATAATTTTTGAAGCGGGTATTAATTTGCTGAGCAATTTCGCTCCACAATTCACTGCTCCGCGTAGTGGCTTTACCGAATTCTTCTTCTTTCTCTCGGTACATTTCGATCAGCAAATAAACCGCCTTGTCCGGCCAGAGAAATGACTTTTCTGCTGCTTGGCCTACAAATATTATGTAAATATATTGTAATTGCAGATATCGAATATGTTAAAGAATCATTAAAAAACAAACCTGAATTTCTCTCATCCCGATTCTCTTTTTCGGTCTCCTCCGGAGGTATTAGCGTCGATCTTTGCATCAGTGCGCTCAGGTAATTTTGATCTTAGTAGAAGAAATATTCACGCATTAATTTAAAAATACACTTACTGTTTTCATAAAACAGCTATAAAATTTAAATTTTACCATTCGATGCTCTTAACGCCTCTTCTTCTTGGACCCACATCTTCCATACTTTCCCATTGACCTCCACGAACATTTCGGTGCTTTTTGCCATTTTTGGTAAGCGAGGTTCGATGTTTACTGTTTAGAGAAAACTACTCGATTGATTCAAAGGTAGCACGCGGGTACCCGGGTTCAAAAATATCAATCCAACTACCCCTAATGAAGCGTGGGGAGTATACCCCTTCCATGCGGCTGACCCCCCCCCCCCACCCCTAAGCAAAATGCGCAGACTGGATGCGCGTGATTATTATGTGGTAGGGTTGCCAAATTTTTCAGAAAGTATCGATGAATACTTTCAATACTCGTATCCAGATGAAAGTATACGTCGAATGCTTTTGTTCGAGAAAATATTTGAATTTATTAAATTGTGAAAAGTATAGGCTACCATGAAATCTAGACATGCCACCCCGTCCCCCTTATTTCATCCCCTTGACTCTTTGTGACAATCAAAGTTTTACCCGGATAACGCCGGGTACTTTAAGCTAGTACACCATAAATTATGATGTACACTTGAGGAGTTCAATGTTATGAGCTAAAAGTATTTGTTACAAAATATACCATTTAAATGAACGACTTGCACAAAGTAAGCTTTGTAGGACAAATTTGGTGTGTTCATGAAAGTCGAGATTGTTCCCATAGTTGAGATGAAATTGGTGGCCCTGAAAAGGGCCGTTTGGTTTTGAAAATCAGGATTAGGCCTTCTTCTTGGTCTTCTTGGATAAAAATACAGGTTGAATGTTCGGCAGGACACCACCGTGTGCTATCGTCACTCCAGAAACCAAGTTGTCCGCGGTCCGTCGTCATTGCGAATGGCTAGTGATAGATAAATTTGACATTAGAAGAGCATATATATGTTGTGAAACATTTTGTTCAATAATGGAGAAATATTTTTTAAATACATGACTTACACCACTTTCATAACCGCCAGCACATGGGTATTATACGACATGCCTCGTCATGAATGCTTTGCTAATCAGAATATATAATACATTATAATGTATTATATTCTCATTGGCAAAGCATTCATGATTAGATCTCTTTTGGCATTGCCTAAATGTGGCGCATTACCGCGTACAATTTGATTTACTTCTTCATCCTGTGGCTCTATGTCGACGATCATTTCGTCACTCTCCATTTTGCAGATGTTGTGCAGCACACAACAAGCAATTACAAATTCTGGAATTTTCTCCATGTCCCTTAACGGTAAGCAGTCTAGTAGGATTCGAAAACGCATTTTCAATGCGCCTATGGCTCTTTCCACTGCCATCCTTGTTGAGGATAAGCAGTAGTTGAAATTGATTTGCCGAGCTGTTAAATGTCCGTTATTTCGAAACGGCACCATTACATGGGGGTGGATCCCATACGCAGCATCGCCGATGAGGTGGGAATTATTTGGGAAGTACTGGTCGGGTGTTTCAAGGAAACGAGCCACCGGAGAATTACGAAACACTCTGGAATCGTGGACAGATCCCACCTGCCCAGCATAACAATGGGTGAAAAGGCCGCTGGAAGTACACACAACTTGTAAATTTATCGAATGAAATCCTTTTCGATTTATATACGAGTTTGCATCCTCAACGGGCGCCCAGATCTTAATATGTGTTCCATCGATAGCGCCAATGATATTTGGAAACCCACAAGACTGTTGAAAGCCTTCCATGACATCTACAGCGTACTGGTCTCTCGGCCATCGAATAAACCGAGGCGCAACGCAGTACAGAGCATACGTCACTCGCCGTAGTGCTCGAAAAGCTGTGGCTCGACCCACGTCAAATTTTTCAGCTACAGATCTACACCAATAATGTGCCATGTAAATTAAATAATGCTGCAACTTGTTATATAATATTGCACATACAGGGTGTCCAAAAATTGCTGCACCAGCCGGAACATCCAATATCCTGATGCCAACAGACATCGCTAACCCATTTCCACGGTTTGAACCAGCGCGGTCGGACATACTATGTATGTGTTGGTTGTATTGCATGTTCTATTACATAGAATATGTATCAAATATACCTGTAGGTGTCTGGTGTAGCCATGAACCACATGGCAAAATGTAATTGTTTTTCTGCGGGTATGGCATTTGCACCGCTCATTGAATTATTTATTGCGCGTAATTCTGGACCGATTACTCCAAGCACAATTTCAAATGTCTCGGGAAACATTCTACAAAGAGAAATTTACTTATAAGTAATGAAAACAATTAATTTCCTAATGATTTAAAACTACCCCTTTTTAGGATACTATTTCGAAAAAAACTTCATCTCATATTTTTTTCATGCAAATATATAGTTACACTAGCGGACAAAAAAGTTACCACTTTTTCGATTTGTTCTATTTTTGTTATTTTTACAAGCTTTTATTTAGCTTCACTTGTGAGTTTGTTCGTTAGTTTCTGAGGATGAAATATTGTAAGCTAATTTTGACCCACTTCCACATGTCCTATCGACTTGAAATTTGGCACACATACGTAGTTCAGATGACAATACAATATTTTCATGTCTCCAACCTGATTATGGAATCAGGAAAGCAGGTAACGAGTTATCTTCTCGCTAGAGTCTTCAAAGGCAATGCCGCCGATAAGCCGTGCCTCGATGGGTTTCAAGGACTTCGACCCTCGAGACGACGAGGGGGGGGGGGCGTACAATGTTGCCCCCTAAGAAGTGACAAATCGAAAATTCTACATTTCTCGTCGGATCTTGGCGAAAGTAGTATGAATCGATTCCTTATGTTTTCCCGATGAAAATGGTCAAAAAACGACACAAATCGGATCGTAATTAAGGAATCTTCATAATAAATTGATTTCCAGAACTTCGTTAAAAACAATTAGATTTACGTGACATTTGATATGATTTTCATCGGAAAAACATAAGGAATCCATCGGCGTCACTTCCATATCGATACGATAAAGTATAAAGAATTATTTTATTTATGAAATAGGTATGAATCCTAGGTCGACCGCAGCGATTCGAGGTCGGCTCCCCGCGGTCGAGGGTAAAATATTCATTTCAGCGTATTAAGAATTTCGTTATTCCTCATTCTTCATCGTGTCGATATGGAAATGACACCAATGGATTCCTGGTGTGCTCCCGATTAAAATCATACCAAATGTCATGCAGATCGGACTACTTTTACATAACGAATACAAAATGCTTGTGTAATTAAAATTCTGGAACACTAAAAAGCATAAAATAAATTAAAATAAAAAAAAATTTAAAAACAAGCTTTTATTAAAATGTACTAAAAAAAGAAAAATAATTTTGTTACCGGCCTAAATGACTGCCATAAACGAATTCCCTCATATGACCAAATATAAAAGCGTGGGGCGTAAATATTGAAATGCCCTTTTTATATAAATAGTATTACTATCTTTATATTCATATTCTATTAAGGAATTAGACTGATCTCTAGCAGAATGCGAAAACTAATGTATTAAACTACGTAAAGCATTATAAATATTTTATATAAAAAGGACATTTCAATATTTACGCCCCACGCTTTTATGTTTGGTCATAAGAGGGAATTCGTTTATGGAAGTCATTTAGGCCTGTAACAAAATTATTTTTCTTTTTTTAGTTGTCACGTCCCGGGTGAGGTATTTGGAACGATGACTATTGGGGGAAGGAAAGTTAGGCGCGAATCTTACATCCAGCACGCTGAGGATTTTAAAGGAGTTCAGGCGCGAATCTTGCATCCAGCACACTGAGGATTTTGAAGGAGTTCAGGCACGAATCTTACATCCACCACGCTGAGGATTTTAAAGGAATTCAGGCGCGAATCTTGCATCCAGCACACTGAGGATTTTGAAGGAGTTCAGGCACGAATCTTACATCCAGCACGCTGAGGATTTTAAAGGAGATCAGGCGCGAATCTGGCATCCAGCACACTGAGGATTTTAAAGGAGTGTTAGGCGCGAATCTTACATCCAGCACGCTAAGGATTTTAAAGGAAAGTTAGGCGCGAATCTTACATCCAGCACGCTGAAGCTAAAGGAGATCAGGCGCGAATCTTAAATCCAACACTCTAATCGACCAGGGAAGGTTTAAATAGTGAATACACACCCGGGCAACACCCGTTAGAGCACCTTATGTTTGTTTTGATTTTGGTAGGAGGATTTACCGTTGCATTTATGTAAGAAAAGCACACGTAATATTTCGTAAATTGCACGGCTCGAACAAAAGTATGTTTGTAAACAGTGTAAGCGTTCTCGCGTTCACAACAGAAATCAGCTGATGCGGCAGCCGGTCTTGGTTTGGAATCTTTGTAACCAAAGGATGCACACAATAATTCGAAGCGTGATTTAAAAATAAAGACGTTTATTTACTTTAAACACGGGTACGTTATTACTGTTTAATGGTAATTAAGCACAATATATTGTTGCGAACACCCCTTGGATGGGAATCCAAGGTTCACTGGTGCTCGCGAGCGGGACAAGAGACAGCGAGAAGAAGGCGATCGGATCGATCGCCTGTCAAGCTGTCATTCGATAGTCAGCCGCCATTGCCAGCAGACGTCTCGATATCCTATTACGCTTACTGATTGTATTCGTTACCCGTTCCTGTATTGGCCTTGTTACCCCCTAGTTAATGTTCTGTTATTGTTGTTGTTCAGTAAATGCGCGTTATGCCTTGCCCAAAACGTAACATTGTTGTCAGAAGTGGGATGCCCGCCCGGAGCGGCATGCCCACTCGCGCTTCCGCGGCCTCCGCGGTGTCCGCGGCCCCTGCGGTTCCCCCTTCCGGAGCATCGGGCGACTCGTCCCTGCGGGAGCTCTTCACCACCCTTCAGCACAGCATCGTCGGGCAGTTGCAGGAACAGCGGAGGGACGATGCGGCCCGCCGGCTGAGGGAAGATCAACGCAGGGAGGCTGCCGACCGCCAGGCGCAGGCGGCTTTTGAGGCGCGGATGGCGGAGTTGGAGGAGCGGATCCAGGTCGTAACCGCTTCATTACAGAATAGCCAGGGCTCAGGTGGTAGCGGCGCGGGCCCTCGGGGTGGGGAGGTTGTGCCAAGTGAAATCAGTGAGAATAGAGTTGCTAATAGTGTACCCCCAGCGCATGTTCCCACGCCCGCTAGTGCGCCCGCCGCTGCCCCTTCGTCGGGATCGAGCGTCCTTAGCTTAGGGTACGCCGTGAAGCCGACGATATTTGACGGGAAAAATTCGTGGGAGGAGTACAAGGTGCAGTTCGAAACGATCGCGCGTGCGAATGGTTGGAACGACCAGAAGAAGGCCACGGCCCTGGTCGCTTCCCTTGGGGGCGCGGCGAGGAGCGTCCTGACGACGCTCACCGCCGCACAATGTGAAAGTTTTTCGGAGTTGCTTTCCGCGCTCGAATTCCGCTACGGGGCGAAGAATCTTTCAAATCTGAACTACGTACTCTTCCAGAGCCATCGGCAGCGGAGGGATGAAAGCATCTCTTCGCTCGCCACCAAAATTGAGCGTTTAGCGCAGTCCGCGTTTGCCGATTGTCCGGTAGAGATCCGCGACAAACTCGCCGCGTCCCAGTTCATAACAGCGTTGTCGAGCTCTGTTATGCAGCGGGAACTGCGTCTCGGCGGGTTCACAACCCTAAGAGCCGCAGTGACCAGGGCGCTAGAAATTGAGGCCGTGGAGGCGATGTCTCGCGACCCCGCGTCCGAATCGCGAAGTAGGGACGTAGAAAAGCGGAAAGCTAAGCACTCGGAAAACTCGAAGTGTCCCGAGAAGAGGAGGAGGCCCGCCGAACCGGAAAAGCGAGCAGTCCCGCCGAGGACCTGCTGGCTTTGCGGCAAGACAGGGCACCTGCAGAGGGATTGCTTCCAGGCCCAGAACGGCCAGACAGGAGCTGCTCTACCGAAGGGGCCGCTCCAGGGAAACTCGAAGAGGACGGCGTAAGGGGGAGACGCCGGTCCGGGAAGAACAGTCCCCCGGTCGTCAAGAGTGTGGCGATGCGGGAGGCGACTGGGCGTCAATGGAATCCTACCGACGAGATATACGTATGTGGAAAAATCGGCGGAAAGCCTTGTAAAATTATCCTTGACACAGGTTCGCCTATCAACCTGCTGGACAAGGAGCTGTGTGCGACGAAGGGCTTCGTCCGAGCGAGGCTCGATATCCGCTCAACGACGGGAGAGAAAATGAAGGTGTTCGGCAAGAAGAGCCTGGAAGTCTGCGTTGGAGGATTGTCGAGCGTGGAAGACTTCTTTGTCGTCGACATGGTAGAGAAATGCATCCTGGGAGCGGCGTTCCTGAGGAAACACCGTTGCAGCATCGACCTTTCCCGGAACGTGCTGTGCCTTCCCGGCGGACCGGAGATACGCTTTGGTGAGCCGGCCGCCGAGGAGGGGGAACAGGAAGGAGAAAGCGAAACAGTCCTCCAGGAAGGGGAAACGGTCGTCCCACAGCACTTGGAGGAGCTGTACACGCGCTGCTCGGCAGGTTTGTCAGAAGGACAGAAGAAGCTTTTCGCTGAATTGCTTTGCGAGTTTCAGGACGTGTTCGCCTCGGACTCGGGCCAGATTGGAAACTGCGACCGGGTCAAGCACACTATTGACACCGGGGATTGCGAGCCCATTAAGCAGGCACCAAGGAGGTTGCCGCTGCACCGACGAGCGGAAGTGGAAGAGCTACTCAGGAAGATGTTGGCTCAGGGCGTGATCGAGGAGTCGCGGAGCCCGTGGTCCTCCCCGATTGTCCTCGTGAAGAAGAAGGACGGGACCATCCGGTTCTGCGTGGATTTCCGTCGCCTGAACGAAGTTACGAAGAAGGACTCGTATCCTCTGCCCCGTATAGTGGATACACTGGACGCTCTCACTGGATCTTCCTGGTTTTCAACCGTGGACCTGCAGAGCGGATACTGGCAGCTTTCCATGGACGAGAAGGACCGAGAGAAGACTGCGTTTTCCGTGGGGTCGGGACTGTGGCAGTTCAAGGTCATGCCCTTTGGACTCTGCAACGCCCCTGCGACTTTCGAGCGACTGATGGAAGACGTACTTCAAGACCTGACGTGGAAGATCTGCTTGGTGTACTTGGACGACATCATCATCTACGGGAAGAGCTTCGAGCAGGAGCTCGAGCGCCTACGGACGGTGTTTTCGCGCTTACGTCGAGCTGGACTGCTGATGAGCCCCAAGAAGTGCCCTTTCTTCTGCCGAGAAGTAAAGTATCTGGGCCACATCGTTACGGAGAGCGGAGTCAGGACAGACCCGGAGAAGATTAAGGCCATTTTGGAATGGCCACAGCCGAAGAACTTCACGGAATTAAGAAGCTTCCTTGGATTGTGCACGTACTACCGGAAATTTGTAAAGGATTTCTCCAGGATCGCCAAGCCCCTGCATCGCCTCACCGAGACCAAGCAAAACTTCGAATGGACCGAGGAATGCCAAGGAGTTTTCCAGGAATTGAAGGAGAAACTTACCGGAGCACCGATACTTGCCTACCCGGAGCCGGACAAGGACTTCATTCTGGATACGGACGCCTCTAATTTCGCTATTGGCGGCGTCCTCTCACAGGAGCACGAAGGACGGGAAAAGGTCGTAGCCTATTTTTCCAAAACCTTGGGAAAGGCAGAGAGGAACTACTGCGTCATCCGGAGAGAGCTGCTGGCAGTGGTGAAATCTGTGGAGCATTTCCACCACTACCTCTATGGTCGAAGGTTCCTGATAAGGACGGACCACGCAGCACTCCGCTGGCTGCTGACCTTCAAGTGCCCCGAAGGGCAGGTCGCCCGCTGGATCGAGCGACTCCAGGAGTACGACTTCGAGATTCGTCACCGCGCAGGAAGAGCCCATGGGAATGCCGACGGACTGTCGCGAAGACCGTGCATCGAGGAAGACTGCAAGAACTGCGATCGACTGGAGAAGAAGGAAGCTGGAGTGGAAGTTTCCACGAAGAAAATTCACAGGATCTTCTGCGAAGACAACCGGAACGAGTGGAAACGAAGCCAGGAGAAGGATGAAGCGATTGGTTTCATCCTTAAAAAGAAGGGGGAAGGGGAGAAGCCGGGCTGGCAGGACATTGCTCGTTTCTCCCCGCAGTTGAAATATTACTGGACAATTTGGGATTCGCTGGAGGTTCACGAAGGTTTGCTTTTTAGGAAATGGGAGTCCCACAACGGCACAACGGCCTCGTGGCTTTTGGTGGTGCCGCGCGAGAGGGTTGCGGAGGTTCTGAAGGAGTTTCATGATGCGCCAGCAGCTGGACATTTCGGAGTGAACAAGACCTTGGCGAAGATCCGCCAACAGTTCTTCTGGTCGACGTGTCGACAAGACGTACAAGAGTGGTGCCGGCGGTGTGACACCTGTGCGGCAAAGAAGGGACCACGTCAACGGGGAGCAGGAAACCTGAGAGTATACAACGTGGGAGCTCCGTTCGAGAGGCTTGCCCTGGACGTTGTCGGTCCGCTCCCGAGGTCCCAGGCCGGGAACAGGTACATGTTGGTCGTGGCGGACTACTTTACCCGGTGGCCGGAAGTAATCGCGATGCCAGACCAGCGAGCTGTCACAGTGGCAAGAGCTCTTCTCCATCACGTAGTGTGTCGTCACGGTGTACCTTTGGAGATACACACCGACCAAGGAAGGAACTTTGAGTCCTCCGTTTTCAAGGAACTGCTGAAGCTGCTGGGAGTCAAGAAGACACGAACAACCCCCCTGCACCCTCAATCTGACGGGCTGGTAGAACGCTTGAACAGGACATTGCTCCAATATCTCGCGATGTTCGTTTCGGAGCACCAGCGGGACTGGGACGAGTGGATCCCCATGTTCCTCCTCGCCTACAGGCCAGCACGGCATGAGGCTACACAATTGACCCCAGCGATGATTCTGTACGGCCAGGAACTACGTCTACCCCTGCAGTTATGGAGAGGACTGCCCCCGGAGGTTGAACAAGAAGAGGACGTCGAGCAAGGATATTCCGAATGGATTCGAGAGAAGATGACGAAGATCCACGAATTCGTTCGACGCCGTCTGGACGTCTACAGTTCAAAGATGAAGTCGTGGTACGACAACCGGGTTCACGCGGTGGAGTTCCAGCCAGGAGAACGAGTGTGGTTGTTCCAACCACAAAGAGTGAAGGGGAAGTGCCCGAAACTGCAAGCGGATTGGGAAGGCCCCTACACAGTGGTGGACAGGATTAACGACGTCGTCTACAGGATCCAACGATCACGCAGGAAGAAGTGCAAGGTGGTCCACGTGCGCCGCCTTGCGAAGTACGAAGGAGAACTGCAAGAGTGAAGACGTCACAGGACAAGTCCAAGGACTCAAGAAGATTAGATTAAGCTAATCTGGCGGACTGGGCTGCGGAGGCTGCCTCCGTGGCCCGGCCCCCTTTTCTTTTGAATCTGTTGCAGGTTCACGAGACCCCACGACGAGGGACCAGGTGTCGGGGGACTGCCGCCGCGACCTGGCCACGCGCTCCCGAATCCCCCGAATGTGCCATAATAGCGTGGCAGTCCGCAGCGGGGTGCGGACATACGTGAAAGCGCCCCGCTAGCCCCCTGGAGGAGACCCTGCGAGCCCCCGGCGCGGCCGGGATGGAGGTTCTCGCGCGGTACCCAGGAGAAAGCAGGAGAGGAGGGTGGACAGCAGGAGGGAAATGGCATCCCCAATCACCAGGCGGACAAGCGTTGCTTGGATCGGCTGGAGGGGGTGTCGCGGAGACGGGAGCGCTGGCAGGACGCACAGGACGGTCCCCTGGTTCGGCACCGGAGGCCAAGAAGAGGAATGGGGCCATAGAGCAGGAAAAAAAAGGAAGGCGGCCAGGGCTGACGAGATGGGTGGCTGGACTGGGGGCTGGGTCGCTTGCATGCTTGCGACTAGCGGCGATCCTCTGCTTGCGCGCTCGGCCCTCCTTTCTGGTCTTCCGGCTCGTGCAGCCCCAACGGGTTGTCTGCGGTTCCTGACTAATGAGGACAACGTTTTCTTCGCAAGGGAACTTCGAGGAGCGAAGGGACGCGCAGGATCTGGATGCAGTCGAGGACAGATCTGGATGCAGTCGAGGACGGATCTGGATGCAGTCGAGGGCGAGCCGGGATGCAGCGCGGGACCGGCCGGACCGCTGAGGGGCGACGGACGGAGCGGAACCGCCCAGGGATGATCCGGAGCGTCGCGGGATTTCGCCGTTGGAGCCCCGAAGGAACCGACGTCGAGGGAACCTGGACTGCCGAGTCGTCGCACGAGACACACCGTGCCTCCCGACGGCTAAAGGAACGAGGAGTCCCAGCCCCCGAAAGAACAGGAAGCCTCACCCGTCTCTGCCCACGAAGAAGATGCGCCGTCGGAGAAGAGGAAGACCGCGCAAGAAAGAAGTACGCAAGTTTGAAGACGCAAGTGGAGGGCGGAGGCGCGAAGACCCACGTACCCACGCCTTGCCCAGGGTTTTTGGAGTGGTTTTCCCCTGGGCGGGAAGGCGAATGCCGAGGCAGCGGACGGAAGGGACCACACGGCGTCCTTTCCACCCTTCCGGACCAGGGTACGGCTGCAGGAGATGAAGGGACTGCAGCGGCCGGGACGACCGCTTCTCCAGAGGGGGGAGCAGTGTTGCGAACACCCCTTGGATGGGAATCCAAGGTTCACTGGTGCTCGCGAGCGGGACAAGAGACAGCGAGAAGAAGGCGATCGGACCGATCGCCTGTCAAGCTGTCATTCGATAGTCAGCCGCCATTGCCAGCAGACGTCTCGATATCCTATTACGCTTACTGATTGTATTCGTTACCCGTTCCTGTATTGGCCTTGTTACCCCCTAGTTAATGTTCTGTTATTGTTGTTGTTCAGTAAATGCGCGTTATGCCTTGCCCAAAACATAACAATATGAATGTGAACATGAAACATAGTATTTTGACATAAGCAATAAGCGTTTATATAGAAAGTAATAATATGAATAGTTATACAAACAATAAATGATCGCAATAAGCGTTGATATAGAAAACAAAAATAAATATTCGCAATAAGCGTTAATATGGAAAGTAATAATATGAATAATTAAACAAAAATAAATGTTCGCAATAAGCGTTAATAAGACACAATAATATAGAAAGCAATAGAAACGGTAATACAAAATATAAATGATGGTTGTGATATACAGTATTAAAATGGTAATTGTAATATCTTACAATGTTTCATGAACGGTGATTGTTGGTCACTGAATTTAATAATAATGAATCTTAGTATTACTTGAACAAGCCGAATCTTTGAATAATAATGAATTATAGTAATGTTTTGTATTACACTGAACTTGAATAATGATAGATGCTTAATGAACACTCGAATAATAATGAATCTCCGGCCTCTCGGGACCTCATATTTATGTATCCTTACAGGAATGTTGCGGGGGTTCGCGCGGTAGGAACCTTGACATACTTAAGAAATAAGTCGCAATAGGACTTCCGGGGTTTTTACAAACGGTACATCTATTATTAGACATATTTATGTCACGTACGCCAAATATTCGTTGTAATTAGACTTTTGGGGTTTTATGAACGGTAAAAGGAGATACTCAACCCGTCGAATGGATTTTGGGTGTTTAAATAGGAAAGGGGTTATAGTTGAGTTTGAGGGACTTTGGTGGAGTGATTTTGAGATATATGGGAAAGTATTTAGAATAGTACCGCGCGAAAAATAGTGGGATATCACAAGTACATTTTAATATTTTAGTACATTTTAATAAAAGCTTGTTTTTACATTTTTTTTTTATTTTAATTTATTTAGCATACGTTTGGGACAGTGGTATTTATTTAATATGCATATTCTGATGAAGAATTTAAAGCTGTATAAAACCCAGTTAAAGTTGAATTTATTTAACTGACAAACAAAAGTGTTACATGACATGGAATGGGGTAACATTTTTGGGACCGACAAAGAAGTTACCACGTTTAGTAACTTGTTAGGTTGTCCTAAAAGCAAAAAGGTGCCCCCACAAAATATTAGATTTTTTTTATTAATGTTCAAAAGTTGTAACTTTTTGTTGGCTTTAAAAGTGTGTTGTCTTGTTTAATGTTATGTGAGGTTTTTGTTTGTTAGTTAGATAACTTTTACTGTAACTGAATTTTATACAGCTTTTAATTCTCTTTCAGAATATGTATATTAGGCATATACTGCAGTTTTGAATTGATATTGAAAAGTAATAGAAGTAGAGTGGTTCGAAAGAGTGGTAACTTTTTTGTCCGCTACTGTATATAAGTATTACTTACCGAAAATGTTGTTTGAATATTATTCTGGAATATCCAGGAACGACGCGCTCGACATAATCACTGATTTTCTCCCGAGGCTCCACGGCTCCACGAGTTTCATTTATAATAAATATTGTATGCAATATTTCCAAGTCTATATAAGATGCATCGAAATCTTCGTTATCACTGTCACTATATTCGCTGCTGCTACTGCTGCTGCTGCTGCTCGTTTCATTTTGCAACAGATTTACGCACGTGGCTACGATTCCTGCTAGCATATTCTTTTCCATGATGGCGTTGAAGATAAAAGAAACACTAGCTATGATCAAGTGACAAGCTCGAACTGCCGCTTTTATATAAAATTACTCCTCGCTTCTCCCCTCCGAACGCCCCCCTCCACTAACCTTTTCCCCTCCGAACCCTTTCGTCCAATTGAAATGAGGATCATCCAGGCTTCGGCAATTTTAGACGGTGGTCGAATCACGCTTCCTAATTTACATCGGTGACGCATACCTACACCTGAGAAGGTGGGTAGGCTTCGTCTTTAGGTTCGGGGACCGACTCCTAACGAAATTTTATGACTTTATTGGTTCCTGGATTTTCCCAACCCGAGTTTTTCTACCCTTCATGAATAGCGGCAATTATTGAAAGCGAAGACAATATTATATGAGTTTTACGAGGCGAACTGCTGCTTAATCAGCGAAATTTGGTAGGCAGATGTGAAAGGGAAAATAACGTTATCCATTGTCCATGCTCGAGGCTGACTACCATTCCGAACAATTGAATACACTCCTAGAATGTCGTACGCGTCCTGTATTAAGGTGCGGTTGTTAACGCTACAGAAACACGTTCACGGAAATTGAAAATAAAACTTTCTAAGAGATAATAACGGACGCTACGTATTTATGGCTCTTAACAGATTACTCTATCATGCCTCATTTGGCTTCTACCTAAAATCTTCCAGATGTGCCGTTCATTCCGCGTTCACATACGATATATGTAAAGGCAGAGTTAAACATGTGCAACAGCGCGCATTTGCGCGCCGAACATTTCCTACGGTACGAGGTCCTACGTTGCGCGCCGAACCATAAAAATCGACCCTTGAAATGTTTAACCGTGCCTTAAGGAAGCGTGGGGTAAACACGAACGCGGGGTAATCGCGAACGCGATGTTACGGCGTTTTAATAAATAAAAACAATGTTCTCTCTCCACTAGCTAATAGTTTAGGTTGTATCCAACGCCGGGCAGAAAGTAATAAATACAGAACGTTTATGCTATTCAAGAAAAACACAATTTATTATTTTCATTACGTTTCAATTGGGACATTCCACGCGAAATCGGACTTTTCGGAGTAACATTTCGGATGTTGCTGAAATTTGAATATGTTGTAGTCTTTAGTGATATTTAAATGTACCTCAAAGGATTTTTCAAAATTTTGAAAAATGTCGATTTTACAGCTGTTTGAAGGTAAGTGCTAACATTTTTTCAGTAAATTATAACTATGGAAGTAGTAAACGGATGGAGATGAGCTTTACGGTGCTTATAGAGAAGACTTTGAAGTTTTAAGAAAAAATTATTTCAGTTTAAAAAAAGAATTTTTTTTAACCATTTTTGTGCAATTATTTTAAACAAATGCAATTTTTTCTAACGCACAGGAAGAGGAATTTGAAAAATACATTAGGTATAGGTTGTAGCAACATTTTTATGAGTTGACCATCGCAGCCGCGTTTTCTGTACGACTTCTGCGATATTTAGCACTCTGTTCGTGATTACCCCACGGCAGTCGAGTAATCACGAACACCAAGGGTTTTGCTTTTTCACTATAAATTTTATTTATATTATAATTTTTCAAAAAATCGTCACAGTATTTTATAGATGAATAGTTTAAGTATGTTTGTAAATAATAAACAAATTCATTTCTCATATAGTTTTCGTTTTGTTTGCTTCTTTGCTTAGGTGTTCATAATTACCCCACTCTCCCTTAATACAAAGGGTTTTCATATTTCCCTGTAGGTATATCGATATAAAGCCCCAGACAGCACACGACGTCTATGAGCCGTCTTTAAGACATCTGTTTCAGACTTTCAAGACGTCTTAAAGACGTCTGCTATTTTCTGAAAGACGTCTTAAAGACGTCTATAGACATTTTTTAATGTCCTGAGTCAGGAAACCGTACATCTTTAAGACGTCTATTGAACAGTATGTAAGACGTCTTGTGAGACGTCTGTGAGACGTGTTATAAACGCCCTGTAGACGTCTTTTAAACGTCGCGTAGACGTCTATTTCAAATTTTCAAGACGTTTTAAAGACGTCTATAGACATTTTTGAACATCGTTAGTCAGAAAACCGTACGTCTTTAAGACGTCTTTTAAATGCCTTGTAGAGACGTCTTATAGGCATCTTTAATTGGTCGTGAAGACGTCTTAAAGACGTCCATTTCAAACATTCACGACGCGTCAAAGACGTCTTGGTCTTCGTAAGGTCTAGATTAGGCCTCTTTCAAGAGATATTAAGCGCGACTTGATTCGTCTTTATTAGAATTAATATCTTTTAATGAAATTAAGTATATCATACTGGTCAATATTTTCGTTTCTTCATAAAAAAGAAGAACGTCTTGCAATAGCGAATGATCGAGACATTCTTTGGCATATTCAAGTATTAAGTCGAAAATATAAATTTCCATCATCAAAAAACGCCGGTACTCGAGAGTGACGATATATGATCTGCCCAGCTCTCTTATAGGCATGACTCCTGTATCCTACCTGCGAGAAGCGCTCGGCCCGGTCGCCACCTGGCGGTCGCGTACTATCCATCGCGAACCGGCCTAGTCATGACTTGTTTATGTACATATACGTCTTTAAGACATCTACACGCAGTTGTTTAACCCTTCGTTGACACACCTCCCTTTTCGATCGAATTTGACACACCTGGGTGGCTCACACCCAGAATAATTTGTGAACGACTGCCATTCTCGTCAAAAGAATCCAATCATTATGAAAATAATCGTGGGGCAATTTCAAGGTATCTAGAATGTATTTTAATAGTTTTTTTATTAAAATTGTATCACAGTTTTTGTAAAGAAATTCTAGATTACCATATGTCGAGAAAACACGAAGAAAATCTTAAAAAAATTGTAACTTTTGCAAATTTTAATATTACGAACTAAAAATGTACAGAGTTATTGTTCAGATATAATATTTTGGAAAACAAATTTTTGTATGTCGTCTTTCGAAAACAAGGTATTTATTTTGCATGTAGAAGGCACAGAGTGTCAAAATCAGCTTATGGGTGGTTCCCACTCTGAGTGTCAAGGAAGGGTTAAAAAACGTCTTGGCATGGACGTCTTAGAGATGTCCTAAACACTTACTCGGATAGACGTCTTAGAAACATCTCAGGACAGACGTCTTAAAGGCGTCATAATACAGTCGTCTAAAAGACGTCTCCACACAGACGTCTTAAAGGCGTCCCAACACAGTCGTTTCAAAGACGTTTTGACACAGACATCTTTAAGATGTCTTAACACAGTCGTTTCAAAGACGTCCTGGTACAGACGCCTTAAAGATGTCTTAAAGATGTCTGTAGACAGACGTCCTAGAAATAGCTCCGCACAGACGTCTTGAAGACGTCTTAACAAAGTCGTTTAAACGGCGTCCCAGTACAGACACCTTAAAGACGTTTTAACACAGTCATTTAAAAGACGTCCTGGTACAGACACCTTAAGGACGTCTTAACTCAGTCGTTTAAAAAACATTCTGGTACAGACGCCTTAAGGACGTCTTAACTCAGTTGTTTAAAAGACGTCCTGGTACAGACACCTTAAAGACGTCTTCACTCAGTCGTTTAAAAGACGTCCTGGTACAGACACCTTAAAGACGTCTTCACTCAGTCGTTTAAAAGACGGCCTGGTACAGACACCTTAAAGACGTCTGTAGCCAGACGTCTTAGAAATGTCTCCGCGCAGAAGTCTTAAAGACGTCTTAATATGGTCTAAGACGTTCAGACCAAAAACAGACGTAAAATGGACGTCTTAAAGACGTCGTGTGCTATCTGGGGCGCAGTGTAAAATCCTTTTGAATGAGGACATATTAGGCCGTTCGACTCACCCGCTGTATCGAAATATACAGCTTCACGTGTATTAAGATATACATATTTAATTTTTTATTTAAATATCACTTCGTATAGATACATACGTATTCAGTTATTTTGATACATGGACACCTTCGATAATGCACGAATTTAATCAGTGTTTCTTGTACTACACAAAGTACTATACATATACATTATACACAATACATATAGATCGACAATGTAGTGCACATGGTTTGTTTCATAGTTGTTAAACTTGCGTACAATTTCTCCTTGATTCTGTCCTGTGATACGGACAGTCAGCGCAGCCAGCGGACTACCCCTTTTCCTCCCGTGTCTCTCCTAGACGCGTATAGATGGTGGATAATGCTTTTTAATTACTATATTGGTGGCATCGTTCTCACGTGTGTCGGGACAAACGCAGGCTCAGAGGTAGGCGAAAATTCATGCATTCTTTACAATCGGTAATTTATTATTTTTCCAAGAACGTTTCAACAACATCTGTTTGTCAATTTTTTTAAAGGCCTATAAAAACGTGACAATATTGTTAATTCTGAGTTAATCCGTATATTGCTCTGTCGGTATGTCTTCGGCCGCGCAGGCACCGTCGTTAACCGCCAACTCGCGGGACAAAACGGTCATAAACCGCAACTCTGACGAGACGCTCCAGCCGATCAGCTTGATTAATTTCCTAGAATTTCCACTGTCTTCGACGTGCGCGCCTGGCAGAGCATCGGCCTATTTCGTGCACGGGGCCTCATAAATTAAACCCTTTCAAGTGTACGAAAACATCGTGCGCGGCGCGCCGTTGCACTAGTGGGACCTTGCCTTTAAGAAATACAGTGGGTAAAAAACTCTTCGTACCTGCAAACAGGCACAATTCCCCCAAAATGTTTAAAAAATGAAAAAAATGGCGGTTTATTTATAAAAAAAAAAATATATAATACAATATTAATCCTTTGCATATCTTAAACTGCGACAAGTAGTACTAACTGGTACATTTATAGTTAGTTATAATTGGAAATTTTTCCTTTTAAAAGGGTGTCTTTTTTGCCCTTTGAATCATGGTCTCGCTCGCAGACCGTAGTTTTTAACCGGATAGTGCCGAGGGCAATCGTTGAATGTTCGCATTACTACCTGATCACGGATTAAGCTGTACCTATATTGTAAAACATCTGGTCTCAAAAATTTGTCACCGGGTAATCACAATAACCATCTGTACCTAATTACCTTCTTTACTAAGCAGGCTAAGCGGCCGGAGCGTCTCGCTAGGGTCGCGGTTTATAGCGTGTATTGTCGCGTGAGTCGGCGGTAGAGAACGGTATGTACAGGTTTGAAGTGATCGAACGTACTACCCACCGACGCTTTCGATTGCCCTTTATAAATCTGGCAAACAGATGTTGTTGAACCATTCTTGGAAAAGTAATAAATCATCGATCGTAAAAAACCAATGAATTTTCGCTTGACCCTGAGCACGCTTTTGCCCTGACGCACTTGAGAAAGATGTCACAAATGTAGCAATTAACAAGTATTATCCACCATGAATATTTCCGCCACTTATGACGTGCCACATTTTTGAACGTGGCTTGCATGTGAAAAATTTGAAATTGGAAATATTATATACGGTGTAAACGGTATGCGTAGCGATATTTTATGAAGTGGCAGGGGAAGTCCAATTGAACATAAAAGGTCCTATAACATAGTGTCCATGTGTAAGTAGTCTCCTTTGACGACGTAACTGCAAAACGTGTTGTTTTTGATCCGTCTTTAATTTAAAGGGAAGACAACGCAGGCGGGAACACGCGCAGTCAGCGGGCAACCCCTTTTCTCCCTGCGTCCCTTCAGCCTGCAGGTGACGTATTGATGGTGAACAATACTTTTTAATTACTATATTGGTGACATCTTTTTCATATGCATGACAGTAATTGTAGTTTTAATATAATTATGAATCACACATTGGGAACACCGTTCCTCGAAAAGGGGGGACCTTCCCTCAGTGAATTCCTTCGTAGAGGAGGAACCCTCTCACCCTTGGCGAAGTAGAGGAGGGAAATGCCACATCTGGTTGCCAAAAACTGACCAGGGCAGATCGGCCGGACCGTTTCGCTAAGGTCGCGGTTTATGGCCGTATTGTCCTGCGAGTCGGCGTGGTGATTAACAACAGTACCTACGTGCGGGTCCAAAGCCATCGTACGTACTACCCGGCGACAGATACGGATTAAGGGGGATTACGTCTTTCACCGCACTATGGGGGCCCAAATTGAGCTTGGATGTCAAGAAGTATGCAATCCTTTTGCGCCTTTACTGCTCGCAAACAGAAAGAGATAGAGAAATGGTTTTTACAGCGTTAGATAGAGGATATAGTCCTCTATCTAAAACTATATCAACCGTTATTATCAGTTGACTCTGAGCGAGCCGACAGCGTTGCGAAAGTGAACGAGATTTGCTTTAATTTGAGCTCGAATGTAGCGCATATACGTATGTATTTCTCGTTCGACCGCGCGGTGCTGTTTCATCTTCGCCGAGTTTTACCGGTTGCTCACGCGATGATTCACAGTTTATACGAAAAATAAAATTCTTTATTTTCTGCATCGAATAAATATGGCAGTGACACCAATCGATTCGTTATGTTTTCCGATGCAAATCATACTAAATGTTATGTAAATCCGACTATTTTTAACGAAGCTAATTTTACATTATGTACATGAATTAATTATGCTCCTTAATTATGCTCCGAATTATGTCGTTCTTGGGGTCAATTTCGTCGGGAACACACAAGAAATCGATTGGCGTTACTTTTGCAAAAATCTGAATAGAAATGCAGAATTCGAAATTCGCCGCTGCTTAGTGCGTAATATTGTATGGTCCTGCTGTTTTGAGGCATCGAAGACCACGGAACTCATTGTCAGCGAGGCGCGAGGTTGTCGGCGGCATCGCCTTTGAATCTTCTAGCGACAGAATCACAGTGAATCACATTTAACTGGATTGCGTTCGCAGTGAACTTCTTACCTCAGTTTGTAGAGGGATTGCTGCAGTATCGAACGTGTGTTAAGCGTTGTATTTAAAGTACTTAAATACGAATTTTGTTATAGCGTTTGATAACAGTTCGTGTAATAATTTGCAAAATGACATAAAAGAAACGTAGTTCTACGTGAATTATGCAGCATAATACATTTATGCTTGAGAGTTTTTTCATTTGTTAGGTTCTGCGACAATGTAATTATACTAGAAATGAGAAAATCCTTGGTTTTTTAATTCAAGGGAAGAAATGAGACCACCATTACAATCGCCAATTTGCAAGTCCTACGAGCGAGTCCCAACGAACGTGTTCACATATCTTCATTTCTACCGAACACTTTGTAACGAAAAAATTAATTTTTATTGTTTGAATGTGGACTAAAATACCCTGAAAGTTTGGAAAAGATCCGCTTAACAGTTTCTCAGAAAAAAATTCCCAAGAATCACCTTTTTCCTAGCGTCCTAAATTCGGTCCCCCCTTAACACGGACTGAATAATGTCTAAAATTCTTAAAGACCCCATAAAATTGATCAATTGACGTCGTTTTCGCAAAAATGTGATGAGATTTTTAATGGTATTCCAACCGTTTGAAGAATCATAAAATTCGGTGAGGCACTGCAGGGGGTTCCTAGCCACGGGGTCCCAGGTAGCAACTCTTTGACAGGCGTCGGTGGACAATCACCCTGTATCGGTAAACAGGATAACTCGGAGGGTTGAGCTGTATGTTTATTGAGCTAACTATCTATCACAGCATCTTTACGACTGCGAAGTGGGCTAAGTTAAGTACAGAAGTTGGTGAAGAAAGACAATGGCACTTTAGACCCCTCCGCATGCGTCATTCGTGCGCGCTCAGCCTGCTCAGCATATACGCAATCAGGTCTGGACCCGGTTTTTAGCCACACACACATTGCGCGCGGACAGTCTTCCGTATTCGGGGCTACATGTTACCCCTAAACAAAGTATGAGTTTTGACAATGCTCAGAACGTAAACAAAGTATGGACATAACTATATTTGGTAATTATTTAGAAGTTCCATCCTTACCGATTTCAATGATTTTTGGATATGTTATCGGGGACACTATTCTGAACAACTTTTTCCTATAGGTACATGTTACCGCCGTTCGACCTTCGTTTCCGAGATATTCGCGAAAAACTTCTATTCATTTATTCCGACGCAACGGACACAGCGATCAACTTGAGGTGGTTGGTCATCTGGGGGATGTGTTTACATTTGCCTCTAGATAACACGTGGAAATGTGATTGAAAAAAGAAAGTAATTTTTTTTCAAAAAGAATGTAATTTTTTTAAAAAACAGTGTATTTTTTTCAATCACATTTCCACGTGCTATCCATCTAGGGACAGAGATAAACATCTCCCAGATGACCAACCACCTCAAGTTGATCGCTGTGTCCGTTACGTCGGAATAAATCATTAGAAGTTTTTCGCAAATATCTCGGAAACAAAGGTTCGTCATTAGTTTTGTCCCATGCTGGCGCATACGCTGCCACGAACGTGTACTGTAGGTAGGTTTACGGCAGAATACATTGTAGCAGTAGCAGCAGTTTTTCGCAAATATCTCGGAAACTAAGGTCGAGTGGCGGTAACATGTGTAGGAAAAAGTTGTTCAGAATCTTGATCTTGATAACATATCCAAAAATGATTGAAATCGGTGAGGATGGAAACCTTCTAAATAATTACAAAAAAATATTTTAGCGAATATCTCGGAAACTAAGACCGAGCGGGGGTAACACGTATAGGAAAAAGTTGCTCAGAATGTGGAGTTTTACAACATAGCCAAATTTCATCAATATCAGTGAGGAATCGCTAAAGTAAATAATTACCATAAAAATTTAGCATACGCGTTAAGGCACGGTTAAACATGTGCAATGCGCACTACAGAACACCTTTGCAAGGGTCGGTTTTTATGGTTCGGCGCGCAACGTAGGACCTCGTACCGTAGGAAATTTGAAGTGTTCGGCGCGCAATGCGCGCTGTTGCACATGTTTAACTCTGTCTTTAGACGCGTCGCTATCGGCGCCGTCATTGAGCAGCGAATCAGTGAAACATGTGGACGCGTGACGAAGTTAGATCAGAATTTATAATTTATTGGGACTTCCTTACTTTTTCATTATTTTTAGCACCCGTGACAATGATATAATAATATAGAAGATCTCCGGTACATGTATGTGTTTCTGAGGCAGAATTTAACTGGTTATAAGATACGTATGTTATTTTATTCTTTTATAAATAATGTTTCGGGCAGTGTTCATATGATTGTATTGAGACGAGAAGAGGCATAATGGGGTAATGAAAATTAGAGTTACCCCATCATGCCCCTCACAAACCTAGAAATAAAAATCAGAGTTTCTCATTGTTCCAGTATGGTTAGAAACTACAGATGGAAGACGGACTGAGAAAAATGATACCTACTTCTTTTCTATTAATTAGTCGAAAAGAACTGATTCCCTTGTGGAAAGGTGGATAAGCTGCCAAATATGTGGTAAATAGGCTCATTTCTACTGTGTTGATGTAGGAGATGAGAACGCCGAAGCCATACATGTGTGCCTCCTCTGTCAACCGAATAATTAATTACTTCACACATATATACTTAATTTATGTTGTTTTATAATTGGTACACCATCTTACCCCACCCGTGGGGCAAGATGGGGAGAAACGACTTTTTCTGAATTTTTTTATTTATTCTATTGAAACCTGTAAAACTTAGGCTGATTCACAGTTAAACTGAAAGACTTACTACCAAAGAGTGGTTCAGACATAAAATTGATTAGTTGATTATGAAAATCTGTCTTTTATTCATCATCAAACCCTACCTAGCCCGTCTTGGGTCACCTTCCCGTACATTAGGGTGGTCCGTAGCTATGGGGGTCAAATTTTTATCTGAGTTTTCTTTAGTCTTACCCCCCCCCCCGAAAAAAATATGAGGTTTGGTGCGAAAATGATATGTGCAAAGTTTCAAAGTGATTGGACAATCCGTGTCGCAATTGAGTTGAAGTTTTCGCGCGACGGTCAAATAGCCAGGCACGGCACGCGTCTTTTTTGCACCCTAGGCGAACTTGTCCAATTTATCCCTTTATTATAATACATTTATTTGAGATTATTGGTGACCTTACTCTGAATTTTTATTCGTAGCTTAAAACAGTTGCAGTACAATTAGTAATATTTTATTTTAAAGTTTATTTTCAACAATACCAGCAGTGAAAATACCATATTGCACCTCTTGTCGACTTTCCGCCCTAGGCAGTCATCAATAGGGACCAGCCAAGCTTACAGGCAGCGATCAGTATGTACATAGCCAAAGAAAATACATATATAACGCGTCTAAACGGTCTCGTCAACGAGTTCATCGGTTTCGCGTTCCGCAACCACGAATACGCAATGTTTCGAAAGTCACGTAGTTCCTGCACGAACCACTTCACGCACACGAAGTCGTGACGATACGCGCGATAACGGCACAGAGACGCGTCGGTGGAACAATGAACGTAGTATCCCACGCTGTACGCTCTGTGTTGCTGATACGTGTACGTACGACTCCGCTCCGCAGGCTCGACGTCCTCCAGCATACATTCGAAGTCCGCGTACGCGATGAATGGCGCTCGTTCCTTATTTTTGAAGTTCTTGAACTGCAACCATTTATCATCCAGGGACGGCAATTCGACGGCACACTTGTTCAGACGCTGGCAGTCCACGTTGTGCTTGTTCAATTGCTCGGACGAATGGAAGAAGTTGAGACATCTGCAACGATAACAATAGCATTAATAATAGAACATAAGAATAAATAATACATCGATTGAAATATTCCGTATTTTACTCATCTTTCGCAAAGGAATACTTGATGCCTATGATTGCCGAGCTGCTTCGAAATCAGTCTCGACATGCTGCGAATGCACGCGAAATGATAAAGTTGAGGCTCCTTGGGATCCTGCATCAGTAGTAGTTCGCGTGTCTCTCTCTCTCTCTCTCGCTTGTCCTCGGTCAAACGCAGAGGCACGCAGTTTCCGTCCGACCACGTGTACACGTTTCGGATACGTCGTTGAACCTCTCGAACTTGGCCAACTGGTCCAACGTCACGGGAACAGTCATATCCTGCGTGCGAAGCACCTCCGAGTAGTGTGGATACGATGAGATCCTACTCACGTTCGTAGCAGCAGGATACAAACGGGCGACGACAGACCACTAAAAGCACGCATTGTCCCCGCTCTTTACGTTCACAAACGCCTTTTTTCAGCACGACTGCGTGCGGAAGCGGTATGTCGCAACCGGCTCGAAGTGAATTATGCTTATTAATATTCACTAGAATATTTAGCACAGCCCTTAGGGTCCATCCACTGTCGCGATATTGAAACTCCTCGAGCATCACTAGCGTGGGAGCGATCACGTACTTCGAGTACCACTCGCGCACGTTCGAAGTCATTAACAGTACACGATTTCGCGTACCGAAACTTTTCATCTCCGTATTTTCACCCAAGATAAACTCCGCGTTCAAGTTTGTACTCACGGACACGCTCTTATGCGTCGTGATAGCGTCCGTAACGCGCGAGATTACAGTTCGTCGAGCACCCTCTAAAAAATCGACGCGTATCGACGTGTCCCACGTTGATGACAGCGCCGGTTGAAATACGTCCAATAAACGCGGATTCCACGTCTTCCCATACGACTTTAGGTGCCGTCGGTCGAGCCGAATCCCCACACCCTACTCGCGAAAACTGTTCCCGCACGGTCTTTATTCGCGCGATCAGCGACACCAGGCGTTGTGTCGCGGCCACGGACACTCCTCCGCTGCACTGGTACTCGACGATGAGCTGCAGGCACGTATCACAATGATCGATCCAGTCTCGGAATTCCGCAATACTGCGTAAAAGATTAGACATCCGGGACAAAACCCTGTACGTGTTCATGAATCCCTCCATATTCACTTACTTACAAAGAGTTTTTTTTATCTACAAGACACGCACGAGTAATGCCGAATGGGTGATACGGCTCTTCCAGGTGACGTAGTCCGTGTTCGGATATCGGAAACCCAACGGTAAAATGATGCGCTTCGATTGTCGTCGCACAAGCGGTGTCGGGTGCTCATCTAAAAATCTTGCTAATTCGCGACACAAAAACGAGTCCACGGTAATAGTCAATGTTCGAGGACACAACACTTTGTACATTTCGCTCGTACCGTTCTCAATGTCCTGTAGAAGCGTTAACGGTGTACACTTAAGGTACGCGTCCTTATCACCAACGATGCAATATATTGTTCACTTGCTCGCAATACCATATCGCGCGATATGGCGTAGCAATTGATGATGCTGTTGCGACAATTGCATAAATCCGTATCGGAAGATGCTAATCCACGACGTCTCGGATAATGACGGTGGACTTAAAGCGTCGCGGATCTTATGTCTCTCGATCGTCAGTGATTTTTCATCCAACTGCAGCGACGTCGATAAAGGGCTCGCCCCACCATCGGTATCGTCATCGGAAGACGATGACGCGAGCATCATGGAGGTACTGACATTGGTATAGTAAAAATCAGATGCCCATGGGCCTATATCGAACTCTTTTCACCCTTACACGGTCGCTGTCCCGCTTCCACTTACCTACTATAAACATACAGCATGGCGCGGTGCAATGTCGTGTTTACTCCATGGGCTATCACACGTGCGCTGTATCGGTCCCACGGTTAAAATATAAACACACGGCATAGTGCGGTTCGCTCTATGATTTCTCAGAAATTATGTACCACCCTTTTTCTTAGAAATCATCATGGAATGCAATGTCGTGTTTACTCCTGGGGCTACCACGGCGATTGATTTACAATAATTATCGCTCTATGTTTATATCATTGTACGTGCACTATATCGGTCCCACGATTCAAATATAAACATATGGTATGAAGCGCGTGCACGTAGGCACCAAAAATGCGTTCAATCCTGCTCAGATATAAACACGCGGCATGGCACGGTGCAATGTCGTGTTTATTCCATGGGCTATCGCAATGATTGATTTACAATAATTATCGTTCTATGTTTATATCATTGCACGTGCGCTGTATCGGTCCCACGATTCAAATATTTCCTCAGAAAAAAATCTTTTCTCCTGGTCCACCCTCTTTCTCAGAAATCATCGTCGAAGACGCGAATTTCCACGAATCGGTCGCGGTCGCGCCTGCGCACCGATCCCCGCACGCGTACGGAGATTGCGCGGCGGCGACACGTGCCCAAAGTACCTTAAACATCCAGCATGTGGCGCCAATACGAAATGTATGAAAAACCTGAAAAATTTACCAAGGCGGGCCCAAATACCGACGCGGACCCAAAGTACCTTAAACATCCAATAGGTGGCGCCAATACGAAATGCGCGCGACGCCATTTTAAAATTTTGAAATCCCCCTTCCCCTGTGACGTCATCCCCCTCTCACCTACGAACTCGGTCGACGCCCTTTTGGAATCCCCCTCCCCTGTGACGTCATCCCCCTCACCAACGAACTCGGTACCCCCCTCCCCGCCTCACCCCCGCGCCCATCTCGCCGAAGAGCGCGGTACCCCCCGCCCCGCCTTACCCCCTCACCGCCCGGTCCCAGAATCGGCATACTATACCTACTGATAAAAAATTTAGACCTTTTTAATAATTGCAATAGAAAATGAAGGAAAACAAATGCCGGTTGTGTATGTATGTACATGACCCGATACATGTTTCTAGTATTCATTGCGCGATTTTGGTTTAGATTTCCATTTACAATTCGATCTATACTCGAGCTCATTTTAGAAGGAACTTGCCGACCGACGAATCGTTGGCGTTCATTGGTGCCGAAACAAATTACTATTGGCTATACCCCAAACAAACGCTTCCTCGGAGCCAATGAGCTCATTCTACATGTGCGAATAAGTTCCTTCTAAAATGAGCTCGAGTATACTCAACCTGTTTCGAATTCACAGAAGGCTGTGGCACACACTAGTCAGCCGTAAAAATATGTGCAATTCAAAAATTCATCAGGTGCTTACGTTTTTAAAAGTACAGAAATATAGTAAATATTAAAACAGGCAAAGCATATAGAATAGGCCAATTATGTTATGAAACTTCGTGTTTTACATTCTAAAGTACTGTTGTTGCCCAAAACCTCATTTTAACAGGAATCTGGTTGCTCACTCTGCGATTACGAAAGATGATTTTAATATCAACATTGGGCGAGCGATCGTGGATGATTAGGTAGTACTGTACTACGTAAATTATTCACAAAGATTGCCTCATTTTCGCTGAGTTACACAAGTCTCCCCTACGAAATGTGCGGAGCCGGTTTCGCGTAAATGTTCACGCTCGTCGTGCACGCAAAGGACGTAGTACCTTTAACGTCTAAAGGTCCAAACACACATATCCGTTCCGTGCAGTACCGTTCCGGCGTGCCAGTGGTAAGAAGAAGAGGGGCGTAGAGGGTCTCTTCTTCTTACCACTGGTACGCCGGAACGGTACTGACACGGAACTGCTATGTGTGCGCAGATCTTCAGGCTTCTGAAAGACGGAACGAGACAAAGTATCAACGCGTCGTTTGTCTCGTACCGTTCCTCGTTCGCCTTCAGTCCTTCTGAAGTCCTTCACTCGCTCTCGTTCCATCTCGCTCTCGCCTTCCACAAGAAAGAAGCGAGAATGCCCACCATCGGTATCGAGCTGCAAGCTCGTAACCGAGTGAGTAAATACTGTAAATGCGCGAAATCAGAATCACATTCGAGATTATGTTGCAATCCCAAAACGTGAATGAGCCATTCTACGTTAATACATTTGGGCGTTGCGGTCATATTCAGCGATTCTTATCAAACTTACAGCATTTGTTGATAACCTCATTAAATTAAACTGTGTAAAATTTTATTTCTATATGGAATGGTTTTCGAGTTATTCAATCTTAAAATGTTTGCAAAATTGGACGAAATGAGCCGACACATTATCACCTTAACTGCAAATCTTAACTTCGCTTTAAATATATATAAATCCCGCACGGCACCTACAGTCAACGCGAGTGCTAAAACTGCTAAGTAGTGCACAAGGAAAAACTTGGTCGCTGCAAGTTATATGTACCTCAAAATTGCCTCGATACTTTTTAAAACATTGGTTATGTCCAGTATTTTTTTTTTAATTAAATATTATTACATTTTTTAACATAAGGGTTTTATGCATACATTATACAGCTTCGCTAGAGTTCTCTGAAGTTATGTTTTAAGTCTCATAACGATCCCTTAATATTTACTCAAGTTATCGCAATTTATGTTTAAACAAATAATGATTTTGGATGATGAAAATTTTTTTGTTTATAATTGTTATCTCGAATAGTAACAGACTGTAAATAGAAAAAATAAAAATGTGTGCCGTAGCGAGGTTTACAACACTATTTTTTAAAAGACAGTTTAACAACATTTAATTTTCCAATATTTCTTAGCGTTTGGACAATAATTTTGCCCAATTTCGTGCGATAGTTTCCTTATTGCATCCGAGCCTTCAATTGTCACGAGTACTTACGGACACGCGCAAACGATCGCGCCGCATATAATCTACATCAGTCCTGCTCCATCGGGTGCAAATACCTCCTGAATTTCTGGGACCCGGGTAACAGCCGAGCGCGGGACCGTTTACGTTGCTAACCACAACATGGGTTGCGGGAGAATTGCATGAGTGTGCGGCCGTCCTAACACTCGCACACTCATGCAGTTCTCTCACAAATCTCGCAAGGGGTAGCAATGGAACAGTCCCGCGCTCGGCTGTTGCCCGGATCCCAGAAATTCAGGAGGTATTTTCATCCGATGGGGCAGGCCTGATCTACATAGAGTAGAAATTTGATTATCCGAACATGTCAGACGGCGATGGTTTCGATGGCCGAATAGTACGATAATAATGACTTGCTACTTTCTCCTCTACCTGCACTTATTATGCTGAGGGCATATAAGCGTTTAAAATGTCATCAATTGTAGATTAATTGCAGTATTATCTATATGCAAGTACGTTCGTTCGAATAAATAATTGTTGCGACCAGGGTGAGGAGCAATTATGCTTAACAATGGAGGGGGGAAAAACACCTTCACAAGGGAAGGACCCCAAGTGGTCGGCTTGGATTTTAACGAGCTTTTGTAAGATGATAGCATGCAGGTCCCGAATGATATATATGGAATATTAGCTGTAGTTACTTAGCGGTTTTACAGATATTAACAATTAAAGTTACGTACCTGTTTATATATTATGGATATAAAACTTCCCTTGTCAGAGTGGTGGTAATGGTGTGCGTGAACTGACGCTGTTCAGAGATCCCATTGTTAAGCTTAATTGCTCCTCACCCTGGTTGCGACGGACGTTATTTTAAACGCTAATATGCCCCGATAGTACTGTTGAACAAATTTTAACTTTTGGTAGATTATTAATATTCAATAGGCGTTTGTTGTAGATTTTTATGTGCTGAATACTCCAGCTTTTTTTAGTGATTAACATAACATTATTCTATGAACTCTTCCGAATAAAATGATATAATGTATTACTCGGATATTATTACTTCAAGAATATTAAAATATGTATGTTTAAACAACGATCAAAGTGAAAACGACATTCCAAATGCTCTAATTTTTGCGGATATTTGCAATAGTGCACACATTTTGCATCAAAGAAAACTGTTGGTCGGCTTCTGTTTTCAATACAGAAGCGAAATACAATGTATGTCGTTGGTAAAATACGTGAAGCCTACATTACAGCATGAAAAATTTCAGGTTTCAATATTATATTGGATTTTAAGTTCCGCGAATATTTGTCACACTAATTGAATTACAATATGTATTGTAAATACGGAAAGCACCTATGCATTGTATGCCCGGACGCGGGTTGAACTCGAGCTCGAGCTAAAAGATGGAGCGAGACAAAGTATCATGCTTTCTCTATTTCGTAGCCGAGAGCAAATTCGTGTCAACTCTTTCGTTTCCCCTCGCTCGTTTTCGGGTTCTCTCACTCTCGACCGAAGGATTCCAAGAAATGGTGGGCATAGTCGCCGGCAGAGTTGGGCATTCTCTAGATAAAAAAATATTTAAATAACGATCGAATAAATGATACTTTATCCTTATTCGTTATTCGTGGTTCGAATAATCGAAGTTATCTTTATTCGAAGAGCAACGAATAAATAATTTTATTCCATGAGAATTTATTCGACGAATGAAGATAATTTTTTATTCGAAGGATTTATTCGAATAAATGCGTCAAATAAATTTTTCATCCGTAGCATTTATCTTTTCGAAGCCTTCGAATAAAGCCACGACAAATTATTAACATAATTTTGGTTCGGACTATAGGTACACATTCACTTTGAATGTGTGACGCCGTTGAAAATATAATAGACATTTAAAGCAGCGTATTCACCTGTGCATTCGCCCCGAATGTGCATCCGTCCCGAATGTGCATCAGGCTCGCACCAATTGGCGAACCGAACGCGCGCCGAACGGTTTGCCAATTGGTGCGCGTCCAATGCACATTCGGGGCGAATGCACAGGTGAATACGCGGCTTTAGACTGTAATCTCACAGCATGTTTAGTTCGTTTGATTCCTACGCTGTTTTGCTGCATGAGAAGACATTGAAGATTGCATAAAAGACTTATTCCATAAAGTATGTACGAAAGTTCGACCTATTAGTTATTCTGACATGGAAAAAACGGCGAAAAAATCGGTTTTTAATTTTTTTAACTGCGGCGCACCAATTTGAAAAATCTGAAAAAATTCACGATAATAGCAACAATGACACGGACTTACAGTAAAAATATAATTATAGTACTAAGACTGCTTCGATATACAACCAGCATTTTTCATCATATTTTGGCGTTTTTTACTTTTCACAGCTGGGTTTTTCAATTTAAAAATCTGAAACGAGTCCCTAATATGTGCACCGATAACCGATATGCCTCTGAATTTTTTCAAAATTTTTCATCCGCTGGTATAGGAGAAATTCGGCAAAACCTGATTTTCTATTTTTACCCTTTACTATCCCCCGGGTCGAGATACAAAGTTGAAACTTAGCACAAATCGTCCTTTTTTTATAAGCTTTCGAATGACTTATCGCGATTTGATTCGGTTCAGGGGCACATTTGACCATCTTAACCGGCTATACACTTTTAGCTACACAAAATCGTTTGATAAATTGCTTGGAATAAACATGTAATGGAGTTGCTACTGCTAATTGTTTTTGACCGACGCGGGTAAGAAAGGAAGAGTTGCAGTAGGCTGTGGATATACGTTTTATTGTGTGCGCATATTTCAACTGTGCCAGGGATAAAAAATTAGAGCTGTGTACATTCTGTTATATTTCAACCAACTTTTTAAAGTTTTTTTCTCCACTGTGCGCCAATGCATTGTAGACCTGCACGCGGGTCGGGCTCGAGCTCGAGCTGAAAGACGAAGCGAGACAAAGTATCATGCTTTCTCTCTTTTGAAGCCGATGGCAACCTTTCGTGTCGACTTTTTCGTTTCCTCTCGCTCGTTCTCGGGTCCTTTCACTCTCATCCGAAGAATTCCAAGAAATGGTGGGGATAGTCCAGGGATCGTCGGGCTCCAGCTACCGCTGATGGAGGGGTAAGCACCTACAGGAGCGGTGGTTATGCGTGCATGAACTGAGCTGCGTCAATCACGCACACGTAACCACCACTCCTGTCGGTGTTTCCCCCTCCATCAGCGGCAGCTGAGCCCGCCGATCCCTGGGATAGTCGCAGGACGTACAACGCATGGTAGAAACGACGTTGTAACGAATGCGTATGTCGCGCGACTTCTTATGGACGATCAGCAGATCATTTTCGTCGTCAGTGTCGTAAGGACAGTGTTTCGAAACGTTTCAGTATAAGAGTGTGCTTATCAATCTACTAGTATATCTAGAATTATCATCTTCTAATTGTTACAAAATTAAGTTGTGCCTTATAGTATTATTATCGACTTTACGTGTAAGTACCTACATCATTTATCTTTATTCGAAACATCACGGATAAATAAAGGGTCTAGCCGGGTAAGCATAGGGAAAACGGCCCCAGCAACAATTTTGGTATGTATGCGTTCCAAATAATGCTCCTTGCCTAAAAAACGACTGAGAGCAGATCCCTCCACTCTCTGGTTACGGTGATATGGAGATAACAACCCAAACCTCTACCATTTCTTTTCTCATTCTAGGTTTCCTTATGCTTCGAATACATTTATTTATCTGTGGTGTTTTGAATAAAGATAAACCGTGTTATTCAAATAATTTTTTATGTAGATAATGCCCATCTCTGATTTCAAGTTTAATAATTCGAAACATAAAATTTCACAGGTTATTCCTTGTTTTCAGAACTGCTTTAAAAGTCTACTGTAATTGAGGGCTCGGATGCAATAAGGGGACTAGCGCTCGAAAATGGGAAAAATTATTGTCCAAACGCTAAGAAATATTGGAAAATTAAATGTTGTTAAACTGTATTTAAAAAAATATAGTGTTGTACAGCTCGTCGCGATACACATTTTTTCTATTTACAGTTCGTTTATCGAATCATTACTATTCGAGCTAAAAATTATAAACAAAAAATTTTTCATCGTCCAAAATCATTATTTTTTTAAACATAAATTGCGATAACTTGAGTAAATATTAAGGGATCGTTATGAGACTTGAAACATAAAACTCAGAAAATTCTAGCGAAGCCGTAAAATGTATGCACAAAACCCTTATGTTAAAAAATGTAATAATATTTAATTAAAAAGTAATACTGGATATAACCCATGTTTTTCAACGTTCGCCGTTAAAAAGTATCGAGGCAATTTTGAGGTACATACAACTTGCAGCGACAAAGTTTTTCCTTAAAAATAGTGGGATATCACATATTATTACATTTTTGGAGCATTCCAACCGACTTGTCGTTCACACGTTTTAAAGCGTGCTATTAATTTAAAAGCAGTGCAGTTTTTATTTTTCTTTCCTTGATAATGGTCGAAAGTACGACCGAAACGTTGGAAATTTTAATTGTTTAACTAGCGAAATAGCTTTTACGTTTTTAATAGTGACCGAATCAGTGCGCCGATATCATAAGATTTAATTTTTAAGTTTGGACAATAATTTTTCCCACTTTCGAGCGCTAGTCCCCTTATTGCATCCGAACCCTCAATTATCCTAATACTTGAATACAATATTATTACAGGATGTTTTCGTTAGTAAAATTTGATAATAATGAACATTGCATTCTGAAATCGAAGCGAGTCCAAATACTTGACAGTACAAATTGTCTTATTAAATATAAAGGGGCGAAATATAATGCTTACTTCATACATAAAGCTGGTAAGTGTATAAAATAAATTAACACTCAAAATAAACTTAGATTAATAGTAGTTACGCATTGGAATGAAGAAAAAGAAACACAATTAGTGAAAATACAATTATTTGCGATCTCTCATACTACAAACATTGTTGGAATTAAAAATACATTATGATGGCATTCAAGGGATCATTTCAGTGTGCGCGTCAGTAAATTAAGCGATTTTCGAGAATTTATTGTGTGAAGACATGAACTATAGTAATGGTATAAAACTTTTTCCTAGTAATTAAACTACATTCCTACACTAAGAAAAAAATATGAAAGTAATAAAATGAATGTTTTTAAAATACTTTTAAGTGTGGTCTTGATGACATGTTTGAAAAGTGATGCTTCGCCGCCGAAGGTTATTTCAGCTCTTACGCATATGTGAATCCAAAAATCCAAACAGATTTTAGATCAGTATGACTATGCTTATCGTCCAAACTATAATTAAGGATTTTTCATCAAAACTGACAAGATGGCGGACAAAAATGCAAAGAAAATGTTTTTCGGCATTTTGGGGGGTATTTTTATCCGTCATCTTGTTCATCTTGAAGATAAATTCTTAGGTCTAGATCGGACGATAGCCACAGTCATACTGCTCAAGAATCTGTTTGTATTTTTGGATTCACATAAGTCTAACAGCTGGTAGATATATCACTCGCGCCGGCGAGGCATCACTTTTCGAACATATTAAGATCGATATTAAAAATATTTTAAAATGATTATGTTTGAGTGTGAGTTGAACTGAGTGGAGATGAGTGGATTCTTAGACAGGTTAAACTGAATGGACACTTGTTGCGGTGAAAAACACTTTGTCACTGATTTATTCAAGATAGATGAGTCGTTTGAGTGTGATTGTGAGTGTACACCTGAGTTCACTGAGTACTAGGATATTATTGATCCACAGCACTGATTGAATTGATTGAGTGAAAGAATGATTAAACCACGAGGTGGTTCACCACGTGGCGTCCACTGCAATTGTATTAATTGGGGACTGTGAGTGTTTAGATTATGAGTGTGAGTGTTTAGTCAATGAGTTGTAATCTAATGTGAGTGAATTAATACAGAATGTGTATACTGATTGCACAAGAACTCAAAAGGAGATACGCAACGCGTACAATGGGCTTCGTTTGCAACGAGGTTCACACAAGAGAGTGCGAATATGGCGGACCACCTCTCGCGCTTCTTCTCGGTTGTTCGAGAGCAGCGTCGCTGCGTTCTGATTGGCTGAAGGAGTTGCGTGGCGAGCGGTGATTGGCTGAGCGTTTGATGGTGAGTATCGATCGATCGATTGTTCATCGATCGTCGATCAGCCGCTCGTTCCGCTGCCCAGTAGGTGCTGCCGTGAGAGTGAGCGTGGCGGCGTGGGGAACGATACCATTCCCAAACATTCTCCCACCTTCAGCAACAAAGTTGATGATGTTAACCTGAAACAGGCAAAACTGCCAACTTTGCGATTGGCCTGATTAGGGTGGTGGTTGCCGTCTTGATGGTCACGACCCTCGTGAATCCATCCTTTCCAGGATGCAGAGTGAGTACCCGAGCAAGTGGCTACTTGCTTGGGGGAAACCGTTCATCGGTGATGAGTACCAATGACCCAACCTTGATGTCATTGGATGGGTGATGCCATTTTGAGATGGCTTGCTGACGCTGTAGATAGTGAGTGGACCATTGAGACCAGAATTGTTGCATCTTCTTCTGGATGAGTTGCCATCTCGCTGATGGTGCGAGTGATGAGTGTTCCAGAGACGGTTCAGGCAAGGTTGTTAACGGTTTTCTGATGAGAAAATGGGCTGGGGTGAGTGTTGAAAGGTCCTCAGGGTCATCACTGAGAGGCTCGAGTGGTCTTGAGTTGAGCGTGGCTTCGATTTGAGTGAAAAGAGTGCTAAACTCCTCATATGTGAGAACAGTCTCATGAACGGTCCGTCGCAGATGGTACTTAATGGATTTAACAACCGCTTCCCATTTTCCTCCCATATGAGGTGCTGCTGGTGGATTGAAGCACCATGTTGTGTTGTCGTTGACGAACAGAGAAGCCAGTTGTTGATTCTGTTGTGAGCCTTGAGTGAACACGCTCTTGAGAGTGACGTCAGCACCAACAAAGTTGGTTCCACAATCCGAGTAGATGGTGTGTGGAATTCCTCGTCTGGATGAGAAGCGCCTATACGTTGCAATGAATCCCTCGGATGATTAGTCTGTCACCAGTTCGAGATGGACAGCTGACGTCGTCATGCACACAAAAACGCAAATCCAGCCCTTTTGTGTTTTTGCTCCTCGCCCTTTCCACGTCTTGAGTGTGATTGGACCAGCATAATCAATTCCAGTGTTGGTGAATGGTAGTGAGGGTGTGACTCTAGAAAGAGGTAGTTGGCCCATCTGCTGATGGGCACGGATCCCCCTTTGTCGAGCACACACCACACATCGCAGAATGTGAGATTTTACTGGAGCTCGACCTCCGATGATCCAGTAGGTCTGTCTGACGTGAGCGAGAGTGAGTTGAGTTCCTCCATGAAGAGTGTGTTTGTGTGAATGGTCTATAATCAGATCGGACAGACGTGAGTGACGAGGCAAGATTGCAGGGTGTTTACCTTCGTAATTGATGTGAGCGTTACGAAGTCTGCCTCCCACTCGTATGACGCCTTGTTCGTCGATGAAGGCGGTGAGTTGACTGAAGACGTGCGACGAGGGCAGAGTTGAATTTGAGCTGATGACCTTGAATTCGTTCTTGTAGTAGAGAGCCTGCGTGGCCTTTATCCAGAAGATGCAGGCCAGTTCCAAATCGTTACGTTCGGTGCACAGGAAGGGAGGTTTTTCTTGAGTGCAGATAAGGAGTCGATTCGACTGACCTGAGTGTCGAATTTGAACGATAGTTCTGAGGGAAGCTCAGAAGGTGACGAAGCCCTCGTGGTCTTTTCTCCTGTAGCGCTGCTTCCAGGATTTTCCATGGGAGGCTCGAGGGTGAATTGAGGATTCGGCAAAGTAGACCTCGATGAGGCCTGAGACTTCTGTTTCGACGGTTCGTCGCTGGCCATGTTCACTCGCACAGATATTCACAAGTTGAGTGTTCTACACAGCACTGCCTGTCTAAGATCCGGCTCGAAGGACCAGATTATGTTTGAGTGTGAGTTGAACTGAGTGGAGATGAGTGGATTCTTAGACAGATTAAACTGAATGGACACTTGTTGCGGTGAAAAACACTTTGTCACTGATTTATTCAAGATAGATGAGTCGTTTGAGTGTGATTGTGAGTGTACACCTGAGTTCACTGAGTACTAGGATATTATTGATCCACAGCACTGATTGAATTGATTGAGTGAAAGAATGATTAAACCACGAGGTGGTTCACCACGTGGCGTCCACTGCAATTGTATTAATTGGGGACTGTGAGTGTTTAGATTATGAGTGTGAGTGTTTAGTCAATGAGTTGTAATCTAATGTGAGTGAATTAATACAGAATGTGCATACTGATTGCACAAGAACTCGAAAGGAGATACGCGACGCGTACAATGGGCTTCGTTTGCAACGAGGTTCACACAAGAGAGTGCGAATATGGCGGACCACCTCTCGCGCTTCTTCTCGGTTGTTCGAGAGCAGCGTCGCTGCGTTCTGATTGGCTGAAGGAGTTGCGTGGCGAGCGGTGATTGGCTGAGCGTTTGATGGTGAGTATCGATCGATCGATTGTTCATCGATCGTCGATCAGCCGCTCGTTCCGCTGCCCAGTAGGTGCTGCCATGAGAGTGAGTGTGGCGGCGCACAGTGGCGAATTTCGCCGAAAAGCTGGCCAAAAATCAGAATGTAAAAGTTTTAAATTTGCTAAATCCAATTGGTGCGATTTATTTATGACATATTTGTGCATAATTTCTTACTAATGTAAATATATAAACTGCAGCCCTTGCTGAGATATGTCAGTTCAAGGTTGACGCTCGAAATTTAAAGGTCTACTTTGAGATTTATTTTCAGCTTATCGAGTCCAGCTATCAAAATAAACATTATATATTGTGGTGTAGTATCATATACACTATTGTTTTAAATGTGAAATCTGTAAAAGTTTTTATAAACAAGTACTGAAAGCATATTAATTTTTTGTTTATTCTTAAGCAAAAAGTTACAACTCAAGCGAGCTTAAGCACCATTCTTTTTTTTAAATGAAAGCTCAAGGTATGCACTTTAAGACCCCGTTGCAGTTTTTGCAACAAATTGCTATTTTGGCAAATATTCTCATTTTTGTGTAGAGTAATGTGGGTTAAGAGTGCGCACTTAAAGTTTAGACTTCTCTAAAATCCTTGGTATTACACTGGTAATCATTATTCGATAGGCAGTGACTTCATGTAAATTTACATGTCACAACTTATATAAAATAAATATTTCCAAAAAGTGTCAAATGCGAACTTTTACCCGATATGTGGGGCATAAGTTCGCATGTTATGGGGCAAAAGAACGTAACGAGAAATATCCAAAGAAGTGTTTTATTTTCCTGCATAAGTACATAGTTCGGGCAATACAGTAAAACGCCTAATAGTTTATAATTAATTTTTTTTCGGTGTTCCCAATTCTGCAGCGATTTTTTTTTGTTGAAAGTCCTGCTTTTAATTTATCTCGAGCGATCTGAAGCATCTCCTCACTTATATTATCCTGTATATTATATATCGGAGTGAAGGCAAGTGATTGCATTGCAATAAATAATTGAATTACTGTGCAATTAGAAGTTCGGAAGTAAAGGTGTATTCGGGAAGATTTACAGAAGTGCCGAATGCTACAACGCGCAATGAAACTCATTTATACATAAAACATGCACTGTTCACCTACAGATAGCACTTTCAGCAGATATTTATACGAGTCAAAATAAGACGGAAAGTTGATATTGACAAAATTGCGGTTGAGCTCTCACTTAGTAATTATACCTAACGTTTAAAATTCAGCAAGAAAAGCATCTCGTTGATCATCAGTGCTATGTACCAAATGTTTGTATAAATATAGATGTATAAGTATGCAATATAATAATGTTAAAATATATACAAATATTAATGTTTCAGTAATGACTGCGTAATTATTTGACTAAAACCTACAAACCACAATACTTTTAATATTTTTAATAATATAATTATAATTAAAACAACAAATTAAACATTAAACGTTAAAAAATTATACTTTTAGCTTCTTAGAGTTATATTATGTTTGGGATTGGTCGCAGCGATACGACCAATCACGCCTATGTTCTGCGTCAGCGTGCAGCGCGCAATTTGAACGCGATTCGGCTACCGATGTAGCTGCTGGGCGATCGCGGTGACGGCCTGGTCGAACCATCTCGAGATTGACGCCCGGACTAATTAGCTATTGTTTTCTCCACTAAGTACCTTTGTCTCGCGTGATGTACGTGGATCGCGTTGATTGGCCAGGTGTTTGCTCTCCCGAATCGGTGGCTTGGCCCGTGCCGTCTCCGCGATCGCTCTCTTCTCGGTGAAACACGCTACGGTAAACACCTCTATTATCGCAGTCGCGTAAACAAAGAGCTATCGGCGCTCCGATAATTTCTCCACGTGCTTGGAATCGCTAAAGATCGTTTTATACTGTAAAATTGAGTTATTTGTAGTAAGTTAGTGCTCAAAGTTCGGGTAAAATTAGAAAAGTCTTGTGTTTCGTAAAACGTGCTCGTTTATTGTGTCGCCCTTACTTACTTTTAAATCTACACTTAGCCTACACTTAATTCTATATTATATTACTTAAATCATATTACTATCTCGTGTTTAAATAAAGGTGAGAACGTAGGCGCTCCTCGTTCAAGCTTAAACATAAAATTGGTCCTTCGGGCCGGATTATATATCCAATAATTCCGTTGGTTGTGTGGTGACCTCGTGCAGAAAGTTCGTTCCGTTACTCATCGTTCCGCCATCATGGAAGACTTGATCGCCGAACAAATCGAGCTGTACCGTCGGCTCTCGCGTGTGTACGAGAATCCGCACGAACATCGTTGAGCGACCTACGCGTAGTGTTTAATGGTTCGATGGCAACCAACAACGGAAGGTCCCTCAACGATGTTCTGCACACCGGACCCAACCTGTACCAGCCTTAGCGGACCTGTTGCTGAGATGGCGGCGTCATCCCATCGCCTTCGTCGCTGATGTCGAAAAGATGTATCGGCAAATCGTAATACATCCAGACGACCGGGACTATCAGCGAATACTCTGGCGAAAGGGGAAGGGGTTAAAGCTGACCGAGTACAAGCTTTGCACCGTCACTTACGGACTAGGCTGTGCGCCCTACCTTCACTTCACTTCACTTCACTTCACTTCACTTCACTTCACTTCACTTCACTTCACTTCACTTCACTTCACTTCACTTCCCTTCACTTCCCTTCACTTCACTTCCCTTCACTTCACTTCCCTTCACTTCACTTCACTTCACTTCACTTCACTTCACTTCACTTCACTTCACTTCACTTCACTTCACTTCACTTCACTTCACTTCACTTCACTTCACTTGCCTTCACTTCACTTCACTTCACATCACTTCACTTCACGTCACTTCACTTCACTTCACTTCACTTCACTTCACTTCACTTCACTTCACTTCACTTCACTTCACTTCGCTTCGCTTCGCTTCACTTCACTTCACTTCACTTTTCTTCACTTCACTTCACTTCACTTCACTTCACTTCACTTCACTTCTCTTAACTTCACTTCACTTCACTTCACTTCACTTCACTTCACTTCACTCCACTTCTCTTCACTTCACTTCACTTCCCTTCACTTCCCTTCACTTCACTTCCCTTCAATTCACTTCAGTTCACTTCACTTCACTTCACTTCACTTCACTTCATTTCACTTCACTTCACTTCACTTCACTTCACTTCACTTCACTTCACTTCTCTTCACGTCACGTCGCTTCGCTTCCCTTCCCTTCCCTTCCCTTCCCTTCGCTTCGCTTCGCTTCGCTTCCCTTCGCTTCGCTTCACTTCGCTTCGCTTCACTTCACTTCCCTTCCCTTCACTTCCCTTCACTTCACTTCACTTCACTTCCCTTCACTTCCCTTCACTTCCCTTCACTTCACTTCCCTTCACTTCACTTCACTTCACTTCACTTCACTTCACTTCACTTCACTTCACTTCACTTCACTTCACTTCACTTCACTTCACTTCACTTCACTTCACTTCACTTCACTTCACTTCACTTGCCTTCACTTCAATTCACATCACTTCACTTCACTTCACATCACTTCACTTCACTTCACTTCACTTCACTTCACTTCACTTCACTTCACTTCACTTCACTTCACTTCACTTCACTTCACTTCACTTCACTTCACTTCATTTCATTTCACTTCACTTCACTTCACTTCACTTCACTTCACTTCACTTCACTTCACTTCACTTCACTTCACTTCACTTCACTTCACTTCACTTCACTTCTCCTCACTTCTCTTCACTTCGCTTCGCTTCGCTTCGCTTCACTTCACTTCACTTCCCTTCACTTCCCTTCCCTTCACTTCACTTCACTTCACTTCACTTCATTTCACTTCACTTCACTTCACTTCCCTTCACTTCCCTTCACTTCCCTTCACTTCACTTCCCTTCACTTCACTTCACTTCACTTCACTTCACTTCACTTCACTTCACTTCACTTCACTTCACTTCACTTGCCTTCACTTCACTTCACTTCACCGCACTTCACTTCACTTCACTTCACTTCACTTCACTTCCCTTCACTTCCCTTCACTTCACTTCCCTTCACTTCACTTCACTTCACTTCACTTCACTTCACATCACTTCACTTCACTTCCCTTCACTTCACTTCACTTCACTTCACATCACTTCACTTCACTTCACTTCACTTCACTTCACTTCACTTCACTTCACTTCACTTCACTTCACTTCACTTCACTTCACTTCACTTCACTTCACTTCACTTCACTTCACTTCACTTCACTTCACTTCACTTCACTTCACTTGCCTTCACTTCACTTCACTTCACATCACTTCACTTCACGTCACTTCACTTCACTTCACTTCACTTCACTTCACTTCACTTCACTTCACTTCACTTCGCTTCGCTTCGCTTCACTTCACTTCACTTCACTTGCCTTCACTTCACTTCACTTCACCGCACTTCACTTCACTTCACTTCACTTCACTTCCCTTCACTTCCCTTCACTTCATTTCCCTTCACTTCACTTCACTTCACTTCACTTCACTTCACATCACTTCACTTCACTTCCCTTCACTTCACTTCACTTCACTTCACTTCACTTCACTTCACTTCACTTCATTTCACTTCACTTCACTTCACTTCACTTCTCTTCACGTCACGTCGCTTCGCTTCCCTTCCCTTCCCTTCCCTTCGCTTCCCTTCGCTTCGCTTCGCTTCCCTTCGCTTCGCTTCACTTCCCTTCCCTTCACTTCCCTTCACTTCACTTCACTTCACTTGCCTTCACTTCACTTCACTTCACATCACTTCACTTCACGTCACTTCACTTCACTTCACTTCACTTCACTTCACTTCACTTCACTTCACTTCACTTCACTTCACTTCACGTCACGTCACTTCGCTTCGCTTCACTTCAGTTCCCTTCGCTTCGCTTCGCTTCCCTTCAGTTCCCTTCGCTTCGCTTCGCTTCGCTTCCCTTCGCTTCGCTTCCCTTCACTTCACTTCCCTTCACTTCACTTCACCGCACTTCACTTCACTTCACTTCACTTCACTTCACTTCCCTTCACTTCCCTTCACTTCACTTCCCTTCACTTCACTTCACTTCACTTCACTTCACTTCACATCACTTCACTTCACTTCCCTTCACTTCACTTCACTTCACTTCACTTCACTTCACTTCACTTCACTTCACTTCACTTCACTTCACTTCACTTCCCTTCACTTCCCTTCACTTCACTTCACTTCACTTCACTTCACTTCACTTCACTTCACTTCACTTCACTTCACTTCACTTCACTTCACTTCACTTCACTTCTCTTCACTTCACTTCACTTCACTTCACTTCACTTCACTTCACTTCCCATCACTTCCCTTCACTTCACTTCCCTTCAATTCACTTCAGTTCACTTCACTTCACTTCACTTCACTTCACTTCACTTCACTTCGCTTCACTTCACTTCACTTCACTTCACTTCCCTTCACTTCCCTTCACTTCACTTCCCTTCAATTCACTTCAGTTCACTTCACTTCACTTCACTTCGCTTCGCTTCGCTTCACTTCACTTCACTTCACTTCACTTCACTTCACTTCCCTTCACTTCCCTTCACTTCTCTTCGCTTCGCTTCGCTTCGCTTCGCTTCACTTCACTTCCCTTCCCTTCGCTTCCCTTCACTTCACTTCACTTCACTTCACTTCACTTCACTTCACTTCACTTCACTCCACTCCACTCCACTCCACTCCACTCCACTCCACTCCACTCCACTCCACTCCACTCCACTTCACTCCACTCCACTCCACTCCACTCCACTCCACTCCACTTCACTTCACTTCACTTCACTTCACTTCACTTCACTTCACTTCACTTCACTTCACTTCACTTCACTTCACTTCACGTCACGTCACTTCGCTTCGCTTCGCTTCCCTTCAGTTCCCTTCACTTCGCTTCGCTCCGCTTCCCTTCGCTTCGCTTCACTTCGCTTCCCTTCACTTCACTTCCCTTCACTTCACTTCACTTCACTTCACTTCGCTTCACTTCGCTTCGCTTCGCTTCCCTTCGCTTCCCTTAGCTTCCCTTCACTTCACTTCCCTTCACTTCACTTCCCTTCACTTCACTTCACTTCACTTCACTTCACTTCACTTCACTTCACTTCACTTCACTCCACTCCACTCCACTCCACTCCACTCCACTCCACTCCACTCCACTCCACTTCACTTCACTTCACTTCACTTCACTTCACTTCACTTCACTTCACTTCACTTCACTTCACTTCACTTCACTTCACTTCACTTCACGTCACGTCACTTCACTTCACTTCACTTCACTTCACTTCACTTCACTTCACTTCACTTCACTCCACTCCACTTCACTCCACTCCACTCCACTCCACTCCACTCCACTCCACTCCACTCCACTTCCCTTCACTTCACTTCACTTCACTTCACTTCACTTCACTTCACTTCTCTTCACTTCACTTCACTTCACTTCACTTCACTTCACTTCACTTCACTTCACTTCACTTCACTTCACTTCACTTCACTTCACTTCACTTCACTTCACTTCACTTCACTTCACTTCACTTCACATCACTTCACTTCACTTCACTTCACTTCACTTCACTCCACTCCACTCCACTCCACTCCACTTCACTTCACGTCACTTCACTTCACTTCACTTCACTTCACTTCACGTCACGTCACTTCGCTTCGCTTCGCTTCCCTTCAGTTCCCTTCACTTCGCTTCGCTCCGCTTCCCTTCGCTTCGCTTCACTTCGCTTCCCTTCACTTCACTTCCCTTCACTTCACTTCACTTCACTTCACTTCGCTTCACTTCGCTTCGCTTCGCTTCCCTTCGCTTCCCTTAGCTTCCCTTCACTTCACTTCCCTTCACTTCACTTCCCTTCACTTCACTTCACTTCACTTCACTTCACTTCACTTCACTTCACTTCACTTCACTCCACTCCACTCCACTCCACTCCACTCCACTCCACTCCACTCCACTCCACTTCACTTCACTTCACTTCACTTCACTTCACTTCACTTCACTTCACTTCACTTCACTTCACTTCACTTCACTTCACTTCACTTCACGTCACGTCACTTCACTTCACTTCACTTCACTTCACTTCACTTCACTTCACTTCACTTCACTCCACTCCACTTCACTCCACTCCACTCCACTCCACTCCACTCCACTCCACTCCACTCCACTTCCCTTCACTTCACTTCACTTCACTTCACTTCACTTCACTTCACTTCTCTTCACTTCACTTCACTTCACTTCACTTCACTTCACTTCACTTCACTTCACTTCACTTCACTTCACTTCACTTCACTTCACTTCACTTCACTTCACTTCACTTCACTTCACTTCACTTCACATCACTTCACTTCACTTCACTTCACTTCACTTCACTCCACTCCACTCCACTCCACTCCACTTCACTTCACGTCACTTCACTTCACTACACTTCACTTCACTTCACTTCACTTCACTTCACTTCACTTCACTTCACTTCACTTCACTTCACTTCACTTCACTTCACTTCACTTCACTTCACTTCACTTCACTTCCCTTCGCTTCGCTTCTCTTCGCTTCGCTTCGCTTCGCTTCGCTTCGCTTCACTTCACTTCACTTCACTTCACTTCTCTTCACTTCACTTCACTTCCCTTCACTTCCCTTCACTTCAGTTCACTTCACTTCACTTCAGTTCAGTTCACTTCACTTCACTTCACTTCACTTCACTTCACTTCACTTCACTTCACTTCACTTCACTTCACTTCACTTCACTTCACTTCACTTCACTTCACTTCACTTCACTTCACTTCACTTCACTTCACTTCACTTCACTTCACTTCACTTCACTTCACTTCACTTCACTTCACTTCACTTCACTTCACTTCTCTTCACTTCACTTCACTTCACTTCACTTCCCTTCACTTCCCTTCACTTCACTTCCCTTCAATTCACTTCAGTTCACTTCACTTCACTTCACTTCACTTCACTTCACTTCACTTCACTTCACTTCACTTCACTTCACTTCACTTCACTTCACTTCACTTCACGTCACTTCGCTTCGCTTCGCTTCACTTCAGTTCCCTTCGCTTCGCTTCGCTTCACTTCAGTTCCCTTCGCTTCGCTTCGCTTCCCTTCAGTTCCCTTCGCTTCGCTTCGCTTCCCTTCGCTTCGCTTCCCTTCACTTCACTTCCCTTCACTTCACTTCACCTCACTTCACTTCACTTCACTTCACTTCACTTCACTTCACTCCACTCCACTCCACTCCACTCCACTCCACTCCACTCCACTCCACTCCACTCCGCTCCGCTCCGCTCCACTCCACTCCACTCCACTTCACTTCACTTCACTTCACTTCACTTCACTTCACGTCACGTCACTTCACTTCACTTCACTTCACTTCACTTCACTTCACTTCACTCCACTCCACTTCACTCCACTCCACTCCACTCCACTCCACTCCACTCCACTCCACTTCCCTTCACTTCACTTCACTTCACTTCACTTCACTTCACTTCACTTCTCTTCACTTCACTTCACTTCACTTCACTTCACTTCACTTCACTTCACTTCACTTCACTTCACTTCACTTCACTTCACTTCACTTCACTTCACATCACTTCACTTCACTTCACTTCACTTCACTTCACTCCACTCCACTCCACTCCACTTCACTTCACGTCACTTCACTTCACTACACTTCACTTCACTTCACTTCACTTCACTTCACTTCACTTCACTTCACTTCACTTCACTTCACTTCACTTCGCTTCGCTTCTCTTCGCTTCGCTTCGCTTCGCTTCACTTCACTTCACTTCACTTCACTTCTCTTCACTTCACTTCACTTCCCTTCACTTCCCTTCACTTCAGTTCACTTCACTTCACTTCAGTTCAGTTCAGTTCACTTCACTTCACTTCACTTCACTTCACTTCACTTCACTTCACTTCACTTCACTTCACTTCACTTCACTTCACTTCACTTCACTTCACTTCACATCACTTCACTTCACTTCACTTCACTTCACTTCACTTCACTTCACTTCACTTCACTTCACTTCACTTCACTTCACTTCACTTCACTTCACTTCACTTCACTTCCCTTCACTTCCCTTCACTTCACTTCCCTTCAATTCACTTCAGTTCACTTCACTTCACTTCACTTCACTTCACTTCACGTCACTTCACTTCACTTCACTTCACTTCACTTCACTTCACGTCACTTCGCTTCGCATCGCTTCACTTCAGTTCCCTTCGCTTCGCTTCGCTTCACTTCAGTTCCCTTCGCTTCGCTTCGCTTCCCTTCAGTTCCCTTCGCTTCGCTTCGCTTCGCTTCGCTTCCCTTCGCTTCGCTTCCCTTCACTTCACTTCCCTTCACTTCACTTCACCTCACTTCACTTCACTTCACTTCACTTCACTTCACTTCCCTTCACTTCCCTTCACTCCACTTCCCTTCACTTCACTTCACTTCACTTCACTTCACTTCACTTCAGTTCACTTCACTTCTCTTCAGTTCAGTTCACTTCACTTCACTTCACTTCACTTCACTTCACTTCACTTCACTTCACTTCACTTCACTTCACTTCACTTCACTTCACTTCACTTCACTTCACTTCACTTCACTTCACTTCACTTCACTTCACTTCACTTCACTTCACTTCACTTCACTTCACTTCACTTCACTTCACTTCACTTCACTTCACTTCATTTCACTTCACTTCACTTCACTTCACTTCACTTCACTTCACTTCACTTCACTTCACTTCACTTCACTTCACTTCACTTCACTTCACTTCACTTCTCCTCACTTCTCTTCACTTCGCTTCGCTTCGCTTCGCTTCGCTTCGCTTCGCTTCGCTTCACTTCACTTCACTTCCCTTCACTTCCCTTCCCTTCACTTCACTTCACTTCACTTCACTTCACTTCACTTCACTTCCCTTCACTTCCCTTCCCTTCCCTTCACTTCACTTCCCTTCACTTCACTTCACTTCACTTCACTTCACTTCACTTCACTTCACTTCACTTGCCTTCACTTCACTTCACTTCACCGCACTTCACTTCACTTCACTTCACTTCACTTCCCTTCACTTCCCTTCACTTCACTTCCCTTCACTTCACTTCACTTCACTTCACATCACTTCACTTCACTTCCCTTCACTTCACTTCACTTCACTTCACTTCACTTCACTTCACTTCACTTCACTTCACTTCACTTCACTTCACTTCACTTCACTTCACTTCACTTCACTTCACTTCACTTCACTTCACTTCACTTCACTTCACTTCACTTCACTTGCCTTCACTTCACTTCACTTCACATCACTTCACTTCACGTCACTTCACTTCACTTCACTTCACTTCACTTCACTTCACTTCACTTCACTTCACTTCGCTTCGCTTCGCTTCACTTCACTTCACTTCACTTTTCTTCACTTCACTTCACTTCACTTCACTTCACTTCTCTTAACTTCACTTCACTTCACTTCACTTCACTTCACTTCACTCCACTTCTCTTCACTTCACTTCACTTCCCTTCACTTCCCTTCACTTCACTTCACTTCACTTCACTTCACTTCACTTCACTTCACTTCACTTCACTTCACTTCACTTCACTTCACTTCACTTCACTTCACTTCACTTCACTTCACTTCACTTCACTTCACTTCACTTCACTTCACTTCACTTCACTTCACTTCACTTCTCTTCACTCCACTTCACTTCACTTCACTTCCCTTCACTTCCCTTCACTTCACTTCCCTTCAATTCACTTCAGTTCACTTCCCTTCACTTCCCTTCACTTCACTTCCCTTCAATTCACTTCAGTTCACTTCACTTCACTTCACTTCGCTTCGCTTCGCTTCACTTCACTTCACTTCACTTCACTTCACTTCACTTCCCTTCACTTCCCTTCACTTCCCTTCGCTTCGCTTCGCTTCGCTTCGCTTCACTTCACTTCCCTTCCCTTCGCTTCCCTTCACTTCACTTCACTTCACTTCACTTCACTTCACTTCACTCCACTCCACTCCACTCCACTCCACTCCACTCCACTCCACTCCACTCCACTCCACTCCACTCCACTCCACTCCACTCCACTCCACTCCACTTCACTCCACTCCACTCCACTCCACTCCACTCCACTCCACTCCACTCCACTTCACTTCACTTCACTTCACTTCACTTCACTTCACTTCACTTCACTTCACTTCACTTCACGTCACGTCACTTCGCTTCGCTTCGCTTCCCTTCAGTTCCCTTCACTTCGCTTCGCTCCGCTTCCCTTCGCTTCGCTTCACTTCGCTTCCCTTCACTTCACTTCCCTTCACTTCACTACACTTCACTTCACTTCGCTTCACTTCGCTTCGCTTCGCTTCCCTTCGCTTCCCTTAGCTTCCCTTCACTTCACTTCCCTTCACTTCACTTCCCTTCACTTCACTTCACTTCACTTCACTTCACTTCACTTCACTTCACTTCACTTCACTCCACTCCACTCCACTCCACTCCACTGCACTCCACTCCGCTCCGCTCCGCTCCGCTCCACTCCACTTCACTTCACTTCACTTCACTTCACTTCACTTCACTTCACTTCACTTCACTTCACTCCACTCCACTTCACTCCACTCCACTCCACTCCACTCCACTCCACTCCACTTCCCTTCACTTCACTTCACTTCACTTCACTTCACTTCACTTCACTTCACTTCACTTCACTTCTCTTCTCTTCACTTCACTTCACTTCACTTCACTTCACTTCACTTCACTTCACTTCACTTCACTTCACTTCACTTCACTTCACTTCACTTCACTTCACTTCACTTCACTTCACTTCACTTCACTTCACTTCACTTCACTTCACTTCACTTCACTTCACATCACTTCACTTCACTTCACTTCACTTCACTTCACTTCACTTCACTCCACTCCACTCCACTCCACTCCACTTCACTTCACGTCACTTCACTTCACTACACTTCACTTCACTTCACTTCACTTCACTTCACTTCACTTCACTTCACTTCACTTCACTTCACTTCACTTCACTTCACTTCACTTCACTTCACTTCACTTCACTTCACTTCCCTTCGCTTCGCTTCTCTTCGCTTCGCTTCGCTTCGCTTCGCTTCACTTCACTTCACTTCACTTCACTTCTCTTCACTTCACTTCACTTCCCTTCACTTCCCTTCACTTCAGTTCACTTCACTTCACTTCAGTTCAGTTCACTTCACTTCACTTCACTTCACTTCACTTCACTTCACTTCACTTCACTTCACTTCACTTCACTTCACTTCACTTCACTTCACTTCACTTCACTTCACTTCACTTCACTTCACTTCACTTCACTTCACTTCACTTCACTTCACTTCACTTCACTTCACTTCACTTCACTTCACTTCTCTTCACTTCACTTCACTTCACTTCACTTCACTTCCCTTCACTTCCCTTCACTTCACTTCCCTTCAATTCACTTCAGTTCACTTCACTTCACTTCACTTCACTTCACTTCACTTCACTTCACTTCACTTCACTTCACTTCACTTCACTTCACGTCACTTCGCTTCGCTTCGCTTCACTTCAGTTCCCTTCGCTTCGCTTCGCTTCACTTCAGTTCCCTTCGCTTCGCTTCGCTTCGCTTCCCTTCAGTTCCCTTCGCTTCACTTCACTTCCCTTCACTTCACTTCACCTCACTTCACTTCACTTCACTTCACTTCACTTCACTTCCCTTCACTTCCCTTCACTCCACTTCCCTTCACTTCACTTCACTTCACTTCACTTCACTTCAGTTCACTTCACTTCTCTTCACTTCTCTTCACTTCACTTCACTTCCCTTCACTTCCCTTCACTTCAGTTCACTTCACTTCACTTCAGTTCAGTTCACTTCACTTCACTTCACTTCACTTCACTTCACTTCACTTCACTTCACTTCACTTCACTTCACTTCACTTCACTTCACTTCACTTCACTTCACTTCACTTCACTTCACTTCACTTCACTTCACTTCACTTCACTTCACTTCACTTCACTTCACTTCACTTCACTTCACTTCACTTCACTTCACTTCACTTCACTTCACTTCACTTCACTTCTCTTCACTCCACTTCACTTCACTTCACTTCCCTTCACTTCCCTTCACTTCACTTCCCTTCAATTCACTTCAGTTCACTTCACTTCACTTCACTTCACTTCACTTCACTTCACTTCACTTCAATTCACGTCACTTCGCTTCGCTTCGCTTCACTTCAGTTCCCTTCGCTTCGCTTCGCTTCACTTCAGTTCCCTTCGCTTCGCTTCCCTTCAGTTCCCTTCGCTTCGCTTCGCTTCCCTTCGCTTCGCTTCCCTTCACTTCACTTCCCTTCACTTCACTTCACCTCACTTCACTTCACTTCACTTCACTTCACTTCACTTCCCTTCACTTCCCTTCACTCCACTTCCCTTCACTTCACTTCACTTCACTTCACTTCACTTCAGTTCACTTCACTTCACTTCAGTTCAGTTCACTTCACTTCACTTCACTTCACTTCACTTCACTTCACTTCACTTCACTTCACTTCACTTCACTTCACTTCACTTCACTTCACTTCACTTCACTTCACTTCACTTCACTTCACTTCACTTCACTTCACTTCACTTCACTTCACTTCACTTCACTTCACTTCACTTCACTTCACTTCACTTCACTTCACTTCACTTCACTTCACTTCACTTCACTTCACTTCACTTCACTTCACTTCACTTCACTTCACTTCACTTCACTTCACTTCACTTCACTTCACTTCACTTCACTTCACTTCACTTCACTTCACTTCACTTCACTTCACTTCACTTCACTTCACTTCACTTCACTTCACTTCACTTCACTTCACTTCACTTCTCTTCACTTCACTTCACTTCACTTCACTTCCCTTCACTTCCCTTCACTTCAGTTCACTTCACTTCACTTCAGTTCACTTCACTTCACTTCACTTCACTTCACTTCACTTCACTTCACTTCACTTCACTTCACTTCACTTCACTTCACTTCACTTCACTTCACTTCACTTCACTTCACTTCACTTCACTTCACTTCACTTCACTTCACTTCACTTCACTTCACTTCACTTCACTTCACTTCACTACACTTCACTTCACTTCACTTCACTTCACTTCACTTCACTTCACTTCACTTCACTTCACTTCACTTCACTTCACTTCACTTCACTTCACTTCACTTCACTTCACTTCACTTCACTTCACTTCACTTCACTTCACTTCACTTCTCTTCACTTCACTTCACTTCACTTCACTTCACTTCCCTTCACTTCCCTTCACTTCCCTTCACTTCACTTCCCTTCAATTCACTTCAGTTCACTTCACTTCACTTCACTTCACTTCACTTCACTTCACATCACTTCACTTCACTTCACTTCACTTCACTTCACGTCACTTCGCTTCGCTTCGCTTCACTTCAGTTCCCTTCGCTTCGCTTCGCTTCACTTCAGTTCCCTTCGCTTCGCTTCGCTTCGATTCCCTTCAGTTCCCTTCGCTTCGCTTCGCTTCCCTTCGCTTCGCTTCCCTTCACTTCACTTCCCTTCACTTCACTTCACCTCACTTCACTTCACTTCACTTCACTTCACTTCACTTCACTTCACTTCCCTTCACTTCCCTTCACTCCACTTCCCTTCACTTCACTTCACTTCACTTCACTTCACTTCAGTTCACTTCACTTCACTTCAGTTCAGTTCAGTTCACTTCACTTCACTTCACTTCACTTCACTTCACTTCACTTCACTTCACTTCACTTCACTTCAGTTCACTTCACTTCACTTCAGTTCAGTTCAGTTCACTTCACTTCACTTCACTTCACTTCACTTCACTTCACTTCACTTCACTTCACTTCACTTCACTTCACTTCACTTCACTTCACTTCACTTCACTTCACTTCACTTCACTTCACTTCACTTCACTTCACTTCACTTCACTTCACTTCACTTCACTTCACTTCACTTCACTTCACTTCACTTCACTTCACTTCACTTCACTTCACTTCACTTCACTTCACTTCACTTCACTTCACTTCACTTCACTTCACTTCACTTCACTTCACTTCACTTCACTTCACTTCACTTCACTTCACTTCACATCACTTCACTTCACTTCACTTCACTTCACTTCACTTCACTTCACTTCACTTCACTTCACTTCACTTCACTTCACTTCACTTCATTTCACTTCACTTCACTTCACTTCACTTCACTTCACTTCACTTCACTTCACTTCACTTCACTTCACTTCACTTCACGTCACTTCACTTCACTTCACTTCACTTCACTTCACTTCACTTCACTTCCCTTCACTTCACTTCACTTCCCTTCACTTCACTTCACTTCACTTCACTTCACTTCACTCACTTCACTTCACTTCACTTCACTTCACTTCACTTCACTTCACTTCACTTCACTTCACTTCACTTCACTTCACTTCACTTCACTTCACTTCACTTCACTTCACTTCACTTCACTTCACTTCACTTCACTTCACTTCACTTCACTTCACTTCACTTCACTTCACTTCACTTCACTTCACTTCACTTCTCTTCACTTCACTTCACTTCACTTCCCTTCACTTCCCTTCACTTCAGTTCACTTCACTTCACTTCAGTTCAC